>CM028334.1:9242923-10468612 GCA_016647705.1 Eucommia ulmoides | reverse complement strand
TTGTTTGAATAATTTTTTTAGATAAAAAATTTGATTGGTGTAATTTTATAATTCTCTTATTTGAATAGACAAGTATTTTTATGTAGAATTTTGAAATCTATTAAATTCTAATAATAAAATATGTGACAATATGGATTACATTTTTATTTAGTAATTTAATAATATAATTTTTATATCTATTTTTGTAATACATTTTAATAATAGAAATAACAAATTCTCTCTTGAAATGATTTTGAAATGATTTAGAAATAATATGTGTTTTGAAAAAATTTATAAATCTCTTTTATTTTCTTATTTTACAAATTAATGAATTTTATAAATTTCTTTTCATAGTTACCTTATCCAACTGAAATCGCACGTTAAATTACCTTACCCGACGCAACCTTAAAAAATTAGTTGTCTTCCACTTTATTTTTCTCTTTTTCAATTAGAGTTCAAATGAATTGTATGTAGTTAAATGGGATTGTAAATTTTTTATGAAATATTTGCAGGAGATTTTAAGTTGCATGGGCCTTGTGGGGGTTGAAGCCCAATCTAACGCACAGCCCACAAGCCCCGTCAAGTGGATTAAAACGCATAGATAAAGAAAGAAAATAACTTTTAGGCTCGAGAGTCGAGAGTGTAATAGAAGGTAAGAAATAATAGAATGGGAAAAAAACATGGAATAAAATTATCAAAAAATTTATATTTTATTCGTATGTTTGGTTGGTATGAAACGATAAAAAGAATAGAATAGTGAAATATAATGGGAGCATATAGAATGAGGGCATATGTCCTTATTATATTTCACTATTCTATTTTTTCGCTCATTTTATTATATTTCACTATTTCAATCAATTTTTAGCTTCTGTTATCTAATTTATGTTTTTATTCTCAATTTTCAGTTTCTGTTCTTAATTTTATGTTCTCTAATTTTATATTCTCAATTTTCTATTCTCGAATTTTTTGTTTCTGTTTTCAATTTTTAGTTATTTATTAATTTTTTGTTTCTATTCTCAATTTTCAATTTTTGTTCTCTAATTTTTGTTTTTCTTATCAATTTTCAGTTTTTATTCTCTAATTTTTGTTTTTGTTCTCAATTTTCAGTTTTTGTTATCGATTTTCTATTCTCTAATTTTCTGTTTCTGTTCTCAATTTTCAGTTCTCTAAGAATTTTCTGTTTCTATTATCAATTTTTAGTTTTTGTTCTTAATTTTCTATTTCTGTTATCAATTTTCTATTTCTGTTCACTAATTTTCTGATCTCAATTTTTCAGTTTTTGTTCTCAATTTTTTGTTTTCGTTCTCAATTTCCTATTCTTTAATTTCTGTTTCTATTATAATTTCTAAATTAAGATGAATCAACAATGAACGTTTTTGTAATTTTAATTTTGATTCCATTGAGTTAGACTTAATTGCAATCCATTTCAAATGAAATCTTATTTCTTTGATTTTCATTCTAATAGAATCATAAAAGTGATTCAATTGGGGAACTAAACAACATAATAGGAATCGAAGGCGGAATGAAATGTCATTTTGCCCTCGATTCCGTCCAACCAAACATGCCATTAGGGTTCGTTTGATTTGGAATTTCTAAAAAAAATCAAGAATTTTGAAAACGGGTTTTAAAAATAAAATTTTAAGAATTGTAAAAACTTATTTTGTTTAATTTTCAAAATAATATATATATATATATATATATATATATATAAAGAGATGCAATTGTGGTAATGAAATCCTCAAAGATATGAGCAATTCGAAAATATTGCTCTATGTTCCACAGGAAGTTTTCTAGTTCCTTGGTAGTCCGCGTGTCAGTAAGGGTGGTTATGGACTTGATTAGGCTGAGCTTTAACTAGGGTATTACAAAAAATACTAGGTTCTAGCCCAGCCTGACCCTATGAACGGGTCCTACTTTTATGCCAAAGTCTGGCCCTACAAAAAAAAAACAAGCCTAAGCCCAGCCCTATATATATATATTAATTGAAAAAATAAATGCTAAAACATAAAATCAAATCAAACCAAACCAAATTAATATTGTTATTCACATTCATATGAAATCAAACCAAACTAATATTATCAAACTCACCAAACCAACATTATCAAACCTACTAGAGTTGAGCTTGTTTGATGTCCATATATATCTATAATTTTTTTAAAAATTAATAGCCCTGGGGCTTGGCCAGATCGGCTCTAAAAATATTTGACCTTACTCAAGCTAGATTTTAAATTTGATTGGGCCTAAAAATCAAAGCTCAAGTCATGTCCATGGGTTTAAAACTAAAACCCAAGTTCTAAAAAAATGGAGTCGGGCTTCGCGGGTTGGGCAGGCCCTGGGCCCACGACCACCCTAACATGTCAGAAAATGCCTTTGGATTCGACACTTTCATCGATGTTGGACTGTCTCTCGACGCACATTGCCGAACAATGATCTTCTCTTAGTTTCATGTCGTGCCATAAAACCCAATCCTTGCACCATACTTAGGATTATCTTACATTATATGCCAACGGTGCCAATGTGCACCAACACAGTGCAACGATGTCCAATTTTGCCAACCTTGTCAAGCACCTTGTTCTACCGCCACCCAATACTTGTCAACATTGCCCAACGATGCCCTATTTTGCCAATACGTGCTGACGCATGTTGATGTTCGTCGTCTTTATCCCATGCCAAGGTTTTGCCCGATGTGATGCTAAAGAATTGGACAAGAAGGATAAAATTGCTAATTTTTATAATAAGTGGTTTGACTGGTTTTGTCACATGGGTATTTTATCTCAATAAAGTATGCATTTTGATTAATTACTGCGTAAAATAAGACTTGAATAAAAATAAACACAAAATACAAAGTTTCGCATTGGAAATCTAAATATGCCCGAACTTTGGGTTGGGCCACTAGGTTCAATCTTTCAATTAAAGATCTAACTGGTTATAAAACATATACTTAACTTTCGTGGTGTAATGGTGGAAAACCTGCTCTTATATCAGGGATTATTCAAATATCATACTTAGCTAATACGTTTGGGTGAGATCCTGTGGTGTTACATAAATTTCGATGATCCATATCTCACATTACTAGCACAATAGGAAGAATTGGACTTACACCATGTTAAAAATTTCTCTTATAAAAACTATAGAAAAATGTATTGAGGGCTGATGGGTTGGGCTTTGGAATCTAAGGCCCATTTGAATAAAATACTTGTCCATATCCTTTTTATGAATTGCTGACTCAGTCAGAGTAAGGAACAGGTTGGAGCTCCAATCACTTTTCTGTTCATCTCATAGAGCAATTATCTTATGCATTTACATTAGAATGGAATGAAAAAAAATAGAATTACAATAAGATTGAAATTAGTATGGTAATGAAATGAAATGATCATTATCATTTCTATGTTTGGTGACGAAATGGATTACATGTAGTATTAGAATGATATCAACGAGTAAAATAATAATTTAATTAAACTTTCAAATGGTATAATAATTAATTTAATTAAATTTCATTCAAATTTAAATATTTGTTTAGTATTTAGTCTCGTTTTTAGATAAATTATTAATTAAAATTTAATCTTATATAATTGAGATTAACTAATATCAAGTCTATTTTGGTATTAGTTAATCTCATACTTTATGGGATTAGAGATTTCTTGATAATGAGATCTTATGTACTAAACATAAGAATGAAATGATCATTTTCATAATCATTCTAATTCCATCTTGAATCCCATGTACCAAATGTCTCTTAATTATCTTGTGATTTCAAATAGATGCTTAAGAAGTATTGTACTTTTCAAAAGGGGAAAAACGTTAGAAATTATGTAAGGGTACCATTGTCTCAAATGTATGATAGTTGGAGGAATTGTTGTTGCTGAAGATACGATCCTCGTCGTTCATGTCCTTGTTAACAAAGTTCTCTCTCTCTCTCTCTCGGACTTTCTCTCTCTAAAAGGCTCACTTGTCTCCTCCCGTTGCGCCAATTCGTCCTGTGGAATTTGCGCTGCTGTTCGTCGGAATCACACATGTACAGGCAGTGATTTGAATGTGATTGTATCTCATAGTCGGGTATTTCGATTCTGATTTAACGTAGTTTGATCTTTCCTGCGTTTTGGATTTCAATTTTCCCGTACTTAACGATGCCAACTCTGTACTTGTAAGAATTTGATCCGGTCATGGGGTTGATTGAGCGAGAATATATTCTAGATCCTATTTGAGAATGTTA
This sequence comes from Eucommia ulmoides, assembly GCA_016647705.1. NCBI lineage: Eukaryota > Viridiplantae > Streptophyta > Magnoliopsida > Garryales > Eucommiaceae > Eucommia > Eucommia ulmoides. The sequence goes on along the minus strand of CM028334.1, from coordinate 10,464,420 downwards.
ATTTTGATTTAATTACTTGTACATGTTCTTCGTTGTTAATTTTAGAGATGATGAACTAGGGAAGGATGTGTTTTGAGTTTTGACCATGACCTTGGTTTATGTGATGGGCGCGATGAAGTCAGTAAGCACGTAGTTTTTAAAATTGGAATCTAAATTACCTTCAAGCTTCTGTTTCAATTTATTTGAAGCACGTACATACCACATTTTCTGCTTTATAATTTTTTCTTGGAAACATTTTGGTGGCTTAGTAATGCTAATTCTTCTGCAGGAGGCTGGCTTTGTATAATTTCATGTGACTCATTACCTGTGGGCAAGAGGATTTATTAGCTGTTTAGTTGCGAAAACTTTTTCGAACTTGATTGTATATTCACTGTCATCCTTGGGATTTGTTAAGATATCTTTCACATACTGATGGAGCATGAGTTTGTTAAACTGTTGATGTGGCTACTTTAAGTTCATTTATATATATATATATATATATATATATATATTTTTTTTCAAATATTGATTTTTCCAATTATATATTAGAAAATAGAAATGTCATTTGTAATTCATATTGTTGGAATTGATAATGAATGAACTTGTAGTTGAATGGCTATGAGATGTGTTTTTGGTTTTCGGATTATATATAATGTATGGTGGCGGTGAGGATGGAAGTTCACTTGCCTGAAGTTTTACTTCTTTTATGCGTAGAAAACTTTTCTTTGTTCCAACTAGTTTGAATATTTAATTCTGAAAGGATGTTGAAATAGCAATTCAATAACTCTGAGAAAATATCCTTAAATTGATTGAGGGAATTATATTTATCATTGAAAATTTAATATCTTGGACGTTATAGGCGTTGGATGCTTGTGAAGTTATTGACAATCACAATCTTGTTTGCTTTAGAGAAACAAAAAAGCTATTTTTCCCCAATGTATCCATTTTTGCATCCTAGCTTCGAAGGTGATACTACACTGACACATGATGTCTAAACGCATGTTGGTCATTTTCGGTTTGTCCTTGTGATGGTTGCAAGATCAGTTTGGGCAAGAGGACTGTGATTTAATTGGTGTTGGTTCTGTTATATGTGGAACTAGAGTGTTAAACAAAAATGTTTTTCCTTCCTTTTGCAACAGAAATATGGATGTCCCAACTGGCAGAGGCAGTAGTGCGGATGCGCTTTTACGAAATTACAGACTTGGAAAAACTCTAGGGCATGGTTCATTTGGCAAAGTGAAAGTTGCTGAGCATGTATTGACAGGGTACAAAGTGGCTATCAAAATTCTTAACCGTCGTAAGATGAAAAGCCCTGATATGGAGGAAAAAGGTACTAATAGTTTCAATGCAAATGTACTTTTGCCTCTTAAATTAAGGCACCAGTGGGTTAATTTTAGAAGTAGCATGTATTTTGCACTTAAAAAAAATACTTTTAAATATATGTAAAAAATCACATTGTATTCGAAAAGTAAAAAGAGTTGTTTTTTTTTTCTTCGATTTTTATATTACTCCCGCCGTTCCATATTTATTGTCACATTTGACTTTGTTCAAAGTTTTAGTTAGTGTTTGAATGTTTTTTACCTTACGATATTGCTCTTATTTGGAATGTTGTTAAAGTGATAAAACTTTTTGAAATTTGAATATGTAGTTGAGAAGATGGTTATTTTGGGAAAGTGATAAACTATATTTACTAATAAATCGGGACGTTTTTTTTCTTTCTAAAATATCGTTTCATTAACGGGTTGGACTAATTTGAGGGGAATGGATGGTTGGGATCAGTTGATGAAATATTTAGGAGGGAAAATTCTGACCTAAAAATCTCACAACTCTACTTACAAAGCATTTGAGTTTAATTACATTTTGTACCCCCTTTAAGTTTTATATATACACTTTATTAGCATATTTTTATTATTTGCTATTTTTTTACACTTATAAATTTGGAAGTCGATATAATCCCTTTAGGCACGGGAAATCCCTAGTTTGTTAAAAAAGGAAAAGTGACAATTAATTCTGGACATCCTGAAAAAGAAAGTAGGACAATTGATCTGGAACAAGGGAGTGTGAGAGATTGGTGACTAGAACCTCTTAAATCACTTTTTTTTTTTTCTTTCAATAATTTGATATTTTTTTCTTTTTTATTTTTGATTAAGAGAGCATTTATAGGAACAATGCTAAGATATTATTTGTACACTATCAAGCGCACTTTTTATTTTGTACTCGTTTGTCAAATTAAACATTTTTTTTTTATTTAAAAAAGTACTAAAAAATGTGCTTCCAAACAGTGCCTAAGTCATGATAGTGTCGAATAAATTGATGCTTTTTCCTCTGCATGGATCTGTTTGGTTGAGCTTCTATCTTTTAAGAATTTGAATGATTTTTAAATTAAAAATTTAAATTGCACTTGATTTTATGCAGTGAGGAGAGAAATTAAAATATGCAGATTATTCGTGCATCCGCATATTATTCGCCTGTATGAAGTGGTAGAGACAACTACAGATATTTTTGTTGTCATGGAGTATGTCAAATCTGGAGAACTATTTGATTATATTGTAGAGAAGGGAAGGTTACTGGAGGATGAAGCTCGAAAGTTTTTTCAGCAGGTAGAATTCCCATATTTATTTTTTGTCTTTGTAGGTTTTTCTTGTTTTGGTTCTACCCTTTGTCATTTATTACATCACAAAACGATTCAAAACTGTTATTTTTAATTCTTGTTGATTATTAATATATTGTTTTTTGAGGAAACAGATTATTTCGGGCGTGGAGTACTGCCACAGGAACATGGTGGTTCATCGAGACCTTAAGCCTGAGAATCTGCTATTAGATTCTAGAGGTAACGTGAAACTCGCTGATTTTGGCTTGAGCAATGTTATGCGAGACGGCCATTTTCTGAAGACAAGTTGTGGAAGCCCCAACTATGCTGCTCCAGAGGTTTTGATTTAATGGCGTCTGTAATATGGAATTCAGCATAGTAAAATATGAATTACAAGATACTAAACAAGTTGCTTTTTCAATATCTGAGCGTTACATGAATCTTTGCAGGTTGTTTCCGGAAAACTTTATGCTGGGCCTGAGGTAGATGTTTGGAGCTGCGGTGTTATCTTGTATGCACTTCTCTGTGGTACGCTTCCTTTTGATGACGAAAATATACCCAACCTCTTCAAAAAAATAAAGGTAAAAATCTTATGCCTACTCCTAACCAGATGTACCAGATAATTTTAAAGTTGGATTACTGAGGGCTGTTTGGTTGTCTACATTATCCTATTTATGAATTATTTTATTTTTGATGAATTGATTTGTATTTATCTCCATTTTCCTATGATTTAATCAAAATTACATATTGTTTGCTTGAACAAAGAAACATACAATTGTTTTAGTTTTGTTAATTATTAAGCTATATATCACTCCCATTAATATAGGATTATGTCAATGATCATCTCTAAGTTCTTATCTTTTTGTTCTAATGATGAATGAGTTCACGAACATAATCAATATGTGATTATGGCGTATCCTGGAGTATTTTGTTTGAGGACGACATAGTACGAGTTGATGAAACTATAAGGGGTCTTTACACTAAGTTAGAAAGTTGGAGAAAAGCTTTACTGTCTAAGGGCTTCAGAATTAGTAGAAATAAGATTGTATACATGCACTGCTGTTTTATTAATAGCCGGAGAGAGGATGGTATGGTAAAAATTTGAGATTAGGATGTCTCTAAGGTTGATCATTTTTGATATTTAGGTTCTCTGATTCAAGGTATTGGCAAAATTGAGGATGATATTATGCATAGAATCAAGGCTAGATGATTAAAGTGATGAAGTACAATTGGGGTGATATGTGATCGTAGGATATCATTGATGTAGAAAAGAAAATTCTATAAGACTGCAATATCGCCGGCGATTCTATATGGTTTGGAGTGTTGGGTAGTAAACAAGAAGTATGTTCCAGAAGTGATCGTGATGGCAATGAGGATGCTAAGGTGGATGAATGGTAAGATAAAAATGAATAAACTTAGGAATTTAATTATTAGAGAGAAGTTGGGAGTATGATATGAACAGAAATAGTAGCTAATTACTTTATTCAACAATCGAACAATTACAAAGATAAACCAAGCATTCAAGAGGCTTGGGAACTCTCCAAATGAGTTGAGCTCAATCGAAAACGATTATCAATTTTCCGATCCCCTTCCTTCACTAGAAACCCCCCTTATATTCTCACCCATCTCCTTCCCTAACAGAATTGTAAACAAAACCATAACAGAAATTATGCCTAACAAACTAACAACAACCATTAATCTAATCTACCCAATTTGCCCTTCCCTCTAGAACTTGAGGCTTAACATAGTAGCACCCTTTGAGGAGAAATTATGAATAAATCGTTTACGATGGTTTGGACATGTGGATAGAAGACTTAGAGAAACACTATTGAGGAAATTTGATTTAATTCAAGTGTATAGTGTGATAAGAGGGAGAGGGAGGGCCTAAAAAAACTTGGGACGATTAGAAAGGATTTGATGGCCTTGAACTTTACTAAGAGGATGACTCTAGAATGATCTTAATGGTGGAAACGAATTCATGTAGCCGACCCAATTTAAGTAGGACAAAGGCTTTGTTGTTGTTGTTATTATATTTAACTCCAATTACACGAGAAAATAAAACCAGAATTAAAATGGTTAGTTAGCTAATTTAAGTGTGTTTAATTCTTACAACCAAATACTAAACTAAAGCAATTCATAAACTTACAAATTAAACAATATAGTACAATTTGCGAATGAAGGCCAACCAAAAGGGCCCAGATAGTTCATATTTTCTACATTGAATTGACCTCAATAAAAATTCTGGTATTTATGTATTGACATGAAACTTTGTTTTCTGCTTCTTTAATTAAATGAAACTCTCGTCTTGGTTAGATGTTCATCCACTTAGTTGGAATTCTGTTGTACAGTCTGGGTTCTATACTCTTCCAAGTCATTTGTCAACGGGGGCAAGGGATTTGATCCCAAGGATGCTTGTGGTTGACCCTATGAAGCGCATAACTATTCCTGAGATCCGTCAGCACTATTGGTTTAAAGCTCATCTTCCTCGCTATTTAGCTGTTCCCCCACCAGACACAAGGCAGCACCTGAAAAGGGTATGTTTTCTGACATTCAGTGCTTTTCAAATATGCTAGTTATGAAAAATGTATTTTTTTCCCTTTTTTCCTTTTTCCCTTTTTTTTACTTGAATAGCAATTGATTTCTCAGGGTATTATTGCTGAACATATCCAATTTGTTCAATTTCATTTTTTCTTGTTCTTGCTCGACTAAGTTTGATAAGTTTCATGTATGAACATCTGGCTGAAGGAAAGTTTTGTTGAATTTTAATTGAGTAGATTATTTATTTAAACGATTATAACGGTTGTACAAATTGAGAGTTCTCTACAGGAACTTAAAATTCTTTGGGAAAGTAAATCTTAAAGAATTCCAATTGCAAAGTGTTACGGACTATAGTGGTCCAAACAAAATTGTGTTGTGAATTTAAATATTGTGTTTTCAAATCTCGAATTGATTCAAATGGAGGATACTATTTGTTTAAAGTTTAAGTTAAGACACTGAATAATGGTAGTAGATGTAAGCTAACATATGCTTAAAACCAGCTAATTTGTACTCAAATTTATAATGACTTAATCACATGGTCTTCAAAGAGGGCAGTGACTAAGGCTCTCGTCACTGCGGTTTAAATAACATGCTAATGGCACGGGATGAAGCCAAATGTCATAGTGATTCATCTTTCTTAATTACAATTAATATTTCACCTAGAAACATTAGGCTCAGGAAATTTAGCGCAATATCAGTCAGGACTCGGCATGATACTTCTAGCTTGAGTCCCTGGAAACTGATGTAAGGAAGCATACTTCGTTAATTATTGAAAGCACTGTCTTTTATTTTTCTTAATTTGAGCAAAGCTGCTTGACATATTGACTTTTACTTCCAGTTGCTTTGGGTTGCATGTATTATCTTCTACGTTATCTTTCCTTGCTTACATAATTAAATGAACCGACTTGCTTATCATGTTGCAGATTGATGAAGATGTTGTTAAAGAAGTGCTTAGGATGGGATTTGACAGGAACCAGTTGCTTGAATCTCTTCGAAATAGCCAACAAAATGATGTATCCCACTTTCTTTTTTCACGCCTGAAAAATTTGTTTTCAATATTATTGGCCCATCTAATTAGAGTTTATTTCAGGCTACTGTTGCATACTATTTGCTATTTGACAATCGATCCTCGGTTTCCAGTGGCTATCTAGGGGCTGAATTTCAGGAGTCCATGGTAAGTTTTTTCCTAGAGTTATTATGAACAAGTGATGCACTAAAACTGAAAAATATACTGAAAACACTTCTGTGGATTCTCATCCTTGATCTTCACATGAGACTCCAATATTGAAGCCAAGACATGATTCGGTTTCTGGGTTATTCTTTTTATGAAGGCATATGAAGTTTATTATTATGTATATTTAACTAGAAGTGTGTATTTTAAGTTTGAATTTCTGATATAGTGGCTTATCTCTGGAATTATGGTTTGTACCTCTCCAGGATGGTGGCCCCATTGGTATGTACCCAGATGATGGTGGCGTGGCTGTTGGGTACAATTTCCCGCAAGATACTGGTTCAAGGACACGTTTGCTAAGCGAGAGAAAATGGATAGCTGGATTGCAGGTATAAAGTAATTTGATTATTTTTGTATCATGTCAAGGATGGTTAATTTATTGCACCGTTTGGTTACACTTTTTAAGTATTTTCTAGTTAATTTGACAAAAAAATACTTGGACTTCAAAAAAAGGAAAAAAAATTAAAACTATGTTTGATATGTTTATGAGGATATTTTAGTGTTACATGTAAAAAATCTCTAAATCCAAAATCATTTCATAGAGAGAAATTTTGGGTTGAAATGTCATTCAATCAATTGCTTATGATATAAATATTAAAGAAACAAAAGGCAACTATTTATTACGCTCTTTTTTTTTTTTTTTTTTTAAATTATTATTTCTACAAGTACTTTTTTTATTTAAGTGCCAACAAACGGTACTGAAGCTAGTCATCTCTCACGGCGTCCTGGAGTTCTACCTGAACTGTTCAGCTAGGTAAATTTTTTGTCTACAAACTATTCCAATTAGATCCTTCTTAGATTGCTAGTATGGAATGTGGGTTTTATTTGATTGAGCATGACGGCATTACTGATTGTTTGAATTGGTATAATCCTTTTCATGGACAAACAATTTAATTACATACGTTATTTTTTCACTCTCTGTTTGAACTTTTCTATTTCGACTTTCACCAATTTTACTATTGATTCCTTTCTCAGTCTCCAGCCCATCCACGTGAAATAATGAAACAAGTTCTTGAAGCTTTGCAAGAACTGAATGTCCGTTGGAAAAAAATTGGGCCTTACAACATGAAGTGTCTGTGGCATCACAGCGTTGAAGGCAAAGGTTATCTTCATGATAACGACTACATTGGCAGTGAATCCACAATAATTGTTGATGATATTCGGCCTCAAAGTATCATGAAGTTTGAAATGCAGGTATTTACTTGTCTTTGTTTATTCTCTATATTTTGTTTTTAGTTAGGGAAATTTTGTATGGACAGTGTAAGCCCCAATAATATAATGCACTGGCCCCATTTGTCTACTTTTTTTTTTTTTTTTTTTTAATTAAGAAACTTTTCATCAAATAATTTTAAAATCACATTTTACTTATTGAAAAAAAATAAATTAAAATTAATTTTAAAACCACAAAACTCCACGTTTTGGTGAATTGTTTTTTTTGAAAGTGTGCTTTTGTTTAATGGGGTTAGCGTTAATTAAATACTTTAAAATGGGGTTTACATTTGAAAATTCCTTTAATTATTGAAGGAAATCATATTGAAATGCCATCGTGATCTAATGATCTGCAGCTAAGAAATTGAATATTAGAAAAACCGGTAAACAATCCTATTGGCCATAATTTTATGATTTCTTTTTCTTTTTCATGATCACCTCTTCGAAGTATAATCCGCCCGCCTTGATCATCTATCCATAGATTGTCCATTTTTTAATTTTATTTTTCACTTTGTTTTTCGTCTTTGTTCCATCTTCTTACCTTTCTTTATCTTCAAATATTGGAATATTTTTGTTCTTGTATTTGATCTCTGTTATAATCTTCTCTTGCTTCTCGATGTGTTTGGAAATTCCAAAACTTTTACTACCTGTTTGGTTTAGAACTCGAAAACTATTTTTTCTATAGAAGTTCAAAACTATTTTTTGAAGTAGTTTTTGAAAATTTGGAAATCTGTTTGATTTGACTTGAAGAAATTTCGAAAATAGAAGAATCTTTAATATTAAGGTGTTAAAAAATAAGAATTGCAAATAATGTGATCGATTAAAAACAAATTTGAAAAATGGGTGATTTTTTTTTTTTTTAAAAAAAAATGGAATTAATACTCAAAACCTAAACCGAGCACACCCTTGTGCCCAACTCTCATCACTTAATATCAGAAAAGATCCATTTCATTTGATGGTTCACCGGATTTGAATGCATAGAACTCATGATCAAACCTATGGAGGAGATATTCATCATTGGTGGAAAAAAAACTTGATTTTAAAACTGCCTGCTCCATCGACTCTAACTCTAACCCTTTGCTGAACGGATGTTTTTTTCCTTATCGGTTGCAGCTTTACAAAACCCGAGAGGAGAAGTATATGCTTGATCTGCAGAGAATTAGCGGCGCTCAACTGCTATTCCTCGACTTCTGTGCAGTTTTCATTATGCAGCTTGAGTCTCCTAAATCCTAATAACAGTGTCACACCAGAGCAATGTATGTACATACTTTTACTTATTTCTAATTGTTCTGTTTCTGATAGTATAATATTTTTTTTCCCTTTATTTTTTTTACTTACTGTTTTTGGGGTCGATGTGTAATTTTTAATTCATGTTTATTATTTTGTTGTTTTGTATGGGAGATCCTATGGTTACCATCCAAAGAGGTTGGCCTTTTTGTTCCTGAATTTTTTCATTTTGCTTTGAAATAAAATTTGTTGGCACCAACAATCATTAATGACTCTCCATATCATTTGCAAAAGTAATTAGGTCACTTCTTGTCTTTTTAGAAGTGCTCGGGAGACCGCTTATCGAGAAATTCCACCATCTAAATATATAAAATGACATGTTTACCTTTATTTTGTTTTTCACATCTCTCACTTTTTTTTTGTTTGGATGGAAGTTGGCGGCCAAGGGATCGGAATCCAATTTGGATAAGGAAGATCTGATTGTTGAACATGTGAAGAGTTTCTTTCAATATTGATCCACCGTTCTTGGTCCAGGGCCAATGGAGAAAGCGATGGAGACAGGTGAAATGCATAGCGTACTAAACCAACTAAAAATAAAATTTGTTTATAATTATTAGGAAGGGATTAAAGAAAATGAATAAACTAGAAAAGAGAGATTCTCTTATATGAGTTATCACTTCATTTTTTTTCCTTTTTCTTCATTGCTTCATAGAAGGCCTTCCTGCTTAAGAGAAGGCACCACGCTCCCAGTCTCTTTTCACTCTTAATCACATCTAATTCCTTGTAGAAAATTAAGAAGAATAAAGAGATACAAAAGTCATGGGAGTAAAATGTGGCACCGCAACCTCAAACAACCACCGCAAGCGAAACCCAAGCGTGTATTTACCATTGGATTGGGTGGTGATCGTAGGAAGTATTGTACCGTAGTGCGAATGACTTACCAATGTTATCTAAAATACTAAAAGAGGAATTCTTGGTCTGGAAAAGAACCAGGTTCTCCACGCCTAATTCCTTGATTTGATTGGCTAATTATGAATTTTGAAATCAAATTAACTCTTAAAATTCTCAAATCAGGACCTTTCATTTTAACTTAGACGCATGTGAAATTCATGAAGTTGTTTCTTTGAAATTTTTTAATAAAAAGGAAATTTATTGGTAAGACAAAATACGGTGTCTACATGTGTATTCTTCCTTTCTTAGTGTGTTGTTTAGACTATACTATCCGAGACTTTTACAAGGTCTGGTAACTCTTGGAGTAAGTGGGCATCTTGCAAGACTCTATTGTGTCCTTTATCGCTCGACCACTTGGGTCTCTAAGGTCGCTATTGTTGACCAGAGCCTAAAGATTATCTAATCGGATAATTAGCGCCTTTGTACAAATCTCCATTTATCTTGTTGCGACCCGCACCACATTTAATTGGTGTGAGTCATTTTTCCAAAATAATTTTATTCTCTCATTTTCTTTTAATGAGATTATCAAATAAGACGGAGAGAGGAAACTCCTCTCTTCTATTAATTATATTTTTTGGTTCTACAAGAGTGCCTCAAATCCAAAAGTGGACCCAATTTGTAGGTGGATTATTACTTGTACATTAATAAACAAATTAGACCTTTTTTTAATTTTTAGTTCTTAAAAGTTAACGATCAATTTTTTAAAACAATTAAATCCAAGAACAAAACTTTTATTAACAATTAAGGGGAAGTGTCATATTTCATTGTCAACTAGAGTTTGATTATCTTGAGAAACATTCCATGAATAAAATCCTGAATACATTTGGGTGGAATGTGTTCTTAAAATTGCTTAGAAAGGTGATTAGTTGAAGTGCGCATGAATTGAATTGGAGATTTCTTTATAATGCCTCTTAAAACAAAATTACTCATATAAAAACGGCTGATGGGTTGGGCTTTGGGATCTAGGGTGGAGTTTGGTTAGTGTTTTTGCTTTTCTGTTTCTACTTCCAATAAACTAAGATGAAAATTATGTTTTCATTTTGGAGAATTTCGGGAATAGAAACATATTTGGTGAAACGACCATTATTCTAAACTTGTTTATTTTAATTTATGAGAACAACAACAAGGAACATGTTTAGTTGCAACATTTGTTTTTTTCTTAAAATGTATGACAATAAATATACATATTTCTTGGCTAGCGTGGTGGCGACGATGGGCCTGGTGATCGGCGGGTTGTGGTATAAATAGTTTTGTGGAAGTGAATAAGAATCAACACTCTTTTGTTTCTCAATTTCTTAGGTTGTGTTTGGGTAAAGGATTTGGGGGAGAGATTTCATTTGAGTAAAGGATTTCAAAATCTTTTTTTTAACAAATTCCTTATTTGGGTATTGGGTAGGAAGCATTTGTAAAATCCCTTCAAATATCAAATAGTAGTAAACAGAAGATTTGGAAATCCTTTTGAAATAGGTGTAATTTCACAAATCCTTCATTACTCAACTTTTCGTCGTCGTCTTCTTCATCCTCGTTCTTTTGTCATTGAAGCCGAAACCCCCTTATTCTTTGTTGAAGTTGCCTCGCCGGAGAGTGAGAACACCATAGCTGGTATTTTGTTGTCGTCTTTCTTCGTTCTTCTTCTTCTTCTTCGATCTTTCGTCGTTGTTTCGTTTTTTTTTTTTTTATTTCTTCGATTTGATTTTGATTTCGTTTCTTCGTCGCCATTTCCGATTCCCGTTTTTTATTTCATTTTAGGGTTTGCCGTTTCTTGATTTCGTCGCGTCTTCGAAATCAGTGGCGATGGGTTTGCTTGAATGTTGTTGTTTATTTGGCGATGGCGAGAAATGGTTGTTTGATTGTGAGAAGTCACCGACTCGCGTCGTTTCGTGTTTGTTTGGCGATGGCGAGAAATCACAGGCTCTAAGTATCAATTCTAAAACTAGAGCAGAGAGGAGTAATGTTTGGTTTTTGTTTTTTTGTTTTCGTTCTCGATTTTATCCAAATAAGAGATTTGTAAAATGATGAAATTTCGAAATCACAGGCTCTAAGTATCAATTCTAAAACTAGAACAGAGAGGAGTAATGTTTGATTTTTGTTATTTTGTGTTTGTTCTCGGTTTTATCCAAATAAGAGATTTGTAAAATGACGAGATTTCGAAATCCCATCATTTTACAAATCCCTTACCCATACGCAACCTTAAAAAACTCGAGAAATATTCTTAAGATTTTGAAAACAGAAACGTATTTACCAATCACTTTTTAGTATATTAATCCAAAAATTTTGAAAGTTAAAAAAAATGAGAAAGCGGAAACAATAACCAAACGGGACCTAAGAGCTGTTGTTTACATAATAATATTTTTTTATTACTTATTTTCTAAAAAATAAGTAATTTCATATTTTTTACGAAAGAATTATAATTCGAGGTTGGTAACTAGTATGGGAGAAACTCTTGCCCACGACCATTAAAGTCTTAAGAGTTTTGTCAGATCGGGTCAATGATTCGACTCGAAAGATATAACCCGGTAATTGTTTTGGGCTGAACACACCAACCCACAGAGGAAGAGGATGCAATGACCCAGTACATAAATAAAAGAAGGCCTGGTAAGGAGGCCCAATCATGGGTAATCAGAACCCACCGTGGAAAGGCCAAGAAAAGGTCACCCCAAGCTCTTCACGTCTCCCATGCATGAGGAAGATCGCAACTAACTAACAGTGCATACGCGAGATCACCGCCATATCCCATACTTGAGCTTTCACCATAAACAGACTAATTTATTCTCAAGCCGGAGGTTCTTTGGCTGACACTATACCGGTGTTCCCTTGCACTAATCGGTTTTGCAGGTTGAAGGAAGAAGTTGTGAAAGTTTTTAGCACGTGTTTAATCTTTTGCACATGCTAGGGATTTTTGACAACATCATTTGGTGCCGTTTGTGGAAAAAGAACAGAAAAACTTATCGTTGTAACGATGAGGCAATCACGAGCAGGAGGGGAAGGACCAAGCCAAAGCAGCGACTTTTCACCACAAGCCAACAATAAAGTTCCTGTAGAAGCTTCGAAAGAGGTTCATGCTAACCTTCCGCCATAAGTGTAAACCATTGATTCACGAATCAATGCTCTAATAGGGAAAATATCAAAAATAGTAGACGTGATCAAATGGATGGTGCAACGGATTACCAACAACACACCACAACCCCATCCTGTTAATAACAGTTTGGGAGAAGAAGCGGAATCTCCAAGATCTTTAGAAACATCGTCAAAAGGAGAAAGGGTTGTTCAGGGAGATGCTAGTGACCAACCACCAAAAAGAAAAGTACTTTGTAGAACTGAGACCGTTAATTCACAACAGCAGCCTAGAAATAGGAAGGAGAGAAATCTGCCCCTGGATGAACTGGAAACATTGCTGAAAGGAACTGAGATGCCGTTCACCTCTGACATATCGGAGATACCATTCTCGGAGAAGTTCAACCCCACAAAGTTAGAAAAATATGATAGGAAAACAGACTCTGTTGACCACATTCGCTAGTTCAGACAAGTTATGGCCTTGTATGGAGCAGACAATTCTGCATTGTGCAGAGCTTTTGCCACAACCCTAAAGGGTTCTGCTTTGGAGTGGTTACACAAGCTGCCGCCTAATTCCATCTTATCGTTCACAAACTTTGGGAAACAGTTCATCAATCATTTCATAACCTGCCAAAGGTTAATGAAGGGACTTGATTATCTACTAGCCCTACAACAAAAGAAGGGAGAGTCCTTGCGCTAGTACATGAACCGTTTCAATGAGGAGTTGATGTGTATTGAAGATTGCGATACTAACCTCATTATCAATGCGTTTACTTCGGGGTTGCGCCATACCAAATTCCAAAACTCCCTCATCAAGCATAACCCTAAGAGCATGACTGGGCTGATGGAAAAAGCTAAACCCCACATGAAGCTGGAGGATGTCAAATTTGCAAGGGAATGAAGGGTATCAACCAAAGATCACCCTAGGCAAAGTGAGAAAGACCACAGTAGAACAAAGGGTAGCAGCTTAGACAGGTAGAAAGTTCATCCCAGAAGCTCAGGTTCAAGACCAGATGCACGTCAAGAACCAAATCTCCCAAGACTACAGATGCTAATCTCTAGGATTTTGCATGAAATCCGTTCGTCCGAGGTAATTCAGGGGCTTTCTAAGCCTAACAGAAAGAACAAGTCGAAGTATTGTGATTTCCACAAGGATTATGGCCATGACATAGATGACTGCTGAGCGCTCAAAAAAGAAATCAAGCGACCAATTAACATGGGTAAGTTGCGTGGCTATTTGCAGGAGCGTTCAAGGGATAGAAAGAAATCCAAAAGTGAAAGCCATCATGAAAATCATGGCAAGGAGCGCAAAGAAGATGGTCCAAGCAACAATCGTGAAGTTATTTACATGATAAACATTGTTGGACTTACTACTAGAGAAACCAACTGCAAACGAAAGAGAAAAATACATGGGGAAACGTTGGAATGCAGTTATGGAAAAGCAACGTCAGTGACCATGAATCCAAGACTAGTTATCATCTTCTCTGATGAGGATTGTAAGAAAATAGTACATTCACACAAAGATGCCCTGGTTATAACCCTTTGGATCTCCAGTTTCGAAGTGAGAAAAATCCTGATTGATACTGTCAGGTCTGCCAACATCATCTTCATGAACACATTGAAATAGATGGGAGTGCCCAGCTTAGATGTTGGCTCAACTCAGACTATTATAGTAGGATTCAACGGGGACCTCAGCTCTTCCAAATAAAAGATCACCTTGTCAGTCATGGCTAACGAGGAAGAAAATAAGTACACAAAGGCCACAGAGTTCATGGTAATTGACTCCTCATCTCCCTACAATACAATATTGGGACGACCATGGCTGCATGCAATGAAGGTTGTGGTATTAACGTTCCACTAATGTATCAAGTATACAAAAGATGACGTAGTGGCGGTAATACGTGGAGACCAGGTAGCATCTAGGCAGTGCTTTGCATTAGTTATGAAAGGGAAAAAGAAGACGTTATAACAATTAAAGCCGGAGAAGGAAGAAGCTCCACCGAACAGCTCAGCTCAGAAGATTGATGATTTCAGAGAGCATACCAGTGTTCTCCAACCTGCTGAGCAAGTACGGAGAATTACCTTGAAGAAAAGAGCGCAGAAGATGATGATAGGGAAATCCCTAAGCCAGACTGAGGCAGAGGAGATTAAGAAGTTCCTGGAGAAAAACTTAGACGAGTTCGCTTTGGCTTCAAAAAATATGAAAGCGATCAGCCCTGATGTAGTGGTATACTAGCTCAACATCTCTGGGTCTTACCTACCCATCAAGCAAAAGAGGAGGACATTTAACCCTGAAAAGAAAAAGGTGATCGAATTTGAAGTGCAAAGGTTGATTACAATTGGCCACATAAGAAAAGTGATATACCCAAAATGGTTAACCAACCCTGTTCTCGTTAAAAAGAAGAAGGAGAAGTGGAGAATGTGTGTGGACTTCATCGACTTCAACCAAGCATGCTCAAAAGACTGCTACCCGATGCTAAGAATAGACTAAATGGTGGAAGCAGCCGCAGGGCATAAACGGCTGACCATGATAGATGCTTATTCAGGTTATAATCAAATCCGGATGGAGAAGCATGATGAAGAATGAACGGCGTTCGTCACTCCAAGAGGTACATACTGTTACAAAGTAATAACATTTGATTTGAGAAATGCAGGAGCAACTCATCAATGACTGGTGAATTGCATGTTCCGAGAACAAATTGGAGCAACCATGGAGGTCCACATAGACGACATGCTGGTCAAAAGCTCCTAAAAAAAATACCACTTGAGGCATTTGGAAGAAGCTTTTGCTATACTGAGAAAGTTCAATATGAAGCTGAACCCAGAAAAATGCGCCTTCGGTATAGCATCAGGCAAATTTTTGGGCTTCGTGGTGAACCAGACAGGGATCATGGTGGATTCAAGGCAGATAGAAGTCGTCCAAAGCATGAAGTCTCCCAAAACTATAAGAGAAATCTAAGTGTTAACAGGAAGATTGGCAACCCTAAACAGATTCATCTCCAGATTTACTGATAGATGTGCTTCTTTCTTAAAAATCTTGAAAGAATGCAAGAACGTTCAGTAGGATGAGGACTATGAACAACCATTACAGTCTATCAAATATTACTTGGGCTCAGTCGAAACGCTAGCCAAAGTAAACCCAGGAGATGAGCTTTATTTGTACTTGGCAGTGACCTTAGTTGCAGTAAGTGCAGTACTGGTAAAAGATCACCCAGGAGGGTAAAGACTAGTTTGTTACATAAGCAAGTCACTAGTTCCAGCTGAGACTCACTATACTAAACTGGAAAAGCTTGCCCTGGCTCTGGTAACTTCACCTTAGAAGCTGAGGTTGTATTTTCAAGCACACATGATCAACGTACTAACCTCTTATCCCTTTAGAGTAGTAATGCACAAACCAAATGCCTCTGGACGTCTTATGAAGTGGGCAGTGAAAATTGGTGAGTTCTTCATCAAGTACAAGCCTAAAAATGCAATTAAAGGGCAGGTATTAGCAGATTTCATTGCAGAGCTAACTTTTCCAGGTGAAGCAGTAACAGAATATGGAGAATGCCTTGACTAGGTGGTTGCGCTATGGAAGCTGTGGGTAGATGGAACTTTAAACATGAAGGGATATATTGTAGGCATAGTCCAAGAAACACCGGAAGGAGATCAGCTCGAAAGAGCGATGCAGCTTAGTTTTCAAACCTCCAACAACGAAGTAGAGTATGACACAGTAATCAGTGGACTGACTCTCACCAAATGATTAGGAGCTCATAATATGGAGGTAAGATCAGACTCACAACTGGTAGTCAACTAGATAAACGGAGTGTACATGGTAAATGAAGAAATGTTACGCCTTTATGTGGAGAAAGTAAAAGAGCTAACCCTATCACTCCGAAGTTTCAAGTTCGAAGCTGTTCTAAGAGCTAAAATGAGAAAGCTGATGCACTTTCTATATTAGCGTTTTCCTTCGGACCAGATCAACGGTCTGAAATGGTGGAATTCTTTGAGTAACCATCGATAGCAGCACCAGCCAACCTTTGTGCATGCAGAGGAAAACTGGATCAGGAAGAAGACTGGAGAACCCATTTAGTTCAGTATCTAAAGGAATGAACTCTACCAGATGGCAAGGAGTCAGCCAGAAAGATCCTGTACAAAGTGTCAAGGTACATGATGACCAACAATAAATTGTATAGGAGATATTTCCCCAACCTCTATTACTTTGTCTAGGGCCACAGGAAGCCACCTATGTCCTACAAAAAATCCATGAAGAGGTTTGCGAAAATTATCAAGGAAGGAGAACCTTAGCGCACAAGGCACTCACGATTGGTTATTATTGGCCAACAATGCGCAGTGATGTGTTTAAATATGTCAAAAAGTGTGACAAGTGCCAATGGTTCTCAAATGACATCAAAGTCCCAGCTCAAAAGCAGACATCGATAATCAACCCATGGTCCTTTGCTCAATTGGGGATGGACGTACTAGGGCCGTTTACCCCAGCACTAGGAAACAATAAGTACTTATTAGTAGTAATCGACTACTTCATCAAGTGGGTTGAAGCTAAAAGCTTCGTGACAATAGGAGAAAACGAAGTGAAAAACTTCATTTGGAAAAATGTGATCAATTATTTCGGCATCCCAGCGATACTAATATCCGACAATGGAACCCCATTCACTGGCGGTAAGGTTGGATGGATGTATGAATAACTGAAAATTCAACACTGGACGTTAAGCCTGACATATCTACAAGCCAATGGACAAGCTGAGGTGACAAATTGTTCTATGAAGAAAGCTCTCAAGAAACGACTAGATGATGCCAAAGACAAGTAGGTAGAAGAACTAGAAGGGGTCTTGTGGGCTTACCGAATGACACCAACGTACACCACGGGGGAGACACCATTCTCTATGACTTAAAGCTGTAATTCCAGTAGAGATTGGGTTGCCATCAAGACGAGATGACACAATTAACTTTGTGTAAAATGAAGAAGCCATACGTGTCATGACCCATCCCGAAATCCCGACATCCTGGGCTGGCGTGACGACAACATGACATCACCGAAAACAACCAACCAACTATTTATTACACTACAATACGCATATATATATAAATAAACTATCATCTATATGAAGCTATAGATATTTCTGTTATGGGAACACACCCGTTCCCCAAATATACTAACAGCAAAATATAATACCATGAACCCCTCACAGGTTCGCCTTAGAAAGCTCATCTCAACCCTTCACACGACTCCAACGTAGGACTCCACCTAGCGCCAGTAGGGGACCGACTCCTAGCTGCTTCACCTGCGAGTGTACTGCCTTCTTAGTAAAAATATCTTTAATAATAAAAACTCCTTCTACAACATCTAAATGGATCAACCGTAAGTTTATAAATACCAAATAGCTTGTAAAATCCCCAGTATAAAAGCAGGAAAAATAAAACGACATAATTAAGTTCCATTCAAATCCAACTAATATTAAAATCATACTAATCACCATGATAATAAATATCAAATCAGCCAATATATGTAAAACATCACATCTCAAACACACTTTTTAAGCACACAACTCAAACACACACTGGCCAGCCATAGTGATCGTTTTAACCTCATGATCGGGAGTTGCAACGGTACTGTACCACCCGTAGGATTTGCCTTCCTAACGGACACCCATCACTCTGCCGAAGCGGATAATCACTGCGCAGTATAAACATCTAACATCACTCTGCCGAAGCAGATAAACATCACTCCGTCGAAGCGGATAACATCACTCCGGCGAAGCGGATAAATACTATAGCATCGTCAAATCAATAACATCATCAAATCAATACCATCACTCTGCCGAAACAGATAAGTACTATAGTATCGTGAAGTCAATAACATCGTCAAATTACGAATCAATAACATCGTCTAATCAACAACATCGTTAAATTAATAACATCATTATCAAACCACAACGTAATGATATCATCTAATCAACGTCGTCAGATCACACATCCACATCTCTTTTCCAAAAACTGATTTTTTTTATCCGAAAAGCATATTTCTCACTTTCTTTTAAAAGGAAACGTCTAATTTTACCAAAACCATTTTTTTTTCACTCTTTATTTTTTTAGAAAATCAGATATTTTCCCACTCTCTTTTAAAACCACCAAATCCAACGCGAATCATTCTCAACTTTCTTTCGAAAACTATCATAATTTCACGAAAGTCCATTTTTTTTTTACTCACTCACCCCAAAACCTGCTTGATCCATATTGTCTATAAAATCATCTAATCTTAGTAAGGTCATTTTACACACACACACACACACACACACATATATATAATTTGGCAAGAAGACAATACACTCACCTGGCTATCCGTTCCGAACAGTTTTTACTGACTATATTCTACCGATACTCTAGTGCCTGCAAACCTAATAGTGACATGGCCTAAATTAATATTTTATGTAAAATGACCGAATCATACAATGCAAGCCCTAAATTCCGTAATTTTTCCCGTACCCACTTTTTATTATGAAAAATTGTTATTCGGTAAATTTCGTTTCGTTAATAATTACTGTATGCATGGACGGTGACAAAAATTATTAGAATTAACGATTCCAAATTATAATCCCGTTTGCTAATAATTCAATTTAACAACAATGGTAATCGATTTAGATTTTACCTGCTCCAAATCGTCTGTCGGCCACGAGATGGATTTTGGATTTTATTGGGGTTGTTTATGTAATTTTTTTTTTCCTTTTTTTTTTTTTTCCCGTTTTCTCTTCTGCTTCTGTTTCAGTTGGCTGCTCCGGTCGTCCTCTCTCTCTCTCCTCACCAACCTTCGGCAGCCTCACACCATCGACGACGACGGACACGTCGTCGAAACTCACTCACCGACCAATTAACCCACACACCGCTGGCAGCCCAATAGCCGAACACACACACCCCCTCACAGTAGCGGTCACTCCCAAAGACAACGCCGACCGACCGACGACCTACAGCAACGCACGCTACCGACGACGACATGCACATACCATCATCGAACAAACAGCGACGATCGTACACGCACTCACACACTTGTTTGAACACACCCACACCCACACGGACTGTGTCTGAGGCTCGGCTACTGTTCACCGTAAAAAATTGGAACACATACCCCATGCAAGGCAGGGACTCAACGACTGATCACATACAACACATACACAACAATCTTGCCTATCCACACACCGATCACCCACATATAGCAGCCGTGGATCAAAATAGAAGAACACACAAACACACACCCCTGTAACCGAAACACACTCCTCGCCGGAGAACCCACCCCCGTTAGCGATCCCGAACAACAATCTTACACACCCTCATGTCTAAACACAACAACTATGATTACACTCTCTCACACCCACAATCGTTAGCTAATCAGAATAGAATCCCCTCCTACCGACGATCACGAACACCTGACGACCCCCTTTCGATCCTCCCTCTCTCTCTTTAGATTTTCTGAAATTTCTTCAGATTTCCTCTTTTTTTTTTTTTTTTTTTTTTTAAGATTTTCATTCATGATGTTCGTGCATGGGTATTTATATGCATGAAATAAGTGGATGGATATTTGATCTAATCTTGCTACGTCGTCGGTCTCTCTCTTCTCTCTGTTTCGGTTTACAGTTCGACCGGCAAACACACACACACACATATGCATATGTTATATATGTGTTAAAAGAAAATCTTTTATTTTATTACTCTTTCCTCCCCCTAACTTCTTTACATCCTTATTTTAGCCCAATGTACCATTTACAAATTTCTTAAATCGCAATTTGAACCCTTAAAATTTTTAGTTTAGAATTTAAGTGACAATTTGAATCCCAAAGTTTAGAATAAATGTTTCTAAATTTTCAATTGATCCAAAAACTTTTAATTAGGTTTTCAATTAACTCAATTTTTACCACGTAATTTTCTAAATGCTCTAAAATGA
Organism: Eucommia ulmoides; assembly: GCA_016647705.1. Taxonomy (NCBI): domain Eukaryota; kingdom Viridiplantae; phylum Streptophyta; class Magnoliopsida; order Garryales; family Eucommiaceae; genus Eucommia; species Eucommia ulmoides. Next base: position 10,443,708 of record CM028334.1, on the reverse strand, counting down.
AAATAAAATGACATACGTGGGAAATCGAGGTCTTACAATACGACAAGAGATGGACCAACAAGAAAAAAAACAGGATAAGGCAACAATAAGGATGACGACCTATAAGTCAAGGATGGCAAAAACGTTCAATCATGTAGTATATCCAAGGCACTTTGCAGTAGAAGAGCTAGTACTCAAAAGAGTAATGTTGCATCGCCCATAAGCTCGTTTGGGAAAATTAGCCCGCAATTGGGAAAGACCCTACCGAGTAACCAAAGTAAATAATCCAGTGACCTACTGGCTGGAAGATCTGGATGGCGTGGCAATCCCAATACCATGGAACCTCTCACTCTTGTGAAAGTATTTCGTATGAGGTGTCTTTTCTTTTTAATCTTTGTGTCTTTCATTGAACTTTGAAAATTTCTTTTTGTTCATATCTATGTGAGACATTCATTGAATGAAAGTAAATAAATAAAGTTTCTCTTTGTTTGAATATTGCATATACTTATTTTGTCAAGTTCTGATTTAAACTAAGTGTACGAAACATTTAGTGTGTAAAAACTAAGTGTAATATCAAAGGGAACAGAGTAGATCAACTCACTCACAAAATATTTAGTGTGTAAAAACTAAGTGTGAATTAAAAGTGAGCAGATTAGATCAACTCACTCACAGAGCAGAGCGGATCAACTCACTCTTTGAAAAATGGGCAGAGTAGATTAACTCACTCACAAAATATTTAGGTTGCGTTTGGGTAAGGGATTTGACAAATCCCTTGTTTGGATAATTGTTTGAACTGAAGTATTTGGATAATATTTTTTTTGTTATATTTCTGATCCCACTTCGGGAAAAAAAAACAAACAAAAACAGACGTTCTTCGATGAAGATAAAATTGAACTAGAAACAGAACAAATCCAAGAATAAATTCAAGAACAAATTTGAAGAAATCCAACAAGAACATATTCATTCTCCGTTCGTCGTCGTTGTCGTTCGCCGTTCGTTGTTCGATTTCGATTTCGAAAACGAAATTGATATTTTGAAATCGACTTTGTTTTTTAAATCAAACCCTATTTTGACTTCGAGAATCATAGACGAACGGTGACGAACAAGGTGTTCAGGGGCGAAGAAGCAAGACGACGACGAAGAAGATGTTTAGCCCTCTTTACCCATTGCTATGAAATTGAGCCCTCCTTACCCATCGCTCATGCTCGCGAGGATGAATAATGAGTTCAAGGGTAAAGAAGCAAGAGATCAAGGATTTGGCAAATGAAACCTTTCCCAAAAGGATTTCAAAACCATTCATTTCACTCCTAAGAGGATTTGACAAATCCCTCCTTCCTAAAACCCAAAAAAAACCCAAACAAGAGATTTGCCAAAAAAAGATTTCAAAATCCTCTAACCGAATGAAATCCCTTATAAAAATCCTCTACCCAAATAGAACCATAGTGTATAACAACTAAGTGTGAATCAAAAGTAAGCAGAGTAGATCAGCTCACTGACAGAGTAGAACAGATCAGCTCACTCATAGAGTAGAGCATATCAACTCACTTATTCAAAAATGGGCAGAGCAGATCAGCTCACTCACAAATCATTTAGTGTGTAAAAACTAAGTATAAATCAAAAGTGAGCAGAGAAGATCAGCTTACTCATTAAAAAATAAACAGAGTAGATCAACTCACTCACAAAATATTTAGGGTGTAAAAACTAAGTATGAATCAAAAGTGAGTAGCGCAGAGCAGATCAACTCACTCACAAAGTAGACCAGATTAGCTCACTAACAAAGCGGAGTAGATCAGCACACTCACAGAGTTAAAGCAGATCAACTCACTCACAGAGCAGAGAAAATCAGCTCACTCATTCAAAAATGAGTAGAGCAGATCAACTCACCCACAAAAACATTTGGTAATGAGACCAAGTGTAAAAGAGCTGAGTAGATTAGCTCACCCAAGAAACATTTGGTACTAAAACCAAGTGTAAAAGAGCTGAGTAGATCAACTCACCAAAGAAACATTTGGTACTAAAACAAAGTGTAAAAGAGCTGAGCAGATCAGTTCACCCAAGAAACATTTGGTATTGAAACTAAGTGCAAATTAGTTGAGTAGATTAACTTACTTGCATAAACATTTAGTACTAAAACTAGGTGTCAATGAGTTGAGCAGAATAGCTCACCTAAGAAGCATTTAGAACAAAAACTGAGTTGAGCAGATCAATTCACCAGTTAAAACATTTAGTGTTCAAAATTAAGTGTAAATAGTACGGGCTTATCAGTCACCAAATAAGCTCCTACAATGACTCCCTCAAATATGGGATACTAGTCTTCAGAACATTACTTATTTAACCAGGATGAAGAATCAGACACACGTTAAGGTCTGCATTAACTCCCTGGTAAGGAATGATAAGTTCAATACCAGAAAAGAACATTACCTTGATAAGGATGTTATAGAACAAGACGAAAGAGAAATTCTCATTGGAATGATTCTTGTGATGGTAAAATCTGATTTATCTTGATTTAGTGACTTTGCTTACTGTGAATAAAAGTTCGTGTTTAAACACCTTATTTATTCTATCCAAAATCCTAAATTGGTTCATAACTAGCTTCATATACTACCAAGTTGTAAAGGAGAGCAGAAGAAGAACAAACAAACAAACAACACAGCAGCAACACAAATACTTGAACCCATCTTTTTGTATTAACAAAAGAAAGAGGGGGCTACATCAATACACACACACACACACACAAAAAAAAAAAAGAAGAAAAAAAAGAAGATTATTCATAATACAAAAAAGAAGAAAAAGAATAGAAAACTGTTCACTTAAAAAAAGTCTAAAAACTTCTTCGTTAAAACTAAGGCTGAGTGGGTGGCATCAATTCGACCCAAGAGAAGATAGGGTACCTAGCTCCTCAGAATCCAAGTTGGAATGGTAGAAGTCATACTCTTCATCAGATTGGTAAACTCCTTATGAAGATGCACATGACTGGACAACTCACGAATCTCCTTTTCTGATCTCTTCAGGTAGTCCCTAAGTTATTAGAGCTGGGAGATGGCACAAAAGTGAGCAACGTCCATGGCGTAGAAGACGGTGTAAGCATTTTCAAGGGCTCTGAGACGAGGGTGCTCTTTGGAGAGGGTCTTCGCTATTATCATCAAGGCTCGAAAGTTTTCACCCAACTCAATCTCCTGTTGCCTCTCTGATTGGCCAACGATCTGAAGCCCAATAAGAGAAGAGATAGCATTGCCAAGTAGAGCTTGGGCTTGATCATTATCTGCTGGCTAAACTGAGGACTATACCGTTGGAGGAAGAACTGGATCAGAGATGAGCTGACCAGAAGAACTTGGATCAGAGTTGGTTGTTGGCACCTCAGACGCTAATGTGAGGGTTTCTGAAGGAGACACTTTACCTTTATCATAAGGCACATCTCCTTCAGCGTCAACATCTTCTCTCTCTTCAACAACAACGCCTTCTCCCTCTACTTCTTCCTCCAGCACACTCTCCAGGAAAGAGAAGTCGATCTTTGGGTGCTCCATTACTATTAGGCCCTGGCAATGGAGATAACCCACCAACTAAATAATCTTTACCTTAGATTTAAATCGTTCCCAGAGCTTGGTAATCATCTCTTCATTCTCCGTCGTCCTCTCCGCCATCTCTGCTGTTAACTTCTCCACTGTCTACCTCTGATTGGCAGACCTCAACTCTAGCCTAGTAAACCTGAGCTTATCCTTGTTCAGCTCAACTGAGATTTGGCTCTTCTTGCTCTCTAGGCGTTGGATGGCATTATCGTTAGCCTGGAGGGTAACGTCTTTGCTTTGGAGGTCTGCCCTCGGAAGATTTATCTCTGATTGTGCTAAGCTGACCTCTCCCCTCAGAATAGATATCTCTTCATTCAAAGCAGATTTATCCGCATGAAACCTATTGTTCTCTATAAGAAACTGTTGGTTACTCTTTTGCAGCGCTTCACGTTATGCATCTGCGGCGTGCAGCTCAGATTCAAACTTCTCTTGAGACGACCTCACCATAGTGAGGTTAGTCTCAAGATAGACCTTTTGTTCCTGGAGAACACAAAGGTCCTCTTCTAGGCGGCTAGATTCAGTTAGCTAATGCATGAGTTGAGTATCCAACTCAATCACATCATCAGAACTCTTTGTCAGCGCAGAAGAAATATGAATGCTCTGCAAAACAATGGCAATTGATCAGAAACCAATGTAACAACTTAGGAAATCCAAAACTTAGTAAATAAGGAGTCAATTACTTGAAGGAGCAGACAAACAAAGGTCATGAATAGCTCATCCCAGCTGCGACTCCCAATTTTGGCCTTGTTTTTATCCCATAACTGCTCGAACAAGGTCTTAATGGCGTTGTCAAAGATCTCCTGATGGTTGGGAATTGAGGGGCCTGTCTCTTTTAACAGGTGACACATCTTCTCACGAGACATGCCACGACTGCTTAGTGAAAATTATGTTCCTTGACTTGAAGCAGTTGTTGTAGGAAGTGGTGGCTGAGTGCTTGTTGAAGTAGGCTTTGCAGCACGGTTGATAGAAATCCCAGTTACACGGGTCACAAGCTCCAACCCCCTAATCTCCGTGGGAACTGGAACTTGGGTAGAAAGAACGGGCACAGAGACAACCCCACAATAACGTCTACTCAATGGTTGAGAATCATTAGAGTCAGAATCCGCAGGAAGATTAAGTCGAGGACAAGGAGCTGTTGGACGAACTGCAGCAGACTGAGCGGAAAGATGAACTGCAAATGGTAGTGGCTTGAGCAGCAAGCTGAACAGCAACCTGGGCAACAGGCCTGATAGTGGCCTAGGTAGCAGGCTAAGGTGCTTGCTGTCCAGACAGTCCAGAAGGCCTCTTAGTTGGTATTTTCCTCTTTTTTCGAAGTCGCACCTCTTGCAAACGATTGAATTTGAATTCATCCATTACTGGCTGAATAAATGGGTTTGGAAGTAAGAACCTTGCAGAACCTCATTTCTGGGACCAGGAGCATCTTCAATTCATCCTCAACCCTGGGTGTAAGGCGAAGACTTTTGCAGGTTTATTCACCTGAGTAAGATAATCTAAGAAGATGTCAAGACCACTATTGCAATACCCATAAGTCCAAATTCAAAGAAAACATAAGTAAAAGAAAATTACTTGGCTAATTAAAATGCTTCAGCATAATTAGAGGCTGCCCTATCTCGCCAGGAGAAAATTCCCAATTACCCTTGAAGAAGAGGTATTACCTCTGCTAATCTCTTCTCACCGCAGAAGGAAGGTCGGTAAGGAAGTAGAACCTCTTAATGGTTGAGTAATAAAATCTCCCAATGTGAGAAAGAAATTTAAGGGAAGAGACACTCCTAATCATATCTACAATAAGAAGAACATTGTTCACCCAAGAAAAAGCTATAGCTCCCATGAGCTGACGAAATCTATTGGGGGTTAATTAAGCTGGGGTAATCTCTAATTGGCGAAAAAAATTGCGAAGAACAGGAGTGAAAGAAAGTATGAGGCCGTATTCGAACATCCACACAAAGAGGCATATTTCATACTCTTTGGCACTATAGGGACGTTCATCTTCAGGTGGAACCCTAATAGAAATGGACGAAGGAATACCATATTGTTCTTAGAATGGCTCAAGCCATTCCTCCAGGACAGAACTCGCACCATGATCTGCCCAGTTAATTGGGGAATCGGTAGACTAACAAGCATAGGCAGGTGTCGTTTGCTCTGCAAGGGGATTCGACGACGAACCAGCCTCAGTCGGACTGTTTGATAGACTTAACGACATTTCAAACGGAACAACAAAAAATCGAAAGAAGGATGTGAACAAACTACACAATCAAAATATTGGAAGAAGATAAGAACTTACGTGAACGGGAGAGTTGATCTTTCTTAAAAAATCCTACTTTTACAATTTAATTTTTTTGAATGAATATTGACACTACTATACAGACCCAAAACAATAGGAAAAAGAAATGGAATAAAATGAGAAAGAAAAAAAAAAGAGTGCAATATAAAAAAAATTTAAATTAGTGACCGAATTTGTAATTTTACTAATCAACATTTCTTATTCAATGACACATGAAATACTATGAACAAACAAACAAATTATCTATGAATGATAAGAAAGATTGAAAACTTGACACAACTTAAATTATTTTATTAAAAAAAACTTTATTTCCAAAAAAATAAAAATTGCATATTTTTTCAATTTACCTAATTTTTCTTTGAATAAATGACTACTGTTAAGACCAAAAAAAAATATATATATTGAAAAAAAGGACTAAATTGACAAAGGAAAAAAATAGTGCAATATAAAAAGAAACTTTAAATTACTGACCCTATTTGTAATTTTCCTTATGTGCAATTCCCATTTGCTAAGGAACCCAAGCAACCGAAGCAACCCACTTCAAACGACACAAAGAGTTTCACATCACACAAACTATTTATCGTCTTCTCCATCCAATTTATTCATTGTTCTTCGTTTTTTGCCAACAAATTTTACTCCAAGCATTTGCTATGAATTTCATTTCATTGGGTCAGTCGTCAATCTTTGCATATGATTTGAATAATAATTGCACATAAGGGATACAGTGCCAAATTGGATATTCGTTGCCTCAAATCACCAGGAAAGAGGTAAATTTCAAACCCTATCATCTATTACCCTTTCTACGAGCATGTTTTATAATTTATTTTTATTCTATATGACCATTTTCCAACATCCTTCATCTGGACATGCCATTTTTGAAACTTCATTTGAATTGCACAACACTTGTTCGACAAAATGTCTACGCTTAGATTTCAATACATTAATCTATTTTCCATACTTTTGCTTTTGTAGTACATTTGACGCACCTGGAAGTAATCAATCCACAAATACATACATGTACGATTAAGATTACGAGATTATTGAGTTTTAAGAGAAAAGTAAAATTAACGGGATTTAAAGAATTATGCCCTACTCTTTTAGTTTTGTCCCCACAAAAGAAGAATAAAATACTGGAACATAAAAAAAGACATTCTTACCTCACATTTTGAAAGTTATTTCACATATAATTTCTATTTTGAAATTTTATATTGGAATATGAACATAAATTTAATAAAATGAAAAGTTGTACAACCACCCCCTCAAAAAATGGTGCGAAAATTGGTTCTCAAGATAATTTCGATTAAACTTACACCAAATGAATGCCACCAGCTTGAATAAATGCTATTGCTATGTGTATTAATGTAAATGTCCCTATATATCAACACCATCTCCGATTAATAAAACACTAATTAGTCGATTAATAGAGTTCAAGACAAAATATTGTAGTTCTTCCCATTCGTCTTTCTTAATTGTAAATAAAATACTTACACATGTTTTGTACTAGCTTGAAATAGGAATTTCTATGCAAAAGGAAATATTTTTTAGTAAAACAACATATTCCTAATATTATTATTTTTGGTTTCAACCTTGTACACTTTTAATGAGCTTCAATTTTCAATTTTTACTTTATTTAGCTATATTTACCACATTAAATAAAAGGGTAAGACTACATCCATATATTGACCTACAAAAGGAACTAAAATGGGTATTAATTTTCTTTATTCTTATTCTTTTATGGGTTTTTTTTCTTTCATCAATGACAATTTTTATGCTCTTATTCACATCAAGAGACATATACAAATTGACGTACAACTGCAATGGAGGACAGAAACGTCGCAATATTCACCAACAAAATGTATGAAAGCAGAAAAGACGCAAAACAAAAACTCCTATTTGTTTCATTCCCTGATGTTTCAACTGAACATAGTATATATGCTAAGAAGGGTATAGCTGCTACTACTCAATTGACAACCGCCTTCTTGATACAACAACTCCTGTGTCTAAAAAAAATATTTACCAAAGCAAAATTCAAAATGAAGACATAATTCAATTTCAAGCTTGTCAATTCACTGAAGGAGGCATATATAGAGCACACATGTTTATCACGTTCAAAGAAACAAATCAAAATACTTACAACCAACTTGAAGATCAACCTGTAAGTTTCTGTCACACACAATGACCAAATCCATCAAACTATCTCCATAACTTACTAACTTATTCTATATAATACAATTGCAGATCTATCATGCACAAGGTACTCTTATTTCTACATGCAACTGACGTAGCATAAAACTTATTGCAGATTTACTATATAACAAAATTTTTTGAGGTAATAAAACAAAATAAATATTTGTACTTTGTAGTTACTACTACATAACAGATAATTATTAATTTTAATTATAATTACTAATTAATAAAAGAAAAAATAGTTGTATATGTCTATATACATTTATATAGAATCCATATATATATATATATATATATATATATATATATATATATTGGCATATTTTTCATAATTAAATCTTCTAATAATTAACTTATTATTTCTTCTTTATGTGCACCAGGATTTCATCACCTATACGAGTACTATCTAAAATTGATGTAGTGCCACATATCTCAACATTCCATTCATAATTTGATCATAGATTATATGATTAAATTTATTTCATGGAGTTCTTCATTTTATATATTTTAATTTCAATTGTAAAATTTATTTAGATATTTAAAATATGCATATGACATCCAAATTTAATCTTTCTATTTATCTCATTACTAATTATATTATATTACGTTTTATATATTAGCTATATTCTTCATATTATATGATTTTCATTCAAAATGAAATAAAATTGTAAAATATTCAAATTTATAGATGTACTCTTGTAGTCCTGTTTGATTGATTGGGCACATGTTTCCTTTTGATATTTTTAATTTATGATTCCAATATATACATAAAACATTTATCTTAATCTGCTACTGAAGTTGCTCTTGTTGAACTTGCCAAGTCCGAGGAATCCAATGAATGTATTTACCAAGAATTGGTAATTCTACTTAACTTCTAAATTTGTTAGAACTACTTTTTACTTATTGGTTGTGTTTGTTCCTATTTCACTCTATATTGGCACATATAATTTGAATTTTTTTTCTTCTAATTTTCAGTATAATTTTTTTGGGTTAATTAATTTGTTGATTAGTTCATATATACTTGTGGAGATACAGAGTTGAACTCTAGCAGTAGGTCTATAGTAGCCTCACCTTTTTGATGGAGTGGCCCTAGGTACCATGCCTCGGCAGATGCATCTTTTGTGTGCGTGATAAGGAATGTAGAGCTTTTGGTATCGAATGATTTTAGGTCATATGACACTTATTAGGATTTCCTTATTATATTTGGGATCTATATTTAACTTTTTAGTGTTTGGGTGTATTTTAATTCTTTTGTTACTTAAGAGTTTCTATTTTGCCTACAAATTGGGCTACATTGTTATTCGGGTGATAAAACTTTGATTGATTTGATTGAATAGTAAATTGTTTTCTCGTTACTTTGCTTGCGAAACCTTCATATTTTGGGGCTTCAGCAAAAATATTCACATTGCTAAAATGACACAAGCATCAAAGTACAATTGTGTGTACAATACTTTGGAGTATTCATAGTCTTGGCTTCCACTATCTTTAACCTTTATTGGTTCATCGACCATTCCTTGTGATGAGTAAAGTTTGAAATAGTCTTCTCAATGGGTTGTGATTTTTTTTTCTCCTCATTTGTCTGGAAAACCAATGATCGTTAGTTTGCTTGAACTTCTTATGATTCTGGTGTCTCATACTTCTTTAATTTCTCTTGTGGCAATTCTCATGGTGCTTGACTTCTAAGTCAGACAATTGCTCTATATTCTACAAATACGTTTCATTCAAAATATTGTCAACAACAAAATTTTGAGTTTTCAAGCTTTTGAGCATACTCTAAACAACTCAAGATGATGTCTTTGTTTCCACCTTTTTGAGTGTCTCAAATCAATTCAAAATAAACTAAAAACGAAGCACTAACCACTAAGATTAACGTCATTGCCTCTAACAATTTGGGCATTCTTGTCATTTGAAGGTTCAAACACATCATTTAACCTATTATGATTGTTCGAGCAAGCTCATGATCCACATGCTCTTCTCCCATGCTAGATATTACTCTGTCAGCCAGTTGTAGTGCCTCTGAAAGAAGGTTGTTCATTGCTGCTTGTAGGTTTAAAGAACTAGATTCAAGTGCTTCTTGTACCTTATTAACTTCTGGTGTTGGAAGAAAAAAAAAATTATTAAAGGATGTCCCTTTTTCCCACGTGCCCGTTATCAACAATCTTAGCTCCTCTAGACAGGACAAAAGTTGATCTTTTGTATTGTCTATTAGCAACATATTGATCCCTAGATTTTGATGAACAATTACAAGTTGATATTTTTTATGGAACTAATGTGTTTATTAAGTGTTTCAGAAAAAGAGTTTCATATATTTGATTAAGTTAAAGATATCATGAAGAAAATGTCAAGAGTACAGAAATGGACACAATGAAGAAATGAAGAGTGTTGAAGACCTTGAAGAAATTAGCTGAAAACAACTTAAAATTCTTATACTCTTAATGCAACCCGAATTAGGATTATACACGACACTATTAAATGAGTTATCTTTTTGTGTGTTGATATGATAGAATTCATGATCCTGATTATTGATTAAATATGTGCTCCTTATGTGATATTGAAAATAAAAATTGACCTAAATGAATATCATGATTAAAAGTTAAAGTTTATGGTCAATTCAGTCAACCGAGAAAAATAATCGGTTAACTGAATCAAATAGTGAGTTTTGGAGAAAAATTGGTGAAGAAATTAACCAACCAACATCAATCGTTCAACTAATTAGAAAGGATAGGTCAATTGTTTAAAACAATGAGGTTTTCAGAGCAAAAAGTATAGATCCTGCAACAATCGGTCAATCGATGGGCTTAAGGGTTTTAAAGTGGAAGTCTCTAACCCAATCGGTCAATCGACTGTGCTGGAGTTTGGCAGAGGAAACTCTCTGAACCAATCAGTCAACCGACCGAAGGAGGATCGGTCAACCGACTGGCTGTTTTGATTGGCCTAGTTTCTATGCTATATCAATCAATCAACCAATGGCCAGTGATCGGTCAACCGACTGTTTCAGTTAAGATTTCGAGGATCTTGGTCTCTTGGTAAAAAACTAACTGTTTTTTATGATTCCAAGGGATAAATTCGGGGGATCTGATCTTGTTAAAGATATGGTACATGGTGGCCGCAATTAATGCATTGCTACTTTCACCGCAAGCGTAGGGATCAAGTTTTAGTATAATAGACCTTTCAGTTGGGTATCGTATCCACATGGATTGGTTGAGATTACTATCGAGTACCGCGATTATCATAACCTAATTTTATCTAGGCGATAAAAAAAGAATATAATTTGTACTAATTCTAAACTAAAATACTAATTAAGTTAACTATACTATAAACACTATATTGAGATTGTTTAGGGGAGTAGATTGCCTAGGCATTAACTTTATTTACTTAAATGCGTTTGGTTTTGTTTTAGTTAACATTAACGGCGTTCGGCGTATCTGACAATCTCGGTTCATAAACTCCCTCGCCACCTCTCCCGAGTGTAAGACGGGAGAATACATGATTTCGTGTCAACGTCGAAGTCCCCATCAACGTCTTAATGACTCTAGGTTACATGAGTCTCGCCCCAACATCATCAATTGCACACTTTTTAACGCCCTCCCAGGTCTTTAGATTGTCGTATTGTGTTTACCCTAGTCCGAATCCGGGGTTACCTCTTTCGAGTGTCAAACCCCGTATTCTCGGTATATCTAAATTAGCATATAATTATAGAAAACATGGCAACACAATCGAAATTATAAGGAACAACCATAAACGAAACACAAGTTCAACCAAAACTACATTTTCATAAATAGTACATTAATCCCTATTACAATCCATGTTTAGCTCATGGCCCTAACCGTTTATACAATGTAAATCGAGCTAAACATGCTCAACAACTACCAAAATAAAGAAAAAAAAAGAGAAGAAACGAGCGACTTAGCTGATATCCGAAGAATTTGCGCTAGAACCGTCGAATGATCGCTTCCCTCTTCATCTTCGACCTCAGGTTGAGAGCGCTCCCTCCAAAATCTCTAAACCTAACTCTAAAATATAGCCTACGGCCTTAGGGGCTGAAGAAGCCGGAAGAGAGGAGAAGAGAAGGGTATTTATAGGCTAAAAAATATCTAAACTGTGCAGAGGCCACCGCCGCGGCGGTGGGTATGTCGGTTCACTGTTTGCCTAGGCGGTAGAGAAGGCGATAAAGTTAGGAACTCTTTGTCGTTTCACCGCCTAAGTGGTAAGTTTACAGCATCATAGCCCTTATTAACTTCTTCACCGCCGCGGCGGTGGTCTGGACGCCGCGGCGGTGGGCTTGTTTGCAGAATCTTGCCGTCTTACTCATTTTTCTACCGTTCTCTGACCGTTCTCGATACGATTTGATCGTTTATACTCCGATTTCATACATTTTACCCCACGCACCTATTTTAATGCAAAAAGGATAAAAATATATTAAAACATATAAAAATAACTATAAAACTACTCTAAAACTAACAAAATTGGTTTGGAAATACGTAGGTAGATCACACCTATCAGTACACATATTTTATATCTTTATTGATTTAGTCCACATAATTAATGATTCTCTCAATTTAAGTAGTTAAATACTTCCTATCTTTGTGATTGATAATTGAGAAATGTTTTATGGACCTATTTGAGAGTTTTGAAAGTTATTTTTAAGTGAATTATCCAAGAATTGGTTGAATATGTTATATAGCGTCTAAGAGTGCCTTTTAGAGGCATATATTTTGAAAAGTAACCGTTGGAGGGCTTGATATTGGTTTTTATAATTAGACCTGTGGGATTGAGGTTAATTACATCAAGAACATCAATTCTTATGCTTTTCTTAGAGTTGTTATTCTCCTGAGATTTTTCGAGAGAGATTTTGTGCTAAGTTCTTGATCTAAAGCACTGATTGATTTGGCGTCACCGACTTGTGCTATCTTGTGATTTTGTTTTCAATCTTTGGTGTCTTCCTTATGAGATCTTTCCAAGCTATTATTATTAATTATGATTTCATATTATTATTATTTTCTTGGTTGTTAAGATTATTAGAAAATCGTTTTCAAATATAAAAGCCTGAAAAATCTTTTTTAAATGATTTTGTGTGATTATCTGATTACGTGTTATAATTTGTGCTACTCACATATGTTTATTGATTGGATATTAATTTGCCTCACATTGTATCTATCATGTAGTAACTTTCGGGATATTAATCGAGTATATCTGTATTGAGGTGGTAGAAGTTTTTTCTGGGAAGAAACTCATATTTTTTTGTATTTGTGAGTTTAAGCGGATTAGACACAATTGGGCCAGTGTCTAGTCAGGGTAATTAGATTTCAATATTTTTCAGTAAAAAGATTAGGGTTTGATCTTTGTCCTAAGTATAAAAAGATTAGGTTATTCTTTTCCCTTGAAAAGAACTAGGTATTAATTCTCCCTGAATTGAATTAAGTGAATTGTGAAGGTTCTATCCTTACTTGTGAAAATGATACTTGTGAGAGTTGTGAGGTTTGATCATTAGCCTGTTAAAAAGATTAAGTTTGATCTTTAGCGTGTAAAAGGATTAGGTGTTGATTCTTCCTGTAATAGAATTAGGTTAGTCTTTAACCTGGTAAAAAGATAAGGTTCTTCCATAGCCTGAAAAAAAGAAAATTGTAAGGGTTTGGTTCCTACCTAGTAAAAGAATTAGGGGTTCGAGGTTGCGAATCTCCGTGGAGTTCGGGGGACTAGATTAGGCAATGTTAGCTTACTGAATTAGGATATATCTTAGTGTGTTGCATTGTTATTATTCTTCATATTTTGTTTGGGTGTGCACCTAGTTAAACACTTATCCACTGCGTAACGAAGATAATAATTAATTTAGAAAAATTGATTATTTGATAATTAAGTGTTAAAGATTTATTTGTTTTAAATTTTTATAACCACCCAATTCACCTCTCTCTTGGGTAGCTCATTTGGCCAACACAATATGCTTACATCTGCTTGGCACACTTATCATGTACGATTCTACATTGGATTAAACTTAACTAAGTAAGACATTGACGTCTCAATAGGATCAACTCTCATGAGTGCAGATGGACTCTCCTTAAAACCATTGTGGCACGTGTAAACACTAAACAAAATGTTCTAAAAAGTCTAAATAAACATTTAGGGTATATTTGGGTAAGGTATTTGAAGAAGATATTTCATTTCGAGAAGGGATTTCTAAAGTTTTCTTAAGAAAAATTTACAAATCCCTTCTCCAAATTAATTACTAACTCGCCAAAACTAACCATTATATTTATCTGGACCTTTCATTTCTCTCACATGTAAAACAACATTCCATGTATATATATATATATATATATATATAAAGTGTGTATTTAAGGTATATAACTATAACTAATGGGAAGCACGGGCAAAATGTTGTGCCCTCGATCATGAAGATCAAGTGACCATCGAACTTCTAGAACAGCAACACAATGCCTTAATAATATGTAATAACTGATAACCAAGAATAAATTGAAAAAAGGAATAAATTGATAATAAAGAAAACCAGAGATATTTTAAAGAATTTGGTTTAAAAAAATGAAAGAAAAGATAATCATTAAGTGAGATGACTCATAAAATTTGGCGTTCCAATAACAGAATGTGCGATGTGGTTCTTCCCGACAATTGCTTTCGAACCCAAATCACCAATTTTTACCTATTTCAACAGAGCATAAGAAGAAATTTAAGCTCATTTAAGAGAATCTCTATTGATCCTAAGATTTTGATGAACAATTAAATGTTGATATTTTTTGTGGAACTAATGATTTTATTAAGTGTTTCAGTTTATACGTTTCAATGAAGATATTATCATGAAGAAGTTAAAATGGATGCTAAATACTAAAGAGACTGACAAAAATGACAGATACTAAGAGTTTGAAGAAATTGAAGAACTTAGGAAAAATAACTCAGGTTAAATTTTTACTCTTAATGAATTCCGATTAGGATCACACACGACACAAAATATTTTTTACAAATATGTATTTTTTTTATTGGATCCTAATTAGTTAAATTATTTGCTCCTATGTCTAATTGAAAAATAAACATTGATAATTAATTAAAATTGAATTTAAGAATTTAGTGGAGCTAACCGAAAAAAGAAATCAATTAAAGGGGCGAAAAAGTCAAAGAAAATGAATTAAAATCGAATTGAGAGAAGTGTTCCAGCAGTCGACAGATAAGTCGACCTGAGGTTATAAGGCTAACTCTTTGGATCATTCGGTCAACAGGTGAGTCGACTTATGGAACTCTCTGAATCGTTCGTTCCACAGGTAAGTCGACCTGTGCTTAGAGGATGAACTTTCTGGATCGTTAGGTCGACAGGTAGGTCGATTTGTCAAAGTCTCTGTATCGTTCAGTCGACATATAAAGGTTGGGTGGTCGACCGATGGGTGAATAGTTTTTGACTTGGGCTACGTCCTAAATTGGGCGGTCGACCGGTGGGTGTTGGTCGATCAACCGACGATCTGTTTCAGGTTTTGAGGAATTTTGGATTTTATTCAAAAACTAGCCGTTATTTGTTTACCTGATTAAGATATCGTAGAGATACTGATATATTTAATATGTGATACTCCTATTTGAATATTCCTATAGATATGGTTCTAGTATTTTAGATATATTTCAATTTGGTACATGTAATTCTTTCTATCTTATCTAATTGAGATTTAGTAGAAGTGTGAGAGACTAAATTGAATGTTTTAAAAGATATATTTAAGTGAATTATACCAGAATTGAGTCTTAATGATATAAGAGGGCTTATGGAATAATTATTTGTCATGATATATGGAAACTAGCCGTTAGAAGGCTTGTTATAAACCCCTATAAATAAACCTACGTTTTTTAGATTTAAAAAATACAATGATCCCAATCAATCAAATTTCAAAAGCTATTTAGTTCTGAGCTTTTTAAGAGTCATCATTCTAAAATCATATTGAGTGCATTGTGAGATCATTTTTGAGATTTGGTCTTGAGAAAATTTGTTGTGGATTATTGCTACTATCGATCAAAAGTTTCATTGCAATTTATATTCATTCGGTGAATTCCTAGTGAGATCATTCCAAATTATTTTCTATTAATTGTTGTTTGATCTTATTATCTATTATTTGGAATTTGATCTTTAAAATTGTTTTCCGAATTTTTTAATTGAAAATTATTTTTGAAACAATTTCTTGAGAAATCTGATTATATGTTAAATTACGTGCTACCCATTTTTCTTTAAAATCAGATTTTGAATTTTTGACTATATTTCTATCACTAGTATCAGAACATTATTTGAGTTTAAATTTATCTGGGGTGGTACAAATTTTGAGTGAAAAATTCACTTATCAATTTTGTAATTTGTGAGTTGAGTGTCGGATTAGATACTATTGGGAGTGTCTAATCAAGAGTTACTGGTTTCAATCTCTTTTGGTAAAGAGATTGAGGTTTCGATCTTTGCCTAGAGTATAAAAAGATTAGGTTTTAATTCTGCCTTTATAGAATTAATTGTAAGTGATTTCTAAAGGTTCCATCCTTACCTGGGAAAATGATAGTTGGAGTGTTTCTGTGAGATTTTGATTCTTAAACCTAAGGTATAAAAAGAATTAGATCATGATTCTCCTTGTAATAGAATTAGGTTAATCTTTAGCTTGTGAAAAGATAAGGTTATTCTTGAGTCTGGGTAAAAGAAGAGGTTATTCCTGAGCTTGAGAAAAATAATTTGTAAAGGTTGATTCTGAGCATGTGAAAAGAATAATTGTGTAAAGGTTTGGTTCCTACCTGTTTAAAAGAATCTTAGTGACTAGTGGGTGCAAATCTCCGTGGGGCTCAGAGGACTGGATTAGCCAAGATTAGCTTAGTGAACCAGAATATATCGGTATGTCTTGCATTGTTTATTTCCTTTATTTTATCTTGTGTTGTTCGGGTGTGCACCTAGACCTTATTACACTTATCCGCTGCTATAAAGTGACAATAATTAATTTAGGATAAAATTAATTATTTGATTTTTGAAGTATTATTATTTGGATTAAATTTTATTACTACCCAATTCACCCCCCCTCTTGAGTAGCTCATTGGGTCAATAATTGGCATCAGAGCTGGTTTAGCTTGATTAGCTTAAAACACTAGTTAATAAAGATCGCATGGCACACACGATAGGCACACTAGGTGAGGGGCTTTCTATGCACTGTTCACCATTGTTTACAGGTAGTAATTTTGTTGTTTAGAATAATAGAATGATTATTTTTTTGCAGACCACTAATTAAGAGGCATAGTTGGTTATTAAAGACGGTCCATACACTTTTATAGAAATTGGAGTAACTAAGATAAATGAACAACTGAGTTCCTTTGATAAAGGAAAATTATCTATTACCTCACATGCTTCTAACATTTTGCTTTATTATTTAGATGCAAATATGTACAGAAAAATTTCAGGTTGTGTATCTGCGAAAGAAATGTGGGATACATTGAAAGACACATATGAGAGAATTGATTAAGTGATTGCAATCAAGAAGGCCAAAGATCTCACCAAACTCACTATCGATGAACTCATCATTGATTTGATAACCTATAAGACGGTTGTGCAACAGTATGAGGTTGGATCGGAAAGTAACCTAAAGAGAAAAGAAAGACCTATGAAAGAAACATGGGATGATACGGATTCTAGTAGTTCTGAAGCATGAGACCTAAAGAGAACTGATCAAGTGATTGCAATTAAGAAGGACAAAGATCTCACCAAACTCACTACCGATGAACTCATCATTGATTTGATAACCCATGAGATGGCTGTGCAACAGTATGAGGCTGGATTAGAAAGTAACCTAAATAGAAAAGAGAGACCTACGAAAGAAACATGGGATGATATGGATTCTAGCAGTTCTGAAGTATCAAGCAATGATAAGAGAACTCCGATATTTGTCCTTATTGCCAAAAGAATTGAGTCAAAGTTGAGATGCAATTATTGCAACAGAGTTGGACATTTTAAAGTATCATATCCGTTCAGGAATCCTAAGTTTATGGCTAAGAATGGATCCAAAGTAAAATGGATATCAAAAAGAGCTACACAATTGGCTTGTGCAGAGTTACATAGTGTTGGGATTAGACCGGAAGGAACAACCAGAGAGATTATATCAAAATCAAGACGGGAAGTTACTAAGAATCCACAAGCGATATGTATAAAGCGAAAAGGTATACCAAAGTCGAGATGTGAAGTTTTAAAGAAGCAATAATCGACATGTGCAAACAAAAAGGATGTACCGAAATTAAAATATGAAGCTACAAAGAAGTCACAAGTGACATATGTGAACAGAAAATATGCACCAAATTTGAGATGTAAAGTTACAAAGAACCCACAAGCAGCAAGCGAACGCAGGAAAGATGTACCAAAGCCATCGGCTAAGAGAAATTGTGTACTCAAATCAATCGGTGGTACAAATGAGGTAAAAATAAAAGTCGTCACTGAGGATATAAGAGGTACTCCTAACCTTTCGCGATTTAAATTTATTAAAAAGGAAGGTGTCCGACTTGCCAAATAGGTAAGTTGGTAATGGTTTATAAGATCTAGTTCAAATGATGCGTTACTTGTTATCTTCGAAACATTACATGGTGATTCTGGTAATCATATTTACTTAAAATATATTAACATGTTTTTATAATGTGCGTATATCAAGTAGTTATCATGTGTTTGGTTTTGAAACATGTTACATAATTTAGAAAATGAATCAAGTGTTTGTGCTCTCACTAAGTAGTGTTAACGATTTGTTGCATGTTAGCAAGACCATTTATATAATTTGTTCTTATTCATGAATATATCTTTTATACAAATGTGTTGGATTGAGCTGATATGTTATGCTTCTTAAAATGATATCTTGATTTATTATAATGCATAATATCATGATATATTAAAGATTTTCAAATGATTATTATTTTGGAAGAGTTTTAAAATTTTATTATGCATGCTATTATTAAGATTCATGTTCTTATGCGTTAATGATTATAAGGAGCATGTTACTTGAGATAACTTTATTAATCGATAGGATTAAGATTGCTTGGAATTAATTAGTGATCATGTATGTTGATGAGAATAATTAATAAATATATGTTCACTTAATTTCTATTAATGATCTTCTTCCAAGTATATTTCAAAGAGTTTCAGGTTATAAGATTACTCAAAGAGAAACAAATATTCATATCGAAACTCAAAGTTGAGTCAAGAATAAAAATAAGGTGGATTCAAGGAGATAATTGATTAGAGTTGAATCTTCATTCAACTTAATGGTAAAACAATCTTATTATTGCATAATTATGTAAGAAATTTAAATATCATGCTTTGATTATATGTCTGCATGGATTTCTATATATATATATATGCATGATTTGTTAATCTGCATGATCTCTGAATATATAGCATGATACCGTCACACATGGATATCCCTCTAATCATTAGGTGTCTAGTTTTCATTTAATGTCTCATGTTTTTATTAATGGTTATTGTTCAAAAATGGAACTGATATTTTATGAGAGAAATATGCACTTATCCATGGTTATGCATGCACTAGATTTATAATTGATAAATTATTCTTGAGATATACTCCTTATTCTAGTGTGTTAAAGATCACATGTTTTGTTTTTATAAAGGGAAGACATTATTTGGTATCATTAGTAAGACATGTAGACTTAACTGAAATTATATGATTGCATGTTATATTATTGAAATATTTTGATTGCCTCAGGATTATTTTCTTATGCATGAATTTTCTTGTTTACAATTATTTAGGGGGAGAAGTTTTTATAAGTAGGGCAATAATGTGTTATGCTTAAATTGAAAAAGATGATATTGAAGATTTTGAAACTTTCGATTAGTTTATTATACTCACTAAATCTTTAGCGGAAAATTAAAATTTATGACATTTGCCTAGAGTAGTGATATTTTTAGTTTCTTTTCCCCATTTTTTTTGAGATGACAGAGGAGGAGAATTAATTGATGTTTTAACGAATATCTTAAGGGGGAGCTTGAATTATTTTGTTAAATATCTTAAGAATGAGTTTATTATATATTGAAATTTGTTCTCTGTTGAAAATCTTATGATTATCTTTATTATTTTGTTTTAACGAGTTAAAGAACCCGTCCTCGGATTTAGGAGGAGTGTGGTTACATTTTTGTTTTGAAGAAAACATCAAAATTAATTATCGTCATCAAAAAGTGAGAGATTGTTGATCCTAAGATTTTGATGAACAATTAAATGTTGATGTTCTTAGTGGAACTAACGATTTTATTGAGTGTTTCAGTTTATAAATTTCAATGAAGATATTATCATGAAGAAGTTGAAATGGATGCTAAATATTAAAGAGACTAATAAAGATGACGGATATTAAGAGTTTTAAAAGATTGAAGAACCTAGGAAAAATAACTCATGTTAAATTTTTACTCTTGATAATTCCCGATTAGGATCACACATGACACAAAATATTTTTTACAAATATGTGTATTTTTTATAGGATCCTAATTAGTTAAATTATTTGATCCTATGTATAATTGAAAAATAAACATTGATAATTAATTAAAATTAAATTTAAGAATTTAGTAGAGCTAACTGAAAAAAGAAATCAATTAAAGGGACAAAAATGTCGAAGAAAATGAATTAAAATTGAATTAAGAGAAGTGTTCCAGCAATGGTCAGTCGACTAATAAATCGACCTGAGGTTATAAGGCTAACTCCTTGGATCATTCGGTAGACAGGTGAGTCAACTTATAGAACTCTCTGAATCATTCGGTCGACAGGTAAGTCGACCTATGCTTAGAGGATGAACTATCTGGATCGTTAGGTCGACAGGTAAATCGACTTGTGAAAATCTCTGTATCGTTTGGATGACAGATAAAGGTTGGGCGGTCGACCGATGGGCGAATAGTTTTTGGCTTGAGCTACGTCCTGAATTGGGCGGTCGACCGATGGGTATTGGTCGGTCAACAGATGGCCTATTTCAGGTTTTGAGGAATTTTGGATTTTATTCAAAAATTAGCCGTTATTTGTTTACTTGATTGAGATATCTTAGAGATACTGATATATTTAAGATATGATACTTCTATTTGAATATTCCTATAGATAAGGTTCAAGCATTTTAGATATCTCTCAATTTGGTACATGTAATTCTTTCTATCTTATCTAATTGAGATTTAGTAAAAGTGTGAGGGACCAAATTGAATATTTTAAAATATATATTTAAGTGAATTATACCAGGATTGAGTCTTAATGATATAAGGGGGCTTATGGAGTAATTATTTGTCATGATATATGGTAACTAGCCGTTAGAGGGCTTGTTATAAATCCCTATAAATAAATATGCGTTCTTTAGGTTTAAAAAATACAATGATCCCAATCAATCAAATTTCAAGAGCTATTTAGTTTCTAAACTTTCTAAGAGTCATCATTTTAAAATCATACTGAGTGCATTGTGAGATCATTCTTGAGATTTGGTCTTGAGAAAATTTGTTGTGGATTATTGCTACTACCGATCAGAAGTTTCATTGTTATTTATATTCATTCGGTGAATTCCTGGTGAGATCATTCCAAATTATTTGCTATTAATTGTTCCTTGATCTTATTATCTATTATTTAGAATTTGATCTTTGAAATTGTTTTCCGAATTTTTTAATTGAAAATTATTTTTGAAAATATTTCTTGAGAAATCTAATTACGTGCTACCCATTTTTGTTTAAAATCAAAATTTGAATTTCTCACTATGTTTCTATCACTAGTATCGGCACATTAATTGAGTTGAAATTTATCTGGGGTGGTAGAAATTTCGAGTGAAAAAATCACTTATTAATTTTGTAATTGGTGAGTTGAGTGTCATATTAGATATTATTGAGAGTGTGTAATCAAGGGTAGTTGGTTTAATCTCTTCATGTAAAGTGATTGAGGTTTTGATCTTTGCCTAGAGTATAAAAAAATTAGGTTTTGATTCTGCCTTTATAGAATTAATTGTGAGTGATTTGTAAAGGTTCCATTCTTACTTGGAAAAATGATAGTTGGAGTGTTTCTGTGAGGTTTTCATTCTTAAGCCTAAAGTATAAAAAGAATTAAGTCATGATTCTCCTTATAATAGAATTAGATTAATCTTTAGCCTGTGAAAAAATACGGTTATTTTTTAGCCTGAAAAAAAGAAGAGGTTATTCCTGAGCTTGGGAAAATAAAGTTATAAAGGTTGATTCTGAGCCTATGAAAAGAATCATTGTGTAAAAGTTTGGTTCCTACCTGTTTAAAAGAATCTTAGTGATCAGTGGGTGTGAATTTCCGTAGGGTTCGGAGGACTGGATTAGCCAATATTAGTGTGGTGAATCAGGATGTATCGGTGTGTATTACATTATTTATTTCTTTTATTTTATCTTGTATTGTTTGGGTGTGCATCTAGAGCTTATTACATTTATTCGCTGCTATAAGGAGATAATAATTAATTTAGGATAAAATTAATTATTTGATTTTTGAAATATTATTATTTGGATTAAATTTTATTCTACCCAATTCACCCCCCTCTTGAGTAGCTCGC
The DNA here is from genome assembly GCA_016647705.1 of Eucommia ulmoides. Taxonomy (NCBI): domain Eukaryota; kingdom Viridiplantae; phylum Streptophyta; class Magnoliopsida; order Garryales; family Eucommiaceae; genus Eucommia; species Eucommia ulmoides. The sequence goes on along the minus strand of CM028334.1, from coordinate 10,421,175 downwards.
TAGATCAACAATCTCCAAAAATATTACCTATATATTTGTTAAAATATGGAGTTAAATGAAAGAAATAAAGAATGATGAGGTAAGTTGCTCCGATAACAATCTCTATATTAACAAATCTTTTTTTTTATCAAATATGTCATCTTTTATAAAATGGATATTTTTCACACTGTCTATATAATAAATCAAGACAGATATATTCATGGCCACTAGATGAGAGACAAAACTTTAGACATTTTTCAACCGTTGGATTAAAATAAACTCAGCTATAAGATGCAAATTAGGGATTTTTCATTCATCTGCCTTGCCTCCCCTATCTCCCTCTCACAGATTCTCATCTCCCTATCGCTCTCTCGAATCGATCTCACCATCGCTCGACCAGGTTAATTCAATTGTTAGGGTTTTACCGCCGTCCATACTATTCATGTTTATGGAAAAAATTCTTTCATTCCAAACCCCAGTTAGTCGCCATATTCTCCTCTTTCTTTCTATTGCCACGCACCTCCATCACCATGTTTTTAGGGATTCTTCAGCGATCGTCATTGTTGTCACTCCATCGCCGTTGTCTTCCAACGCTGCACACCACCATCTCTCCAGGGCTTCTCCCACCTTTCTCCGTTCGGAACGTCCTTCTCTCTCTCCCTCCTAAATCTCAAGTCTTTCTTGAAGATGACTCCATCTCACTACTAAGTTGTCCTATTTCTCTGCAAATCTATCCGTCCAGTCAGCGGTCCCGGCTTCTCTCTGTTTCTCTTCTCATATATCACTTCTCCACCATATTTCCAAATTTTGGTTACTTTTGGTGTGGGATTCTCTAGTTTTAGCTTTACGATGTTTTCATTTTTCCTTTAATTTTCTATGCATGTTTCCTGTGGGTGTAATGCCTTGCAATTGAAAACCAAGGTTGGAAGTGGTTTAGTCTATATTGAAGTATTGAATGACTCATTACAACAGGGTTAATGAATCAAAACTTCAAAAGAAAGACCTGTTATGAAACAAGGGGATTGAAAATAGAAGAATATTTTCAGTGTTGCTTAGTTTGTGCCAAAACTGTTATGGTTGTGATTTAGTATACCATTTAATCTGATGATGACACCATGGTTTCACTATTTGTTATTTTTGCAGCGAAGTTTACTCATTGAATTTCGTTTTTGTAATTATATGGAAATTATAAGTTTCTCTATTTATATGTTAATTGTGTCTATCATTTTAGCTGCATTTGTTTTAATTGTTGTTTTTGCTTTGTTTCACTTAATTATAGGCACTAGCGAAGCTGCTGGAAAGATGTTAAACTATGAAAAGTCGGTACAATAATTGAATAAATTCTTCATTATATTATTCACATGTGTATATTAAAGCTCCCTCCCTATTTTTTTCCATATTGCAGAATTGTTGGCTTTTGAACAGGAATTTCTGATTATTTTTTTTGTTTATTTAAGTTAATGGGTTCTTTTCGGACTTTCGCTTGAATTTTTGTTTGTCATTTTATTTTTGCACACTGTCGGTAAATACACCATTTTTTATGGTTCAATTTTGTGAATATGAGGTGGTGTTTGTCTTGCCTTGAGCTTTTTGAAGTTTTGAAATAATGAAAGCTAAGTTTTTTTTTTTTTTAAAGTATTCTTGAAAGGTGAAGTTTGTCATCACTCAAACTTTTGTTGACCTCACCTCTATTTCATCTAGGTTTATTCAAAGTGGTCTTTCAATATATATTTTCATGTGGGATATACACATTTTATAAAAATCACATGAAAATTACATTGTGCAACCTTTCGCAAGGCTTTTTTTTTTGGCAAAGTCGATCGATGTTACCTTTTTTTTTTTTTTTTTTACATTAGCATTTTGTTTGATTTAATTGTGTTCCACACTCTTTTTGTTTATTCATAGGCCATTTTTGTTTTTTGTATGACTATTAGTTTGTATTTTTTACTCAAATTTTGGGAAAATTATGGTACACGGCTCGAACTTCAATGTATGCGTTTAGAATTTGCCCTACTGCTAGTGGAGACGTAAAATTAATTGCATTTGTTGCTTTTGTTTATCATTTTTGACTGTTTAATTGCAACAATTGTTTAGTTTAAAGGTTTTTCATTCCAATTTGTTTAGGGATCTGATTTGGTTTGATTAGGTATTAGGTATTTTGATTTGATTTCTTGATTGTAGGAATTTTGATTTAATTTCTTGATTGTAGGGATTTGAATTGTTTTAGGGATTCCGGCACTAGTTTTGCCCAATTCATTATACCAAATCAAACGATTAAGTAACGATATCTCTTCACTAATACTACAACATTAATTATTTTTGACTATTCATGAGCTGACACAATTTTTTATACTCTTGAATATGAATTTATATTGAATATATAATTAGATTTTTATTTTTGAGCACATTTAGATTTTATATTTTCCTTAAGCATTGCGATCTATATTTATTGTTTTGGTTGTTGGTATGAATTTTTATTTGATTTAAATTTATTTTACCATCATTTAAATTTAAGTTAGTTAGTTGTTTATAGATTCATTTTTTTATTATTACTTCTATTTCGTTTTCAATTTTTGTTTGGATCTGGAAACCACTGGTATCTTTCCACTGTCACCACGTCTTAAAGGTAAGATTTATGTTCAATTTGTTTAGTAAATTCTTATTATATAGTTGGTGTATGTTTAGTGTTTTTATTCCAAGCCAAATTTTCTATTTTCGTTCTGTGTTTGTTCCCAGATTTCTGTGTGTGTTCCTAAATTTCTATACTTCTATTCCCAGATTTTTGATGAGTTAGCGGTGTAATTTGGATTGGGTGTTATAAGTATATCTCAATCATTTTTATTTTAGGATATAAAATGGTGATTATTATTAATTTAACCTGCATTTTCTATTTTCTATTTTGTTTTTGGATTATTTGCTATAGATTTAATTAATTTTTTGTTTTGTAATATTTTTTTTCATTGGTTTTTTTTCTATGCAGTATTTTTTTTAATTCATCCATATACCTAATAAGTTTATATATATATATATATATATATATATATATATATATATATATATATATATATATATATATATATATTTACCTATTTACATAGTCTTGCTTGATATTCATTGTACTTCTTCTAGAAATGAGATCGATGCCAATGAAGTTAAATCAAAAAGTTAAAGTTGACTTTGTTGGTGACGAACTAAACTGTAGCCGTATAGAAAATAATGTGAGATTCTTTCCTATTTTAAATTGTAAAGCTCTTTTTCTATTTTTATTTGTTTAATATTTTTTTTAATTTTAATTCTTTCCCATGTAGCTTTGTTTAAAATTTTGAATTATTAATTATTTAGGTGCACGTGCGAAATGTAACATTGAAATAATGAAATTTCGATAGGCAATAAGCATTTTTTGTTTTTATTTTGTTTCGGTTGAATTCATGTTTAATTGTAGTATTATTTTAATAATTGAGTATCTATATTATTGATACTGATTTTGTTGTATTTGTAATAGACATTGTTAGTTGGTGATGGTATTTAGATGTTATTATTGATATTTTAATAAAACATGTGTAAAATGTTGTATAAAGAGAAGAAAAAAATGTCAATTTTTTCTTTTAGATTCAATTGTTTTAACGTCTGTGCCTTCAGGCACAGGTTATACGCTAGTGTATATATATATATATATATATATATAAAACATGATAATAATATAAAAATAATTATATACAAGTTTAACATAATTTTTTACTTATTAATTTCTAATTATTTATCATAACTATTAAGGTCTCTCTCCTCATTTAAATAAATAATATTGGCAAATATAAAATAACCACATACTATAAAACCTAACTAAATTAGTTGTGGTGTGTCAAAAGGATTTTTAGCGTGCTCACATCTAATCCTCTCTAATTTCTAAACCGTATTCTACTTCAATAGCCACTACATTCACCTTTTACACCTTCTATTCATCGAATTGGTGTCTCTGATGAAAGAGTAGATGCAAGTGTCAAATAACATCGATGCCAATTACCAGGTGCAACGCTTCATCGCAACCATTCTTCTCTATAAATTCGACCACACTACCCCCATATTCAGCAAAATTTTGAGAACACGAATTTTGGCGATACTATTTCTTCAAGCAGCCATTATTCTCCACAAATTTGAGCATACCATCCCCATCTTCAGCAAAATTTCAAGAACAATAATTCTCTTTTACAAAATTGATCACACCACCCTGATCTTCTGCAAAATTTCAAGGACACAAAGTTTGAAGTAAACATTTCATCCAGGTATTTTTTTTTTTTTTCACATAAACAATATACATCGGATATACAAAAATCAATCTACGCTTCCCTAAATCAACTAAAATTTTATTTTTACAACATTATTCATCTATTTCTCACTATATATACACACATGCATATAAAATGTCTCAAATCATTTGTCTTTAATTCCAATTCACACATAATGCATCACATCATCTTATATTAAAAACTGCATTGAAAATGTTTGTGTTTATGCTTGAGAAAACAAAATTCATGTAAATCTTCATTTTTACAACATTATTCATTCATCTCTTTATTATATATACATATAATTCTCTTCAAATCAGTTGGTTTCATTTCAAATTCACACATAACGCATTACATCTCTTCTTATATCAAAAACTACACATAAGGTGTTTGTATCTATATATGAAAAAATTTGTAACAAGAATATTTGAGATCTGAATAAAATTACACAATTTTTTTTTTATTCAATGCTTAATCAAACAACTATCAATTTATCTTATTTTAGTCTAAATTAATTAATTTTCGACAGATAAAACAAAGATGGGCGCTACCTCAAATGCAAGGGTTAAAACATCAAATGAAAAGAAAAAGTGCATGTACATTGGTTTGAAAAAGAAAAAGAAAGAAATTTACCACCAAACCCCGTAGTCGGAAGTAACCTTTGAAATAAGACCGAATTATTGCAACAGCTTCTGCAAATAACCAATCAGTTAGCACAACTTCATTACTATATTCCAATAATATAAATTGTAAACATCAATCAAATTATTATTACTATTATTATTATTAAAATTAATATAAAAATATAGGAAAATTTTGACTATCAAAGTACTAAAAATAAGAATTAATCAAATTTATTAACATTCGTAATATTTTCCAAAATTTATTTAATTATACAATGATAAGTGCAAATACACACACACACACACAAAAAAAAAATTTGAAAATGACACTATATATTGTATCTCTTGCGTAAGGAATGATTTCTGAAAAAAAAGACTTGTATACACCTCATCATCAGCATCATATATATATATATATATATATATATAACACAAAATTTGAAAATGACACTATATATTGTATCTTTTGCGTAAGAAATAATTTTTGGAAATAACAACAAAGAAAAGGCTTGTACAACACCTCATTAACAGCACCATAGTGATGATGAAATAATTGCTACATACAAAAGGAAGAATGGATCTTCTTCAGTTTCTGAAAAGAATACTGGTAGTAAAGTTGTCGCGAAATAGTCGAACTCAACTTCAGGTACACGTTTTCACTATTTGCAAGTCTTCTACTACTTACTTTTATGGGTTTATACCAAAAACCCCCCTTGTCTTTTGGCCTTATACCAGGAACCTTCTCTGTCATTTGACAAATATCAATCACCCCCTATAGTTTTATAATTGAAACCACTTACCTCCCTTGATAGTGAATAGTTGTTGACACAACATTATTATTGACAAAAATACTCTCAAACTCATTTAACTTCAATAAAATTACATAAATGCCATTTCTTAATTTTAATTTATTGGACATATTTGCCCTTTCTATTTTCTTTGACACTGCACCTATAACTAACCAAACGTCACCTAAACCAAACCGACCCACTATTTTTTTTTCATACCATAAAGCAAACAAGAATATAATATCTTCATTCATTCAATCTGATTCATTCAAAACTTCATTCATTCACTCTAACACAATTAAAACTTCTCTAATTAGCATCTGTTCAGACAAAAACAAAAAAGAGGAAGAAAGTTCAAGCTCTGCCCGTGCCAAAGATCAAGCCTGAAGCTCTGCTAAGACCGATGTATCGATCCCCCCTCCTAAAATGGAGCACAATTCATTCATGGTTGCTTCGTTGTTGCTCTTCGAATTCAAATAAATGCAGAGTTTGACAATTTCACATATTATTTTGAAATCATATTTGAAGTGTTTCAAATCAGGATCCACAACATAAGACATCACTTATGGCTCTTCAAGAAACTCATTTGCCTGCATTTGGAACATAAAGCATAAAGCATAAACCCTTTAGCTTTTAGACCTGCATTCATTCTCTGCTATTACTTTCTACGTAACACTTTTAAACAAAAAACTTGATACAAGAAGAATATAATGAGAAAAAATAAAAATAAACAGAAATCGAAGATCTATATAGCAATGGAGTACTAGATTCGTCGCCACTGTAACGGATCTAAGAGGGAGAGACCAGATCCGTCGTCGTTGCGACTGATCTGGACGGTCGACGTATTAGATCCATCGCCACCGTGACGGATCTGGACTAATGTCCACAAACGATCTTCCTCTGACGATCCTCCTACAACCCGATGATGTTTCCACTCTTCGATGAAGACGACCAAACCAAGCAACTACTGACGACCTTCAACGCCTCCGTCGTTCTCTCTTCCGCATAACGGAATTTTTGTTCTTGAAGTTCGATGAAGACGGCGACGACGACCTTTAGCCTCCAGGTGTCTCTTCGTCTCACACTTTCTCTCTCGACGAATCGACGATCGTTTATCATTCTTTTTTTTTCGACGACGACAAACTGTCGCTGACCTTCAGCCTCCAGGTAGGCCTTCATCTCTCTCTCTCTCTTTCTCAAATGCAATAAAAAAAATGAATAGGTTTAGGGCAAATGAAAATTAAATTAATTAAAATTAAAATAATTAAACTTTGTAAAGTTGTCCAAAATAAGTGCTCTGATTCTGTTTTTGATGTACTTATTTTGATGTCCAAAATAAGTAAAGTTGAGCACATAATTTGCGAGTTTAAAACTTTGTAAAGTTGTCTCCTATTATTGTAGGAATTTTGAGAAAAAAATATTTTAGAAAGTATCTCCTCCTTTCTTAATATATGTTCTGCAAAATATGAGTTTATCTTAACATTGACATTTTATTATTACTGTTACGTAAACATGGACATAACAAGAGACATTCCGAAAGACCATAACAGATCATACATACCAATCAATGATATCCGCCCATATGAGAAAGAGTGGACGTTAAAAGTTATTGTACTAAGAACTGGTATTGAAGAAACTTACTCAACTACAATAGGGATGACGGGCAACATGCGTAAACTAATACTCATGGACGAACATGTAAGTTATTTAACTCAATTTTATTTTACTAAATAGTGAACACATTTAACACTTCAAGCTATACGTCCTTAAACAATTCAAACTCATTTTCCATTTTTGTTATTTGTTTTTAAAAAAATAAAGAGTTTAAAATATATTAATGTATGCATACATTTCATTATATATATATATATATATATATATATATATATATATGTGCCAGACTCACATACCCCTATATATTTTGTTCAAAAGAAAACAATGACATTTATTAACATAAGTAAAGGGTATGAGAATAAAAGTTGTTCTATTCAATGACGCAGTTGATAAGTTTGAAAACTCATTGCTGAAAGGGGATACATACTGCATAACAAATGGATTAGTGAAACCAACGAATCCAAGATACATCACATCACACCGTGACTTTGAGATTACATTAACAAATACTACATGTGTAACATATGCGACAGAAGAAATATCATTGGATATGATGCAATATAATTTCACTTACTAAATGAATTAACTTCTTTTTTCATTTTCTTTTAATATAGATGTACTTGGTATGGTAATGGATGTTGAAAGCCTTTCTACAATCTACAAATCAACTTAAAGAACTTTGAAGCGACGCATTATATCCTTACTAGATGAAGGGTAATTCTACACAAACAATTTACACACACACACACACACACATATAGGGTTTATACCACTTACTTCCCCTGTCATTTTGTCCCTAAACCAAATACCTCTCATGTCATTTTACAAATATCAATCACCCCATTTGACCAAATTTTTCTTGTAAAAAGACATAAATGCCCTTATTTTATTTTTAAAAAATAATTTTTTTTTTTTAATTTATAAAAATTCACTAACACCCTCCTTATTTTTTAAGATATATTATTTACCCTCAAACTTTTAAACAATTATTATATTTTCCCTTCCTCCTCTTTTCCTTCTCTTCACCATCGTCCCCTTCCTTTTCCCACCATTTTAGTCGTTGCCGTTCCTTCCATTGCTGCCCACACCGCCATCCAAGATTACTACTTTTGAGAGAGAAAGAAGACCCATATCAAATTATATGTTTTAAGAGAAAGAGAAGACTTTTATCCAATTACATGTTTAGAGAGAGAAAATGAAAACCCATATCCTATTTACATGTTTAGAGAGAGAGTGAAAAATCATATCCAATTTACATGTTTAGATAGAGACGAACAAACATTTCAGCAAATAAACCAAAATTTCATTGAAGTTAAACTTTTTTATTATATAAAAAAAATACCCAAATCCAATTCAGACGTTTAGAGAGAGAAAAAAGACTTATATCAAAATTACATGTTTAGAGAGAGATAGAGTGTCCCAATCGTCGGAGTTCAACGGGCTGTTTGCGTGGACGAAACTTGCCGAAAACATATCAGATCTGTGCCAGCGAGCACAGATCCGGCAACATACTACAGATTTCTTCGACGGAGCCACCCTCTGCCACTGCATCAAGGCGGAACAACAGTTGATTTTGTCAAGCATGGATCAAAAACGCATTGTTTATTGATTTCACTTATCGGCTGCGATTTCTTTGTAGATTTGGCACCATGTCGGAGAGAGAGAGAGGAGGAAATGAGAGAGAGGGGAGGAAGGAGATGACCCAATTCTTCTTCTTGTCTTTTTTTTTTTTTTTAATTTTTTGTTTTCTTAAAAAAATAGGTTAAAAAATATATTTTTAAAATAAGGATGTTAATGTAAAAAATAAAGGATGAATATATATATATATATAAAATAAATTTAAAGGGTCATTTATTATTTTAATTTTTAATCATTTTTAAATAGTTAAGGGTAAAATTGTCATTATAATAAAATATTTATTAATTTTTTTTATCTATAAGGAAGATAAGTGGTATTTGACCAAAATGATAAGGAGGGTAACTGGTATTTGTAAAATGACAGATAATGTATCTGGTTTAAGACAAAATGACAGTGAAGATAAGTGGAATAAACCCTATATATATATATATATATATATATACACACTCAAAAATATATAAATCTTAATATTTACAGGTATACCATGGTCAATCTAACATTATCGAGAGACATAGCCACAAATGAAGGCGATAGTTGTAACAAATGAAAGAAGATAGACCTATATTTGGGATATCACAAGCGAAAGTGTCAACATATGGAGGTAATGTATCTCTCATATAACCACTACTAGAAGAACCGAAAAAATCATTCAATTTAATTTAACTTATTAATATAATATTCAAGTGTACTATCCTTGTCCACATTATTGGTCACAACTGTTCAGATTAATCCAAAATCATCAAGATTTGACATTGCAAAATCATGGTATATACCACACTTTATATAATATTTTTCCTGCTTTTATATCATAAGTTTTTATAATAATTTAATGAATTTAACACTTATTAACACATATAAAATAAATTTTTAACTTCATGTGTTGGATTACTAAGACAATAGACAAAGATGAAGCGCAAAAGAAAATGTGGCAAAAAAATCGACAATGCTAAAGATATCAACATCATCGATATCATAACGCGCCCATTAAGCGACTTCTAGGTACAAATATATTTCAATGATTCACTTTAATTAATATAATTTCTAAATATAGCTTATTACTTTCATTATTATATTATTACTATCTATCGTATTTATTACACATCAATACCCAAGTATCAAATAAATAACTAAAACGTTAAAAATGACAGAAATCACTTTGTTACTTCAAAACAACAATATTCAACATTGACAATATGGACCAAATTTGTTACAACTCTTGCAAAAGATGCAACAAAAAAAGTAAATCTGAAAGACGACTCTGTTGAATGCACCAAATGCTCTGTACAAAATGCAGAATACTGTCCAAGATAATAATTGGTTATAACATAAGTAACCAACATATTAACTTTATCATAAGTAAAAAAATTCAATGTTTAAAAAATATAAATGCATTTTAACAAACATGTACATGATGAAGTTTACTGTTGGTGATAGAAAATGAAATATTAGTGTCACTTTATTTGATGCAACAGAAAAGTTGATCGGTTGTTCAATATCAGAATACATTGAAGAACAAAAAAAAGGTAAACGACCACAACAAAACGTTTACCTTTTCCATATCTGTAATACTATTTATATTAATATTACTAATCAATATATAACTCATTTGTAGGCGGGACTATACAACAAGTTCTACAAAGAGATAATACATCGCTTAGCGAAAGTTACATCTTCCTCACAAGGATTAACCAAATGAATGACAAAGAACTCTTTGCATCAAAATTAATTGCTCATGATGTATGGAAATTTGAACCAACTGCATCCAGTTATACAAGTCTCAAAGACAACCCCGACATTCAAACAAATCGAACACCAATTGTTGATGTAATTATGTTTACATATAATACACAATTAGAATAATTACTACAGTTTTCATTTAAATATTCTAAGACCTTTGATGATCCAAAACTACATTGATTTTCCTATTCTTTCCATGCGATTCGATGAGATTTTTCTTTACAATTATTTATTCTTCTTATTCTTGAATGTGAAAAGGATTCTCTTGACAAAGGTCTTCTAAAAAACCCGCGTTCGAGAAGTTGGTTACCATGCCTGTCCAAAAGAAGACTTTTTTTTCATCACAGATTGCTAAAAAAAAATTGAACGAAAAACAAGAAGAAGAAAGTGATTTTCAACAACAATAAATCAAATGGAATCAGTCCTTGAAAGGGAAGTGGAGTGGCTGAGGCCCCTTGTTCAAAATAATGCTTGGGACTACTCTATTGTTTGGAAGTTGGGAAATGATTCTTCAAGGTAAAAAACTCCTTATAAGTCTTTTTCTTTTTCCTCTTTCATATGTCAAATCAAATGATTCCCTAATTTATTTTTTTCCTCCTCAGATCACCAATCTTAATTTTCATATGCTCATTATATATGTGAAGATTATAATGGCCAACATTGAAACTATTTTCTCATGATTGGTCAGAAATAATTAATCGCAAATAGTCTTATGATTTAAATCTGCATTGAACATGTTCTCAATTAGAGACGCATTAGGTGTAGCAGCATTGCTTAATCCTTAAAAAAATGGATACATATGAGTTTAAAAGAAGCGACTACCTACATCAGCATCATTTTCAATTTGAATAGAAATTCATTTAAAGTTTGACTTCTGGAACTTTGCATATCAGTTTGACTTATAATTTACAGTATTATTGACTTTTTGGTTTTCATATTCTGTGTTTTCCAAGTAAAACTTCTATGTTGTGTTTATTATTATTTGATTTATTATACTATTGATGCAGTAGAATAATATGCAGTGATTGAAAATGGCCTCTCAAAACACCTTTATTTGAGAATGTTTCCTGAAATATCTAGATTTACAAATGTTGTTGAAATGAACAAGCCAAGGCTAGAGAATTCTACAGTATGGGCATGCCTGGAGAGGGATTATAGAGTATATGCCTTATTAGCTAGGGGTCTTACTTCCTTCAGGAGAAAGAATTGCATATTGGAGGCCATTAGTGCCTCAAGCACTGATAATTATCCAGCCGAAAGCATTTGGAACACACTTGAACCAAGTGATCGGGTTGAGCAGAGAGCTTCATACTGGTCAAGCAAAGGCCAAATTGATCCAGCTGTTCCCGAGACGTTACTATACCATTTAATGGCAGATCTTTGTGTGATCACTGAGATCCATATCTAACCATTTCTAGGTTATGGTCATTGTTAATTGCATTGAAAATTGCAAAGACAATATAAGTCCTGCATAATTCAACTGATTTGCATATGATTTTTCTTAGGAGAATTGTGTCACTTAGGTGGCGTTTGGTTAGTGTTCCCACTTTTCTCAACCCAAATGGGATGAGTTAGGTTGGGTTGAGTTGAGAATTTTGTTTCCTTCTGGGAACAAAATTGCGTTTGATAACGACAAAATTTTGTTTTGTGCTGGGAACAAAATCGCGTTTGGGAACACATAATTCTGTTTCCTTCTGGGAACAGAATTGCGTTTGGTAATGAGTAATTTTGGAATTGTTTTCTCAATTCTTCCACAAGGTTATATTATTAAGAATTTAAAACTTTTTTTTTATGTTTGTTGGGATATATATAATTATATCAATTCTTCTACAAGTTGGTGTGTGTGTGTATATATATATATCAATCGATCAAATCTCATGATTTTACTAATAATTTCCTTCAAGACAAATTTCTTCTAATTCCAAATTTTAACAACAAATTTATGAGAACAAAATAAAATTATTAGAACAATCTTATTGGAACTAAAATACAAACCACAAACAGCACACAAATATAGCCATGGTTTGTTTCGTTTGTTTGTTCATTTTTTTTTTCTTTCTGATCCACTACTGAGAATAGAGTTTTTTTTTTTTTCTTAAAAAAAGAAAAAGGAAAACAAAGGGTCAAATAGAGAAAGGACGACGAACGGCGACCCCAAATCGACGACGAACGGACCAAATTCCCAAATTCGACAACGAAGAACATCAACGACGAACGACGAACCCTAATCGGAATAAATGAAATCGATGACGAAGAACCCTTACCCAAGAACGATTGCGAGGTGTTCTTCGATTGCGGAAGGTAGACAACGAATGATGAACCCTAATCGGAATCAAATAAACCCAAGAACGACGAAGACGCGATCGAAGAACAATGAAAAATCCTGAAGACGTGACGAAGAACGACGACGAAGACGTGACGAAGAACGACGAAGAACTATCCGTTGTGAAGGAAGGGTTCAGATTTGGAAATCAAACCCTACTGCCATCGCCAAACGCACAGAGCTTCAATCGAACCTGTTGTTCGATTTTGATTTTGTGAAGATTCGAACAATGATTTCAGCCCTATTGTTTCGATTTCGGTATAGAAACAGAAACAGAGGGGAGACAAAGAAAGAGAGAGGAGATTCGAACACTGATTTCGGAGAAGAGCAGCGACGAACACCGACGATGGAACATTAACTTCGATGAACACCAACGCTTGGGAAGAAGAAGAGAAGCAACGAACACCAGCTTGGGAAGAAGAAGAGCAACGACGAAATGATAGAGGAGAAGGAAAATGATCGGGGATGGGTTCATAGAAAAGAAAAATGAATTCTCTCATTAAAAACCACGTTAATACCAAGCGTGTCCTTATTTTGGGAAGGAATGGGTTGGGCACAAAATAAAAAAACAACTATTTTTTGTTTTCATTTTCTTTAGCTTTTCAAGAAACAATTTTCATTTTTGGATTGGATTAGGTTGGGTTTTGTGTTTACCAAACGCGTTCCCAAAAATCAAACCCAAAATTTTTAGGTTGGGTTGGGTTGGAATAGAATGGAAACACTAACCAAATGGGGCCTTAATTTCCATTGTGGCAGAATTTCTGTGACAGCAATGATGTTGGTCAATTTAGGCTGTGTGAAATTCGACGGATGTTAGAGGAAAAAAAACGATGAAGATGAATGGTGGGGTTCTTAGTATCTGCCAGCATACATCAGTAGGTGAACTGTTTTTCTATTTTATTGAATTTTGAATTTTTGATGTTGTTATGTTATTTACTCTTCTAGGATGCTTCGCTTTTCAGTCTACTGTGTCACCTGTCACATGTGAAAATGATGTGAGGCTTAGGGGAAAATAGTGCAACTTAATAATGAATAGATTGTTGCCATAGATGCGCCTAAACTCCACAAAGGAGAAGAAAATGGTTCTCAAAGACAAAAGTTCAAGCTCCAACAGACTGAAGTTAAGTGAATCTAAAGCCATGATGTGGACATGCACTGTGTCAGCACCAGATATGACTATTATCCTTTACAATTTCAGTAGGAAATTTTCCAAGGTATGTGTTACATTCCCAAATTTTCTTTGGTCACCTGGCGTACTGAGTTTGGTTCCATGTTTCCAATTTTTTATTTTTATTTTGTCAAGAAATAACATAAGAACCATCATGTACACAAATGGCATGAACTTTCGGGTTTTAATTAAAACTTATGGTGGATTTTCTAAGTCTACTCGAATTTTTTTAGCACATAAATTTAACTTAAATTTTAATTTTAATATTTTCTCATGGATTGAATTTGAATGTTTTGGGGGTGATTATTTATTTAATTAATTTCTGTTGTGCCTGGCATAAACCTGCAGATATTCACTTACAAAGAGCTTGAAGAAGCCACCAATGGGTCCAATGAAGAATTAGGAAGGGGTGCCGTTTTTACAATGTACAAAGGGGGTGCTAGAGCACGAATATGGAAATATTGTTGCTGTTAAGAAGTTGGACAAATTGGTGAAACACAACGAGAAGGAATTCGAAATGGAGATGAGGTCAATTAGAAAGACAAATCACAAGAAGCCGATGCGACTACTAAGATATTACAAGGAGAGGTAGTATCAGATTTTGGTGTACGGGTGCATGAGCAATGGCCCTTTAGGTTTTGGTTTTTTTTTTTTTTTTTTTTTTTTTTTTAATGTGTAACTAAATTTCTCATTCTAACAAACTTTGTGTGAAAAAAAAAATACCAATTTACCAAATTCACATAAATAAATAGCATCCTAACTATAAAAAAACTTTTACTCTTCCAAATCATATACAAAAACTTAGTACGCACAACCATATATTTGACAGATATATAATTACATATATTCCAAATACTATAAAAAAAAAAAAACATATTTAGTTACACAATAATAATATTATAGCATTCCACGTGCATACCCATTAGTTATATAATAAAATTATATCTGTAAATTAGGTATAAAAATCATATTATTAAAATAATTATATATAATTAAAGTTGTTGATGTCAATCGACCCCAACGGTATGATCTGGTCACTGCATCAGAAGTCTTCTTCCTTATTGGAGAGGAGATATAAAGGTCCGAGATGGGTCTCAGATCAAGAAGTGACCAGGGGGTCTTCTGATTCGAGAAGAGTATTGGTCCGAGCTGGGATGAGCTTCAACCTGTCATCTACACAAAGGACTTGCCGGGATGGACCCGACGTGAGAATCAGCACTCAGGGAGAAGGGTTTGAATATACTACAATAAGAAAGCTGAGCAAATTTTGTGTACCTTTGGGCATTGGTATGCCCTCCTTTATATAAGCAATGAATTGATTAATTTTTGGAAGATTAAGGACTTAAGCAGGGATTAACGTCCCAACCTGGCGCGTGGCCAATGAGAGGGCGAGTGGAGAGCTTAGGTCTGTGGGCCTAGGCTTTCTGGCCCTTTAACTAAGGCCCATAGCGACAAATACCAGCATGTGGAGGGATAGCCCGGCGCATGAACCGAGAAGGACTCGTCCTGCAGCCCATGGTGTGAGAAGTTTCACCCTCTTCCTTTCCCAGATGGCTGGAGACGGGAAGGGGGCATTTTGTTGAGGAGCTTATGGAGTTGATTTTCGAGATGAGTAGTGCCGGCATGAAGAATCATGCTGAGATGGGGAGAGGTTCACCATCCTAACGATGACTTCTAGGGATGGCAAAAAAAACCAAACTGATGGATAACCGAGAGAAACTGAACCAAATGGTCTAGGTTAAAACCAACTAAATAGTTTTGGTTTATGTTTAAGACAGTTTTTATGTAGTTAGTTTTGTAGATTCTATGATTTTAAAGAATGTTTTTATGTAGTTTGTTTCGCTATTTTATTTTTTAGTTATTTTAAAAAGTGTATGATTTGGAAAATGTTTAGAATTAATAGTGAATTGTGGTTCGCGGTTTTGGTTTTGGTTTTTTATAAAATTTAAAAATCTTAAATAGTTTCGCGGTTTTAGTTTTGGCTAAAATTAAACGGTCCAGTTTTAAAACTGTTTAAAAAAAATCGGTTGTTTTGGTTTTGGTTTTGGTTTTACATATCTTAAATAGTTTTGGTTTTGGTTTTGCATGAAACCGAGCTGAACCCGGACCGTTGACATCCCTAATGGCTTCACCCGCCCTTCCCAGAAGACACCGCTAGCGGGGTCTTGGGGTGGCCGACATGGGCTAAAATGCGCCCCTGCCCGGCACAATCTTCACACACTATCTTTGGTAGGAATGGACACTGTTGGAGAGTTGTTGACACGTGACGATTTTACATTGGTTACGTGGAAGTGACAATTTTTACACTCATCAAAAGTTATATTTGTCTAAATATATTACTAAAATAGGTATAAAAATTATAATTAAATTAAAAATAAAAATTATATTTTGAGATATATTTTCATATATATATATATATATTAGTTTTTCGATAAGGTGTGCCCAGGACAACTTACGTGCATCTTGACAAATTATCTTACTGGACGATTTTAATGGCACACTCTCCCATATCGACTTGGTGCATTCAGAATTAAATTTAAGATTTAAGTATACATAATTTAAGTATACATGGGAAGACTCGGGGTTGACAATACCGAGTTTATTGGAATTTTCTAAACATACCCAAAATTCACAATCTCGGGTTTATCTAAAAAATAATAATAATAACTAGACCGTATAATCGGGGTTGACAACCCTGAGCTTAGGAGTCGTTTTTTTTGAGTTATACCCGGATTTCATAATCCCGGGAGTCAATACTCGGAGTTACCCATCCCAAGCTATAATTCTTTCCGAAAAAAGATGAATTACTTATTTTTATTAATATATAAGCAACTCGACCTAAGAGTGGGACCCAATCTGAATAAAATACTATAAACAACTTGTCCATATTCTCTTTTCTAAATTGCTGCCTCCGCCCGAACAAGGAACAAAGAACAAGGAAAAAGTTGGAGCTCCAATCACCTTTCTGTTCATCTTATAGAGCAATTATCTTCTGCATTTAATGTTCTTTTGATTTCAAACAGATGCTTCAGAAATATTGTATCTCCAAAAGAGAAATAATGATCGAAATTATATAAGGCTATCATTGTCTCAAATGTATGATCCTCTGAAATAGTTGGAGGAATTGTTAATGCTGAAGATACGATCCTCGTCGTTCATGTGCCTTGTTAACGAATTTCTCTCACACTCTAAAACGCTCACTCTTCTCCTCCCGTTGCGCCAATTCGCCCTGTGGAATTTGTGCTGCTGTTCGTCGGAATTACACATGTGCATGCAGTGATTTGAATGTGATTGTATCTCATAGTCAGGTATTTCGATTTTGTTTTGACGTATTTTGATCTTTTCTGCGTTTTGGATTTCAATTTTCCCGTACTTAATGATGCCAACTCTGTACTTGTAAGAATTTGATCCGGTCATGGCGTTGATTGAGCGAGAATAGATTCTAGAGAATGTTAATTTTGATTTTAATTACTGGTGCATGTTCTTAGTTGTTAATTTTAGAGATGATGAACAAGGGAAGGATGAACGAGTCAGTAATCACGTAGTTTTCAAAATTGGAATCTAAATTATCGTGAACCTTCTGTTTCAATTTATTTGAAGCATGTGTAGACGACATTTTCTTCGTTATCATTTTTTCTTGGAAATATTTTGGTGGCTTAGTAATGCTAATTCTTCAGCAAGAGGCTGGCTTTGCATAACTTCATATGACTCGTTATCTGTGGGCATGAGGATTTATTAGTTATTTAGTTGCAAAAGCTTTCTCGAACTTGTTGCTTGTGTATTCACTGACATCCTTGGGGTCCCCTTTGGTATATAGGCCCAATTAAACTATGATGAATTGTAAAGGTTTTATGTGTCAACTATTGGAAGGAACAAATTCATGATAGAGCTCCAGTTCATGTTTTTGGGATTTGTTAAGATATATTTCACATACTGATGGAGCATGAGCTTATTTCTGTTGATGCGGCTACTTTGAGTTCATTTCTATGTTTCTGTTTTTTTTGTTCAAATGTCGATTTGAAAATAGAAATGTCATTTGTAATTCTTATCATTGGAATTGATAATGAATGAACTTGTGGTTGAATGGATACGAGATGTGTTTCTGGTTTTCACATTATATATAATGTATGGTGGCGGTGGCCGGTGGGGATGGAAGTTCACTTGCCTGAATTTTTATTGCTTTTATGCATCGAAGATGTTTCTTTGTTCCAACTTGTTTGAATATTTAATTCTGAAAGGATGTCGAAATGGAAATTCAATAACTCTGAGAAAATGTCTTTAAATTGATTCAAGGAATTATATTTATCATTAAAAATTAATATCTTGGACGCTTTAGCCGTTGGATGCTTGTGATAGATTATTGACAATCACAATCTTGTTTGCTTTGGAGACAAAAAAACCACTTTCTCCAATGTAGCCATTTTGGCTTCCTAGCTTCGAAGATGATACTACACTTATACATGATGTCTAAACGCATATGGGTGTCATTTTCGGTTTTGTCCTTGTGGTGATGGTTGCAAGATCAGTTTGGGCAAAGAGGATTGTGATTTGATTTGATAGGTTTTGGTTCTGTTATATGTGGAACTACAGCGTTAAACAAAATGTTTTTGCTTGCTTTTGCAACAGAAATATGGATGTCCCAACTGGCAGAGGCAGTAGTGCAGATGTGCTTTTACAAAATTACAGACTTGGAAAAACTCTGGGGCATGGTTCATTTGCTAAAGTGAAAGTTGCTGAGCACATATTGACAGGGTACAAAGTGGCTATCAAAATTCTTAACCGTCGTAAGATGAAAAGCCCTGATATGGAGGAAAGAGGTACTAATAGTTTCAATTCAAACTTACTTTTGTCTCTTAAATTGAGGCACCATTGGGTTAATTTTAGAAGTAGCATGTATTTTGCACTTAAAAAAAATAATTTTAAAAGTGTATATATATATATAACACATCGTAAGTAATTTTTTCGAAAAGTAGAAATAGTTGTTTTTTGTTTGTTCGATTTTTATATTACTCCCGCCATCCCAAATTTATTGTCAAATTTGACTTTGCACAAAATTTTAGTTAGTGCTTGAATGTTTTTTACTTTACGATATTGCTCTTATTTGGAATGCTGTTAAAATGATAAAACTTTTTGAAATTTGAATATGTGGTTGAGAAGATGGTTATTTTGGGAAAGTGATAAAATATATCTATTAATAAATCAAGATGGTTTTTTCTAAAATATCGTTGCATTAATGGGTCGGATTAATTTGAGGGAATGGATGGTTGGGATGAGTTGATGAATATTTAGGAGGAAAAATTCCCACCTAAAAGTTTCACATCCGCACTTACAAAGAGGTTGATTAAGAGATCATTTGTAGGGATAATATTAAGATATTATCTGAACACTATCATATACACTTTTGATATTTTTGACTTTTGCTTTTAAGTAAAAGTACTCTTTTGTCAATTAAACATTTTTTTTTATTTTAAAAAGTACTAAAAAAAGGCTACCAAACAGTGCCTCAGTCATGATAGTGTCCAATAAACTGATGCCTCTTCCTCTGCATGGGGATGTGTTTGCTTGAGCTTCTATTCATTTAAGAATTGGAATGATTTTTAAATTTAAAATTTAAATTGCACTTAATTTTATGCAGTGAGGAGAGAAATTAAAATAAGCAGATTATTCGTAAGCAGATTATTCGTGCATCCGCATATTGTTCGCCAGTATGAAGTTATAGAGACAACTACAGATATTTATGTTGTCATGGAATATGTCAAATGTGGAGAACTATATGATTATATTGTACAGAAGAGTAGGTTACTGGAGGATGAAGCTCGAAAGCTTTTTCAGCAGGTAGAATTCCTATATATATTTTGTCTTTGTAGATTTTTCTTGTTTTGGTTCTTCCCCTGGTGATTTATTACATCACAAAACAATTCAAAAGTTTTATTGTTAATTCTTGTTGATTATTAATATATTGTTTTCTGTGGAAACAGATTATTTCAGGCGTGGAGTACTGCCACAGGAACATGGTGGTTCATCGAGACCTTAAGCCTGACAATCTGCTATTAGATTCTAGAGGTAACGTGAAACTTGTTGATTTTGGCTTCAGCAATGTAATGCAAGACGGCCATTTTCTGAAAACAAGTTGTGGAAGCCTCAACTATGCTGCTCCAGAGGTTTTAATTTATGGCGTCTGTAATATGGAATTCCGCATAGTAAACTACGAATTGCAAGATACTAAACAAGGCTGCATTTTCAATATCTGAATTCATGTTACATGAACCTTTTAGGTTGTTTCTGGAAAACTTTATGCTGGGCCTGAGGTTGATGTTTGGAGCTGTGGTGTTATCTTGTATGCTCTTCTCTCTGGTACACTTCCTTTTGATGACGGAAATATACCCAACCTCTGCAAGAAAATAAAGGTAACAATCTTATGCCTACTTCTAACCAGATGTGTCAGATAATATTAAAGTTGAATTACTGAGGGCCGTTTGGTTGTCTAAATTAGCCTATTTATGAATTATTTTATTTTTTATGAATTGATTTGCATTTATCTCAATTTACCTATGATTTAATCAAAATTGCAAATTATTTGTTTGAACAAAGAAACATACAATTGTTTTAGTTTAGTTAATTTTTAAGTTGTATTTTACTCAATATTGTAAAAGGCATTTGTGAGGCTCGTGCAGAGGCGAGGCGGTCCTAAACTGCCCTAGAGCTATGAGGGGGGCTATTCTCCTGTTGGGCTTACACCTAGATGTTGTGGGCGACACCCAACTTCGCCCTGGGCAAAGTTTGACAGGGCTTACGCCTCGTGTTTCCATTATAACTTGAAAAATCAGGAGAGACAAAACATGATTTTGTACCTATTTGGTGTGTTCGTTTTCGTCTTTTTCGCTTTGCCAATGCCAGACCTTGAAAGCTAGAGGTGCGACTAGAGTTTGGGGTTGCAGAAGTTATCATTCTGATGAGGAAACAAAGGTCGATGGCGGTGGAAATAGGAGAACTAGAGTTACGTCATGCGTTTTTTTATGTTTTATATGAAAATAAAGCAGTTCTCTCCTCAATTTTTTTTTAAATTAATAAAGGAAAAAATTTGAGTCTTTGATTGAAATTCAAGGAAGATTATTATTTGTTAGAGTATAGATGATAAATAAAAAATAATATTTAATAACATCCCTAAATTGGTTGGCCTTATATGGAAAATAGAATTTCAATTAAATTACTATTTATGATTCATATCTTTTGTCATTTTATCATTTTATCCACACTTATATATATATATATATATATATATATATATATATATATATATATATATATATATATATATATATATATATATATATATTCTTTTTATTTATTTTTAATATTTTTAATTAAATATAATATTTTAAAATATAAAAAAATTATATATCGTGGAGCTTACGCCTCACTCGACTTACGCCTCACCTAGAACATGTCAAAATGTCCCGCCCAACACCCCCGCGTTTTACAACACTAATTTTATTCCAATTAATATAGGATTACATCAAGGATCATCTCTCAGTGCTTCTTCGTTCTAATGATGAATGAGTTCACAAAACACAATTAATGTGGCGTACCATGGAGTACGTTGTTTGCGGATGACATAGTCCAAGTTGATGAAACTAGAAGGGGCCTTAACCCTGTACACATGCACCGCTACTTTTGTAATAATCAGAGAGAGGGTGGTATGTTAAAAAAAAAAAAATCCATAAGGTTGATCATTTTTAGATATTTTGGTCCTCTGATTCAAGGCTTGGCAAAATTGAAGATGATGTTACACATAGAATCAAGGTAAGATGGTTTAGTGCCAAAGTACAGTTGAGGTGATATGTGATCGTAAGATACCATTGATGTTGAAAGGAAAGTTCTACAACATTGCAATAACTCCGGCAATTCTATATGGTTCAAAATGTTGGATATTGAACACGAAGCATGTTCCAAAAGTAAGCGTGATAGAAACGAGGATGCTAAGGTGGGTGAATGGTAAGACAAAAATGGATAAACTTAGGAATGAAGTTATTAGAGAGAAGTTAGAAATAGCACCATGAAGGAGAAATTGAGAGAAAATCGTTTACAAGGGTTTGGACGTCCATAGAAGACTTAGGGAAACACCATGGAGGAAATGTGATTTAATTCAAGTGGAGGATGCGATAAGAGGGAGAGAGGGGGCCTAAAAAAACTTGGGATGATTAGAAAGGATTTGATGGCCTTGAACTTTACTAAGGGGATGACTCTAGAATGATCTTTATGGCAGAAAAGGATTCATGTATTTGACCTTACTTAAGTGGGATAAAGCCTTTATTGTTGTTGTATTTAACTCCAATTACACGAGAAAATAATGTTTGGACCAAAATTAAAATGGTTAGCCAGCTAATTTAAGTGTTTTTAATACTTATAACCAAACACTAAGCTAAAACAATTCATAAATTTACTAATTAAAAAATAAAATTTGCAAATGAGGGCCAACCAAAAGGGCCCTGATTGTTTCTACTTTCAACATTGTATTGTACCTCATTAAAAAATCTTGTAATTATGCATTGATGTGAAACTTTGTTTTCTGCTTCTTTAATTAAATGAAACTCTCATCTTGGTTAGATGTTCATCCACTTAGTTGGAATTCTATTGTACAGTCTGGGATCTATACTCTTCCAAGTCATTTGTCACCGGGGGCAAGAGATTTGATCCTAAGGATGCTTGTAGTTGACCCTATGAAGCGCATAACTATTCCTGAGATCCGTCAGCACTATTGGTTTAAAGCTCATCTTCCTCGCTATTTAGCTGTTCCCCCACCAGATGCAAGGCAGCACCTGAAAAGGGTATGTTTTCTGACATTCAATTTTTTCCGAATATGCTAGTTATCAATTTTATTTTATTTTTTGTTTTACTTGAATAACAATTGATTTCTCAGGGTATTATTGCAGAACATATCCAATTTGTTCAATTTCATTTTTTTTCTTGTTCTTGCTCGACTGAGTGTGATATTTTTCCAGTATGAACATCTGGCTGAAGGAAAATTTTGTTCAATTTTAATTGAGTAGATTATTTATTTAAATGATTATAACGCATGTACAAATTGAGAGTTCTCCGCAGGAACTTAAAATTCTTTGGGAAAATAAATCTTAAAGAATTCCAATTGCAAAATGTTACCAAGTATAGTGGTCCAAACAAGATTACGTCATGAATTAAAGTATTGTGTTTTCAAATCTCGAATTGAGTCGAATGGAGGATACTATTTGTCTAAAGTTTAAGTTATATTGTGAATAACGGCAATACATGTAAGCTAACATATACTTAAAACCAGCTAATTTGTACTAAAATGTATACTGGCTTAATCACATGGTCTTCAAAAAGGGCAGTGACTAAGGCTCTCGTCATTGGGGATCTGGTGTAAATAAAATGATAATGACAAGGGATGAAGCCAAGTGTCATAGTGATCCATCTCTTAATTACAATTATAGGAACCCAATGGGCCTAACTCATTCTCAAAAGACGCCTTGTAAGATGAGGATTACCCTAGGCTTTATATATAGCTCAAGATCAAGAAACACAAGCGATGTGGGATTCAACATGCCCTTCACGTGCAAGGTGGACTTTTGACAAACCACTGCAAACAGATATCACAGGAAGGGCCCAACATCGATGTGGGATTCAACACGCCCCGTCACGTGCAGGGTGGACTTTTTGACAAACCACTACGAAGTATGACTCAGTATAATACTTCTAGCTTGAGTATCTGGCAACTGATGTAAGTAAGGAAGCATACTTCATTAATTATTGAAAGCACTCTCTTATTTTCCTTGATTTGTGCAAAGCTGCTTGACACGTTGACTTTTACTTCCAGTTGCTTTGGTTGCATGTATTATCTTCTACTTTATCTTTCCTTGCTTACATAATTAAATGAACAGACTTGCTGACCATATTGCAGATTGATGAAGATGTTGTTAATGAAGTGCTTAGGATGGGATTTGACAGGAACCAGTTACTTGAATCTCTTCAAAATAGCCAACAAAATGATGTATCCCACTTTTTTTTTCGCACCTGAAAACTTTGTTTAATATATTTGGCAGTGCATCTAATTAAAGTTTATTTCAGGCTACTGTTGCAT
Source organism: Eucommia ulmoides (assembly GCA_016647705.1). NCBI lineage: Eukaryota > Viridiplantae > Streptophyta > Magnoliopsida > Garryales > Eucommiaceae > Eucommia > Eucommia ulmoides. The sequence continues at coordinate 10,396,905 of CM028334.1, read as the reverse complement.
ATTATTTGCTATTTGACAATCGATCCTCGGTTTCCAGTGGCTATCTGGGACCTGAATTTCATGAGTCCATGGTAAGTTTGTTCCTAGAGTTATTAGGAACAGGTGATACACTAAAAGTCTAGTACTAAAAAATATTTTGAAACCACTCATGTGAATTCTCATCCTTGATCTTCCCATGAAACTCCAATATTGAAGCCTAGATATAATTCCGTTTCTGGGTTATTCTTTTCATGAAAGCATATGAAGTTTATTATTATGTATATTAAACTAGACGTGTGTATGTAAGCTTGAATTTCTGATATAAATGGCTTAATTCTGGAATTATCCTCTCCAGGATGGTGGCTCCGTTGGTATGTACCCGGATGGTGACGTGGCTGTTGGATACAATTTCCCGCAAGATACTGGTTCAAGGACCTGTGTGCCAAGCGAGAGAAAATGGATAGCTGGATTGCAGGTATAAAGTTATTTGATTATTTTGTATCATGTCAAGGATAGTTAAATTAACGCACCTTTTGGTAGCACTTTTTAAGTACTTTCTAGTTAATTTGACAAAAAAATACTTGTACTTCAAAAAAAGAAAAAAAAAAATTAAAACCGTGTTTGTAATATATGTAAAAGATCTCTTAATCCAAAATCATTTCATAGAGAGAAAATTTGGGTTGAAATGTTATTCAATCAATTTCTTAAGAGATAAGTATCAAAGAAACAAAAGGCAACTATTTTTTAATTATTATTTTTACAAGTACATTTATTTAAGTGCCAACAAACGGTAATGAAGCTAATCATCTCTCACGGCATCCTGGAGTTCTACCAAAACTGTTCAACTATATTATTTTTTTGTCTAGAAACTATTCTAATTAGATCCTTCCTAGATTGCTAGTATCACGTGCCTTTTTTCTTATGGAATACGGGTTTTATTTGATTGAGCATGAGGGCTTTACTGATTGTTTGAATAGTATAATCCTTTTTATGGGCAAACAGTTTAATTTTTTCCCTCTCTGTTTGAACTTTTCTATTTCGACTTTCACCAATTTTACTATTGATTCCTTTGTCAGTCTCCAGCCCATCCACATGAAGTAATGAAACAAGTTCTTGAAGCTTTGCAAGGACTGAATGTTCGTTGGAAAAAAAATGGGCCTTACAGCATGAGGTGTCTGTGGCTTCACAGCATTGAAGGCGAAGGTTATGTTCATCATAACAACCACATTGGCAGTGAATCCACAATAATTGTCGATAATATTCGGCCTCAAACTCAAAGTATCATGAAGTTTGAAATGCAGGTATTTACTTCTCTCTGTTTATTCTCTATATTTTATTTTTTTCACTTTGTTTTCGTCTTTGTTCCATCTTCTTACCTTTCCTTATCTTCAAATATTGGGATATTTTTGTTCTTATACTTGATGTCTGTTATCATCTCCGCTTGATATATGATTAATTGCTTCTCGCTGTGTAAATTCCAAAACTCTTACAACCTGTTTGGTTTAGAACTGGAAAACTATTTTGTTTCTATAAATGTTCAAAACTATTTTTGAAAATAGTTTTTCAAAATTTCGGAAACTTGTTTGGTTTGACATAAAGAAATTTTGAAAATGGAATCTCTAATATTTTAAGGTGTTAAAAAATAAGAATTAAAAATAATGAGATTGATTAAAAAAATTCAAAAACAGATGAGTTTTTTCTTTTTTTTAAACAAGGAATTAATACTCAAAACCTAAACCGAGCACGCCCATGTTCCAACTTTCATTACTTACAAATGTCATAAAAGATCCATTTCATTTGATGGTTCACCGGATTTGAATGTATAGAACTCGTGATCAAACCTATGGAGGACATATTCATCATAGGTGATAAAAAAAAAAAAAAAAAAAAAAAAAAAAAAAAAAAAAAAAACCTAGATTTTAACGTTGTGGTTGCTCCATCGACTCTCAACTCTTAACCACCATGATGTTATTTTCAATATATTCCTCTCTTTGCCTATATATATAATGGGTGTTTTTTTTCTTATCGGTTGCAGCTTTACAAAACCCGAGAGGAGAAGTATATGCTTGATCTGCAGAGAATTAGCGGTGGTCAACTGCTATTCCTCAATTTCTGTTCAGTTTTCATTATGCAGCTTGTCTCCTAAACTTTAATTACAGAAAGTCTCACCAGAGCGATATATGTACATATTTTTACTTATTTCTAACTATTTTGTTTCTGATAATGTAATTTTTTTTTCCCTTTATTTTTTTTTTCAAATTTCTTTTTTGGGGTCGATGTGTAATTTTTAATTCATGTTTATTATTTTGTTGTTTTGTTTGGGAGATCTTGTGGTGACTATCCAAAGAGGCTGGTCTTCTTGTTCCTGAATTTTTGCATTTTTCTTTGAAATAATTTCCTTTTAAATTTGACCATCGTTGTTGATGTTTGGCATTCATTTTCTTCTTTCTTTTTTGGTTAAACTGATGGCTCTCCCATTGGGGTGGGTTTTTAACGTCAAAAGAGTTATATTTGGGATGACACACCTTTTGCCACAGCCATTGGAGTTGCTCTAAGCCCTCAATTTTTGCTCTCTTTTTGGTACTGTAGGGCAAATGGCCTAACGGTGGTTGTGGGGAAGGATAGAGTGTACATAGCTACTAGTGGTAGGCAAAAGCGTCGTTACAGGAAGGAGGCAGAGGCAACACTACCGATAGGAGGTGAAGGCGATTGCAAGCATGGTATTTGGTGAAGGCGGATGGCATATGGCTTGGCGGGGAAGAGAGAATCGTTTTTGGGTTGTAATTAATTTTTATTGAGAATTTTATTATTTAGTCCTCCAAAGATATAGAAATTATAAAATATACATCCAACTACTTTAATTAAGTTTTCGGTCCCCAAAGATTTTTGAAAAAATAAGTCTCCGTTCTTTGACAATCGTTTTTCTCTAATTTACATGAAATGTTATTCTGTAAAATATAACAATTCGTAAACATTCATATTTTATGATGTGTACACGGGAATATAAGTGTTTATTTGATTTGCCCGTATGTTCACGTATTATTTGTATGTATATGTAAATGTTAATGTATTTGTCTAGTGTAATGTTCGTCCACTTTATAACTTGAAATTAAGGATGAAGATTCGTCAACATTGTTATTGTTAAGTATTCTCAAAATTTCCAACATTCTTGATAATGTATCATTTACGTGAATGTTCGCGTAACATCCTAGAGGCATGACCAAGAATAAATCAGAAACATTGAAAAAAAAAACTAAGATTAACGAAAAACAAATCAATGTGAAAATTTTACCAAACCACGTGAATATTCACCAAAACACATTGATATGAACATTCACACAAAACAAAATCACGACGAAGAAAAGGATAGCAACGAACTACAAATGACGAAGCAACAACGGAAGCAAATTCCACTGCTACGAAATTCCAAATCTGGAAAATTTCAAATCTGAGAGAGAGAGAGAGATTCCAATGTTGCAAAACGTCAATGCTTTCGAGAACCAAAGTTTCTAGCATCGTTGGCATCCAGATCCGAGGCCTCCATTGCCTTATTTGTAACCTCTGATATCTCTAGCGAAATTCCAAATCCTTCATTGCCATCTACACAACTGGCGATGAAATAGACTACTCTATCCGCCGCCAGAAATCTGGGCTTCGCAACTGTCACGACCTGTCCCGGACACTCGTCATGCGGGGCCTGCGTGACAACAACACAACAACACACTGAACGCCAAAACAACTAGGAAGCGACAAAGGACATATACCAAAAGAATATATAGAACCACAAATATCACCAGATACAACCTCTCTAGTTAGGGACACACCCGTCCCTAGAAATAATATTAACACAAAAATATAAACAACCAAGAACTTCTCAACATGTTCGCCTCAGACAGCTCCTCCCAAAGTTTACTCCTACGCTATACCAACACCGGACTCTACCTAATGCCAGTAGGGGACCGACTCCTATGCTGTTGTACCTGCGAGTGTACTGCCTTCTTAGTAAAAATATTTTACAATAATAATAATTCATTTTAGAACATCTAAATGGATCAAGCGCAAGTATATAAATATCACATATCGAACAATAAGATAAATATCTCATACCACAAGGGAAACTCTTTTTTCCTGTCACCACAAAATCAACGTCTATATATATATATCACATCCCAACAAAGTGGTGAAAATCAACCAGAATATTCCAGCGAATCATATAGTGTAATAAACTCAGAGCAATAAATATAAATGCATATACCAATCCAATATAAATATCTCATACCACAAGGGAAACTCTTTTTTCCTGTCACCACAAAATCAACGTCTATATATATATCACATCCCAACAAAGTGGTGAAAATCAACCAGAATATTCCAGCGAATCATATAGTGTAATAAACTCAGAGCAATAAATATAAATGCATATACCAATCCAATATAAATATCTCATACCACAAGGGAAACTCTTTTTTCCTGTCACCACAAAATCAACGTCTATATATATATCACATCCCAACAAAGTGGTGAAAATCAACCAGAATATTCCAGCGAATCATATAGTATAATAAACTCAGAGCAATAAATATAAATGCATATACCAATCCAGTATAAAATAATATATAAAAGTATTCATCCTAATCATCATATACGACAAAACACCATATACGACAAAACACCACATACGACACCATATCACACCACACACTACATCACGCCACATCACACTACACCACATCACCTCATACCTCAGCTAGCCATGTGACCGTTTTAACCTCACGATTGGGAGTTGCAACGGTACCGTATTCCGTAGGATATGCCTTCCTAGCGGGATATAACAACGTTCCACTGGACTGTGCCAGACGGGTGAAACAACGCTTTGCTAGACTAAGCCAGACGGGTGAAACACCGCTCCGCTGGACTATGCCAAGCGGCTGAATATCCACCACCAATCTTCACCTCACCTCAATAACAACAACTCATCTCCACCTCAACAACAACAACAACTCCGCCCACCATCAACTGTCACCTCAACAACAAACAATGAAATTCACAATATCAGAAATACCCAAAATAACGCTTGATCCATGTAAGTTTAGAAAATTTATCCAATTCCCAAGTAAACACATTTTTGATCCATCATATATATATGAAAATATATTTTTGGCAAGAAGACAGTACACTTACCTCGATATCCATTTTGCAAAACTGACATTGACCACACTCTATCTGGACGTCGGTGTCTGCGAACCTAATAGTGACATGGTCTAAATTAATATCTTATTTAAAATATCTTAATCATGCAACACAGACCCTATATTCCGAATCGTTAGTATTTTATGTACCACATTATTAAAATTAATTAATTATTACGATTTTAGGAATTGTAACGCTAAATAAAATTTAATTTAACGTATAATAATAATCGATTGAAAATTTCACCTGTTTCTGAATCGTTTGGCGGCCACGAGATGGATTTTGGATTTTCTTGGGGTGGTTTCTACAAATTCTCTTTTTTTTTTCCCTCTGTTTGCGCTTACTGTTTCTGTTTCGGTTCATACCACCAGCCACCTCTCTCTCTCTCTCTACTATTACCGTCCACCAGAGGCCTCCCACGCCTTGCCGCTCTCACCGTCGGCCCTACTCCATCCCCCACCACGAATCACGAACCACCACCGACCACTCCACCACCAATCGCCTCTACCCACTTGACACATACACACCCAACCGTGATGACCCATACATACACCATCGGACCAAACTCATGTCGCCACCGCCTTCGTCGTTTACCCCAACTGATCACACACCCACACACAGCTGCCCAATCAGAAACAAAACACTTACAGATCACTGCCACCACCGCCGACGAAGGAACACCCATACACACAACGATCGTCACCACCACCGTCACTCACAGTCGGAGGAACTCCGACGAACGGACCCACCACCTCCAACGATCACAGTCACTCTGACAACCCACTGAACCGACAGCACGATCCTCTCTCTCAATCTCACAGTCACTCACCGCCGGAGTTTGTGCAGCAACACCCAACCGAACGGCAATAACATACCCAAACAACCTCCACTCTCCTTCCCACTTCATTCTTTCTCTAATCCTCACTTACCGTCGGTCCAAAATTACTGACCGACTCACCACACACAACAACGCACACACCCACATACCCGTATAATCACCGGCCGAACGGAACACCCACACACACTTGGACCCGTTCACCTGACAAATAGACCACACACAACCACCCTACCAACCAAAAATAGAACATACATACACTCACCGGAGTGATGACCACACCGACGGACGGGCGACGCCCCTTCTCCGTCGGATCTTTTTTGCCGATTCTCTCTCTCTCTACTTTCTCTTCCTCTCTCTTCGGTTCTGGATCCTTCGTCGATATATTTCCCGATTTCTTTTTTTCTCTCTCTCTCTCTCTATATATATATGTGTGTGTGTGTGTGTGTGTGTGATGGTTCTAGAAACTGGCCATGTGGCCATCTCTCCACCGTCGCTCGTTTCTCTCTTTATATATATATATATATATATAACATGTATAATATATAGTGTAATTATACTTTCATCATATTCTTTTTAGTTTGGATATTAATTAAACTCATATTCTACTTTTAATGCATTTGAAAATTTCAATTCGACCCTTAAAATTTTAAATCATACAATTAATATCGCAATCCACCCCGATATTTTTGAAATATTTTAAAATGCGACTAAAATTGTTCGTATACAAAAATAGGGGTCTTACAACAATTGATTTGGAATTTTCTAAATCTGAGAAGTGGAGAGAATGAGAGAGCTCTTCACAACAAGGTGCTGCCATTAGTGAAGCCCAGGTGAAAAAATGGCCGCAAGAGCAGCCAAAGATGGACTACTTCGATTCTGATTTGTTTTTGAATGATCATTATCTGGTCACGACACCGGAATCGAGAGGTGACCGTATCCCAAGACAAGAACTGTAGTTGCGCCCTACATCGGAAGAAATTTAATACAATAAATTTATAGTTCTAGATCAAAAGAAATATAATACCATAAACATTTATAGATCTAGATCATTATTGTCTGGCCTTCAACCATGTGGCAGATCGTAGAAAAAATGATCGATCTAGAATTTTACAGATCTAAGAGAGAGAACACGACAACGGATTGTAGATAGCACAACGGCAGATCGTAGAGCACGATAGATCTGAGAAAAAAATGAAGAAAGATATATATAGAGAGAGGAGATGACGTGAACCCTAATTGCTGCTAAAAATAGAAAGGTAGGATAAAAAATGAAGATGAATGTTAGGGTTTGTTTATTATATACCAAGGGTATATTTGTCCATCATTGTTCTTTTTCAATTGTCAATAATTAAAAAATAAATTACTTGGGCGGATTCAACAAGCAAACAACATTAACTTTTAAATAAAGATTAAACAATAAATACTTCATTTTTATTTTATTTATATTAATGTATTTTTTTATTTAATTTTGAAATTAATTAAGTGGAAAGATATTAGTGAAATTTTAAAATCTCCAACTACTCTCTTAATTTACAAAAAGAATTATGTGATTTATTTAGAGTTTTAATAGAACTTTTAATTACAAAAATAGTTTTATTTTATTAATAAATATTAGAAAAAGTACATTTTAAACCCTCTAAGTATTGACGAATTTCTAAATGGTCTTTCTCCGTTTGAACGTTTTATTTTAAACCTTCTATGTATCAACACGTTTTTATTTGATCCTTCTGTCAAAAAGTCTGTCTAAACTAACTGAATTTTTAGGGTAAAATTGCCATTTTACATTTTTTTTTTCTTTTTTATTCTTTGACTTCTCTCACTCACTCACGCTCTCTCTCTCTCTCTTCCTCCCCCTCTCTCTTTCTCTTCCTCTTTCTCTGTCTCTCTCTCAACTCCCACTCCCACTCAACTCCTTCTTTTTCCCTCCCTAGGGCAACTGATTCACCCCCTTAACAGGGAGTGTTCAAACCATGTTAAACAGGGAGCGAAACACCTCCATGCAATAGTGGGTGTAGGGGGAACACCCCTTGTTGCATGGGGGTGTTCCCTTTAACAGGGGTTGAACACCCTCTGTTAAGTTGCCGACCCATATCGTCTTATTCTCGCCGTCAGATCCCCGTTGTTGCTTTGGCGTCTGGTGCAATTGGTGATGGTGGTGGTACAACTTGTAGTGCGGTGAGTAATGCAACGGCGATAGTGGCAACATATGGTGTTGCATTACCATCCCCGTCGTGGGGTACTGCATCGCCACCCACTGCAGCTGAGTTGCAGGAGCTATAGTCTGAGGCATCGCATCCATCGCCGACTTCGCGAGCCGGCTCTATTTCTCTTGGGTATTATCCTGTTGCGGCGTTGGATCATAATCGTTATCAGCTTCCATCTTCGTTTCTCTCCGTCTTCCCTTCTTAGATGTTCTTCTAGGTATGATTGTATATAAGAATCTTGTCACACCCCCCACTCTAGGCCCCTACTGCCAAAGGCCGGGCGTAACGTCTCATCGACCCAACCTAACGAAACAACCAAATATATACGTATATATGTATAAATGCACATGTCCTGCTATCAATATCTTTTTACAGTATATATATATATATATAATAAATTAGCTCATTTACATTCACAACCGTCCGATGTCTCTAGATATTCGTAATCGTTAGATTACTTTTATATATATATATATATATATATATATATATATATACACAAACAGTGGCTGCATTTACTTCTTAGCCTACTTTTGAGAGTTTCAAGATCATAGCCCTGCTGTCTCTGCCGAATTTGTGTTGCCTCACCCTTTCACCCGTCTTACTCTCTCTGTCTCTGCCTTCGCATCCCCAGCCGCTGCCGAAATCGAAATGGCCAGATCTCACCCTCCCTTGCGAAGACGACGACGGCGGCCTCCCTCCCTCCCTTGCGAAGACGACGGCGACGATCCGTCTTCCGTTAGTTCTCCACTCTATCTCCAGGTGCGTCTCTGTTTTTCCATTTCATCAATTTCTATTTCGAAACCATTCTCCCTCCTCTCTCTCTCGCTCTTGCTCATCTGATTTAGGGTTTTGATCTGAAAATTAGATAACCATCAGAGAAGACGACCTCCCTCCCTCCCTTGCGAAGACGACGGCGACGATCACTCGAGACCTGGAGACCGATTGCCCCATGGTCGTCTCCCTCCCTCTATGACGACGGTGCATAGGTGGTCGTCTCATCTGATTTGGGGTCATCTGATTTGGGGTTAGTCTCTCTAAACATAGCCGTACTGAACCCTAATTTCCATGTCACATGGAAGTAGTAGTTAAATGGTACTGCAATTTCAACATTGTCCTGCATTTCGCCATCAGTATTCGACCTCAAGCTACTGCACAAATCCGAATCTCAGCTGTATATTTTTGACCTTTAATGCTCTAATTAAACATTTGTTTAACACTGTAAATTGATTCATCAAGCTCTCAATCCATGGTTTGTGTCAGTACTTAACCTCTGCTACTGTATTCCAGTAGCCAACCCTGTGACGGTGGACCCATTGTTTGGCGTGTAGACATTGTAGCTGGTGACTGATTTACAGAGGGAGAAGAAAGCTGGGGGAACCGCAAACCGGCGGAGGATCTACAACGGGCTCAATTGGAGCTTAGCTCTATTCCGGAGGAATTTCAGTTTTTTTTAGCTGGATATCTTCGCGACGAAACGGTGAGGTATATTTGAACTTAAATCCTTTAATTTCATTATTTTTGTCCTCTGACTTTCGTGTTCATAACATCCGTTCTTCTTTCCTCCACCGGAGTTTTTATCTTCCGGTTATCTGAGGGTTTGCACCTCCGGTTGGAATTGATGCATTTCCTCCCTTGCGAACTGCATTGGGGTGAAAAACATTCGAAATGTGTGGACAATTTGGACGAGAACCCATTTTCTTGCGCTTCGCCTCCAACATTTGTGTTCATATATCTGATCAAATCAATGGGGGAGTAAACCCAAAGATAGATTGGTGTTCTTTAGGGTTTTAATCGGCGAATTTATAAAAAAAAAAAAATCGTGAGTTCCCCTCTTAATTTCTCCAATTTATTTATTTGTTTCTTGCAATTTGGGTGTTGAATTTGCTGAAATTCTAGGTCTCCTGTTCAGCCCCTGCCATCACCGTTTGGTTTCCTCCCTTCGTCTTCAATTTTGTTCAGGTAAGTGATTAATGTATTCAATTAGGGTTAATATTTCTACTGTTCCCCTCTTAATTTGGGTGTTTAATCTGTTGAAATTCAGGTTCTCCTATTCTGCAACTGTCGTCATCGTTGCATCTCCTTCTTTGTTTGTTCAGGTAAGTGATTAGTGTCTTTAATTAGTGCTAATAATTTTTTGTACATTAATTCTTTGATAATTGTCTAAAATTATAGTTAGGTTATCAATTTCTACAGCACGCCCAAAATAGAAACTATTCCCCAATCTGTCTTTCTCTATCTCTCCGTTTAGCTGCAACACCCAAACAGAAGGATCCAGAGGGGTTGGATGAGAAGTCAACGAGGTATGCGATGGAGAGGATGAACTATATTTATTTATTATTATTTTTTTCTCGAATTGATAGTGAGTTTATGATTTGAAGTTTTTGAGCTTTTGATTTGGGCAGAATCGATAGAGTTGATGGGAAAGGAGATTAGTGGGTTGAAGTGATCCCTTGGTGCTAAGAGTTGTTATTTCTCATAATTTCTTGGTGAGTACCCCTAACTATTGGTATATGTGTATTCACGTTGAACTGTTGTGCATCCTAATCATGTTTTATTCTTGGATTATTGGCGTGATTAGTACGCATCAAACACACGCATATCACTTTGTTGATAGTGAAAATGCCAAGAGTAGAGATAGTAGGTGTGCATTTTTGGACCGTGAAGCTCTAAGTCTTTATCGTTTCATCCCCCTGCATTTACTTAATCGCGTACTTTTGAGCTTTGACATTCCTGGCTTGAGGACATTGAGAAACGGATTACCCATAACGTTTTGTTAATGCTCGAACAGGTAGCTTTGATTTCAACAAATTTATCTCTCAATTTCTCCGAAAGTTTAGGTATGTTGAACCTCAATTTATCTCGAAATTTCAGCAAATTTATCTCTCTATTTACTGTTTATAAAGAGTGAGCTTTGACGTCGCACATTTAGTGTTTATTTAGCGAGATTGATTCTCTCTCTATATTTCTCCAAAATTTCAGGTATGTAGAACCTTAACCTAATTTTGGTAGCATCAACCCTAATTACGTCTTCTCACTTCTTTGATGGCGTTTGTTTAGTGTATATTTTCTAATCCCCTCTTCTCTTTGATAGCGTTTGTTTATTGTTTCTGTTCAGTGTTTCAATTCTCATAGAACTTGGAACAGGAATGGGTTTGTTTAGTGTTTCTGTTCTACTCCCCTATTCTCTTTAATGGCGTTTGTTTAGTGTTTATTTAGACGGCGTTTGTTTATTGTTTTTGTTCTCAGAGAACTTGGAACAATAATGCGTTTGTTTAGTGTTTTTTTAGATGGCATTTTTTTGGTGTTTTTGTTCTAAGTGTATTTTTGTTTTTTGCTTCTGCTTTTTGAGAACCGAAACACTAAACAGAATCGCCCACAAAACATCCTCTTCTTTGCTAATATAAATTTGTTCTAAAAACTCTTACGGAAATTTGTTCTCTAATTTCTGTTTCTATTCTCAGTTTTCTGTGGAAAAAAAATTTGAATTTTGTTCCAATTACTAAGAATAGTGTATTAATTCTCTAATTTTTGGGAACAGAATTGAAATACATTTGTATTAATTCTCTAATTTCTGTTTCTGTTCCCAGTTTTCTGGGGAAAAAAAATTAATTCTCTAATTTATGTTTATGTTTCCTAATTATTTGTTTTTGTTTCAATTACTGAGAATAAAATAGAAATGTTCTTAATTTTTCTTGAAATAGGCTATTAGAACACATTTGAGTGAGGATTCGATGATCAGTTTTCTTTGTGAGAAATAAAAATCGTTTCAATATAATTTTCCTATTTAGGGATCAATGATGACTATTGGAACAGTTCTAGGGTTCCAATAATAAAACTCTAACGTTTATTACACTTCATAAACGAATATCTAATCAAATATATTGATGTTTTCTGTTTTTGTATAAAGATTTACTGCGAAGATTTTAGATTTGTTGTCGTCTTTATTGGTGACGGTATGTGTCTCGACTAAAACACAATATAAAATGTTATTTCTAATTATTTTTTTCTCGACTGTACCACCCTTTATGTAGTGTTCGGAAATACTGAATTTCGTGTTTCAATCCCATGAAACCAAATGTCGCCTAAAGATCGATTGTTTTTAACCATTTCATTTTTTATTTCACCTTTATGACTTTAAACATATAGTGTTGATTGATAGTTTCTATTGATGCTTAATTGTTGTTTAATATTGTTCAAATGAAATTAGTGTGGTCTTGATTGATATTCAGTAGTTGGTTATTATTAAAGGATAACGTAGTGCACGAAGGCTCCCACCGTTGAGGGGTCTGGAAAGGGTCAGATGTATATACAAAAGAGATTGTATTAATTTATATTTTTTGTTCGTGTTTATAGTATTGTGTTGTGTTTTAATAAAACATGTGTATAATGTTATATAAACAAAAGAGATTATATCGATTATTTATTTATTTTTTGTTTTACACCCGTGCCTTCAGGCACGGGTTATTTCCTAGTATATATATATCTTTACTCATATCAAAAGTTTGAAAATACACCCATCCCAAATATATACAACAAAAATCACCAAAATCGTCGAACCTTTCGTGGTTTGTCTCTGATCGGCCCACTCCCAAAATGACACTACTTCCAAACTCTACCTAGTACCAGTAGTGAACCCCCTCCTAGCCATAGTACCTGAATCCAAATATTTTATCGATGTACTGTCTTCATAATAAAAATATTTTGTGGATCAAGTACATTTATTACACATCACGTTTTAAAATATAATATCAAATATCGTATATCATGCTGGAAATTCAGTTCCACTGCCATCAATGTAATGAAATAATATATTTGAAACACCCAATCCAAACCTTTTAAGTCAACCAATACAATAATATATTTTCGTCAATCCAATTAAAATAATAAATTTAAGTCAATCAATCTTGGCAGTTCATCGTATAATAAAATACCGCACACCACTTTCCTACTAGCCATAGGATCATTTTTACCTCACGATCGGGAGTTACGACGGTACCGTAACCTGTACAACTGTGTCATCTAAAGTGACTATCAGTGTTAGGGCCATTTAATATCCCCAATGGTAAGGGCAACCACCCGCAGAATTTGCACTCCTAACAAGTCTACAATCAACCATCTGCCTAACTAATCCTCCGGACATATCATAATAATCAACCATTTGTAGAACATGCCCTCTTGACAGGTCATAATAATCAACCACCTATAGGACGTGCCCTCTTAACAGGTCAAAACCATCAACCACCTGCTGGACATGCCTTTTTGATAGGTCATAATAATCAACCACATGTAGGATGTGCCCTCCTAACAGGTCAAAACCATCACGTATGACATGCCCTCCTGACGGGATCAAAACTATAGCATAGTCAGATAAAACCACTTTCCATATTTTAAACCTACTTGATCCACATAAGTCATAAAATTATCCATTTTAGCAAACACATTTTTCCACAATTTATATGAAAATATAATTTTGTAAATTTACCTAGAAGAAAGTACACTCACCTCAATTCCTGCACTGCAAAAATATCGGCGTCAGAAACTACCGAGACGCTGGCGCCTGCGAACATAGTGATAAGGCCTAAATTAATATTTTAGGTAAAATAAACCGAACATGTAAAGCGTGGTCCTAAAATGCATAATTTCTCATTCCCCAAATTTAGTTATGCAAAATTGTTATTTCGTCCATTTCGCTACATTAATATCTATTGTATAAATTTATTTAAATTAACGATTATATAAATATTATTACGATTACGAAAATTACTATTACGATTGCATAAATTTTAATACTAACAATTTAATTTAACAAAAACAATACCCGATTAAAACTTTACCTGTTTCCCAATCGATCGCAGGCCAAGAAGTTAGTTTTTTTGAATTTTGGTTGTTATTTGGTTTTTTTGTGTATTATATTTTTTTTTCCTTCCTTTTTTTTTTTTTCCTTTTTCTTTCTTCCCTTTTTTTTTTTTCCTTCTTCGCTTCTGCTTCTGTTCTGCGTCTGACCTCACCGCTGCCCCCACCGCCGCAGCGGTCGTTCGACAGTTTTTGTTCTGGTTCTGTTGCTGCAGAAAATAATAAAGAACAAGTTTACCGAATTAGTTTGGGTTGAGTCGCGGACTAGGTCGCTCTTTTTAAGACGTTTCGCGACTCTGCTCAAGAAGCGTGCAAGCAGTATATTAGCCCCGTTGTCCCCAGAATAAAATAACCCAGAAATCTTCTCTGTCTAGGACGTTCTTTGCACTGTAGAAGTCCCAAAAATCAAACACCCCCTCACACTATTCGCAAAATGAACAAACTGCTCGAAAAATAATTTTGAACCGAAGAAGCAAAATCAGAACATAATCGTGCAGATCGGAACAGAACAGAACCGAACCGGAACACTGTACTGTTTCGAAACAAATCAGATCGAAAGAGAACAGAACCTGAACACTGTTTTGGAACAAACGGTTATGATCAGATCGAAAAATGCAATGAGCTGTTTCAGAACAATTTCAGAAACGAAGAACAATTTCAGAAAACAAAAAACTGTTTCGGAACAAATCTGAAGAAGAAGAGAAGAAACTGTTTTTTTTTAAGAGAACGAACTGCTCTCTACTATTCTGAAGATCGTCTGCATTTATAGAAGAGATTCAGATATCGAAACCGTTAGAATTCGTGGAGAGATTTAGGAAAAGTAGAAAGTAAATCGTGGGATCTGAAAAACTGTTTTTACCAAGTCAAAAAATGATTCTGAAAAATTTCTTTTAAATAAATTATAATTATTTAAATAAATTTTGTCCAAAAAATTAAGTGTCACCTCACCACACGCGCGACTCGGCACGGCACGGCAGGACGGACGGTGACGACGGTGCGCGCGTGTGTGTGTTAAACTAGTAGGGATGTAACTCCTTTCCCCTCCACAAAATATGGGTACCCCTTAGGGCACACCCCAAGTGTCTCACATACCACTAGTTATACACCTCAATTTAACTTTTCCCAACTGATGTGGGATAGAAGGATTTGAGGGAAAAAACTATTTGATACAAAAATATTTTTCCAAAAATTCATTTGCTCCAACAATTCCCCACTTGAATTTTTAAAAACATTTTTTCCTCGAGCAGTATTAAACAATATAAGATTGTGCATAAGTAAAGGTGTCTATCGACTTGAACCTTTACATAGTGAAGATGATTTAGATTATACTAGAGTAACTCGTAGTTTTGAACTATATCTCTAACAACATCACACACACAATCTTATCAGGGTGTAGTCCAAAAGCCCGTGCTTTACGGCCATGCACGTATATCCCAATATAGTGAATGCTCTAGAGAATTTGCCCAAAATTTCATAGGAAGCGGCCACACTTCCACATTCACATAGGTGAGTCTATCAAGAGTACTCCTATAGCTAGGTACTCCACTCCATATAGAGTATAGATATCATTAAGAGTTAATAAAGGAAAACTCAACCTTCTATTCAGGATGTCATACTACAAACATCACATATTTGGAATGGAACTCAAAATTATTATTATAGTATGTTTTTCTTCATATCACTTCATAAGTTGTTATTACCCTTTGAACCTATTTCTTGGGATCTCCAGTCTATAGGTTGGGTTTCCCTTACAAGTGACTCGTCAATCCATGGGCTTGAGTCCCATTCTTTTCGAGGTTTTGTAAACCTTTTCTCGTGCTAATCTTTTCGTCAAAGGATCGGCTAAGTTATCATCAGACCGTACATGATCCACTCTCACAGCCCCTGTAGAGATATACTCCCTAATAGTGTTGTGTTTGCGACGTATTTGTTGTCTTTTTTCGTTATAGTAACGATTCTGAATTTTTGCAATAGCCACGGTACTATCGCAATGGATCAAGACAACTGGAATCGGTCTCTCCCATAAAGGGGTATCAGAAAGCAGGCTCCTTAACCACCCTGCTTCCTCACTAGCCAAAGCTAGTGCAATAATCTCAGACTCCATAGTAGATTGAGCCAAAATAGTCTATTTCTTAGACTTCCAAGAAACAGCTCCACCAACTATACTAAATATATAGCCGCTAGTTGCCTTGGAGTCATCTGAAAGGGTATTCCAATCATAATCGCTATATCCTTCCAGAACAGCGGGAAACTTCTGATAATGTAATCCAAGGTTCACAGTTCTTTTTAGGTATCTCATGATCCTATCAATAGCATGCCAATGCTCAATACTAGGTCTACTTGTAAACCTGCATAGTAATCCCACAACATACGCTATGTCGGGCCTAGTGCAGTCAGTGGCATATCAGAGACTACCTATGATGCTCGCATACTGAGATTGTCTAACACCATCACTAGTGTTCTTGAACAACTTTACACTAGGGTCATAAGGAGTACATGCTGGTTTACAATCAAAATAATTATATTTCTTTAGAATCTTCTCTATATAATGAGATTGATCCAAAGAAATTCCATGTTTAGACCTAGTTATTTTAATACCAAGAATTACATTTGCTTCACCAAGATCTTTCATGTCAAAATTAGCATATAGCATGGTTTTCACATTATTTACAACATGAATATTAGAACCAAAAATCAACAAGTCATCCACATAAAGACATATAATAGTGCAAACATCATTTTCAGATTTATAGTAAATGCATTTGTCACTTTCATTAACTTTAAAACCATGTGAAATGACTAGATTATCAAATTTCTCATGTCATTGCTTAGGTGCTTGTTTCAAACCATAAAGAGATTTATCTAATTTGCATACATTGTATTCTTGACCAGGAATAACAAAACCTTCAGGTTGGTCCATATAAATCTCTTCTTCTAATTCACCATTTAAAAAAACAGTTTTAATATCCATTTGGTGCACAACGAGATCATGAATAGCAGCAAGTGATAAAAGCACACAAATAGAAGTAATTCTAGAGACAGGTGAGAATGTATAAAAGAAATCTACATTCTCTCTTTGTCTAAACCCTTTGACTACAAGACGAGCCTTATATTTATCAATGGTTCCATCGGGTTTTAATTTCTTCTTTGGAATCCATTTACATCCTATTGTTTTATAACCAGGAGGTAAATCTACTAAATGCCAAGTTCTATTTGACTCGAGAGAGTCCATTTCATCATCTATAGCCTCTTGCCACAAATTGGCATCTATAGAGGACAATGGCTCTTGGAGGGTGTGCGGATCCTCCTCTAAAGTGTATGCAAAGAAATTTGAACCATAATCCTTAGCAGTACGAGTCCGTTTACTTTTCCTAGGTTCAAATTCTAATTCATTAGCAGGCTCATTAATTCTAATGATATGCATATTACTAGATGTCGAGCCTCCACTATTCTTCAATTTAAACGGAAATCTATGTTCATAAATATTAACATCATTAGATTCAATAATAACATGATCATGCAAGTCATAAAATCTATAAGCTTTGCTATTCATAGCATAACCAATAAAAACATATTCATATGCTCTACTTGCAAGTTTTCTCCTTTTTGGATCAGGAATCCGAACATATGCCAAACAACCTCAAGTTTTAAAATAAGATAAATTTGGTTTCTTATTTTTGAAAACTTCATACAGTGAAATTTTACTATGCGATTTGAGAACTCTATTAAGCACGTAACAAACAGTCAACAAAATCTCACCCCACCAGTGAGAAGCAGCATCAGAGTTAAGTAAAATAGCAACTACGGATTCAGCAAAAGTTCTATTTTTCCTTTCAGCCTTACCATTCATTTCAGGAGAATATGGTGCAGTTCTTTCATGAATTATCCCATGAGAATTATAAAATTCAGTAAACATATCAGAATCATATTCGGTACCTCTATCACTAAGCAGCCTTTTAATTTTCTTATTACACTGATTTTCAATCTCAGTCACAAACAATTTAAACATATCAAGTACTTCACTTTTATTTTTCATGAGATAAACATAAGTAAAATCAAAACAATCATTTATGAATGTAATAAAATAGCGTTTACCATTCCTAGTCAAGACATCATCAAGTTCACAAATATCAGAATGTATCAAGTCAAGAGATTCAGATTCTCTAATTACTGATTTATGGGGGGTTTTGGTAATTTTAGCTTAACTACAAAATTCACATTTTTCAAAATCACTCAAAGACAATTTAGGAATTAGTTCTAAGTTGCTTAAGTTTTTAATGATGCGTTTGTTAACGTGACAAAGTCTAGCATGCCAAATATTAAAAAAACACAACATATAAGTAGAAGAAGAAATTTTATTCGCATCAACATTCAGTTTGAACATTCCATCAGTTGCATAACCCTTCCCAACAAAAACATTATTTTTGGTTAAGGTGTACAAATCAGCCCCGATAGTTTGAGTGAACCCCGCCTTGTTAAGAAGATAACCCGAAATCAAATTCTTTCTCATCTCTAGGGTATGCAGAACATCCTTAAGAATGACCATCTTTTCAGAGGTAAACTTCAATTCCACGTCACCAGAACCAGCGACAATAGTGGAGTGGGAATCACCCAGTAGCACTTTCTTATCTTTACTTTCAGAATAAGTTTTAAACATAGCACGATCAAAGCAGACATGGCGTGAAGCACCCGTGTCTACCCACCACCCTTCGGATCCACCAACTATGTTGATTTCAAAAATCATAGCAATAAGTTGGTCCTCGGTAAGATTCGCCTGCGGAGCAGGACGACGTCTTTACCGACAGTTCCGAGCCATATGGCCCTCCTTTCCACAGTTGAAGCAAGTAAACTGTTTAGAAATATTTCTTGAAGGGGGTTTAAACTTATTCTGATTTTGATGTGCATTTCTGTTCTGGTTGTTGTGGTGGCGATTCTGATTCTGATTCTTCATATTTTTTCTTTTGGATTTCAGAATTGCAGAGGATGATTTTCTGTGAGCGTTGTTGGACACAACGAGCACTTCATCTTTTTGATCTTGTTTTCGGGCTTCCTCCTCAATCCGAAGATGAGTGATTAAACTTTCTAAAGAAAACTCTTTTGTTTTGTGCGTGAGAGTATTCTTAAAATCTTTCCAAGAAGGGGGTAATTTGTCAATTAAAACAGTAACTTGAAATTATTCATCAAGGGACATACCTTCAGCAATTATTTCATGAGCAATTTTCTGAAGTTCATGAGACTGAGCTTCTACAGATTTCTCATCGGTCATTTGATATTTCAGATATCGACTTACAACATATTTCTTCCTTCCAGCCTCCTCAGTGTCGTATTTCTTTGAAAGAGCATCCCAAATTTCCTTGACAGTTTTGTTAGAACAATAATAATCATATAGGTCATCAGACATACCATTAAGAATAAAATTCTTACAACGAAAATAATTTTCAGGCTATGTCTTATCTTCCTGAATTTGGGCATCGGTAGGATTTTTCGATAAAACAGGTTTTTCAGTGGTACAGACATATGCTATTTTTTCGATAGTTAGAAAAAATAACATCTTCTGTCTCCATCTTTTAAAATGAAACCCTTAGAAACGAAAGGGCTTGTTGAGATCGACAACAGACATTGTAGTAGATAATTGGCAGAAATAAGCGTCTTAAAATTAATGCTGCAGAAAATAATAAAGAACGAATTTACCAAATTAGTTTGGGTTGAGTCGCGGACTAGGTCGCTCTCTTTAAGACGTTTCACGGCTCTGCCCAAGAAGCGTGCAAGCAGTATATTAGCCCCGTCGTCCCCAAGATAAAACAACCCAGAAATCTTCTCTATCTAGGACGTTTTTTGCATTGTAGAAGTCTCGAAAACCAAACACCCCCTTACACTATTCGCAAAATGAACAAACTGCTCGGAAAACAATTTTAAACCGAATAAACAAAACCGAAATAAAATTGTGCAGATCGGAACAGAACAGAATCGAACCAGAACACTGTACTATTTCGGAACATATCAGATCAGAAGAGAAGAGAACCTGAACACTATTTCGGAACAAACAGTTATGATCAGAGCGAAAAATGCAATGAGCTGTTTTGGAACAATTTCAGAAAATAAAAAACTGTTTCGGAACAAATTTGAAGAAGAAGAGAAGAAACTGTTTTTTTTTAAGAGAACGAACTGCTCTCTACTGTTCTGAAGATCGTCTGCATTTATAGAAGAGATTCAGATCTCAAATCTGAAGAAGAAGAGAAAAAAAAATTAAGTGCCACCTCACCACATGCACGGCTCGGCTCGGCATGGGCGGACGGTGGTGGCGGCGCGCGCGTGTGTGTGTTAAACTAGTAGGGATGTAACTCTTCTCCCCTTCACAAAATGTGGGTACCCCTTGGGGCACACCCCAAATGTCTCACATACCACTAGTTATACACCTCAATTCAACTTCTCCCAACCGATGTGGGATAGAAGGATTTGAGGGAAAAAAACCTTTTAACACAAAAATATTTTTCCAAAAATTTATTTGCTCCAACAGGTTCTGCTCTCAGCCGGCCGTCACTCTCTCTCCTCACCAACTCCGGCAATCTCACTTGCCGCCCCTCCTCAACGATCAAAACACACACACCCCACCTAAACGCACACACCGTTGGACTGAACAACATACCCACACACGATCGCCAGTGAACAGTAACACCGCCGACAAACCACCCCACCAGTCGAACCACCGTCCCTCACTCCGAATATTTGACGTCGATATACCCACGAATCTCACCGTCAACCAAGCACACGCAGACACACAATCGCTTATGCTTCTGATTTTGTTTCAGACCGAACAACCGACCACCCTTCCTTCACCGCCGGCGACCTTTCTCTCTCTTCTTTTCTCTGGTTTTTTTTTTTTCTCTCTGTTTCGGCTGATGAACTATGTTTGAACATATATATATATATATATTATAGATCTTAAACCCCCAACAAGCCCACCGCCTAACTACATTAAATGTTTCATTTTTTATTTTTTATTTTCTGTTTTGAGGTGATCGCCGACTATGTTTGAATATATATATACACACACACTCCACCGCCTCTCTCTATATATCTATATAATAATTTAAAAATCACTTTTTTCCTTCGGGGAAAAGGGAGTTCTAAAATAAATTTAAAAGAAAATTACTGAAATACGTTTTTCATCTTATTTATACAAGTAGTGGTACCCGGGGTTCGGATCCTTAGGTTTGTGGGGCCGACGGTATACCCAAGGTTCAGTACCCCGGTTATACCAATTTTTTTGTTTTGTTTCATATACGGGCTTATACCCGGGGTACTAAACCCCGAGTATAACCCCTATTAAAAAAAAAATATTTTTGTCCAAGAAATTTTTAAAATTTTTGACAACTTTAAACTGATTAACGATGGTCTATCGATATTTTAAATAAATCTAATTTTTTTTTGCATAAATTACGTTCAAAACACTATATAATGTTTTTTATAACACTAAAAACAGCCAAGTGGATGAATTTTAAAAAATCGCCAAAGTTGACCACATGAGTTATTTCGATAATGGCAAAATTTTTTCGGCAATTTGAAATTAACAAAAGATTACATGTCCGTAACAGAAATGAACCAAATTTTTTGTATATAAACTATGCTCATAACACTACATAATAAAATTTAGAATACTAAAAATGAACTAGTGAATAATTTTTAAATAATCGTCAAAGTTGGTCGAATGAGTTGTTTCGATAACGATACAATTTTTTTGAAAATTTTGAGTTAACAAAAAATGGTCGTCTATCCGTAACAGAAATAAACTTGATTTTTTTTGCGTACAAACTATGTTCATAACACTAAATAATAAAATCGAGAACACCAAAAACGGATAATGGAATATATGGTGTTGTGAAAAGAGAAAATTTATGTAAAATAATAGAAAATGTTTAGATGGACATAACTTTGTGTTCGGTGGTTCGTTTGAGGATTTTTTTTTTATTATTATTTCAGGTATTTTTTCGAGATCTAGGTGTGGCAAACTCCATAGGCGGTTTGGTCGAGTATTTTTTTAAATAAAGTCCGTTTTCACCTTCAATTTTGGATTCAAAGTGTTGGGTGAATAAATTTGTAATCTTCGTCGCGAATGTTCGTCTTCTCCTGTTGATAAAATTGAAATCTTCAAAAGTCAGAGTGATGACTTAGATCAGACTCAACTTTTAAATTTTTTTTTTTTGCCCCCAACGGACCACTGAGCGCAAAGTTATGTCCATCCAAACATTGAAGAACAATATAGTGTTTTTGAAACATTGAAGAGCAATAAAATGTTGTGACAATAACCATTATTTAAAAATTATTCACTAATCCGTTTTTGGTATTCTTGATTTTATTATTTAGCGTTATAAATATAGTTTGTATGCAAAAAAATCAGGTTAATTTTTGTTACAGATAGACGACCATTTTTTGTTAATTCAAAGATTTCAAAAAAATTGCATCATCATCAAAATAACTCATCCGATCAATTTTGACGATTATTTAAAAACTATTCACTAGTCCGTTTTTAGTGTTCTAAGTTTTGTTATGTAGTGTTATAAGCAAAATTTATATACAAAAAATTTGGTTCATTTCTGTTATGAACATGCAATCTTTTGTTAATTTTAAATTACTAAAAAAATTTCGCCATTATCGAAATAGCTCATGTGGTCAACTTTGGCGATTCTTTAAAATCCATCCACTTATCCGCTTTTAGTGTTGTAAAAAGTATTATATAGTGTTTTGAACGAAATTTGTGCACAAAAAAATTAAATTTATTTAAAATATCGATAGACTATCGTTAATCAGTTTAAAGTTGCTGAAAATTTTAAAAATTTCTTGGACAAAAACGATTTTATTTTATTATTATTTTTTTTAATAGGGGTTATACCCGGAGTTTAGTACCCCGGGTTCTATGTAGAACCCGGGGTACTGAAACCCGGGTTCTATGTAGAACCTAGGGTACCGAACCCAGGGTATAAGCCCGTATACGAAAAAAAAAAAAAACGAAAAATAAAAAATAAAAATTTGGTATACCCAGGGTTTCGAACCCCTGGTATACTGCTGGCCCCACAAACCTGGGAATCCGAATCTCGGGTAGTGCTACTTGTGTAAATAAGATGAAAAGCATTCTATTTCAGTAATTTTCTTTTAAATTTATATTAGAAATGTAAAGAACTCATGGGAAAGAAAGTGATGAGTTTTTTTTTTATTTATTTATTTAAATTATACTAATCTCCCTCAAGTTTTTTTAAATTCTTAGTTAAACCCAAAATCAAAATTAATATTTCTAAAATTGCGAATTAACCCTTAAATTTTTAAATTAAATAATAATTGACACAATCTACCCCGTTATTTTCTAAATGTGCTAAAATGCAGTTAATATTATATGTATGTAAAAGTTAGGGTCCTACAAATCCGTTAGTTTTTGGAGAGAGAAAAAGAGAGTGAGAGAGATGCGGCTGAAGAAAGAGAAGATGTTGTTAAGTTGAAGATGGGAAAAGAGAGAAGGGGAAGCCCTGCTAAAACATGGGGGGATTTACAGCCGTTGGATCAGACGGTGGTTTTTCGATTTGCGCCGCTGATTTTCAGATAAAACACAGGTAAGTCGCAGTCGGCCGCTGACTTGGCCCTTCGCCTCAACTCTCTAAAGTAGAAAGAGTGAAATTTTCAGGGTTTATGTAATCATGAAAAAGGCTTTTTGCTGTGAAAGGGAAAGAGATGGGAAACAATTTAGTAAGGCCCCGTTTGGTAACCCATCCCATCCCAGAAATTCCCATTCCATTCCCAAATTTTTGGGAATTCTGTTTGGGAATAGCGTTTGGTAATTTTTGTTTCAGTTTCCATTTCATTCCCATTTGAGAATTGTGCCCACTTTTTTCTTAAGAAATGAGAAACAAAAAAAAAGTTGTTTCTCATTATTCCCATTCCATTCCCAAAATACATGGTTACTATTCACCTACCGCCCGACCACCGCCCGCCGCCGCCGCCGCCATCTTCGTCGCCGTTGTCGCCGTTGCCGCCGCCGCCGTCCGGCCGGAATTTTCCGGCCACTTCCGGCCGTCGCCGGCGACGGCGCCATTGTCTTCCGGCCGGTGTCGCCGGCGGCCGTTGCCCGGAGCACCGCCGTCAGGCCAAAAAAAAAAAAAAAAAAAAAAGAAGAAGATTTTAGGATAAAATGATTACCAAACACAATTCCCTTCCCAAAACAAAAAAAAAATTATCTTTACCAAACGCGATTCTACTCCCAAAAAGAAAACAAAATTTTCATCCCATCCTATTCCCATCTTATTACTGGAATGGAAACAGAAACGGTTACCAAACGCCACCTAAATGTCTCCCTTTCATAGGGGGTGAAGACCCCCTGTTAAGGCGGTGAAACACCCCCGGCGAAACAAGGGGTGGGGAACACCCCCTGTTGCATGGGGTAGAAACACTCCTTTAACCATTTCATAGGGAGGGAGAGAGAGAAAGTTGAGCGGGAGAGACAGAGAGGGAGGGAAGGAGGAAGAGAGAGAGTTGAGCGGGAGAGAGAAATGAAGGAAAAAAAAAAGAAAAAGAAAAGAGAAAATCATTAAAAAAAATAAAAAATATGTAAAAAAAACTATTTTGCCTATCTATTCCGTTAGATTTGACGAATTTTTTAACAGAAGAATCATTTAAAAACATGATGATATATAGAGAGTTTAAAATGAAACGCTCAAATAGAGAGGAGCCATTTAAAAATTCATCAATACTTATAGTTTTTAAAATGTATTTTTTCCATAAATATTTGATTGTTACAAGGTTAAAATTGCAATTGAAAAAGTGTTATATAAAATATTAAAAGCGGAAGTCTTGGCCTGGAAAAGAACCAGGCACCCTACGCATAATTCCTGGTGAATTTGCCTGCTTCAATGCCTTCGTTTTGTTGGGATTTGATTGGCAACCTTAAGCAATATTAGGCCTAAGTTGCATCCTATACCCCTATATTTCATGTTTAAATCACTTAAACCCTAAAACAGTCAATTTCTCACTTGGGAAAAGTCTAGGGGTACCCCCAAATATATATTTTCAGACCAAAATGGTATCAAATCTTGTCATCTATCGAAATTGGTGGGGGTGCAGCAAAATTATTGTTAAACATATTTTTTTTTATTTTCAATTTAGCCCAAAAACGTTTTTTTTTTTTTTAAAAAAAAAAACTTAATGGCATAAAAATGAAATTGAATCATCAAAAGTTTAATTTGATCGCTACAAGGTGGAAATAAATTTTAGATTGCTTGCCGATTTTACGAACTTTGAAAATGACAAAACCTTTGGATCTAATTTGAATTTTCTCATAACACCTTGATTTTAATTGATTTTCTCGAAATTTACTTTTGAAAACTGCATTTGATGAATTAAAACTTGATATATTTTTTAAAATTGCTGTCAATTTTATCAATTGAACATCAAAATTAACTTTTGTAAAATTTCAATTTTGATCTCAAAGTTTTCTTTGAATTTTCAAAACTCAATTGGAGATCCAATCAAAAAAATTCCAGAAATAATTTCATTCTCAAAGGTTTTAATTTAAAAATTAGAACCCCAATTTGCCCTTTTAAATGTTGATTGAATTTGTTCAAATTTTAATTAAGTCTCTAATCTTTTTAATTTGAAAAATTATTTCAATTGGTTTGGTAAGCGGCCTAATTGAAATTATAGAACTTCTATTAAACATGTTTTGAACGTAATTTAACTTTTCAAATGTCAATTTCGAATCTCATGATCCTAATTAACATTTTAAAATTTTAATTTAGTCTCAAAACTCTTTGAATTGAAATTTTTTTCAATTGACATTTAGGAAGGCCTAATTATGATTCAAGAAACATAATTGGATGCCTTTTTTTACTTAATTAGACTTCTGAGACGTTAAGTTAAAATCTTGGGGTTTTAATTTATTACTTGAAATTTTTGATTTAGCTCCCTAGAGTTTCTAATTGTCAATTTAGAAATTAAATTAACTTTTAAATTCTCAAATCGGATCTTTCATTTTAACTTAGACACCTACGAATTCATGAAAATTAACTTGACAAAAAATATTTTTATTTTTATTCTAATAAAAATACAATATGTTGACAGGACAACATGCAATGTTTATAGATGTATTCGTTTTTTTTCTAGTGTATTTCTCAAATTGTGCTTTCTTAGGCTCTCGCAGGATCTAGTAATTCTCGGAGTACGTGGACATCTTGTAAGACTCTCGAGTGCTTTATAGCTCGGACACTTTGGGCCTCGTTGTTGTCAAACTGAGCCTAAAGACTATCTGACCGGACAATTAGAGCCTTCCTGCGAATTTTCCTTTGGCATGTTGCAACCCATGCCACATTTATTGACATGAGTCATTTTTCCAAAATAATTTTATTCTCTTATTTTCTTTTGATGAGATTACCAAATAAAATTGATGAAAAAAAATATTTTTCTTCTTTTTTCCTCTTTTTCATTTTTAAGTTAAGAAAAATTAAATCCAAGAACATAACTTTTGTTAATAGTTAAGAGGATATGTCTTTTTCTTATTAACCAAATTTGATCCTCTTGACAACACTCTAGTAGTAAAATTCAGAATACGCCATGTTGATGTGAGAGAGTGCATCATTAAGATTGTCTAAAGATGTGATTAGTCGAAATACGTATAAACTAACCCACATCTTACCGTGTTGAAAAAGAAAATCCAAGAACAAAGTTTTGTTATGTTTTCAAAATTTTAAAACACATTTTGGGATTGGGTTTAGGTTGATGAAAATCAAATAGAATTTGTTCAATTGCTGGTTTGTTTCCTTTTAAGTGAATCAAAAGGATAGCAAAAAGATATACATTCCAAAAGAAGAAGAAAATCATCCCTTAGAGCTCATTCATCTTCCTTGCATATGGTCAATCTGCGAAAACAATGGAGAGCCCATCACAACTCCAGAATCATCAGCCATGGCGATAAGCGGTTCTTCTTGATAATTTGATCTTTTTCCACCTATATCTTCTGCAATCACAAGCTTTTCGCCGTCTTCTTCAGGGGATTCAATTACCAACGAAGCATCTTGAAGTTGCTGAGCGAACTCCAAGTTCCACAACACATCTCCCATGGAAGGCCTATCGACACCGTACTCACTCAGACATTTCTCGGCCGCCTCGACGAATTTCATCAGCGATTCCGGTCCGATCGTTCCGGCGATTCGTGGGTCGATTATTGTCTCGATCGATCCTTTCCGGTTGCGTAGCATCGCCCATTCAGCTAGGTTTACCTGATCCTTCGGCAGCGCCGGATCGAGCGCCGGTCTCGCGCAGAGAACCTCGAAGAGGACGACGCCAAATGAGTATACGTCGGATTTC
The DNA here is from genome assembly GCA_016647705.1 of Eucommia ulmoides. Lineage (NCBI taxonomy): Eukaryota > Viridiplantae > Streptophyta > Magnoliopsida > Garryales > Eucommiaceae > Eucommia > Eucommia ulmoides. The sequence goes on along the minus strand of CM028334.1, from coordinate 10,369,494 downwards.
TCGGTGAGCTGTTGTCGCCGGAAGTATTCTGGATCGAGGTATCCGAAGCTACCCTTCACGGCTGTGCTGACGTGGGTTTGGTCCAGCGACGGTGCTGCCTTCGATAACCCGAAATCGGAGACTTTGGCGACGAGATTCTCGTCGAGGAGGATGTTCGTAGTCTTGACGTCGCGGTGGATTATGCCCTGTGATGCGCCGGTGTGGAGATAGTGGAGGCCGCGGGCGGCGCCGATGCAGATATCGAGGCGCTGTCTCCACGTTAACGGCCGGAGGTTAGACGAGCCGTAGAGGTGGTCCCGTAGCGGGCCATTGGACATGTACTCGTAGACGAGGATCATCTCCGATCGTTCGTCGCAGTAGCCAATGAGTGAAACGAGGTGTCGGTGCCGGAGCTTCGACAGCATCTCAATCTCCGTTTGAAATTCGTTGATTCCCTGCGATGATCTTGGGTTTCCTCTTTTAATGGCGATTTGAGTTCCGTCTTCGAGCTGGCCCAAGTACACTTTCCCAAACCCACCTACTCCGACCACCGCGTTGTCGTCGAAATTCTTCGTCGCGTTCTGCAACTCTCCGAGTGTAAAGATCCGGCCGAGCCCAATGCCGGAGGCGAAGAATGTAGAGCGAGACGTGCTGCTCTTGCTTTTGCTCGACAGAAAACTGCACTGGCTCGAATTCAGAGGAAGAAGCCACGACGAGAAGCTCCGCCGCTTGTTCCAGTCTCGTGGACTTCCTCTCCGCCGCCTGATACCCATCATCAGAAACACCGCCGCTCCCGCCACCGCCATACCAAAACCCACGACGGCGGCGATTTTCATCGGCCCGGGTCCCGAAACCATTCCACGGTACTTTCCTCCGGAAGAAGAGAATAAACCGTCCAAACTTCCGGCGGAGTTGCTCATCTTCATCACCTCCAAACCGTTCAAAATCGCGTTGGGGAGACCGGAGGGAATATCTGGACTCCGGCCAACCTGAATCACGATGGACCCATTGGTGATCGCCGATGCGTTCAACACAAAATCTTTGTAGTAAGCGACGGCGAGTCCAGAAGTCACCGTCGAAAGGTCAAGGCCGGAAACTCCGATCAACCCATTGACATACACATTAAAGTACAGCTGATCAAGGCTCTTGCTCACTATATCACAAAAGTGAAGTCTGATCCAATAAGAGAAGCTCGGATCCACATCCATCACCCAGGTAAGGTTGAAATTCGGGTCCGCCACGCCGGAATCAGCCATCTGATCGGCGGTGGCATACACCCAATTCGGGGCGGCAAAGGGAGTGGCGCCGCCATCTTGGTACACGATGGTTTTAGGATCAACATTTACAGTTTTAGCCCCCTCCGGAAACTTCATGAACTGATCATCAGACACCCACGTCCTCCACAACGTATCGTTTCTTGGTGTAATCACCGGACCTCCGACATTGATTCTGTAAGAAACTTCAAAGGCGTAATCCAATAAGCCATGAAAACCAGCCGCCGGCGAAACAGAGGAGGCTGTATCGGAGACAAGAAGGTCGGGAGCAGAGACAAGCTCAATGGCATTGACGAAGGCGAAAGAATTCGTCATTGGAGAAAATTTGACGGTGAAACTGCTGGAAGAAATGTTCATGAGGTACTCTTTAAACACCAATTTCGATTTATCTTTGGCTGAAAAATCATGCAAGAGAACAATACTGTCAGTATCCTCTGTCGTTACAGTGAAAACAGAGGATGTTAGATCATAGGATGAGTGTGGAAGTGGATAAAAATGGAGTCGGATCCAATGTAGACCCGGTCGGAATATGGGAATTCTGTACATTGATTCATGGAGGAAGATTCTTGCTGTAAGATACAAAGGAGAGGAGGAGGAGGAAGAAGATGATGCTACATTTTTAGGCATGGAGTTCATGGAAGTGAGTATGTTTTCATCGGTGGAGAGGTAAGAAGAAGATTCGGGATCGGACTTGAAGGTCCGGCCGTCGTAAAGCATGGTGTTTTCCGGCGACCCACAGTCGATGAGGTAATTGTCGGCGGGTGAGAAGTTGAGGGCCGAAGGAGAAGAAGCGCCATCGGTTTCTGTGATGCTGGAAATTGCGAGGGCAAGACAGAGATAAACGAAAGTACTCCACAACCCATTTTTGTTTACTCCCATTTTTTATGAATTGCGGTGGTGCTAAGATGGCGGCGGCGGTGATAATGGTGGTGTTGACATCATGGCTATGAAGAAAAAAAAGGCAACAGCTTTGAGGTTTAAGGGAGTGTTTGGTTTAGGGAGTGATGCTATTATTTTGGGAGGGAAGAAAGAGTGAATTGTAGGATGAATTTGTAGAAGAGAGAGGGAGTTGTTGAGGGCATGTTCAGATAGGAATAGGACGTGAGGCCCTGTAAATGGGAGTGTTTTGAGTTTGACAATGAAGGGGAAGACTTTGTTAAGTAAAATATTTTAAAAACCAAAAAAATAAAATAAATTTTTTTAACTCCTAAGAGGGTTTATCATTCATTTTATTTCTCCCTTGCTAATCCGATTAGTAAAAGAAAATATCGATTTTTTAAGAAAATATTTTAAATTGTTGAGTTTATTCCACATCGAATATGAAAATGGTTGGTAGTTAAGTTATAAATATGAGAAAATACTCACATTTTGAATTAGTTTTTGGGATTGAGAAATGTCTAATACCACTTTGTACGGTATCAGAACTCAAGTTATAACTTTGGTACAATAATCACATAGGAAAAGATTGGTCATTGGTTAACCAACCTAGATCCAATGTGTACAGGGATATTGTTGGATTTATTTCATATCAAATATAAAAAATATTGGTGATCAAATTATAAGTGTTGGATTTATTTTACATTAAATGTAAAAAATATTGATGATCAAATTATAAGTGTGTGAAAAAATCTCAAAATTATGTTATGGTGTTGAGAGAGACTCAACATTACTTTCCATAAATTGTTCTCGAGGGTGATTATGACCGGTAGTGGGCGTAAACTGATCCGATAATAGCTTAATGTAAAACTCAAAAGGAGAAAGGTAACCACCAACTATCACGGAAAGTCCAAACCGCGTATCCAGCTAGAAATCCACGTAGATAGAGGAGAGAGAATTCAGTTGGTTGACATTGGTAGGGAATTCTTTGTGGGACCTCAGAACTCGGATGGCTCCCACTTGTCAGGCCAACTTCCCACAACGTGGCGAGCTTTATGTGCTACTTTCAAAAAAAAAAAAATCCTCATTAAACAAAAGAAAAAATAAATAAAAAAATCGTGCAACAAACTCGCATTTGGTAACCATTTTGTGTCCATTTCATACATTAGAATGGAAATGAGATGAAATAAAAATTCTGTTTCTTTCTTAGAAACAAAATTGTGTTTGATAACAACGTAATTCTATTTTGATTTGAGAACAAAATCGCATTTGATAACAATAGAATCTATTTTGGTCTTAAAAATCAAGAATAAATCTTAAACCACAATAAAGAAATCATCAAACAATCAAACAACCACAATCAAGAAATCAAACCCTAAACCACAATCAAGATTTCATTAAGAAATCGCCAAGCAATTGAACCTTAAACTCCAATCGAAATCGAAATCTTAAATCTCAATCGAAATCGAAATTTTAAACCCCAATCAAAACCCTAATCGAAATCGTAATCGAGACCCCAATTAGAATCGAAATCGAAACCCTAATTGAAATCGACGAAATCGAAATACCTTAAATCGAAATCGATTTCGATTTAGGGGTCGAAATCGAATCGAAACCCCATTTCGAGTTTCGATTTCGAAATCGATTTCGATTTTGATTTCGAAACCCCATTTCGATTTGTTAACACGACGAAGACAACGAAGGAGCAAAAGCAGACGAAAATAACGAAGACGACAAAGGAGCGAACGAAGACGGCGAAGGAGCGGACGGAGACGACGAAATCGAAACTTGAGCACGCAGAAAACGAACACGACGAACATGCAGACGACGAAGAACATTTCGATTTCGATTTCGAAATCGAAATTTGAGCAGATGAATCGATGCGAAGCTCGTGAAGAAGAAGAAAAAAAAAAAAAAAAAAAGAGAGAGCTTACAACTTGAAGAGGGGATCTCACTATCAATTTTGAAAATGACGGTCGTGTGGGAAACCTTGGACATTTTTTCTCTCTCTCACCTTGGACATTTTCTCTCTCTCTCTCTCTCTCTCTCTCTCTCGCCTATATAAAAAGTGGACACAATTCTCACTTTAAAATAGAATAAGAACGAAAACAAAAAAGTGAGATGAGTTACCAAACGCTATGCCCAATAAAAATCTGAGAATAGGATGGGAATTTCTGGGGACGAAACGGTTACTAAACGCCACCTTAGGTGGCGTTTGGTTAGTGTTTCCACTTTTTTGAACCCAACTGGAATGGGTTGGGTTGAGTTGAATTGGGTTGGGTTGAGAATTTTGGGAATAGAATTACGTTTGGTAACGACAATTTTTATTTTGTGCTGAGAACATAATGTGTTTGGTAACAATTTTATCCTAAAACTAATTTTTTTGTTTTTGTTTTTGTTTGGTGGCGGCCAGACGGTGGCGGCGGCGGCAAGGTGGCCGGACGGCCGGCGACGGTCGCCGGAGGTAGCCGGCGACAGTGGAAGGTCACCGGAGGTGGCCGGAGACTGCGGACGATCGCCGGACGGTGGAGGCGGCGGCGGCTGGTGGTGGTCGGCCGGCAGATGAAGTCGGAAGTTGAGAACTTTGGGTTGAGTTTTTTAGGCACAAAAAGAAATAACTTTTTTTTGTTTCTAGTTTCTTTAGGATTTTGAGAATCAATTCCTATTTTTTGGGTTGGGTTGGATTGAGTTTTGTGCGTTGCCAAACGCGTTCCCAACAATCAATCCCTGAATTTTTGGATTGGGTTGGGTTGGGTTTGGTTGGGAACACTAACCAAACGGGGCCTTAGTGTTTCTATTCTTAATTTTTTCTTTTCATTTTTAATTTTTTTTTTAGATAAAAACATGCTTAATGTAACCCTTAAATATTTTTAAAAATTTTAGAATTAATTTTAAAATTCTTAGAATTTAGAGAGAAAAATTATTTAAATTATTTCTCAAAAATTAAAAAAAGTATTTTTAAAATTTTAATAAAAGCTTCCCTTCAAACATTGGTAGTCTCAAAATATAGAGGATTGATTTTTTTTTTTTTTCTCTTTTATTCATCAATTTAGGTAACGAGAAACACAACAAAGTAACTTAATATAATTACTTTATTTAGGTGTAATTAATCTTGTATATATATATATATAATTATTTTTTTTTCTATAATTTGCAAAAATTAATTGCCTATAAGAAACATATGTCTATCACTACATTTAAAGTAAATTAAAAGATATATATGAAAACTTGTAACCAAAACTCTAAAACAATTTAAAAATAATAGTCACTACCAAACACACTTTTATTCCCAAAATTATTGAGAATGGAAACAGAACTCTCAACTTTTTTTTTTAGGGAGTAGAAATTGAAAAACAGAAATACCTAAGCTACCGAAAAAACCAAATACAAACAACTAAACAAAAATAAAAACAAAAGAAACGCGAAAAATAACTACAACAATCATTTAGCTTTCACAAAAGAAATGTGAAAATAACTTAAAATGAACAATTTTTAGTGCTAGCTAAAAGTAATGGTTTTTGTGCAACGTCGATCTCTCTTCTACAACAGGAAAAAAAAAAGGAAAAAAAAAAAAAAAAAAAAAAAACATATTTGACTTGGCACAACCTAACAATATATCCAATACCAATGGTCTGTGCCTACAGATGAAGTTTGCATCTTTTAACAATGGTGAGTGGTTAAGTTCGCATCTACAATGGAAAGCAAAATCTGGTTGAGTAGCGACCATATTTGTAAAGATCATAGAGAACAAGCCTTCCATGGCTATGACAAAAGAGTTGGCTCTGGGGGTATTTAACGGCTCTGGAAGGAGGAAGCCTTTGTTATAGAGGAAGTCCAGTCCTCTTCAAGAACAAGATAACTTCTAGTTTCGGATAAATAGGACACTCTTGCATGTTTTCCGAGGTCTATGCATGGTTTCAAGTCAAATGGTAGATAATAAAATGATTTGTATAAAAGTAAATAATGGTTTCAGCTCATGTTTACATAAACACAAAAAATGTAATGGGTGGGGTGGAGGAATCCACAACCTTTACATGTGATGTGGATCAAAGAATATTGAATAGCCGCCTATGTATATGTATATGTATATATAAAACAATCAAATTGTACAAGTAGTAGGTTACATTTTTATTATTGCAATCTGCACCCTTGTTCTTCCGCTTTCATGTAAAGGAGTCCTCTCCTTATCCTCTGCAACAACACACAAAAAATGATCATTTTCTCCGAAAAACATCAATTATTATGAGAAGCTATATGTATATATATGCATATATACATCACGTCGGTTAGGTTTGTAGATATAACTTGTCACTCCAAATCTGTTTGGACATGTTCTCGAAACAATTTTAAAAACTAATGGCTTTTGTGTCCTACAAACCAATAATTAACAAAAAAATGCTAGTATTATTACCTCAATGGTATCTGTTAAGCGAAGGAGTTCCAATCTTTCTGATGGTCTTCGGTTTGTTAGTGCAGAGAGCTGGCATATATAGAGAGAGGCATTGAATAAAGAAATAGATCACATTGCAAAATCTTAATCCAAATGAACGTAAAAAAATATTCAATATATACATGTTTATATATATATACCCAAAAACTGAAGCGTTCAGGATCTCGTGTCGTGGGCATCATCCGTTCAGCTTTAAAGAGCTCTGTAAGCCTTCGTGGATCTGCATGCAAAATTCTCTGATATGATCAGCAAAACACATTCTCTTTTGTGAACTGCTCTAAATGATATAACTGAAATTTAAAGTGTAGATTGTTCGGTTGTTTCTGTTCCCATTTTTTGAAAAATTGGAATAGAAACAGAAATATGGCACCATTTCTCTTTTTTTCTCAGAAATTAGTTGCAAAACCTCAGAACAGAACAGAACAGAAACAGATTTCTTTTGTTCCCATATTTCTGATTATGTTCTCAGTTTTATGGGAACACACACTCAACAAACAGATATAGAAAAGAAACAATAAGGACCTGGCCTGTTTTGTTTTTCAATGAAAATCTATGAATTCTTAATGCCATCAATGTTTCCTTTGGCACCACAAAATGCAAAACTAAGAATCGGAATTGGAAATTAATGCATATAGAAAAGAAACAATAAGGACCTGGCCTGTTTTGTTTTTCAATGAAAATCTATGAATTCTTAATGCCATCAATGTTTCCTTTGGCACCACAAAATGCAAAACTAAGAATTGGAATTGGAAATTAATGCATGTAAATTTTTAGATTCCTAATATGCGCTGTTTCTAATCCAATTCCGATGCTCCAATTCCATGAAACCAAACGCTGCCTTATGGTTTTTACCTCCTTGTGCAGCCTCTTGTGCCCCGACTATCCATGACCGAGCATAGGCTGCTGCTTTCTCTGTTGTTTCCTGCAACTGTAGTAGTCTCACACAAATCAATCCAAACACTCCTGATATCATTTTATGTATGCATGATGTAGAAAAAGGAAAAACATGACATTTAATTTTTTATTTTTTTCAAATTTTTTTTTTAATGAAAACATGGCCCATCTTTGATAATATAACAGAATAATAATTAAAATTTGAAATAAAAAAAAATAAAAAATCAAGTGTAGTTGCCCTTACTTCTGCTCTCTCTCTCGTTCCCTCTGCTGGACATACATCTTGTACCCAGTCAACCTCAGCAACACGATACCTTCACAAAATAACAGGGAAAAATAATCAACAAAAAGAAAACAGATAATTGGATAAGATACATGGATTTGAGAGTTATGATATTTAAACTAACCCATCTTGGTCCCGATGTTGAATGATCCGACATCTCCTTCGACTTTCAATCTGCACGATATCAGTATCTCAAAACAATTCAATAGAGTATATAGGTACTAATAATAATGGAGCTTCAAAAGGAATGAACTTCACACAAGCATAAATATGCCTTGTTTTTAAGCGTTCTGTCCGGGCGCGTCAAAACATACTTTTTTTCAAGGAAAATAAATTATCAAGGAAATTACCATTTAGGATAAATTTTAAGGAAACTTTTTGAGAGGTCCCAAGATTCCAAAAACAACTTTCTAAAGACCATCTCATATGTAAAAAAATTATTGTTACAGGACTTCAAAGTGGTGTTTTTATGGGATGGGATGGGACTTTTGGGCAAATTTCCCTAAATTTATAGGTCTCTTTTTCTCCTTTCACTTCTCCTGATGTATCTTCAAACCTAACCCTAGCCTCCCATCTCCTTAAGTCGCCACATTAGAACAATTTCTAATAGTTAAATATCTTATTTAAATACGAAGTCCATCATCACCACTATTATGTTTTTTACACTCTTTTTACAACTCCATACCTTTGAACCAATTAGAGTGCATTCAGATAAGGAATTTGATAAAATTCATGAAATTTAAAAAAGATGGAATTTTTGAATTTTAAAATCCATCATTTGCAAATTTCCCCTCCCACCCCCCAAACCAAAAGAAAAAAATCCAAACTCCAAGTGTTTCAAAAATTCTGGTCTGAAGTAGCCAAAAAAGGAATTTTAACTTGTGAATTTCATAAATCCCTTATCAAGATCAAATCTTCTCCCAAAATCCTTCATCGAAACACAACCTTAACATTTCAAATTTATAAGCGTCATTTCCTGCCTCAAACCTGTTCCATCTATGTTACTGAAGCTCCTAGGCTAATTACTAGAAATGGCACCTTTAATGTGCGTGAGCTAATCAGGTTTCGAAAGCTTCTTCTCTTCTAAAGAGGAAACATACATGAACAAGAGGCAAGAGAAGATAACATGTCCAAACTTGTCAAACAGAAGTTAAAAAGAACATAGCATTGAAATTTCACCTCTAGAAAGAAACGCCCATCTGGAAGAGGCTCACAACTGAATGAAAAAACAACAACAGATAATTGGTTATTCTAAGCGGTTAAGCAATAATTTGTAGAATTATTATATTGTTATACAAAAGATAGTTGAAAATGGAGGCGAAATAAAAAAAAAAGGAAAAGAGAAGGCATACTCAGTTATCTCCACTTCACAAGCATAATCAGCTATGGAACCTGATGTGGAATCAGTTATAACCTACATTGTTATACAGACAGTGATAATGAGAGGATGTTGAACCATCTATTGTACCTTGATGAGAAAACGGTAAGAGAAGAAGAGTCACAAGATATATACCATTCCCATTCGACGGTTCCCTTCCATTATCCTCCTCACCTAAAAATCAAGTGAAAAAATAAAGAATAAAAAAATAATCCACTATAATATGTCCCCATGAAAGCTCTTTTTTCTCCTCTCTTTTTTCTTTTTGGGTAATTGCAATTTGCCCATTGTAATTAGACCCATTTTCACTTTATCCCCTTATATACTTTGAAAATAGATCTTTTACCTCCTTAAACTTTCAACTGAAGTGAAAAAAATAGTTTCTCCTTAAAATCTAACGGAATTGGCAAAAAGACTAAAATGACCCTGACGCATAGCAAATCCTTAACTCTGGAACACAAATTAACTACTCCAAACATTCTCTGTTTCGAATGATGGCCTTGGAAGAGAAGCGGATTTAATATCAAGGTAGTAGTCGTCAAAGCTTTTGCAGCCATAAGTGAATCCGTTGCACCATCTTTTGCAACAATGTCGTTTGAACAAACCAAAAAAAAGGGTTCCCGGTTGGAGCAAAAGTGGGTGTTGTGGGTGAAGTGGACCAAAAAAAAAAAAGGTCCCGGGGTAGGAGCACAAGTGGGTGTTGTGGGTGAAGCGGATGTTGTAGCAACTTGGTGGGTAAGAAGGCACAGTCTTGATGGAAGAAGTAATCGCAAGGAACACATCCATAAAATTGAGTTGATTTCGATATGGTAGACAACCACTCGTTGCGTGACCTTCTATTACTACTACTAGCATTCTTCTGATGCATTGATTCCTCCTTATGTGGATGATTGAAAAGGACCAGTTGGTGATCAACATGACTGAAATGCTTAATCATCTTATCATCATCTTTTGCGTCTGTATCATCATGGAATGCCATTGTTAAGACATTAGCTAATAATTCAACTTGATTCATCAACCACTGGCAAGCGGATGGATGATCAAGTTCTTCAATCTTCCTTCCATTACCAGATTCTTGGCCCAAATCTTTTGAAAAGAAAAGGGGGAAGAAGAGGATAGGAGATGCCCTGCTGCTTGTTCAGATTTGGGCCAAGAATTTGGTAGTGGAAGGAAAGATGAAAAACTTGATCATTCAGAACTTATCCGCTTGCCAGTGGCTGATGAATCAAGTTGGAGTATTAGCTATTTTCTCAACAATGGTACTCCAAGATGATAAGATGTAAAAGCTAATGATAAGATGATTAAACATTTCAATCATGTCGATCACCCTTTTCAATCATCAAAATAAAAAGGAATCAATGCGTCAGAAGAATACTACAAGTACTAGTAGTAATAGAAGGTTATGCAGCGGGTATGTGCAGACCATATCGAAATCAGCTCTTGTTTACAAATGTGTTCCTTGCGATTACTTCCTCTACCAAGATTGCGCCTTCTTATCCACCAAGTTGCTACAACATCTGCTTCATCCACAACACCCACTCGTCCCCCTACCTCGGAAACCCCATTTTTTTGGGTTTGTTCAAATGCTAATGTTGCAAAAGGATGGGACAATGATTCACCAATGGCTGCAAAATATGTGAAGACTATTACCGCGATGTTAAATGTGCATCTCTACCAAGCACAGTCACAAAATTGATCTTATTTTTATCCAATTTTAATAATTTATATATGCTTTCCTATGTTTTAAGGGGTGAAGAATTCAAATTTTCAATCAATTTTTGACATAAAAGGTTTGCATCAAAATCAATTTCCTTTAGAGACTCCGAAATATTATTTTTTTGGGAAAAATACAATTTAGACCTTCTAACTATTGATACATTTCTAAGTGGTCCCTTTAAATTTCGGTGTTTCATTTCAAACTCTATATATCAGAATGTGTTTAAATGGTCATTCCGTTAGAAATTCTGTCTAAATTAACAGAATTTAAGGGCAAAATTGTCATTTCATATTTTTTAATATTTTTATCATTTTTTAATATTTTTTCTTTTGTTTTCTTTTTTCTTTTTCATTTTCTTATTTTGACTTCTCTCTTCCTCTCTCCCGCTCCTCTCTCTCTCTCTCTCTCCCTCCCTCCCTTGTCCCCTCCCTCTTCCTCCCTCCCTCCCTCAGCTTTAAGCGAGCGGATTCTTCCCCTAGCACCGGGTCGGAGCAAATTCGGTTTTGTATAAACATTGCAGGTAAGGGTCCATTTGAAATTGTAAGTGATTCTTTTTCTCTCGTCTTGTTTTAGAATCAGTGTTCGCTAATGGGGTATTGGTGCCTGGAGGTGTGGTGAACCTGGTGATGTTGAAATTGATGATCAACATCGGCAACACTCAACAAACATCCAGAGCGGCGGAAATTGATGATCAACATCGGCAGAAATTGAGAGGGAGGGAGAGAGAGAGAGAGACGAACCAGACTGCGGCGGAACTGATGAGCGGCGTGGGAAGCAGCTTCAAGAGACAACGATGGAATTCAGCTTCGTAGTATGTCAGTTGGACTGTTTTTTTCAGATTTTTCACAGTGGGGTGTTTCACCCCGTGTTGCAAGGGATGAAACACCCCCGTAAATAACATGGGGTGGTTCACCCCCCTGTTTCGGGGGTAAACCACCCCCGGGTGACGGCGGGGAGAAGGAGGGAGGGAGGGTACGAGGGAGGGAGAGAGAGAGAGAGAGAGAAGCGGGAGAGAGGAAGAGAGAAGTCAAAATAAGAAAATGAAAAAGAAAAAAGAAAACAAAAGAAAAAATATTAAAAAATATGAAAAGACAATTTTGCCCTTAAATTTTGTTAATTTAGACAGAATTTCTAACGGAATGACCATTTAAACACGTTCTAATATATAGAGTTTTTGAAATGAAACACCGAAAATTAGAGGGATCACTTAGAAATATGTTAATAGTTAGAGGGTCTAAATTGTACTTTTCCCTATTTTTTAATACATACCTCAAATCTCAAAATTGGTTGAATTTTTTTAGTCTTTACATCTTAAAACCAATTTTTTTAGTCTTTACATCTTAAAACATTGAAAATCATACATAGTTTATTAAAAATGGATACAATATGAGATCACTTTCGTGTTTTAAAAATTTGAATTTGCATATAAAATAAGCATTTTCTTGAAGGGAGTTAAGTGATTTGGTGTCAAATCTTAATGTCTTTGTTAAATTCTTAATTCCAAATTATACTACTCAATGAGACCAATCCATGCATATAGAGAGAGTTCGTTTGAGTAGTCAATTTGTGTTCCAAAGTTCAAGATCTAGTATGTGTCAGGGTCATTTCAATCTTTTTACGAATTCCGTTAGATTTAACAAAAAAAAACTTTTTTTTTTTTCACTTCAGTCCAAAATCTAAAAAGGTGAAGCATCTATTTTCAAAGTATAAGGGTGTGAAGTAAAATGGGTCTAAGTACAAGGTGTAAAAAATTTACTCTTTTTTGTGAGGCCGCGATATAAATAATCAACTTAAATGAAGAATTTTGGTTATCAAGTTGTTATATGAATTCCAAAAATAAAAAATTGGCATGGTTCTCTCAATCTTAAACTTCATAAATCAATATAATTTTATAAGGACTCAATTGTTTATAGTTTCTATAAGTGATCAACTTACCATAAGCCTGTATCGGGGTTCGAATATGTTAAGCTGAAGCTTCTGACAAGGAAGGACAACATCCATGACGAAAAGAGGCAACAAGTGAACCCCCAAGTGAGTTAAACTGTCGTTCTCCAACTTCCTTTCTGCATATTCATCTGGAAAGTTCTTCTGTATGATGTTGCTCAGCGTAACACTGTTAAAAAGCTAATTCAGCGTTACCAATCCGGGGAACAAACAAATAAGAGAAGTGCAATATTTACAAAGACAAGCGACTCACCTGATTGCGCACGTCCGGGGACTAATAAAAAGAACTGTTCGGCACAATGGACATCTGTTACCTACGAATTCAGTCCAATTGTAAGGAGGAAATAAGCACCAGAGCTTAATTCATTAGAGAGAGAGAGGGAGACAGAGAGTTAGAAAAGGAATATAAAAAATGCAAATAACTAACATCGATCCATTGATTGAAAGAGGCATGAGAGGCAAAATGAATGTCCACAAGGAGTTGTGACAGGTTGATACAACAACTTCAAGCAAAGAGTACAATTGAACTCATCACTTCGCTCTGGTCTGCCATGGCTTCTATTCCCAATTATACTGGCTGTTATTCTCGCCAAATTCATGAGTGGAGTGCTATATTTCACACACACAAAAAAGGGGACTTTAAAATGGAATACAACATAGTCAACATCAAAATGGAATACAACATAGTCAACGTCTGGTAAACAAGTAATCGCTATTCATTCCAAAAAATAAAATTGAGAAAAAAAAAAATTAATTTATTTGTAAAATAATTACCAGAGGGGATCAACTTGAAGGCCTGAAAGAATCACATCCTGAGCCTGCTCATATTTCTCTAACTGCAAATCATATCAAAGTTAATGTCAATGTTAAACCAATATATATATATATATAAACATGGTTGAAACGGTTCTCATTATATGGAAAAGAAATTATGAAGATATCTTCCTTAAAAGATCTAGAAAAAATAAACCAAAAGAAGAACTCCCCCACAGAAAATTTAAAATCATTTATCTAGACCTGATGATTTTAGATTGAAGGTTGTTCGGGTAAACAATTAAGAGATTTTCTCTTAAAACAATATGTGAAAACCTCAATGATCAAAAACTACAACGATGCCGCATATTTCTAATCATGATGAGCCCGTGTCGAACTCACCTAAAAATCAAGGGTGTAAAATATGGTTTCTCCTATTTTTTAGTTGGGATATGAGCCAAGCGTGTCATTGTTTGTTAAATGTCCAACAGCGGTAGGTCGTCATCTTACAAGTGTTGGTACTTATTAGCTAGTTATTCATTTTGATCAGAAATATGCAACACCATACTTATTCGGTTGTAAGATTAAGTTCCAAATATCATGCTCGCAAATGACTTTTATACCAACAATGTCATCTATAGAAATTTGATATGCAACAAACGAGATTGATTGGATCTAAAAGTCGATAGAACAAGTTCAATGTATTGCAAGTTGCAACTCAAGCATGTGCACAATCTTGGCATTTTAGTGTCCATCTTACTACCATTCATCATGCCAACAAATTACCTACTCCCTCCGTCCCAAAACTATTTTCTCGTTTCACTTCACACCAAGTTTTTGATAGTCTTTGATTTTTTTTTTTTATTTTATTATAAATTATTTACTGGAAAAGGTGTAGAAGTGCATAATTTTTTTTTAAAAAATTTGAAAGAGTGACTAAGAAGAGGGATAGTTTGGGAAAAATGATCAAGTCTGCTTGTTAAGGGAAAAAAACGAGACAAGTATTTCGGGACGTCCTTAAGAAGAAAGTAAACCAATTATTTTGGAACAATTGGAAAAGGTTCCATCAACAATGAGTAGCCTTAAAACTAAGATAAGAAGCCGCCTAGAGTTATGATAATGAAAAGAATTACAAGAAAATCAATCATTGCTATGTAAATTTCTGAAAGCAACTTGAGAAGTATTAGCAACAAAATAGTTAAATTATCCCCTTAGCTTCTACAAAAATGCTGTAGCAGGCAATGAGGATTGAGGACTATAGAATTACCCTATGAATTTTAGGTTTCTTAATCTATCTACAAGCCACAGTATAAAATTGTGATATTCGGTGAAATTTGCTGGAAGATTCTAGTTTCATATACACAGCTTTTAGGAATGTATTAGCACTCTTCAACTTTAATTTTTTTGCGGGATTTAATAATTGAGTATGGTGTTCTCACCAAAATTAGGGCATCTGCCTTCAAAATGTATGATTTTACTGAATTGCTTTGAATGTTCATCAACTTCTCAGCATCCTTCAGTGCAAGCTATCATAGCAAAAAATAAGCTTTAATAACATATTCGAGGAGTTTTTTGGGGGAAAAAGAAAAGGAAATATGATATTTATTTTCACGTAGAACAAGACCTACTCCCGCATGTGTTGTAGGATCAAGGCCACTCAAAGGTTTATATTCAGAAGCCGCTGCAGGTCTGTGCTTCAAAAATTGGCCAATCCTGAATAGAATTTAAAGAGGAAAATCCTAATACTTTAAATTTTGATCAGAAACATCAAAAATTTATGAGGAAACAAACAGGGAAAGGAGAAAGGGGATAAAAACACCATAAAACAATCAAGATGGCGATAAAATTATAGCAATCAAAATTTTACCTAAGATTTGCAGCACATCGGTTGCTAAGAATGATAGGGTTTCCTGGTTCAATATTATAAGCTCTTGAGAAACAATTGATGGCCTGGATGAGACAAAGAATCCATTAGCTTTTAAAAGGAAAAAAGAACTGAACCCATGTAAGAAAATGCAAATATTTCAGTATTGAAATTGTGTAATCAGAGAAGCCGCATCCATTGTGAACGCGTGCGTGTGAGAGATAGAGAGACAGAGAGAGAGAGACTCATCAGCCATAGGATCAGATGCATTGACCACACAACTAACCCAATTTTCATAAATTCCATGAAACAAGCACTGCCAATATTGTTCTTAAGTTTATAGCATTGTGTTCATCCTTATGCCATGACTTTGTTCTTCGGTTACAAGATCGAAAAATAAACAAGACCATATTCAGATAATGCAAGTGAATTATCAAGGAAACAAAGAAGGTTACCTTATCAAAGCGATTCTCTCGAAAAGCTTTGTTCCCCATAAGCATAAGATCGTAGAGATGACTGAATCGTTCCCACGACATTGATGGCTCTTCTTCATTCGCCTGCATTTCAACATCAATAAATTTACTCCTCCGCTGTTCTTCACTCAAAAGCTCGCACAAATATTCACAAATACCACTCAAATTTAATATCATCCATTCATCCCTCAACAAAGGAAAAAAAACTGATTTTTCAATGTCAAAGCGTCTAACAGAGACCCTTTTACCACACTCAGCTGAAGATTTTGTTCCTTCAATTCCATTGCATTTTCTCAGAAACACAACGACAGACAGAAAATTCGCAGAAGCGTGAGAAATCGGAATTGGAAAAAGACTCACCCAGGGGAAGTCCTCCACAGCATCAAGCCCTTCGAGGCTGAATCCAGACGAAGATGGTTCTTCACTCGACATTGGTCGATCGGACGAAATACTGCAGCTCCACAGACCGAATTGGCTAATCCGAGAAGCAATCAACAGTGCCGAAACAATGATTTTAGACTATGGAGTTTTGTCTTCGCGAGATTAAGCGTATCGTGTGCTTCCCTGAATCCTTCGTTCGACATACGGACCATATTAGTTTACGTGTTCTCTTTCTCTTTCCATCTACTTTATATCTACAGTGTATGTCTGTAAAAATATTCTCTCTCTTCGAAAAGTCCCGCACTTACTGGAGTTGGATTGACGAGAGCTCTGGTTCTCAAATCCCCAAATTTTTTACAGCGATTTTGCGAAGAAACTTCAGTGTAAAACCCGTGCAATTGCATCGAGCTTTAATAGGTTTATTACATTTACGACCCCAATCCTTTGTTTACATGTGTTGGCTCCCCTAATGTTTGATAAATTACACACTTTCTTTTGACAAATTACATTTCCAACGGTCATTAAAGTTGTTTTTTTAAGTGCTTTTGTCCTTATATTTCTGTTTTTGTTGCGAGAAAAATAAGAACAAAAACAAAAATATAAGAATAAAATATTATATTCATTTTATGTTCCCAATATTTTGAAAATGGGAATGTAAATATAAGAACAAAAAGAATATTATTTATGATGTGGGAAAAATTCTCACATGTAGCTAATGGAGTTGGATTCAAGACGGCAGGTCATATCGACGGATAGAGCCCGACCCGATAAAATAGGGCTGCAGGCTAACAATTGATCATGGGCCGCCAAATCTGATGACCCAAGGAAGGAAGCGTCTGGCCTACTCATAAAGCCCAACTACGCAGACAAACTGACCCAATACAGAATAAAGTCCCTAACGAGGGCCCAGGGGTCAGATCTAGGTACGGTAAGTCAACAGTAACCGTTAACTCACCAACCTCTCCACCCATGCACGAACGTGATTAACATATACAAACAACAATCACGGTGGCTAAGTATGAAACGTGGAGAGGATCGTGGCTATAACGGCTCTAGAGACAATCAGCATGAATATAGATGGAGAAGATAGGCATCACACAGGGGCAGAGTCTTCAACTCTTGACTTTCTATATATTATTGTATTCTCAACTCTTAACTCTCTGTAAACAATTTTCTACACACTGTTGTATTTTTACCCTCCTTAGAGTAATTTAATCTAGAAGGGTAGTGTGTTATTAAGATTTCCGGCACGTAAGGCCTTGGTTCACACATCGGGTAAATTTTGGCAGCATCATTTGGTACCGTCTGTGGGAAATTGAATAAAAAGAAATTCACCGACGAGATGAGACAGTCATAGTTCGAAGTAGCAGATCTGAACCAGAAGAAAGGACGAAAGAGCACGCAAAAGGGCATCATGCGTAACTCATGCGGTCGCTTTCTCTAGCATAATGGGCAACATCCCTAACGACGTTCCTAGAGTCGACTCCAGAACGAAGGCCATCGGATAAACAAATCGAGGGCAGAAGAGAAAAGACCATCAAGAACCTAACAACAGTAATGTAAAGGTGTCAATGAGTAATGCAGGACCACAATAACATTCAACAACGAAGATGGTGCAGATGTGTCCTACACCCATATGAACGTGTTAGTCATAACACTTTGGATCTCCAACTTTGCGGTCAA
The DNA here is from genome assembly GCA_016647705.1 of Eucommia ulmoides. Taxonomy (NCBI): domain Eukaryota; kingdom Viridiplantae; phylum Streptophyta; class Magnoliopsida; order Garryales; family Eucommiaceae; genus Eucommia; species Eucommia ulmoides. Next base: position 10,351,545 of record CM028334.1, on the reverse strand, counting down.
AAGGATATTGGTTGATACGAGTAACTCAGTCAATATCATCTTTGCCAAAACGCTCAGCCAAATGGGCATTCCCAGCTCTGACATCGTATCAACCCAAATGGTGGTGGTGGGTTTTAATAGAGACCTAAGCTCTCCAGTAGAAAGACCCGTTGCAACCAACGGACGTGGGAATGGATCGATCAAGGCCGTGGAATTTACTGTAATGGGCTCAGCGGCACTGTATAGCGCTATCATGGGACGCCCCTGGCTCTATGCAATAGGAGCCGTAGCGTCAACATGTCACCAATGCGTCAAGTACGTGAAGGATAGTGAGGTGATCACTATCCGTAAGGGCCACGCCACACCTAAACAGTGCTTGACGATGAATAAGAATTGGACTACTCAACAATAATGGGAACAAAGACCCGTTAAGGGTCAGATCAATAGCCCAGCTTAACAACAGGAAAATGTTGGAGATCAAATGAACAACCCAACTCAATAGCAGGGAAATATTGGCATCAGATCAACAACCCAGCTCAACAGCAGGGGAGCGCTGGAGATCAAATCAATAGTCAGCTCAACAGCGAGAAAACGTTTGGCGTCGGATCAATGGCCCAGCCTAACAACAGGAAAATGTTTGGCGTTGGATCAACAGCCTGGCTCAATAGCTGGGAAACATTGGAGATCAGATCAATAACCCCGATCAGCAACAGGGCAGCTCTCAGATTGACAGTCCAACTCAGAAATGAAGGAACAGTGGAACTCAAACCACCGACACAGCCTAGAAACGAGGACATAACAAAGCTCGAGTCGTCAACACGATTCATCCCGACAACTCAACATAGGAAATAGATGATTTCAGGGAGCACCCTGGGGTTTTACCACCTGCTAAACAGGTTAAGGAGGTGACTTTCAATTAAGGGATCAAGAAGCTATCAATTGGCACATTACTGAGCCAGCTTGAGGAAGAAAAACTCATCCAACTGCTGGAAAAGAATTTGGATGTATTTGTTTGGGCACCCGAAGACATGAAGGAGATTAACCCTGAGGTGATGGTTTACTAACTCAATATCTCAGAACCTACCTCCTAGTGAAGAAAAAGAGAAGAATGTTCAGCTCAGAGAAGAAAAATAGAATAGAGTCAGAAGTACAAAGACTATTTAAAATAGAGTATATAAGAAAAGTGGTTTACCCAAAGTGGCTGGCTAACCCAGTACTAGTAAAAAAGAAGAACGAAAAATAGAGAGTGTGTGTGGATTTCACTGACCTAAACCAGGCGTGTCCGAATTATTGTTACCCAATGCCCAGAATCAGATGGTGGACGTAACTGCTAGGCACGAGTTGTTGTCAATGATAGATGCCTATGCGGGATACAACCAGATACGGATGAACCGTCCGGATGAAGAAACAAGGACTTTTATCACCCCTAGAGGTACATTTTTCTATAAAGTGATGCCCTTCGGTCTGAGAAACGCCGAGGCAACATACCAGCGCCTTGTGAATCATATGTTCTAGGAAAGAATCGAAAAAACTATGGAGGTATATATAAATGATATGTTAATTAAAATCTCTAATAGAGGAAATCCTTTGTAGCATCTAGCAGAAGCTTTCGTGATACTATAGAGGTATAACATGAACCTGAACCCTGAGAAATGTGTCTTCGAGGTAACGTCGGGTAAATTCTTAGGCTTCGTGGTGAACGAGGCAGGCATTACGATTGATGTAGTACAAATAGAAGCTGTTAGAAGAACGAGTTCTCCCACAACGATACGCGAAGTCTAAGTGCTGATTGGGAGATTGGCGGTACTAAACAAGTTCATTTCTAAGTTTATAGACAGATGCGCTCATTTCTTCAAAATCTTGAGTGAGAGCAAACATTTCAATTGGGATGAAGATAGTGAGCCTGTCTTGCAATCTATCAAAGATTACCTAGACTTCGTGGAGACCTTAGCCAAGGTTGAACCCGGGGATGACTTATACCTATACCTGGTAGTTATTGCTATTGCGGTTAGTGCAGATCTGGTAAATAAATGTGCAGGAGGGTAGAGGCCAATTTTCTACATAAGAAAGTCACTGGCACTAGTAGAGACCCGCTACATTGAGCTCGAGAAGCTTGCCCTAACTCTAATAATAGCAGCCCAAATACTGCGACCTTACTTCCAAGCGCATGCAATCCACATTCTGACTTCGTACCCATTCGGGGCAGTAATGCATAGGCCAGAGACTTTGGGTAGCCTCATGAAGTGGGCAGTAGAGATGGAAGAGTTCTATGTAACTTACAAACCAAGGACGACATTCAAAGGACAGGTATTGACTAATTTCATTGCTGAGCTGACGCCCCCAAAAGGGGTGACCATGGAGGACGAAGAATGTCCAGTAACTCCGGTAAAGCCCTGGAAATTATGGATTGACAAAACATCAAACTTATAAAGATGTAGAGTAGGTATAGTACTGGAAACCCCGGAGAGAGATCAACTTGAGAAAGCAATACAACTCGGATTTAGAGCATCCAACAATGAGACAGAGTACGAGGCGGTAATCTTGAGCCTGACCTTATCCAAGGAGCTAGGGGCCCACAATGTGGAGGTCATATCAAATTTGCAACTTGTGGTCAACCAAGTAAATGGGCTTACGTGGTCAATGAAGGAAGGCTACGTCCCTACGTCAATAAAGTAAAGGAAATTATGAAATGCTTTGATAACTGGAAAGTTGAAGCTATCCTAAGAACAGAGAATGAGAAGACTGATGTGCTGTCAGTACTAGCGTCGACCTTTGACCCAGATTAGCAGTCTAAGATGGTAAACTATTTGGAACAGCCGTCCATATCAGTTGTGACCGGATTTTGTGCATGCATCGGAGAGTTGAGACAAGATGAAGACTAGAAAACTCCTTTGGTATGCTACTTGAGTAAGGGAACACTGCCAGATAATAAGGAGGAAACATGGAAAGTTTTGTACAAGGTGATGAGATAAATCATGATAGATGGTAAGTTATACCGAAGATCATTCACGCAGCCTTTGCTGTTGTGCTTAGGGACAAAGGAAGCTACTTATATGATACAAGAGATTCGTGAAGAAATTTGTGAGAATTATCTAGGCGAAAGAACCTTGTCACACAAGGCACTCACTATTGGGTATTATTGGTCAACCAAGCGCAGCGATGCAAAAGAATACGTCAAGAGGTGTGATAAGTGTCAACGATTTTGGAACTACATCTGAGTCCCTTCTTAAGCACAAATACCCATTTATAGCTCGTGGCCTTTTACCTAGTGGGGGATGGACGTTCTAAGACCATTTACTCCAACACATGGGAAGACGAAGCATTTACTGGTGGTGATTGATTACTTCACCAAATGGGTAAAGACTGAAGTATTCGTGACGGTAGGTGAGAACGATGCCAAGAACTTTCTTTGGAGGCAGGTGATATGTCGTTTTGGTATTCCGGTAGTAATGATATCAAATAATGGGACATATTTTACCGGGGAAAAAATGGCTTAGATGTACAACGAGCTGAAGATACAACATTGAATGTCAAGCCCCGCTTATCCACAAGCAAATGGGAAGACAGAGGTGACAAATAGATCAATCAAGAAAGCTATCAAAAAATGGTTAGATGATACCAAGGGGAAATGGGTAGAATGCCTACGATCTTGTGGGCTCACCGTACCACTGCGAGCTCAACCACGGGAGAAACACCCTATTCCATGATGTATGGCGCAGAGGCAATAGTCTCAGTAGAGATCGTCTTGCCCTTAAGACGAGATAATCACACAGCACACAAGTCCAAAAGTTTCGCATGAACAATGAACTTGTCATTATAATCCAGAATACAAGAATTTCTTAAACTTATCACTCCTTACTATAAAGTCAATACATAACAAAGGTAATTACATCTCAATAATCTTACTAGAAATATTGTTCTTTTCCAGTCTTAAACTTATCACTTCTTACCATGAAGTTAGGACTGGAAAAAGGAACTATACCTATTGTTCAAAAAATGCTCTTGAGGTTCTTTTCGAACATGCAAGAGCTTATTTGGTGACTAATAAGCCAATACTATTCAAAAAATGCTCTCGAGGCTTTTTTACAGAAGTAATAAAGAAAAATTACTCCGACCTCGGAGAAGGCAAAGAGCCTTAGTTTTCAGAGTCTGAGCTTGAGCGGTAGAAGTTGCCCTTCTCGTATTAGCTTAACACCAAAGACAAAAAGTGTATCTTCTCCCTCATCTCCTTATCCTTGTCCAGAAGTTTCTCTTTCTTCGCCTTCAAAGTAACATTATGGGCTTTGTGGTATTGCACTTAGGCCCGAAACCTCTTATTCAGTTTTTCCACCGCCGCAACTGACCACGGAGTTCTTGGAGCTAGGATACTTTACAAATATGAGCGGCATCGAGAGAAGTGTAGAGGACAGAGGCTTCACCAATGGCCCAAAGCCTGAGGTATTTCTCGTCAAACACCTTCGCCTTCATTATAAGTTGGCGAAAGAGAATCCCTTGCTTGACCTCCTTTTTCCGTTCATTTTGAACGGCGTCAAAAATATCAGAGGTAGACGACGAAGAAGCCATGTTTGTACTTAAGTAGAAGGAGGAAAATGAAAATAGAAGCAGAGAAAACCAAAAAGGAAGATTGAGAAAAAGCCTTAAGAAAGTGTGGCCTTAAATAGCCAAACCAGCAATCATGAAGTGATGGAAAGGGGAAAACCAATCGTTGGGTTATTAATGACGGAACGACGGCAACATATGTCGAGGAAGAAATGACAGTTTTCGAGAACAAGTACGATAAGAGCTTAAGGCAGACCATAATTACCCAAAACGTCATCATTACATTACTGATAAGACCGAAAGTACAACCAATTAACCAAGCAGCGCCCAACTGATCTGAACTATTTTACAGAGGTGAGAACTTGGTTAGATTTAAACTGATCTCCTTCAAATGCTAACCCAGTTTGGTCAAGAGTGGGTTGATCTTAATCAAAAGAATACTGGGCCTAGCCAGGAGGTCTAAGATCCCAATTTGTAGCTACTGACATCTTGGTATTGCCCCAACCTGGCCCATAACACATCAACCTCAATTTTTGGCTCAACCTCCCTTGGTCAAAAGGCTCAAACTAAGGCCAAAATCATAACAAACACCCACCAAGGAAATGAAGAATAAGAGTGATCTTTCATCCTGCTTCGACGAATTGTTATGAAAGTCAGGAGGGCAAATGATGTGAACAAATTCCCATGGGTAGCTAATCGAGTCGGACTTTAGACGGCGGGTTGGATCAACGAATAGAGCCCTACCCGATAAAATAGGACTGCAGGCTAACAACCGATCATGGGTCGCTAAATTCGATGACCCAAGGAAAGAAGTGTCTGGCCTGCTCATAAAGCCCAGCTACGTAGACAGACTAGCCCAATACAGAATAAAGCCCCTAACGGGGGCCTAGGGGTCAGATCTAGGTATGGTAAGTCAACAGTAATCGTTACCTCACCAACCCCTCCACCCATGCACGGACATGACTAGCGCACCATCCCTAAATGAGCGCACAAGCAACAATCATGGTGGATAAGTATGGAACGTGAAGAGGATTGTGGCTATAATGACTTTAGAGACAATTGACATGAATATATACGGAGAAGACAAGCATCACACAGGGGCAGATTCTTCAACTCTTGACTCTCTATATATTGTTATATTTTCAACTCTTAACTCTCTATAAACAATTTTTTATACACTGTTGTATTTTTACTCTCCTTAGAGTAATTTAATCTAGAGGGGTAGTGTGTTGCTGAGATTTCCAGCATGTGAGGCCTTGGTTCATGCACTGGGTAAATTTTGGCAGTATCAATTTATGTTTTACTTTCATATTTTGAAATAAATTGTGGGAATATAATTGTGTGTTAATTTTTTATTTTTATTTTTTGTCTATATTTTATTCGAACATGAATAAAATTTTGGAAAGAAGAACGAATGCTACCCGAGGTGTTGTATGTATAGATTGTTTTTTAAATGTATAGTAGAAATACAAAATTAGAAATAGCATCACATATATACATATATACATGTATACACACACACACACACACACACACACACACATATATATATAACTATATATTCATCCTTGAAATTTATTCAAAAAATATACCTAAATGGTATTCTTATTTTGTTATTATCTTTTTATGACGTGATTTTACTGAGATTGTTTGTTGAATTGGATTTTTTTAAGTAAAATATCTTTAACAAAAAAATAAAAATACCATATTTAAACAATATAAAAAAAAAATAAAGTAAATTCAATGATAATCCTAATCATTATCTCTTCTTACTAAATAGCCTGATTCTTCCCTCCCCTCCCAAAATCATATTTGTTAGTGTTTGAAATTGGCTAACACTTTCAGTTGGTCTAGTAATGGTTCATGTGGGTAATTCTGTGCTAATTTGCCATCCTAATATACTGGTTGTCTTATCCTATAAATGGTCCTCAGTAAAAAAATCTAGAGTTCGAGGAAAGACCTATACAAAAACTCAATGTGATGTGCCCAGCGAAATTCCCCATACGTGAATGTAAGAGATTGAGGGAAAGACGAGTTCAATTAAACAAGAAACCTATTCAATATTTGGTGCATTTAATTCCATATTATTTATGGGAGAGGGGGTTGGATTAGCCCAGGAAAATTTGCCCCTAAGCTCAAATTATTAGCATAATCCGACCCATGGCGAATTAGGTAGTGACATGATTAAACCATTGGGCCTCAAATTGCGACCTATGAAATAGAGCCCATGGACCTACTAAAAGGAGTAGGAGACAAGACCCAGCCTATGGGGTTATAGAGACTCTTTTGGTGGCACAAAGAACTTGCTTTGTCCCTACTGTTCACTGATCGGACCTGGACAAGGCAATGTCTTTAAGTGATTGGTGGAGTGAGCTCATCCTACATGCCCCCTGTTCGGTCATCTGAAGCTCTTAGTCAATGATCAACATAAATTTGAATGATCACTCTGTCAAGTGATCGATCAGCGCTAGGTAATCAATGTAGTTAGGGACACGTGCCATACTGCCTATGGTGGCTCATTATTCATGCAAATGACCATGTAGAAATTTTCCTTATTAGTGTAAGAGAGTCACGGGCCTACCAAAAGAATATAAGAGATAGGGCCCAGTTCATGAGAGTGTAAGAGTCATTTAGAGGCATGGAGAATCTACAAGGATCTCGTAGGGTAGTTAATCCACGGCCACATGCGTGACGTTTGTTTCCAAGAGAATGTTTGGCTAATGGAGGCTAGGAGTTGGTCTTCGAACGAGAAGTTGTACTTTGCATGACTCACCTTGGCCTGGTCCCATGGTCAAACATCGAAAATAGAAAAACGTGGTTTACGAAGTTGTTTAAAGATAGGTCGAATTTGATTTGTCTACCTTGTCACCTTGTAAGCATGTCCACGAAAAATATAGGACAATAACCCTAATGGTCCACTATAAATAGGTCGGTCTACAGTGCAATGATATCAGGTAACAGATTCTGATACACCCCTCACCCCCCCGGTGAAGAATTGTCCCTTATCAATATTATTGATTATTTTTAATGAAAATATGCTAGTTCTCTCTTGTTTTAAAGCATACAAAAGTTTCCAAACTTTTGATGTGGCATAAAAATATCTTTTCTAATTCTTATACAATCAGAAGCCCATCATAATTAAGTTTTTTTTTCTTTTAATTATAACTACTTAATATTGATGATGGATATTTCCATCGCTTACGAATCATAGCCAGGCACGTGGCAAGAGGACCATGAAGAGATCGCTTAACTAGTCAAAGTCCATCTTACATGCTGTTTGGACCTCTTTAATACTGTTCATCGACTATTGGTCTTAACTAGGGTATCACTGACCTCCCAAGGGATGACTATCGCCCATGACTAGAGGTAGGGCATTGCCGACCTCCTTGGTGCTGACCACCACTCAATGACTAGAGCTGAAGGGTCCTCTACCACGAGCTCTAGTCTAACCTCTGCCCAGCGGCTACCGACCAGGACCATCAGGCCACTAGTCTAGCTCCTTTGTGTCCATGGGCTAAGCCTAACCCTTTAATCCTTGTAGGCTAGCCCATGAGCTCCTCTTAGTGGACTGAATTTGAAGGCCCATGTGCCTAAGTTGTGCCACGTGCCTCCTCATTGGCAATACGCCAGATTATCGTAATTAACTGCGATCAGGGCCCTAATTTGGCAAGGCTAATCCAACTCATCTACTATAAACAGTTAGGAATTTAATGCTTCAGGTAATGCTTAACTTTCCTACTTAGAGCAAATACTTGTCTTTTTCTCCCAAGCTTTTACTCTCACGTCGGAAAGATTTTGTTGGGCACATCCCAGTGGGTCTTTGTGCAAATATTAGCTTAGGCATTGAGAACCAAGGGCTTTTGACCATTGACTCAGGACTGTTCAACGAGCATCCATCATCGAGGATTCGATCTCCACCTCAACAAGAAAGATCCACGTGAACCCTGACCGGACTAATTGCGGATGTTAGACAATTTTCGTCACCGACGAATATATACACTTATATGTAACATGACTTCCCAAAGAGGACTAGATCTTAAAAGATGTTTTTATTTAATAGCCCGTATTTAAGAGTTCATCTAGAAAAAATCATTTTAAACAATTATGTTTCTAGTGTGTGGCCTTTTTGTGGAATATTGTTGGTGTTTAGTTTTTTAACCATTAACTACTTCAATGAATAGATAATTGTACCCTTATATATATTTATATATAAATTAGAAATCCTAATTTACAGGTTCACTCATTCTCTCTCTTTTTTTTTCTCTCTCTCTCTATGACTCTTTCTCTTTTCTCTTTATTTTCACAGTTGCTCTCGCCGCCCTCTGCCCTTGTCATCATCCGGTGCCTGGTTGCTACCGTCCAATTGTTCTCGTCCCTCGCCACCATCCAGATCTTCCTCGTCATCCATTGTTCAATGCTTTCAAGCCTACCACTTTTATCTCTAAAACCCCCACCCCAGGCACCCGTCACCCGAGGCCAGGCGTGACGTCGACTTGACACTACTAACCAATCAATGAATATCCACACACACATATATACATACATACGTACACTACTATGACTTTTTTTTTTTTTTCCCAAAATATATTTTTTTTACCCTTTGCAAAATTTGAGAGTACACCTATCCCAAATATTCATAACAAAATCACAAAAGAAATAGAACCTTCCACGGTTCACATCCGATTGACTCACCTCTAAAGTGACACTACCTCTGGACTCTACTTAGTGCTAGTAGTGGACCCACTCCTAGCTGCGATACTTGCAACCAAATATTTTATCGGTATACTGTCTTCATAATATAAAAACATTTTATGGATCAAGCATAAGTATTAAACACCACGTCTCAAAATATAATATAATATAACCACGTACCATACGGAAATCCAGTTTCCCTGTCACCGATGAAATAAACTAATATACTTAAAATACCCAATCCAAACATTTTGAATCAACCAATCCAAACATTTTAAATCAACCAATCTAAACATCTTGTCATATAATAAAATACCGTACACCACTCTCCTACTAGCCATATGATCGTTTTTACCTCACGATCGGGAGTTATAACGGTATCGTAACCTGTACAACTGTGTCATCTAACGTGACTATCAGTGCCAGGGCCATTTATTATCCCTAATGGTAGGGGTACCACCCGCAGGATTTGCACTCCTGATGGGTCAATCAACCACCTGCAGGATTAATCCTCCTGAAAAGTCATAATAATCAACCACTTACAAGACTACTCCTTCTGACAGGTCATAATATCAACAACCACCTGCAGGACTACTCCTCTTGACAGGTCATAATAATCAACCACCTGCAGGACTACTCCTTCTAACAGGTCATAATATCAACAACCACCTGCAGGACTATTCCTCCTGACAGGTCATAATAATCAACCACCTGCAGGACTAATCCTCCTGACAGGTCATAATATCATCAACCACCTGCAGGACATGCCCTCCTGACAGGTCATAATAATCAACCACCTACGGGACCGACACTCCTGACAGGTCAATAACAATAATCAACTACCTGCAGGACGTGCCCTCCTAACAGGTCAAAACCATCTCGCAGGATATACCCTCCTGACGGGATCAAAACTATGGCATAGTCGGACAAAAATCACCTTCTACATTTAAAATTTACTTCATCCAAATAAGTCATAAAATCGTTCAATTTTAATAAACACTTTTTTTTTTCCACAATTTATACGAAAATAAAATTTATAAATTTACATAGAAGATAGTACACTCATCTCGTTTTCTGTACTACAAAAATACTATGTAAAAAACTACTGGGATGCTGGCACCTGTGAACCTAACAGCGATAGGTCTAAATTAATATTTTATTCAAAATAAACCCTAATATGTAATGCGTGGCCCTAAAATGCACAATTTCCCATTCCCCACATTTGATTATACAAAATTACTATTTACCTCATTTCCCTATGTTAATATTCATTGTACAAAATTATTATAATTAACGGTTACAAAAATTATTATCACAATTACGAAAATTTAATGTTAATAATTTAATTTGACAAAAAATAATAATCGACTGAAATTTTATCTGTTCCGAATCTTTCGCCGGCTGAAAGATGGGTGTTTGGTTTTGAACGCGCCCCGATTTTCCAGAGAAAATAAAAAAATATAGATATATGCTTGGCGCTGGTAAAATGAGAAGGGTTTTTAAAAACGTCGATTTTCTCATTAAAATATACTTAAGCTTGTTTTAGAAAAAAAGAGTCGCCACCTAGCATTGGTTTTAAATGATGTGTTAGGTCACCATATTTTTCTTTTTTGAAAACAATTTAAAAAAATGGTTTAAGTAAAAATTTGACTCCTAAAATAACATGGTCTGATCAGAAATTCGTTTAAAGAGTTCGGGAGTCAGTTACACTCGGGGAAGGTGTCAAGCACCCCAAGACGCCCGTCCAAAGACGGTACCTTATCCGATTAAGTCCAATTAAAATTTAAATTCGAATGTTTTTATTTTATTTTGAAATCCTTCTCATATACACACATACACATACACACATTTGAGGGAAGTGATTTCCCTTTTAAACCTAGACCGTTCTGATGGAAGGTTGGGAATTTTTCCACCTCATCTTGTCAGCACATTATATTTAATACGAGTTAAAGAAACACACGCTCACACACGCACGCACACATCGAGGGGAGTAATTCCCTTCTAAATTTAAACCATTCAAATTGAAGGTTGGGAATTTTCCACCTTATCTTGTCAGCACGTTATATTTAATACGAGTTAAAGAAAACACACGTCCACACACGCACGCACACATCGAGGGGAATAATTCCCTTCTAAATTTAAACCGTTCAAATGGAAGGTTGGGAATTTTTCACCTTATCCTGTTAGCACATTATATTTAATACAAATTAAATAAAACACACGCACACCCGCACACACGCATCGAGGGGAGTAATTCCCTTCTAAATTTAAACTGTTCAAATGGAAGGTTGAGAATTTTCCACCTTATCTTGTTAGCACATTATATTTAATACAAATTAAATAAAACACACGCACACCCGCATCGAGGGGAGTAATTCCCTTCTAAATTTAAACCGTTCAAATTGAAGGTTGAGAATTTTTCACCTTATCCTGTTAGCACATTATATTTAATACAAATTAAATAAAACACACGCACACCCGCACACACGCATCGAGGGGAGTAATTCCCTTCTAAATTTAAACCGTTCAAATTGAAGGTTGAGAATTTTCCACCTTATCTTGTTAGCACATTATATTTAATACAAATTAAATAAAACACACGCACACCCACATCGAGGGGAGTAATTCCCTTCTAAATTTAAACCGTTCAAATGGAAGGTTGGAAATTTTCCACTTTATCTTGTTAGCATATTATATTTAATACAAATTAAATAAAACACACGCACATACGCATCGAGGGGAGTAATTCCCTTCTAAATTTAAACCGTTCAAATGGAAGGTTGGGAATTTTCCACCTTATCTTGTTAGCACATTATATTTAATACAAATTAAATAAAACACCTGCACACACACACACACACACACACACACACACTTCTCAAGGGGAGTAATTTCATTCTAAACTTAAACCGTTCCAATAGAAGGTTAGAAGTTTTCCACCTCATATTATTCAAAAAAAAAAAAAAAAAAAAAAAAAAAAAAAAAAAAAAAAAAAATTAAAAAAACGAAATAAATAAATAAATAATAAAAGAAAAAAAAAATCTAATTTACAAAAAAAAAAAAATTAGTATAATAACAATTTATTTAAAAAAAATAAGAGTAAGATTTACAACAGATGAAAATTTACCACCTTCTTGGAGATTTTTCTTCTTCAAAGTTACAATAAAACGAAAATAATTTTAGTTTCTTCAAAATTTCTCTACAGATTTCACCTCTCCCTTCCCAAAAAATTCCTCTAAAAAAAAATTTCTTCTGGCGAAAAAATTCATCCTCCCATTGTGTTGTGAGGCTTCTTCTATTTATAGAAAATTTTCGATCACAAACCTCCGACAAAACGCAGGGAAAAGGTAAGGAAAAGGGGGTGGGTGCACCGAAATTTGGTGCACCCACCCCCTTTTGGGTGCACCAAAATTTGGTGCACCCAAAAGGGGGGGGGGTTTGGGCAGAGAGCTAGCACTCTGCCCCCCCTTGCTGGCCGCACATGCGGCCAGCTGGTCACACGTGCGACCTTTGTGCACCCCCCCACTCCCGTTCGGTCCAGGCCTCTCTCGTTCTCGTCTGTTTCTTGTCCATTTTGTTCCGAATTAACGCGTTTTTATTCCACTTCGAAAAATCTACAAAATCAAAAAAAATAAAAATCAATTACTAATATTTAATTTACTTAAGAGATTAATAAAACTTAATTTAGCAGTATTAAACCGCATAAATACGGTACAATCAAAACAAAATAAATAAATAAAATAAATTAAAGGTAACTATAAAATAAAGTATAATTTTTTGCGAGGCGGTCAAAATGCCGTGTCTACAGGTTTTCAGTTTTAATTTTTTAATTTTATTTATTTATTTATTTATTTATTTTTTTTTTTCTGCTTTTGGTTCAGCCGAACCAACGACACACACACACACACACTCTCACCACTGGCGATCACATACATACTCATAGCAGCGGCCAACCGACGATACCGTACACATAACGCCGACCAACAACACCTGCATACACGCCGTCGATCACACACACACACAGTCACACGTCAGACGAATAGAGCACACACACATACACACCACCAGATCGGACAACCGACAACCGAACGGCACCCATTACACCATTAACGACACCCTCACACATGCACCGCCGGCCAAACAGCGATGATCACCTACACAATTGATCGAACAACACATACACATGCACGCCGGATCAAACGGAGGAACACACATACACACACACATACACTACCGGCAACGAACACAAACACATAGTCGGTGACTGAACAAAGACGACCACACACACATACACACACGACGGATGAATGACGACGCCACACCCTCCACGCAATCACCGAACGGACAGAACACACACTACCGAACGACTCCCATACCACCGTCGATTGAACGACGACCACCTACACACACACAATCACCGAGTACACACACCCATAGTCTGATCAAATACACACGCACACACCCCGTCGGACGAACAAACAACACCCCCACACACACTCAGGTTGATTAATCACCCCCCCACACTGCCGGCTGAACCATTACACCCACCCACAATACACATGCATACATATTATACCCATGTTTTGATTTTGGTGTTTCCACTTGTCTCATTTTTTATATGTATGTGTGTGTGTGTGTGTGTATATATATATATATATATATATATATACACACCGTGAGTTCATTTCCTTTATTAGGAAGGAAATGAGCTCATATAACTTATTTATTTTATTGTTAAATTACGTTAATCCCCCCCTCAATTATCTTTAGGGTATTGGTTAAACCCAAAATCTAAAATTACTATTCTTAAAATTACTATTTAATCCCTAAAATTTTAAATTAAACAATAAATGACACAATCTACCCCATTATTTTCTCAATGTTCTAAAATACAGCTAATGATTATGCGTATGAAAAAATTAGGGTCTTACACACGGCCTCCACCACAACAACTACGCCATCGGCAAACTTATCACCTTCTGCACTTTATCTGATGCCGGCAACCTCTGGTACGCTTCACTTCTATTGACCAACGCAGATAATCTCGTTCGTCAGCTTGTCTTCGCCGTCGTAGCCATTCATCAGCTTGCGTCGTTGTACGTCCAGATCTGAAACCAGATCGTCATCGTCGTTCGTCAACTCCCGTCATCACCCTCGCTGTCTCTTTCTTTCTCTCCTTCTCAAATCTTGATTTCTGTATCTGATTTGAATTTTTCTGTCATTTGTTGATTTTGTAGGAAATAGTGTTCTGAAATGTTCATAGTGGATAGAAGTTTTCTGGGATTTTAGTAGATTTTTTCGCGATTTGTTGATTTTCGCGATTCATACTAAATGTGGTTTGGTGAATATTCACTTCAATTGTTTTTGCTTATCTTAGGGTTTATTCAATGTTTTTGATTGTTTTGAAAATGATGTTCACACATGTGTTAACACATGATTTTGTGTGAATGTTAAGGTGTATGTCCCCTTTATAGGTTTGAATATGATACGTGAATATTGACACAAATGTGTAATCTATTTTCATTGAGTGAAATAGTAAGTGAACGTTGAGTGAAAAATTGCTCTAAATTTTTTGAGTAAACATAGATCTAAACGAACTGAAATAGTGTTTTGAAATATTGAGTGAACATCTACACAAAATATTAGAGTAAAAATTGATTGAAGCTAGAATAGAGTAAACTGAAAATATTATTCAGAAATATTAAATGAATATTTATGCAATTGTTAGAATGACATATTTTTGTAAATAAGAATAAACATGGAAGGTATTTGTTAGAAACTTTTTTTTTATAATTTCTTTGAGTCAAATGTCTTTTTTACAATTTATCTATGTTTAGAGTACTAAACAAAATCTTAATTAATTAGATATAAAAAATAACAAAAATTTTCATGAGAATTATCCTAATAGATAACCACACAACATGTATCCTATTTTTTAATGTCTTGATCTAGTAAGGTAAGGATGAAGAGCCGTGTTAATAACTTGAAAACGGGCTGTCTAGATTCGATGCGAGCGGCAACCTTCAGAATTGCGGAAGATGAAAATAACAAATAGCTATGAAACAAATAACATCATAAATAAATTTAAATATACAACAGTTGATGTTGGAAGAGTTAAAGACTAGTAGCAGAAGAAGAAGACCCGTACACAAACAAAAGTGTAGGTTGGTAAATTTATTTATTTGTGAGTTTTTTGCACTCAAAATTTGTAAGTAGCTCAAAATAATATTTAAAAAAAAAAAATCACAATTCTATTAAAAAAAACCAAAATCATGTAATATATGAAAATCACTGTAATTTTTCTATGTAAAAAAATATAATGACTTTATATAATATAATATAATAACTTTAATTTTTTTTAAAAAAAATATCACAACAAATGAATTGTATAGGCAAAAAATTTAAACTTGTGGATTGTTCATAAAATAAAATAAAAATATCTATTTATTTTTAAATAACATTGAAAATAGAAATATAAAAATTATTTGTTATCAACTATTATGAAGATAAAGATAAACTAGTTAAGACTGTGTTTGTGTTTGGGTGTTTATAAGGTGAATGCGTTTAGTTTAAATTAATTAGGGCAAATTATATTTTTGGTCCCTAAAGTATGGGTGGGTGTCTATCAGTCTATGTGAAAGCTGAAGCTTGTCAAGTTACACATTTGGTCTTTCAAGTTTTCTATTTGTTTCAGTGGCATAAAATTAAAAAAAAAAAAAAATGTAAATAATTTTGGATGTTGATGTAGGTGAAAATCGACCTATCCCTAATCACTCCACTTAAGTCTACCACGTAAACCAAACGTATGACATATCATCAGCTGCTCGAACAACAAAATTCATGTTTAGCTTGGTATATTTAGGTCGGTCATTTCTCAAGACTTGAACAATTATTGTCTGAAAGTTCTCTACAATCAAGGAGGGACCAACTACTGAAGCCCTGGTCGGTATGCCCACCTCAGCATCCGTACTCGTGTCTAGGCCGGTTCATCCGCTTTTGGATAGTATGGCCCATGGACTTCTACATCAACATTAAAAAGCCTCGGACCATAGCTCTTATCCCTTCACGCACCCTTTTCTCTACCACGCGTCGTGTTAAGGTCGATAATTGAGCCTAAGACCCCTAATCTCCAAAATGCTAATCAGACTTTTTGTTATAAAAGGAAAGGTGAACAGTGTTATGAATGTAATTACGTTTAGAACATGCAAAGCATTCCTAAATTTTCCCCCCCGAGCCCTTACTCTCACGCCGGAGAAGATTTGCCGGGCACAACCTCGATGGGTCGTTGTGCAGGTACACATCTAAAGCTCAAGTCAGACAATGCTCAGGTCAGCTTGGTCAAAACGTAGATTCAAGGACAAAGGTCACATAAGATTTTCCTCCAGCAAAGGCCACATCCAGATCACTAGTAACTCTCCAAGTGGATTCTAACTAGACCATACTGTGAGTGCATACAATTTTTTGACACCAACAATTTGGCGCCGTCTGTGGGAATGTTACAAAAAGCTTACCTCTAGTCATCAACTCCCTGCTCAACTAGAACTTGATAATCACAAGGTCTGGTCAGATCATTTAGCAAAGAGATCAGAACACTGCGGTGAATAACAACTGATAGGTGTGAAAAACCTATCTATTTCCAATCCGAATTGATTAGTTTTCGAATATGTTTATAGTTATTTTTATTATGTTTTAATTAGTATTTATACATTTTGTATAACTCAAGTGTGTGGGTCAAAAAGATAGGAAACTGGAGCTAAAATGACGAGATCGAACCAAAGCGGTTCGAAGTTACGGTGGATAAACAAGCTCGGAGGCTAAAAGATGAAACAGGCCCACCGCTTAAGCGTCCAGATCACCGCTTAAGCGGTGAAAATGTAGAGAAGAGCAAAATGTTACTGACGGACGACCGCCTAAGTGAAAATTCTACCGCTTAGGCGGAAATCTAGCAGAGGACGCAGATGGGCTACTGACAGCCGCTCGCTTAGGCGAAGTTTTATTCGCCTAGGCGAAATTTCAACAGAATGTTCTCCAGTCCACCGCCTACTTCACTGCCCAGGTGATCAGATTTAACCGACCTAACTCCGCCCAGGCGCAATTTCCACCGCCTAGGTAGATTTACCCTGCACAGCCTTTAGATATTTTTAGATATTTTTTAGATATGTTTGCTATAAATACCCCCTCTCCTCCCCCTTGGCCAGGATCTCTCTTCCCTCTTTTGTATTTTTGAGCCCTTTAGGCTATACTTAAGCCTAGGGTTAGGGATTTTAGTGGTGGAGCTCGCATCCCGAAGTGGGGAAGACGGCAAATCGATCGTGGAACATTCTTAGCGGTTTACCTTCGGATGAGGCTAAGTTCTTCGATTGTTTTTCCTTATTTCTTTATCTTAGGAGCATATGAGCATGTTTAGCTCGTTATTTTCTTGTATATGTGGCTATGGCCCCAAGTTAAATATGGATTGTAGTAGGGATTAACACTATATTTATAAATACATCGTTTGGGTGATTTCGATGTTTCATTTGTGATTGTTCTTCGTAGTTTGATTGTATTTATCGTATTGTTTGTTTATTATGCTTGGATTGATAAATGGAGAATACGGGATTTTGACAAACCCCGGATTCGGAATAGGGTAAACAAACGCCACGATTCTATAACCCGGTCGGGGTTTGAATCGTGGACAATCGATGACGTAGGGCAAGGCACATGTGACCTAGGGTTGTTAAGACATTGAGAGGGACCTCTTCGTTGACTCGAAGTCGCGTTATATCCCTCATCTTACACTCGAAAGAGGTGGCGAGGGAGTTTTAGAACGGAGATTGTCGATAGGGTAAATACAACGCGACGATTCAATAACCCGGGAGGGAGTTAGATTGTGTGCAATCAATGACGCTGGGCGAGACTCACGTGACCTAGGGTCGTTAAGACGTTGAGGGGGACTTCTCCGTTGACTCGAAGTCATGTATTCTCCCGTCTTACCCTTGGAAGAGGTGGCGGTGGAGTTTACGTACCGAGGTTGTCAAATAGGTCGAACAACGTAAACGCGAGTCAATCGAAATCGAACACGTATTTGTAAACACGTTAATCCCTATACAATTCTTCACCCTAAAACATATTAACATAATAATGTAGTTAATTTAGGATATATTAGTATTAGTTTAATTAATTAAATACATTTGTTTTTCGCCTAGATAAACTTAGGTCACGACAAATGCGGTATTCGATAGTAACGACAACAATCCCTGTGGATACGATAACCCGATCTTAACGATCACACTATACTAAAACTTAGACCTCGTATACTTGCGAGTAAGTAGCAGCGCATTTCGTGCCCTACCAACAACCTAAACCAAGAAATGTCAAGGATCCCCAGGCCGGCTGCTAGGGTTTCAACCCCTATCCCGATTGAAGAAGAAAAATTACCTCATGGGGGCCAAATGGGCCCATCAGCTCGGCCCTTAGGTATCATTGTAGGCCAGACGTCCAGGGTCGTTAAAGTATCAAGGAGCGACAACTTGGAATGTCGCCTTGGTGAAATCCAAAGCTACTTCCAAGTCCTTCTTTCCCGCCTACTACCAACCCCCCTTTAGGAAAAACCGGCTCTCAAAACTGTAGGGTGAGGGGATGAGAGCAACCCCAGGAGTCAGGAGATCGTATGATCCACTCCCATGGATATATTGATAGGTTGAAAATATCTATCTACTTCTAAGCTGAATTTGGTAGTTTTCGAGTGTTTTAGTAATATTTTATGGTGTTTTTGTTTGTTTTTATGTAAATCAGGTGTAGGGACGTAATCAAGTGTTAAACAAGCGAAGCGGTGGAAAAACGGTAAAAGAAATAAGGTTTTAGGACAGCAAACCCACCACCACGGCAGTCAGGCCACCGCCGAGGCGGAGGAGATACAGGGAGAATTGTGCAGAAGTTACCGCCGAGGCGGTGAAAGTCCAGTAAGCTATACTGGTCTTACCGCCTAGGCGGTGAAAGTGCAGAAAGTTTAGGTTTTGATTCACCGCTGCAATGGTCAGTCACCGCCGCAGTGGTGAAGTTAACCAACCTAACTCACCACCCTAGCATTGAACCACCGCCAAGGCGGTCTCTCTGTGCAGAAAATATATATTTTCTAGATATTTTGAAGTCTTCTATTTAAACCATTGTTTCCCCCATTTGTGAAGAGGGTTCCACACTTGTGATAGATAATCTTAAGCATATTTTGAGAGCTAAAAGAGGAGATTCAATATTTGGAGAAGAGGAATAATTTCAGGACTGATATTTGGCGACAGTGGACCACTCTACTTTAAGATTTGATCGTTCTTCCTTTGTTTCTATCTTTGTAACATAAATTTTCATATCAAAGGATGATGAATCCTTTTTGTTTAATATTTGTATGGTTAAGATCATGGTAAGCTAGATAAAAATTATCTAGGGATTGATGTAACTCATGTAAATACATGTTTGATTGAATATATGTTATTTTAATGGCTGTTTGTCAAAATTTGATTGTGTTTACTATTTTACTACAATTTTAATATGATTGTTAAGGTATTAAGGTTGGTTTTGAGAATACGGGGTTTGACACTCGGGAGAGGTAACTCTGGATTCGAATTAGGGTAAAACATATCACGACCATCTAACGACCTGGGAAGGCGTTGGAAAGTGTGTAATCCATGAGGTTGGGTCAAGACTCATGTGACTATGTGTTATATAAAACACTAGAGGGGGACTTCGGCATTAACGTGAAGTCATATAATCGCTCATTTTACACTCAGGAGAGGTAATGCGCGAGTTTGAGATACCTAGATTATCGGATAGGATAAACACCGTTATTGTTAACTAAATGAAATCAAACATGCATTAAGTGAATAAAATCAATCCCTAGGTAATCCACTTAATTAAAATTAACCTAATAGTTTTTAGGTTAACTTAGTTTTTAATTATTCAAACTCAAACATTTCTTGAAACGTTGAGATAATATAAGACTTTGCAAATCACGATATTCAATTAATCAAACACGTTTCCCAGAGGATGATATCCGATCGAAAGGTCCACTATATTAAAACTTGACCTCGTGCACTTGCAAGTATATTAAGACGTGAAAAAATTGTCGCGTCCAAGTTTTTAGCGTCGTTACCAGGGACACGGTATTTTGATTTGGTTGATATTCTGACCAAATGGTTGAATATTAATCCAGACAATTCTTTTGTTTTATTTGTTTTCAATTCATTATTTTTTTTTAATTTATTTTATTTGTTGTGATCGAGCAGTGCATGCGACATAGTAGAAGTCTAGAATTCTTTACTCTTAATCCCGAGATCGAGTGTACTTTGACAAGGATAGAGAGAGAGAGAAGAAGCCAAGCTCAAACTATGGCCGCCAGTGGAGGAGACTATATGCCAAATATACCCCCAACAACCGCCGGTTCCGCAGGCACTACCGCAGCAGCCTTTGGAGCAAGAAGTTCCACAAAAGGTCCTTAAGGACTACTATCTTCCTGTAATGTTCGATAACTACTGAGGAATTTGGAGGCAAATGATCCAGCCCAACAACTTCGAGTTAAAGCCTGCCCTGATCAATGTGGTTCAACAAAACCAATATGGTGACAATCTGCATTAAGACCCTAATGTCCATCTAGCTACATTTCTGGAGATTTGTGATACAGTGAAGATCAACGGTGTTGCTGAGAAAATAATACGGTTGAGGTTATTTTTGTTTTCACTTCGTGACTGAGCACGAGGTTGGTTACAATCGATTTAAGCTGGAAGTATCAACACTTGGGAGGACCTTGATTAAAGGTTCCTTACTAAGTTTTTCCTACCTTCAAAGACTTCTCAACTCAGAGGTGAAATAGCGCAATTTCACCAGAGAGAATTCGAGCCACTATTTGAAGCGTGAGAAAGATTTAAGGATCTATTGCATCGGTGCCCCCAACATGGGTATCAAGATTGGTTTCAAACCCAACTCTTATACAATGGGTTAGATGGCCAAACAAAGACCATAGTTGATGTCGCCTTGAGAGGATCATTGTTGTCCAAAATACCTGCTAAAACAAATGCGTTATTGGAGGAAATGGAGGCCAATAATTACCAATGGCCAAACGAAAGGAACACGGGAAGAAATGTAGCTTCGATTCAAGAAGTCGATCATATTGCTACCTTATCGGCCCAAGTCTCTAAACTCTTGGATCAATTGGTTGCCTTCTTAACTAAAGATGTTTCGTTAAGTCGTGAAGGGGAGAACATTGCAAGTAGTTCTCAACCCAGAGTGGATGGTGAGTTCGAAGAATGTCATTTCATCAACAATCGGGCCTATACTTTCAGGCCCACCGCCAATATTCTGACTCACTATCATCCTGGACTTCGCAACCATAAAATTTTTTCATATGCGAACAATCAAAACACGTTGCGGCCTCCTCTTGGTTATGGAACTCAAGCTCAATGTTATCCTATGCAACAAAACCGTCAAATGCAATAACCTCAAATTCTAAATCAAAATCTGAACTTGGAGGATATGATGGGATCTTTTATGAAGGAAACACAAACAATATTGTGTGAGATGTATAATAGGCTTAACAAGCACAAGATGAGGCTTGACTCGATTAAGACCACATGTACAAACACAAATGCTACTGTAAAATCATTGGAGACTCAGATTGGGCAACTTGCAAGTGCGATCCAAGAGCAGACCAATGGAAAGTTTCCTAGCAACTCGGAAACTAACCCGAGGGAATATAAGAATATTACATTAAGAAGCGGGAAAGAGGTTGAAGCAAGAAAACTGATGGAGGAAGAGTCGGGGGTAAGCCATGATGTAGACCGAAATGAACTAAAGAGACATGTGGAAGAGGAAGTTGATGAGAAAAATGAGGAGAAGAATGGAGACAAGATGAAGGAGAAAAATGATAAGAATGAAGACAAGTTGGAGGACAAAAATGTGAAGAAAAAAGAAGAGAAAGTGGAAGAGAAGAAAGGAGATCAAAAGGTGATTCCAGGGAGAATTACATTCCCAGACAATCCACCAATTCTAACCACACATTTACCTTATCCGAAACGATTCCAAAAGAAGAAGTTGGATTCACAATTTGTAAAGTTTCTTGATATCTTCAAGAAAATATAAATCAACATACCTCTTGAGGGTGCATTAGAACAAATGCCCAACTATAGCAAGTTCTTGAAAGACATAATGACGAAGAAAAAGAAGTTGGAGGAATATGAGATGATAAAAATGACAGAGGAATATAGTGCTATACTACAAAGAAAATTGCCTAAAAAGCTGAAGGATGCCGGTAGTTTCATAATTCCGTGTTTTATCTGGAAATCTCATTTCGACAAGGCACTATGTGATCTTAGTGCCAGTATCAACTTGATGTCATCTTCTGTCTACCAGAAGTTGGGGCTCGGGAATGCTAAGCCAACCACAATTTCCCTTCAAATGGCGGACCGATCGTAAACCTATCCGAAAGAAATTATTGAGGATGTCTTGGTAAAGGTGGACAAGTTCATATTCCCGGTGGATTTTGTTGTGCTAGAAATGGAGGAGGATATGGAGATTCCAATCATCCTTGGAAGGCCTTTTCTTGCAACGGGAAAGGCTTTAATTGATGTGCATAATGGCAATTTGACGTTGCGAGTTAATGGAGATGAAGTAAAGTTCAACATTTTCAACACTATGAACTTTTCGGATGAATGTCCTAAATACAACCGAGTAGATGTTGTTGACTAATGTGTGAGGGAATTCTTTCATGAAAATATGGATATGGATCCATTGGAGCATACACTCACAAATTCCTTATCTATGGGGGATTTTGGTGAGGGGGGCTCAATCACAAAAGTTGGTGTTATGGACTACATTCTTGCTATGGAGGCTTAATCTAAAGACATAGAGGATCTGATTCATGAGGCTATGATGGAAGAAGAAGTTAGTTATCCCGAACTATCCAATCCGCCTCATGGTGGATCAATACTTAAGCAATTACCGGATCACCTCCGGTATACCTTTTTGGGAGAGAATTTGACCAATCCGGTGATAATCTCATCATCCTTGACGGAGGAGAAAGAATACAAGTTGTTAAAAATTCTAAAAGGATATAGATATACCTTTGCGTGGTCTATTTCCAACGCGTGGTCTATTTCCAACATTAAAAGAATTAGCCCAACAATATGCATGTACAAGATCTTAATGGAGGGTTCGTTCAAACCTTTCATTGAGCATCAATGAATGCTAAATTCGGTAATGAAAGAAGTCGTTAGAGCCGAGGTGTTGAAGCTCTTGAACGCTGAAATTATTTATGCTATATCCAATAGTGAGTGGGTTAGTCTGGTGTAGGTGGTGCCAAAGAAAGGCGGTATGATGGTTATGAAAAATGAGAAGAATAATCTTATTCTGACACGAACCATCACTGGATGGAGAGTATGTATTGACCCTAGGAGATTGAATAAGGCAACAAGGAAATATCATTTTCTGCTTCCATTCATTGATCAAATTCTTGATCGTCTTGTCGGCTACGATCATTATTGTTTTCTTGATGGCTACTCGGGGTATAATCAAATAGCCATAGCACTGGAAGACCAGGAAAATATGACATTTACATGCCCCGTATAGGATGTTTGCCTACTAATGTATCCCGTTTAGTATATGCAATGCACCAGCCATATTCCAACGGTGTATGATGGCAATATTCTCGGATGTGATGGAAGACATTATGAGGTTTTCATGGACGATTTTTTAGTTTTTGGTTTGTTCTTTGATCATTTCATGTACAACGTGGTACTTGTTCTCGATAGTTGTAAAGAGAAATACTTGGTTCTCAATTGGGAGAAGTGTCATTTTATGGTTAAAGAATGAATAGTATTACGGAGGTGTTCCCTGATGAGCAGTTGTTCAAAATTGACACTACACTTTCGTGGTTTGCGGATATCATCAATTTTCTAGCTTGGAAAGTGTTGCCACAGGATCTTACAAGTACCCAAAGAAAGAAATTCTTGTTTGATTCGAGGTACTATATGTGGGACGAGCCGTTGATTTTCAAGAAGTGTGCTGATCAGGTGATCCGGCGATGTGTTTCGGAGGAAGAGATGGCGAGTATTCTTTATCACTGCCATTCATCACCTTGTGGTGGCCACTTTGGAGTGACTCGGACGGCCGCAAAAGTGCTTCAGTTAGGTTTTTACAGGCCATCATTGTTTAGAGATGCTTATACATTTGTGAAAACTTGTGATCGATGCCAACGGGTGGGTAACATTTCAAGAAGGCATCAATTTCCACTGACATCTATTCTTGAATTGGAGCTATTTGATGTATGGGGTATAGATTTCATGGGGCCGTTTCCATCGTCATTCGATCAGGAGTATATTCTACTGGCGGTGGATTACGTGTCTAAGTGGGTCGAAGTTGTGGCAACGCCTTCCAATGATGCCAAAGTGGTGCTTAAGTTTCTTTAGAGAAATATCATGATCCGGTTCGGGACACCTTGGGCCATAATTAGTGATGAAGGAACCCACTTTTGTAACAAAATGTTTAATACTTCGTTGATAAAGTATAGGGTGAGGCATAAGGTTGCGTTGCCATACCATCCGCAGATAAACGGCCAAGCCGAAGTATCAAACAGGGAGATCAAACAAATGTTGGAGAAAACAGTTCATTCTAATTGCAAGGATTGGGCGGTGAAGTTGGATGATGTACTGTGGGCATATTACATGACTTTTAAGACACCGATCGGTGATAGGTCTAAAATACCTATCTACTTCAAAACCGGATTTGGTAGTTTTCAAGTGTTTTAGTTATATTTAATTACTTTTTAGTTTGTTTTTATGTAATTCAGGTGTAGGGACGCAAATAAGAGACAAACGAGCAAAAACGGTGGAAAAATTGTGAAGAAATGATGAAGAAATAAGATTTCAAGAACACAGAAGCCACCGCCACGGCGGTGAGAATGCAGAGAAGTGCTGAAATGAACAAAGTCCCATGGTCGCGATGATAAAAGATCAGAGAGTTGGATATTATTCCACCGCCGCGGCGCAAGGCCACCGCCATGGCAGTAAAATTTCTGTGAGCTAACCGACATACCCACCGCCACAGCGGTGAATCCCACGGCAGCGACGGTGGGCTCTGCACAACAAAGAAGATGTTTTTAGATTTTGAAGTCTTACACCTATAAATACCCATTCTCCCACATCCATTGAAGCCGTTGGGAGCATGGAACATCCCTAACCTTAGGAGCTTGATTCTTGGCCATTCTTGAAGAGGATATTCATCATCCGGAGAAGAGGAAACATTGGCGGATCGGTCTTTGGCGACAGTGGATCGCTCCACTTTAAGATTTGATATTTCTCTCTTTGTTTTTCTCTTTGTAATTTCATGTTTTATTGTAAATGTCGATGAATACCTCTTGGTTTGTAGTTCTAATGGCCAATATCATGTTAGATTAGATAAACATTAGCTAGGGATCGGTGTGGTTGTGTAAATACTCATTTGGTTTAATATATGTTTCTTTAACGGTTGTTTGTTTTTAAATCCGATTATGTTTATCATTTTATAACAACTTCACTATGTTTGTTAAGGTATTAGGGTTGGATTTGAGAAATCTAGGGTTTGACGCTCAAAAGAGGTAACCCTGGATTAGGACTAGGGTAAACACATTGTTACGATCTAATGACCTAGGAGGGCGTTATTTAGTGTGCAATCAATGACATTGGGGCAAGACTCACGCGACCTAGAGTTGTTAAGACATTGAGGGGGACTTCTTTGTTGACACGAAATCGCGTATTCCCCCATCTTACACTCAAAAGAGGTGGCGGATGAGTTTTAGAACCGAGATTGTCGGATACCATAAACTCCATTATTGTTAACTAAAACGAAATCAAACATGTATTAAGTGTACGAAAACAATCCCTAGTTAATCAACTTAGTTAGGATTAACCCACTAATTGTAGTTTAACTTAGTTTAACTTAGTTTAATTTTAAAATCATTTCTTTAATCGTCTGGATAATAGGAGATTATGCAAATTGCGATGCTCAATTATTCAACCCGTCCCTATGGGAACGATATCCGATCTTAAAAGATCCACTATATTAAAACTGGATCTCGTGCACTTGCGAGTAGTCAATACGCGAGCGCGTAACAAACGCCTCATCATACAATCAGTATGTCACCGTATCGATTAGTGTTTGGAAAAGCGTGTCACTTGCCAGTTAGTTAGAGCACCATGCCTTTTGGTTGATAAAGAAATTGAATTTTGATCTAAAAGCTTCAGGTGAACAACGTCTCCTCCAACTTAATGAAATGGAGGAATTTTGGAACAAAGCGTATGGAAATACCAAGCTCTACAAAGACAAAACAAAGGGATGGCACGACAAGAAGATCGAGATGAGAGAATTTAGCCCAGGCCAGTAAGTTCTATTGTTCAATTCACGACTGAGACTATTTTCCAGAAAGTTGAAGTCCTGGTGGTCCGGACCGTTCCAGATCAAGCATGTATTTCCATTCGACTCCGTCGAATCAGAAGGCGATAATGGACGATTCTTCCGAGTCAATGGGGAGCGAATCAAACATTACTTCGGAAACGAAGGGCGAATTGTGGAGAATATCTCTCTCGTTGATGACTGATCTTGGTATTCGTTACGTCCAGCTGGGGACGATAAATCAAGCACTTTTTTATATGAAACCAAGGGTATGATCTTACCCGACTTTTGTTATTATTTACTTTTTGGAGGCCAGAAAGGTCTCAGAGCGTGTTTGGAGGTGAATTGAGGAGTGTGGATACTCGGGGATGTGTTTTGTACTTAAAATCATTGAACTAATGAAGTGGAAGTGTGTGGAGTGGAGCCTTGTGGTGAAAACTTAAAGAAAACATGAAAATCCAGTAGGCAGCTCACCGCCGGGGCCGTCAAACTTCAGGTTGCAATGGTTTTAAAAAAGGTGCTTCATCGCCGAGGCGGTGAAACATCTGAATGTTTGGATTTTTAAAAAGGCGTTCCACCGCCGAGGTGGTGAAGCCGCTGTTCAAATAAAACGATACCACTCATTTTAAACCGCCACAACCACTTCTAAAGTTCTAAATCTCTCTATTTTCATCCTCCCAAACTGTTTCTAACCCTCAAATCCATCTTTCTATTTTGAAAATTTGTGATTTCCACCACAAATCATTGTCCAAAAATCAATTTCCAACCCATTTTCGAATCCTAGGGTTTAAGGAACAAAGGGTGCAATTTCACCCATTTTCAATCGTTTGGACCAAATTTTTTTCAACAAGTAAGTACTTTTGATCTTACATTTCATCTATATGTTGAAATCTTTGGTTGATTTGCATATTCATATCAAGAATCATTGAATTTGGATTATGCACTAAATCCTTGAACCCCATTTTCGCGATTTTCTTTATCTATGGGATTTCGGTTTGATTTTTAGTGATGAGCAAGATTTCTATGGATTGTTTCATTGTGTGATACAAAATTACATGCTACATTGTTGAAATTTTGTTGAAATGGTTGTGATTGGTGTGTGCATATTGAGATTGTGACGTGTTCTTGACAATGTTGATTCAGGGGATTGTTTTCCTTTGTTCATATATGATTAGGCTGCCTTTTTTATGATTGTGATTGATAGGAAACATGACAAAATGAGCCTCATCAAAGAGGCCAAGGGGAGAAGGTTCGAGTTCTCGCGCCAGGGGTCCTGCTGTCAACTATGATTCTGCCCGATTTGTTTCCAAACAAGCTGAGGAGCACTTTAACCACTTCAAACATAAAAAAACATGCATTCGGTAGTAAGAATTTGGTCAGTTAGAAAGCCTCTCGGTAGAATTTCAAGATGTGATTCGAAGCCGTGATTGGGAAGGTTTTGGCAAATCACCACCCTAGGGCGAGGTGGCTTTAGTGCGGGAATTTTATGCAAACATTACTGAAGCAAATGACAACCGAACAAGGGGACAAACGTGCCCCATCTCGTTCAATCCTGAGCGCATTAATGAGGTTTTGGGATTGCGCGGCCCCAACACCATCTTACAAACCATATGGGGATAGAGATCCGAGCATGGAAACGGTGATCCATGCCATCACTACAGGCAACATCCAGTGGACACACACAGAGCCGGGTCTAGCCACTTTCCCAGCTAAGGTCCTCAATCCTATCCCCAAAATTTGGCACCATTTTGTTTGCAAAATCCTTATCCTGACATCTCACTTGTTGGATGTCTCCAAAGAAAGAGTGATATATGTAAATTACCTATCTATTTCCAAATCGAACATTGTTAGTTTTCAAGTACATTTATTATGTTTTGATATGTTTTTGTGTATTTTTGTATAAATCAGGTGTTTGAGGTGAAAATGTATGAAAACGGATCAATAACGATGAAATCGGATCAATAACGATGAAATGGGATTAAGAACGGTGGAAAAACATGCACAAAGGCAATATTCAGAACAACAGCCCACTGCCTTGGTAGTGAATATGCAGAAAGGCACCTAAATCTGATGGAAGCTCACCGCCTAGGCAGTGAAACTGCACAGAGGTTCCTGAATCCATCGCCTCCTCCACCATTGCGGCGAAGATCAAACCGACATACCCACCGCCTAGGCGGTCACCTCTGCATAGATTTAGATATTTTTGGCTTCCTATTTCTTCTCCACTCCTATCCTCCAGCCATGAGAGCTCCACTAGACTTAGGATGTTTTAGAGAGAGGTTTTGGGAGTTCAACCAATTCCGAAGGAGAAGAACACGTTGCAAAGAAGGAGAAGCGATCCCGTAGCGTTTGTAGCGGCAAATCTTCGGACTACGGCTAAGTGTCTTTCATTTCTTCTTTATTTTCTTAACTTCGGTAGTTAGTTAAGCATGTTTAGCTCCATTTTCATTGTTTAAACGGCTATGGCCATGAGCTAAACGGATTTTTGTCTAGGGATTAATAATATTTATAAAAGTGTTGTTTGTTTGAGTTTGTGTTTCGTTAATGATTGTTCTTCACTATTTTGATTGTATTTATCATATTGTCATGATTATATGATTAGATAGATATATTGAGAATACGGAGTTTGACACTCGGGAGAGGTAACCCCGAATTCGGACTAGGTTAAACACAACGCGACGATCCAATAACCTAGGAGAGAGTTGGAAAGTGTGCAATCAATGACGTTGGGGCGAGACTCACGTGACCTAGTGTCATTAAAATGTTGAGGGGGACTTTTTCGTTAACGGGAAATCACGTATTCACTCATCTTATACTCGGAAGAGGTGGCGAGTGAGTTTATGAACCGAGATTGTCGGATAGGTCAAACGTTGTTAACTAAACTAAAACGAGACTAAACACGTTTTTGTAAATAAAGTTAATCCCTAGGTAATATTTTTCCTAAACATCTCATATTAGTATTAGTATAGTTTAATTAGTATTAGTATATTATTAATTATAAATACAATTTTTACCGCCTAGATAAAATTAGGTTATGATAATCGCGGTATTCAATAATAATCTCAACCAATCCCCATGATCACGATACCTTTATTCTCCCAACCTATACTAAAACTTGACTCGTATACTTGCGGTGAAAGTAACGACGTAATATTTCGCTACCAAAGAGCCATGACCCTATACTCGATTCAGATGGGCAAGCCGCTCAATGTCGGGTTCTTGATCTACTCCTATATTCTTTATGCTATCAATACAACAAAGGTCGGTCTTCCATTTCCTTCACTATTGACTAACCTATTTCGATGGGCCGGTGTATTCATAACATGGGATAACCCTTACCCCCTATCATTCTGCTCGATCTAGCTATGATAAATCGAATGTGGAAAGACGAAGCACAAGGGGCGAGGGAGCAAGAAGCTGAAGAAGAAGAAGGGTTTGTAGAGGAAGAGGCAGGGCCATCTGAGGCTCTAATTCCAGAAGCATCCGGTGGCTCCTCGGTCACTTTGGAGAGGGTCTATAAGGAGCTCCAAGAGGTCCGGCTCAACAATCGCGTTCTTCACCAAGGGCAATATACTTTAGATCGCTGAAATACCGAGCTCAGGACGTTCCTAGATCAGTATACACGTCAACAAGATCAAGTCCAACGGCTCATTAGCGAGCATCTCGGCATCGATATGAGCGTGTATCCACCAATCCCGCAATTACCGCCGTATCTCGGCATCGATATGCTTATGATATATGATCTTAAGCATATTTTGAGAGCCAAAAAAGGAGATTCAATATTTGGAGAAGAGGAATCATTTCAGGACCGATCTTTGGCGACAGTAGACTACTCCACTTTAAGATTTAATCGTTCTTCCTTTATTTCTATCTTTGTAACTTAAATTTTCATATCAAATTATGATGAATCCTTCTTGTTTTAGTATTTGTATGGTTAAGATCATAGTAGGATAGATAAATATTATCTAAGGATTGATGTAACTCATGTAAATACATGTTAGATTGAATATATGTTATTTTAACGGTTGTTTGTCTAAATTTGATTGTATTTACCATTTTATTACAATTTTAATATGCTTGTTAAGGTATTCAGGTTAGTTTTGAGAATACGGAGTTTGACACTCGGGAGAGGTAACCTTGGATTCAGACTAGGGTAAAACACATCATGACCATCTAACGACCTGGGACGGCGTTAGAAAGTATGCAATCCATGAGGTTTGGTCAAGACTCATGTGACTATGTGTTATATAAAACACTAGAAGGGGACTTCGGTGTTAACGCAAAGTCATATAATCGCTCATTTTACACTCAAGAGAGGTAATGAACGAGTTTGAGATGCCTAGATTATCGAATAGGATAAACAACATTATTGATAACTAAATGAAGTCAAACATGTATTAAGTGAATGAAATCAATCCCTAGGTAATCCACTTTATTAGAATTAACCCTATAGTTTTTAGGTTAACTTAGTTTTTAATTATTCAAACTTAAACATTTCTTAAACAGTCGAGATAATATAAGACTATGCAAATCGTGATATTCAATTAATCAAACAAGTTTCCCAAAGGACGATATCCGATTGAAAGGTCCACTATATTAAAACTTGACCTCGTGCACTTGCGAGTATATTAAGACGTGAAAAAGTTGTCGCATCCACATATACATAAGGCCCAACCACGGCCTTGGAACCGAGTAGTAAGGGAGAGGAATCTGATCCTCTGTTACGTCAGGATCATCGTCTCAACCCTCACAAAAGCACCAAGCTAAGTACGGACAAGAATCCTCACTAAGTAGAGTACTCAACCACGTTACCCGATCTGAGCACCTGGTCCATCGTGTTCACGAGGTTGATTCTCAATCCCCACCAGCTTGGAAGCAGGGGGCCCGAAAAGCTACCATCCAGGCTGTAGCACCGCCCAAAGGTGAAGCTGTTGTGGAACGTCGCCTTACCAAGATGGAAGTTGCTCTCCACCAGCTACAAGGCTCAAAGGGGACAACTCGACTATTTGATGATGTAAGGTGACCTTTCACGAGTGATATTATAGATGAGGTAGTACCTTACAAATTTAACACCCCCAGATGACATTGTATGATGAGATCACCGACCCAGTGGACCATTGGTAGTAGAATATCACATCGCCACTTTCTCCGCAAGTGTATGAGTCAAGTTTTAGTAGAGTGAAAAAAGTAAGGGTTATCATTTCCATAGGGATTGGTTGAGAATATTGTCGAATATCGTAATTATCATAACCTAATTTTATCTAGGTGATAGAAAATGAAGTTTATAATTAATAATATACTAATACCAAAATACTAATTTATCTAATTAAACTCTATTACTATTTTGAGATGTTTAAGGGAATGGATTATCTAGGGATTAACTTCGTTTAAAAATACGTGTTTGATCTTGTTTAGTTTACGTTAATAATGTTCGACTTATCTAACAATCTTTGTATCAAAAACTCCCTCACTCCCTCTCCTGAGTGTAAAGGGAGCAAATATGTGACTTCGTGTTAACGCCGAAGTCCCCCTCTAGCATTTTTTAGAACACATAGTCATATGAGTCTTGCCCCAATATCATTGACTGCACACTTTCTAACTCCCTCTCGGGTTGTTAGATCGTTGCGTTGTGTTTAAACCCTAGTCCGAATCCGGGGTTACCTCTCCCGGGTGTCAAACCCCAATTTCTAAATATATCTAAACAAGCACGACAAACACAATTAAATAATGAATGACAACTATTAACGAAGCACCAATTTCAAAATCACATATTCATAAATTATAGTAATCCCTAGACAATATCCGTTTAGCTAACAGTCATAACTGTATGTATAATGATAAATGAGCTAAACATACTTAAACCATAATCCAAAGTTAAGAAATAAATAAATAAATAAGAGAAACTAGTCGTAGTTCGAAGATTTGGCGTTAAAACCATTCCGAGATCGCTTCTCCTTCTTCGCCTCATATTCTTCTCCTTCGAATTTGGGGGAGCATTCCCCAAAAATCTCTTAATCCTAGGAGCTCTCTTATGTCCAAATTAGAGGATAATATGAAGATATAGGGCTCAAAAATATCTAAATAAATATCTAAAGTGTGTGCAGAGTCACCGCTGCAATGGTGGTAAAGTTGGTTTGATCACGGCCTCGGCGGTGGACTCAGGGGTAGAAGTAGAGACCTCTCTACTGTTTCACCACCTTGGCAGTGTGCTTTCAATAAGAAAAGGCCTTTCTCTGCATATTGACTGCCACGGCGGTTGGCTGTTTTTCATAATTTTGCCTCTATGCTTGTTTTCCTACCATTCTTCCACCGTTTTTTTTATCCAATTTCATCATTTATGATTCGTTTTTATTCATTTTCACCCCATACACCTGTTTTAATACAAAAAGAATAAAAGCATATTAAAACGTATTAAAATACTATAATACCACTCGAAAACTAACAAGTTCGGTTTAGAAATAGATAGGTAAATTACAGCTATCAACCATCTCTCAATTTTCATATCCTATATGGATATGCACATGGCCTCAGTAGTGGTGCAATATATGTCTTTCCCCCCTCACTCTTACCCGAATAACCCGGTCATGGTCCCGAGATCTGACACCAGCCTCGATCTCTATTTTTTTCCAGCTCGAGCAACTCTTTCTAGCTCAGTTCAGCTGCTCCCGATGAATACCAAAAACCATGACTCACATCCTAGCGCTCTAGCAAGCGGTTGGTTAGAGATTGGGAGACTACGTAGATAGATTTCATAGGGAGACAATTGCCTATAAAGATCTCTTGGATGCAGTGGTAATGAATGCCTTCATTGACAAGTTGAGGCATCAAAGGTTGTCCTACAATCTCTTGTCACGCCCCGTACCGAACTTATGTGCTGCCCTGGATTAGGGCACTAATTTCTATGAAGCCGATCTAAGAGACATCATGAAGAGGGATCAAGAAGGGATTTAGAAGAAAAAATGTCAAGTTGAGGAAAGGATCAAGCCGATCTCAGGGCTTACAAAGGCTTCAAGTCGAGAGGCGGTTAGGACCTCTGCCTAGGATCAGAGACCTTTCCCACCCTCAAGGCATCAAAAACCAAGGATTTACCCCTTTCATGGATTTAGTAGTTTCAATATTCGTCGAAAACTCCGAGAAATGAATCTTCCCATCTGCCTCTCCCTTGAGAGAAAAACCTATGGGCAGGTCAATTAGCAAATACTACAAATTTTACAAAGACCGAGGTCACTCAACCGAGGATTGTTTCTAACTAAAGGAGGATATAGAGGCTTTTATAAGAAAAGGGATACCTCAAAAGTTATGTTCGTCTAGCGAATAGAGAGCCCTTGTTTGAGGAGAATGATCG
Organism: Eucommia ulmoides; assembly: GCA_016647705.1. Classification (NCBI taxonomy): domain Eukaryota; kingdom Viridiplantae; phylum Streptophyta; class Magnoliopsida; order Garryales; family Eucommiaceae; genus Eucommia; species Eucommia ulmoides. The sequence continues at coordinate 10,317,602 of CM028334.1, read as the reverse complement.
TCGAGAAAAACATAGAGGTTTATGAAGAAGAGGAAACCATAGTCGACCTTTGACCTTGGAAAACAAGATTGGTGACAATGACGACCAGTGAGTAGATGGTAAAATTAACGTCATTCATGGTGGGCTCGGCCTCGAGGAAGAGACCTACTCTTCTCGGAAGAGACATGAGCACAAGGTTAAGAAAAAGGCTCATCAGGGCATGTATAAGGTCAGCACAGTTAATGCCACCTCGCACAACGTCATCTCTTTCAGGAATGAGGATCTCTACAGGGTCCATATGCCCCATAACGATGCTCTAATTATCTTCGCTCTTATCAATCACAATAAAGTGGGGCGTATCTTGATCGACAGAGGTAGCTTAGCCGACATTATTTTTAAATGGGCCTTTGACAAGATAAAGGTAGAGTCGGGCTCCATTCAGCCACAAAATCTCCTCTCGTTGATTTTGGGAGAGACATTGTCAGCTCGCTCGAGTGGATTTTCCTGCCCGTCATGGTAGAGTCCAAGCCCAGGTTGGTCATGGTCTGGACTAAATTCCTCATTGTGGACAGACCATTTCCTTACAACACCATTATTAGGCACCCAACTATTTTCGCTCTAAAGGCCGTCTGTTCTCTATACTACCAAATGATGAAGTTTCCTATTGATTGTTGGGTGGGGAAAGTACGGGGAGATAAAAAGTCAGTCAGAGCATGTGTCAAGAGGGCACTAGAGAAGAAGAAATAGCAATTATCGGCCAGGCCCGAGCTCGATGAAATTAAGCTCGAATTTCATGAGCTCATGGCCTAGGACGGTAATGTCGAGCTCATACCGATCGATGATCCTCGTGAAGAAGAGCCCGATCCCCGACCTCATGAAGATCTCTTGAAAGTACCTATTTACCTTTCTATCGAAGAGATGACTGTGAGAATAGGAGCTAGGCTCAGCCCCGAGCAAATGACTGAGCTCACTGACCTGCTACGGAAGAACTACGATGCCTTCGCCTAGGGATGACAAAAAAATTGAACCGATGGGTAACCGAGAGAAACCTAACCAAATGGTCCGGGTTGAAATCGATTAAATTATTTTGGTTTTGATTTTAAATTTAGCAATCGAAGCGGTTTTGGTTTTGATTTTGGGATAATAACCGCGTAACCGAACCACGTGACCGAACCATGTAACATATATATAAATATATTATTTTTTATTTATTTACTATTTACAATTTAATCCATTTTTTATTTATTTATACTTTTAACCCTTTTACACTTTTGACCCTAGGATATATACATGCTTATAGGCGAGTGGTTTTGTAGTTGATTGTTAATTATTTTGAAGACTGTATGATTTGGAGAATGGTCGCCTACTTGGAGAAGGTAAGGGCACTAGTGAAAAACTTCAAAAGAGTTCAGGTCATGCAAATTCCCCGAGAAGAGAACAAACATGCCGACGCATTAGCTAACCTGGCCTCCACGGTGGAAGCCAAGCCTCTAGTTAAAATTACCAAGGAAAAGATTAGGGATTTCATATGAAAGAGCCTGATCTGTTGGTTCAACATTCCAAGGGCCAATATCTCGGACAACGGTAAGCAATTTGATAATGACCTTTTTGCCGCTCTTTGCTTGGGATTAGAGATTAACACGCATTTCTCCTTCTCGGGTCATCCTCAGGAAAATGGTCAAGTAGAGATCACCAACCGAACAATCTAACAAAATTTGAAGATGAGGCTAGATAAATCTAAAAGGTTATGGGTTGGGTACCTATATCCCATTATGTAGGCATATCACACGATGGTCAGAACCCTAATAGGAGAGACACCATTCGCAATGACGTTTGGATCTGAGGCTGTCATCCCAACTAAGATCGGCATGCCAGCACCAAGAATGTCAACCTCCTATAACCGAGCTAAGAACAACACAACATTGGCACTAAACCTAAATCTTCTGGAAGAGAAAAAAAAATGAGCTTAGGTGCACCAGACTGCCTATCAACAAAGAGCGACAAGGTACTACAACAGAAGGGTTTAACCTCATTTTTTCGACGTCGATGACCTTGTTCTTTAAAAAGTCACTTTGGCCATAAAAGATCAAAATGCCAGAAAACTAGCTTTTACTTGGGAGGGACCATAAAGGGTCACATCCGTAGCCTGACCCGGTACATACGACCTCGAGATCGAGGAAGGGGTACCCCTAAGACAACCTTGGAACGTAGAACATCTGAAATGTTATTTCCCTAGAGAGGAAACATCAATGTAAAAGTTGTAGGAGTTTTCAATTTCAAAGTACATAACTAAAGTTCTCTGTCAATGAAAGAAGTATTTGGTTAAATGCATTCTCGGCTCTTGAAAGTCTAAAAAGAATTGCATCCCTGTGCAAACTACCAAGGGTAATAACCATACCCCTTATCAAGTCAGTAGTCTATGCTCGAAGATCGGCCATTATTGTCCATCGAAGACGGAAAATCGATCAGGTCTGAGGACCTGCAGCCAAGAATCTTACCCCTCACAGTCGACCACGGTCAGGCGATACAAAAGGATAGTGCTTCTATAAGGACTAACTTGAGATAAACTGAAAAAACTCAAATATGGGCCCAACTACGGAGAACTCATCTATGACCAGCCACCGGAATCCACCGATTTGTTGAGATTTGATGGATCAAGAGGTCTTGACACAGGTTAGACACCTTTACCAGTTGACCAACCACCCGAACACGGCCATATTGAGGTCGTATGGTTGGTTGGGGGGTAGAATGACTAAGGACGGTAAAGGGCTAACGGACCGACCTGATGCCTCGACACATGTGTGAGATGTTTTTTTCCTCGATGCGACATATGATTGAAGTTAAACTCTTCTTGGTATTACACTTGATTGACGCGCAGCTTCTTGGTGTTGGGATCTAGATGGTCCAAGTTATAATTAAGATATACTAGGTATTAAAACTAAGACCAGTGTGAAACTATGTTTGGTCCTTAGAGTTACAGGTTGAATTGAAACTATACCCAATTGCTTAAAAATAATTGAGCTTGGTCCTAGTTCTGAGGTCATTTAAGTAAGACCGAGCTGATTATATGTCCAGTTCCTAAAGTTTAAAAAAGAATAAGGCGTTGAAGTTTTTTCAAATTAAATAATGACCGATTTAAGTCCAGATGATGATGACAGTTAAATGAGGCCACTCAATTAAGTGTGATGAGTGTAAAATAGTTACTCCCATGCAACCAATCGAAGACTATCATGTGTCAAACAACTCTTCAACAGGACCCGTTGATAGGTGTAAAATACATATCTAATTCTAAATCGAATTTGCCAGTTTTCGAGTACTTTATTTAAGTTTGAATATTGTTTTAGCTGTTTTTATTAGTCAGGAGCAGGGAAGTAAGCAATCGGAAAACCGAGCGTAATGGTGCAAAAAGGGTAGCCAAAAAGATGAAAATAGGAGGTTTTAAATAACAGAGCAATTTCGCCTAGGCGAAGTTTCCACCGCCTAGGCGAAAATTCAGCAGAAAGATGCAAAACTGAAGATTTGAAATCCACCTAGGCGACGTTTCTACCGCCTAGGCAGAAATCCGTCAGAAGGTTGCAAGGGCTGAAGTATTGAATCCGCCTAGGCGAAGTTTCCACCGCCTAGGCGAAAATCCATCAGAATGCTGGATTGACTGAACTGTTGGATTGAGCTGCACTGCTGTAAATCCGCCTAGGCGAAGTAGCTATCGCCTAGGCGGAATTCCGTCAGAAAGATAAGGAGCCAAGAAGTTAGTCCTCCGCCTAAGTGAAGATTCTACCACTTAGGCAGAATTCTAACCGACTTAAGCACCGCCTAAGCGAAGTTTCCACCGCTTAGGCGGAAATCACAGAACAGGTCAAATTATCTGTTTAGATATTTTTGAACCCCTAAGCCTATAAATACCCCTTAGCCACGTCTGAAACTGGTTGTTGAAGAACCCTAACCCTAGATAAGAGCTCTTAAGCTATATTTTGAAGATCAAGAAGGAGGTTCATCATTCGGATAAAGAAGGATAACTTGCGGATCGATCATTAGTAACAGTGAACCGTTTCACTTCCAGATTTGATCGTTTCTCTCTTGTTTTATTCTTTGTAATCACTTTTTCATATCTAAGAATGTTGAATCCATCTTATTTTGCATGGTATATGGCTAAGATCTTGTAGTAGTAGTTAAATATTACTTAGGAGTAGTCGAAATCATGTAACCGTTTAGTTGAGTAAATTTATGTTACTTTAACGTGTTGTTTGTCGAAATCCGATTGTGTTTATCATTATTCTTGATATTATGCTTGTATAGATAAACCGAGAATACGGGGTTTGACACTCGGGAGAGGTAACCCCGAATTTAGACTAGGGTAAATACAATGTGACGTTCTAACGACCCGGGAGGGCGTTAGAACGTATGCAACCCATGACGTTGGCTCAAAACTCACGCGACTTAGGGTCGTTTAGGCGTTGAAGGGGACTTCTTCATTGACACGAAGTCGTGTAATCCCTCGTTTTACACTCAGAAGAGGTAGCGGAGGAGTTATTGATACAGATGTTGTCAGATTAGATAAAAACCATTATAACTAATTAAATGAAATCGATTATGCATTATATGAAAGAGATTTATACCTAAGTAATTAGTGTAATTAAAACTAACTTTATAGTTGTCATCTATCGTAGTATAGTAATTAGAAAATAAACAAAATTTGATTAGTCGAGATAATATGAAGCTATTGAAATCGCAATACTCACTTGAATTACCTGCCTGCCCCAGTGGAATGATATCCGATTCTAAAAAGATCCATTATATTAAAACCAGACCTCGTATACTTGCGAGTAGTCCAACTACCGCAAGGAAGAAATATGTGTGAATCTGAGCGCGTAGCAAGTTTTTGGCGCCGTCGCCGGGGATTTGGGCAATGTGTTTTTCAATAAAGTTGATATTGTGATTAAGTAGTTGAATGTTAATCACGATAATTCTTTTGCTTTTAAATTTTATTCAATTCATTTATTTGTTTTATTTATCAATTGAAATTTAGCAGTGTATGCGGCGGAGTAAACGTATTGCTAAGCAAAAATAAGAAAAAACTACAGCAATGGCCGGTGGACATGAGAATATTCCGCAACCACCAGAGCCGAAAGCACTCCAGCCTCTGGAGCATGAAAGGCCACAACGAGTCCTTTGGGACTATTATCAGCCCCTTATGTTAGACAATTATTCAGGGATCCGGAGACAGCCGATCCAAGCTAATAACTTTGAGTTGAAACCCGCCTTAATCAATATGTTTTAGCAAAACCAATATGGCGGGAATCTTCACGAAGATCCCAACGTACACTTGGCTACTTTTCTGAAAATCTGTGACACCGTAAAGATCAACGGAGTCGCCGAAGATGTGATAAGGCTGAGGTTATTTCCATTCTCTTTACGAGACCGAGCAAGGGGATGGTTTCAATCGATTCAGCCGGGGAGCATTAACACTTGGGAGGACCTTGCACAAAGGTTCCTCACTAAGTTCTTCCCACCCTCGAAGACGTCTCAACTTCGAGGCGAAATTGCGCAGTTTCGTCAGAAAGATTTCGAGCCATTATTTGAGGCATGGGAGAGGTTTAAAGACTTATTGAGAAGGTGCCCCCAACACGGTTATCAAGATTGGTTTCAAACCCAATTATTCTATAACGGGTTGGACGACCAGACAAGAACGATAGTCGATGCGGCCTCCGGGAGATCATTGTTATCTAAAACCCCAACCGAAGCAAATGCGTTATTGGAGGAGATGGCGGCTAATAACTATCAATGGCTGAATGAGAGGAACACGAGAAGACGGGTCGCTTCTATTCAAGAATCTGACCATATTTCAACGTTATCGGCCCAAGTGTCCAAGATCTCAGACCAATTAGTCACCTTATCAACAAAAGGTGCTTTGTCAAGTCAAGGGGAGGAGATAGCGGCAAGTAGTTCTTAATCCGGATTGGATAACGAGTTTGAGGAATGTCATTTTCTGAACAATCGTGCCTACACTTTCAGGTCGGCTACCAACATTCCAACTCACTACAATTCTGGACTTCGTAATCATGAGAATTTCTCATATGCGAATAATTAAAATGCTTTGCGGCCACCTCCGGGGTATGGAAATCAATCTTTGGGATATCCAATGCAAGCGAATCACCAAATGCAACAACCGCGAATGCACAATCCGAAGTCAAATTTGGATGAAGTTCTGGGATCATTTATGAAAGAGACGCAGACTATGATGCGTGAGACGCATAATCGCCTGAATAAACATGAAACACGACTGGACTCTATTGATACCACGTGTACCAATACTAATGCCACGGTGAAGGCTCTTGAGACTCAAATCACGCAGCTTGCTAGGGCAATTCAAGAACAACAAAAAGGAAAGTTTTCCAGCAACACGGAAACCAACCCTCGGGAATGCAAGGTGATTAAGTTGAGGAGCGACAGAGACGTGGAAGTGAGAAGGCCTATGGAAAATGGGCCGGGTGTGAGTCGTGAGTTCCCGGATGATGAACCAAGAACTAGTATGGAGGAGGAAGTTGAAGCAAAGGCCGATGAAGGAAAGGAGAAGCTAAGTGAAGACGTGAATGAGAGTAGTAACAAGGAGAAAGTCGAGGAAAGAAGAGAAGATGAAAGGGTGATACCGGGAAGAGTCATATTTTCAGAGAATCCACCGATTCTAGTAACACCATTGCCATATCCTCAAAGGTTCCAGAAGAGGAAGTTGGATATTCAGTTCGAAAAATTTCTTGAAATCTTCAAGAAAATCCACATCAACATACCTTTTGCGGATGCATTGGAACAAATGCCCAACTATGGTAAGTTCTTGAAGGATATCATGACAAAGAAGCGAAAGTTCGAGGATTATGAAACGGTGAAGCTAACTGAAGAGTGTAGTGCAATACTACAGAAGAAGTTGCCTACCAAATTAAAGGATCCGGGTAGTTTCACGATTTCGTGTACTATCGGGAAATCTCACTTCGATAAGGCACTTTGTGATCTAGGGGCAAGTATCAATTTGATGCCTTCTTCCGTTTATCGGAAGTTAAGACTCAGAAGTGCAAAGCCTACGACGATCTCTCTTCAAATGGAGGATCATTCACTAACCTATCCAAAGGAGATCATTGAGGATGTGCTAGTGAAAGTTGACAAATTTATATTCCCGGTGGATTTCGTGGTTCTTGAAATGGAGGAAGACATTGAGATCCTGATCATCCTTGGAAGACCTTTCCTTGCAACAGGAAAGGCCTTAATAGATGTGCATAATGGCAATTTGACCTTAAGAGTGAAGGATGAAGAAATAAGGTTCAATATTTTTAATACTATGAACTTTCCAGATGAATCTCCCAATTGCAATCGAGTTGATGTTGTGGACTCTTGCGTGCGGGAGTTCTTTCTTGCAAACATGGATATGGATTCTTTAGAGAGCATTCTCACAAGTTCCTTATCTATGGGGGATCTTGGTGAGAAAGGCTCTGCCACGGACCTTGATGTAGTGGAATACGTGCTAGCTCTTGACGCTCAACCGAAAGACGTAGATTGTCCTATTCATGTGGCGGAGATTGAAGAAGTTGAAGACTCTCCAGAGAAATCAAATCCTCCTCACGGTGGGTTATTACTCAAGCAATTACCGTAACACCTTCGGTATATCTTTTTGGGAGAGAATTTAACCGATCCGGTTATAATTTCATCAACTCTGATGGAAGAAGAGAAGAGTAAGTTGCTGAGAATCTTGAAGAGGCACCGATCCGCTTTTGCTTGGTCTATTTCGGATATCAAGGGAATTAGTCCGTCGGTGTGCATGCATAAGATTTTGATGGAGGATACGTTCAAACCCTCCATTGAACATCAACGGCGGCTAAATCCGACTATGAAGGAAGTGGTGAGAGTGGAGATGTTGAAGCTATTAAATGCGGGGATTATATACGCTATATCCGGTAGTAAGTGGGTAAGCCCGGTGCAAGTGGTGCCAAAGAAAAGAGGTATGACGGTAGTAAAGAATGAGAAGGATGACCTTATTCCGACACGGACCATCACAGGATGGTGGGTATGTATTGATTATAGGAGATTAAATAAGGCAACGAGGAAAGATCATTTTCCTCTTCCTTTCATTGACCAAATGCTAGATCGTTTAGCCGATTATGAGTACTACTGCTTCCTTGATGGCTATTCCGGTTACAATCAAATAGCCATTGTACTGGAGGACCAAGAGAAGACGACTTTCACATGTCCGTATGGAACGTTTGCTTATCGACGTATGCTGTTTGGCCTTTGCAATGCACCAGCAACTTTCCAACGGTGTATGATGGCGATATTTTCTGATATGGTGGAGGAGAAAATGGAAATCTTTATGGATGACTTCTCAGTCTTTGGATCGTCCTTTGATCACTGTCTCTACAATCTGGCGCTTGTTCTTGACCGATGTGAAGAGAAGAATTGGGTTCTAAATTAGGAGAAGTGCCACTTTATGGTTAAAGAGAGGATCGTCTTAGGTCATCGAGTCTATTCCAAGGGGCTTGAGGTGGACCGAGCAAAGATAGAAACGATTGAGAAGCTTCCGCCACCAATAAATGTGAAAGGAGTTCGTAGTTTCTTGGGGTATGCCGGCTTTTACCGGCGCTTTATTAAGGACTTCTCAAAGACGGTAAAGCCGTTATGTCACCTTCTTGAGAAGGATACTTCGTTTGAATTCAATGAAGCTTGTATGGAGGCGTTTAAGGCGATAAAGGAGAAGTTGATCTCGGCTCCAATAATGGTCGCTCCGAATTGGGAAATGCCATTTGAGATAATGTGCGATGCGAGTGACTATGCCGTTGGCGCGGTGTTAGGCCAACGGAAGGAGAAGATCTTCTGCTCGATCTATTATGCACGCAAAACATTGAATGACGCCCAGGAAAATTACACCACAACCGAGAAAGAAATGCTAACGGTGGTCTTTGCTTGTAATAAGTTCCGTTCATATATCATTGGGTCAAAAGTGATCGTCTACATGGATCACGCGGCTATCCGGTACTTATTTGCAAAGAAAGATGTCAAGCCTAGGCTGATAAGATGGATTCTTTTATTACAAGAGTTTGATGCGGAGATAAGGGACAAAAAGGGGAGTGAGAACGTTGTTGCCGACCATTTGTCGAGGCTGATTCAAGAAGACGTTGGTGACGAGTCTAATATCACGGAAGTGTTCCCTGATGAACAACTCTTTTTAGTAGCAAATGCATTTCCATGGTATGCTGACATTGTTAATTATCTTGCATGTGGTGTGTTACCACCTGACTCGACAGGAGCCCAAAAGAAGAAATTTCTCTTTGATGCTAAGTACTATCTGTGGGACGAGCCGTTGCTATTCAAGAAATGTGCTGATTAGCTGATCCGGAGATGTGTTCTGGAAGAGAAAATGGCTAGTATTCTCTACCATTGCCATTCATCACCTTGTGGCGGCCATTTCGATGCGACTCAGACAGCATCAAAAGTACTGCAATCAGGTTTTTACTGGCCCTCTTTGTTTAAAGATTCATATACGTTTGTAAAAACCTGTGATAGATGTCAAAGGGTAGGTAACATATCAAGGAGGCATGAATTGCCACTGACGTCAATTCTTGAGCTTGAGTTGTTTGACGTGTGGGGATTGAATTTCATGGGGCCATTTTCGCCCTCATTTGGGAAGGAGTATATTCTGCTAGTGGTGGATTATGTGTCCAAATGGGTCGAGGCCGTGGCAACATCTACTAATGATGCCAAAGTGGTGTTAAAGTTTCTTCAACATAATGTCATGACATGGTTCGGGACACCTCAAACTTTAATTAGTGATGAGGGGACCCACTTCTGTAACAAAATGCTCAATGCCTTGTTGGCAAAGTATAGAGTGAGGCATAAGGTGGCGCTACCATACCACCCACAGACAAATGGCCAAGCGGAAGTTTCAAACCGTGAGATCAAACTCATTCTGGAAAAGACGGTTCATACAAATTGCAAGGATTGGGCGGTGAAGCTTGATGATGCTTTATGGGCGTATCGCACCGCTTTTAAGACACTGATCGGCATGTCGCCGTATCGATTGGTGTTTGGAAAAGCTTGTCATTTGCCCGTTGAATTGTAGCACCGTGCATTCTAGGCGATAAAGAAACTAAATTTTGACATAAAAGCTTCTGGTGCGCAACGTCTCCTCCAATTAAATGAAATGGAGGAATTCCGGCACGAGGCTTATGAGAATGCCAAGCTCTACAAAGACAAAACGAAGAGGTGGCATGACAAAATGATAGTCCGGAGGGAGTTCAATCCGGGCCAACAAGTCCTATTGTTTAATTCAAGGCTGCGGCTCTTTCCCGGAAAGTTGAAGTCTCGGTGGTCTGGACCGTTCCGGATCAAGCATATCTATCCTTTTAGAGCTATCGAGCTAGAAGCCGAAGACGGACGTACTTTCCGAGTCAACGAGGAGCGGATCAAGCATTACTTCAAAAATGAAGAGCGAGTTGTGGAGAACATCTCTCTCGTTGAAGGATAAAGCCGAAATTCTTAAACGTCCATGCTAGGGACATAAAACCAAGCATCATCTTTTTTGACGTGACATCGAGGGTAACGAATATTCCCAACTTTTGTATAAATACTTTTTTGAAGATCGTATTGATCTCGTAATATTATTTTTTTGTGGGGAATTGATGAGGTTAGATGCTTAGGATTGATTTGCATGCTAAAACTAATTTGAGGACTGAAGAGGAAATAAGAGGTATAGAGAAACAATGTGAAAACCTAAAGGAATCCAGCTTAGGTCCACACTGGCAAAAATTCACCTAAGCGGTAAACCCACCGCCTAGGCGAACATTGGACAAAAAGGCTGAGAAAACATTCTGGCGTAATGTCGCCCAAGCGGTAAAACCACCGCTTAGGCGATAATTGGATAGAAAAAGTCAGCAATTTTTACACTGCCGAAATTTCACCCAGGCGGTAAAACCACCGCCTAGGCGAAAAATTGAAGAAAAGCTGAACCTTCGCACTGGTGTAAAATTGCCCCAACGGAAAACCCATCGCCTAAGCGGATTTACAACCAAGTCGGGGTTTCACACTGGTGTAAACTCGCCCCGGCGGAAAAACCACCGCCTAAGCGAATTTACACCAGAAAGTTTTCAAAAAGAAAAGGCGCTAATCCGCCTAAGCGGTAAAACCACCGCCTAGGCGAATTTACGCGAACTCTGTTTTTAAAATGCACAGTCCACTTCACAAACGGCATTTCCCTCCTAAAAATTTCAAAAACCTCTCAATTTCACCATCCCAAATTCCTTTCCCCCTTTAAAGATTCATTCTATAGTGCTAAAAACTTGGATTTTCATCAAGAATCTTCGTCCAAACGAGGAATTTCTCTGCCCATTTTCGAAAAATTAGGGTTCGAAGGGTGAACAGTGCGAAATCACCATTCTCCACTGTTTTGATCAATTTTTTCAACAAGTAAGTGTCAATGATCCTATTTTTCATTTAGTTGTTGAATTATTTGCTTCATTTGCTCATTTATTTCAACAAAACAGTGGATGTGATTGGAACCCTAAACCTCTTTAAACCCTAAGTTGTGGTTTTCATGTTATTTGGGATTGAGGAATGCTAAATGATAAACCTTATCATATTTTTGTGTTGATATACAATGTGAATCATGTAGTTTGTACTACATTATGACAAAAATGTGATTTGGTTATGGTTGGTGGAATATCTTGTGTGTTTTGTGTTGATTGACCTTGGTTCGCTGATTAGGGTTTGAATTACTTGTTCTATTGTTATTCTTGTGGTTGGTGTGGTGATTTGAATTTTCAAGGACAATGGCAAAGCGCAGGGCTGCCAAGCACCCAAGAACAGATGAACCTCCGTCTGCTTCAGACTTCAATTCCCTTAAGTTTGTCTCTAAGCAGGCGGAGGATCGGTATAAAGAACATGAGAGTAAGCGGCCAGGCATCCGTCAAAGAGGATTTAGGCCTTTAAATGATCTTCCTGAAGAAATCAGAACTATGATCGTACAAAGACGATGGCAACAGTTCTGTGCCCCACCTCTAATGGGAGAGTTGGCCCTTGTTCGAGAGTTTTATGCAAACATCACAAAGGCCACAGGGTTTCAAACACGGGTCCGCAACATTCCCATCCTCTTCAGTGCCGATCACTTTAATGAATTGCTAGGATTGATGGGGCCTGAAGCTTCAAGAGATTTATCCGATGCCGCCTCACCGACAATGAGTGCAGTGATTCAAGCTTTGACGACAGGAAATGCACAATGGACCAACACATGGCAGGGCCAAGCAATCTTCAAGTCGCGGTTTCTAAAATCGATCCCCAAGATTTGGTTTTTATTTATCTGCGCTAATCTACTCCCGACGACTCATGTGTCTGACGTGTCCAAGGAGAGAGCTTTCATGCTCTACGGCATCGATAAAGGGACACCTGTAAACGTCGGTTAGCACATTTATTCTTCCATACTTCATGTTGCCAAGTCGAAAAAGGGTGCCCTTCCTTTTCCTTCCTTCCTCACCGCGCTCTTTCAATGAGCCGGAGTTCGAATTACGTCCACAAGCCCATTTCCTCCTGTGAAGCCACTTGATCTAGTATTGATTAAAAGGTTATGGAAAGGCGGACAAGGTGAAGGAGAGGAGGGTTAAGAAGAGGAAGAAGCCGATCCCTCTGAGCGACCAACGCCTACAACCAGGCGAGGCCAAATCAACCAAATCTTAAGAGATGTCTGTAGTCTCCAGTCTGATGTGAGTCAACTTCAAGATAATTTGGCTCGGATGGAGAACTACATGGAGTCCTACATCCGGCAACAAGATCAAAACCAACGAGTCATATTCGAGCATCTTGGAATCGACATGGCGCGTTATACGCCCGTGCCACTTTCCGAGCCGAATGAGCCGCCACCGCCATCTCATCCACAATGAACGGTAGGAGGTTAGACTTTTATGTCTTCCCTCCTAAGTATGTGTCCGCCCCAGTTTTAATACATATTTTTCTATTCTGCTATTGGGTTCACTACTTAGGCAGTGGGGACACTGCCTTGTTTAAGTTTGGGGGGAGTATGACATGCGATGCATGTAGTTTTTGTTTTTTGTCTTGAAAGGGATAAGAAGGATGAATTTTTTTTGATATAAATGGGATAAAAATTCTTTGTGTACAAATTTATGTATTAATGTTAAAGTTTTTGTGGATTTTGAAATTCTTTCTGTTATACATGTGTAATGTTTAGTTATGCATGTGTAAGGATAATTAGCATAGGTAATATTAATTTGTAGAAGTAGAATAGAATTGTTAATAAATTGAGTTGTACAAGCATGTTGAGTTTTTGAGTTTGTCCAAACCATGTCCTAATGATGAAAATTACCCCCTAATTTGTGTTTTAAAGGTCTAGGGTAATGCCATTCATGTGTGTTTTGTGTGCTTAGCATGTCGATTAGGTAAAAATTATTTTGATCCTAAAATCGCACGATTGCATATACTCGTTGTATAATTAATTGAATGATTGGACATCAATTATTCAGTAATAAGTTTATGACAGAAATGAGGAATCTAAAACTTGACTGGGGGAGGCTTGAGGCGAAATTATAGGTAAGGTAATTCCGGAGGCATGATATAGGCCCTCATTTTTATCGCTTGAACCTTTTGAAACTAACCTGAAAAGTTATTCCCTCGTTCTCCTGTCGAAGCCATAAAATTGTGTCACTTCTGAACTTGTTTCTATACTTTAACCAAGTAAATCTTTCAGAACCATTGTCGCTAGGAATAAAAGTGAAAATTGAGTGAAAACAAGTAGTATTAGATTATGCTAATTTGAAGCGGGCAATCGGGGTTTCAGTATTTTTGGTTAAGTATAAGAGTATTCACTTGTTAATCCTGTAGTTGTAGCTAAACACCCCTAAAATTGTATAAAATTGAATAAGTTTGGGGGTGTACTTTAAAAAAAAAAAAAAAAAAAAAGGAAAAAAAAACCTATGTGAATATAGTGTTTAAATTCGATTGTTTTGACAAGTGAATACAAGTTTACTAAATTCTGTTCAGGGTAATATCTTCAAAGATAAGGGAATCATGAGAGAGATTTAGCGACAAACGTTTGTACCTCAGGTATCGTTAAAATTATAACAAGTTTCTATTTCTACGATACCCTTGGCCGTTATCCAAAGCCTGACCAAGCCCTATTGATCTCCGTGAATGTCCGAACCTACATTAGTGGATAGTTGAGCCCAGTCAAGCATATGGCTTTCCTAAATGTTTTAACAAGTTTAAGCCATGACCTTATTCATTGAATAATCCAATCCGGCGTTGGATTTGTTATATATCCGAGTTCTTACACACACACATTTCAATAGGATCTAAAATGATTTGAACTGATATTGAGTGTTGAAATTCTGGAGCACCACGTGGTGTGTGTTATTCTTAAACCGGATCTGATTACGGGTTGTTGAGGGAAGAAGAGCATGGTTTCTTTGACTAAACTTGTATCTCACAGGTGTGTACTTCTTAATTGTTAATGATTGCGTATCTGTAGTTTAGGATATAGCTAATTGGTGTAGTTAGTGTTATTTAGCATTAGGGTGTTTTGCTCGAGAACTAACAAAATTCCAAGTTTGGGAGTATTTGATAGGTGTAAAATACCTATCTAATTCTAAACCGAATTTGCCAGTTTTCGAGTACTTTATTTAAGTTTGAATATCATTTTAACTATTTTTATTAGTTAGGAGCAGGGAAGTAAACAATCGGCAAACCGAGCATAATGGTACAAAAATGGTAGCCAAAAAGATGAAAAAATGAGGTTTTAAATAACAGAGCAATTCCGCCTAGGCGAAGTTTCCACCGCCTAGGCGAAAATTCAGCAGAAAGATGCAAAACTGAAGATTTGAAATCCGCCTAGGCGACGTTTCCACCGCCTAGGCGGAAATCCGTCAGAAGGTTTCAAGGGCTGAAGTATTGAATCCGCCTAGGCGAAGTTTCCACCGCCTAGGCGAAAATCCATCAGAATGCTGGATTGACTGAACTGCTGGATTGAGCTGCACTACTGTAAATCCGCCTAGGCGAAGTAGCTATCGCCTAGGCAGAATTCCTTCAGAAAGATAAAGAGCCAACCCAAGTGAAGATTCTACCGCTTAGGCAGAATTCTAATCGACTTAAGCACCGCCTAAGCAAAGTTTCCACCGCTTAGGCGGAAATCGTAGAACAGGTCAAAATATCTGTTTAGATATTTTTGAACCCCTAAGCCTATAAATACCCCTTAGCCACGTCTGAAACTGGTTGTTGAAGAACCCTAACCCTAGATAAGAGCTCTTAAGCTATATTTTGAAAATCAAGAAGGAGGTTCATCATTCGGATAAAGAAGAATAACTTGCGGATCGATCATTAGTGACAGTGAACCGTTTTACTTCCAGATTTGATCGTTTCTCTCTTGTTTTATTCTTTGTAATCACTTTTTCATATCTAAGAATGTTGAATCCATCTTATTTTGCATGGTATATGGCTAAGATCTTTTAGTAGTAGTTAAATATTACTTAGGAGTAGTCGAAATCATATAACCGTTTAGTTGAGTAAATTTATGTTACTTTAACGTGTTGTTTGTTGAAATCCGATTGTGTTTATCATTATTCTTGATATTATGCTTGTATAGATAAACCGAGAATACGGGGTTTGACAATAGGGAGAGGTAGCCCCGGATTCAGACTAGGGTAAATACAACGTGACGTTCTAACGACCCGGGAGGGCGTTAGAACGTATACAACCCATGACGTTGGCTCAAAACTCACGCGACTTAGGGTTGTTTAGGCGTTGAAGGGGACTTATTTGTTGACACGAAGTCGTGTAATCCCTCGTTTTACACTCGGAAGAGGTAGCGGAGGATTTATTGATACAGAGGTTGTCAGATTAGATAAAAACCGTTATAGCTCACTAAATGAAATCGATTATGCATTATATGAAAGAGATTTATACCTAAGTAATTAGTGTAATTAAAACTAACTTTATAGTTGTCATTTATCTTAGTATAGTAATTAGAAAACAAACAAAATTTGATTAGTCGAGATAATATGAAGCTATTGAAATCTCAATACTCACTTGAATTACCTGCCTGTCCCAGTGGAACGATATACGATCCTAAAAAGATCCATTATATTAAAACCAGACCTCGTATACTTGCGAGTAGTCCAACTACCGCGAGGAAGAAACATGTGTGAATCTGAGCGCGTAGCACCCGTGCCTACCAAAGATTAAGTATGAAGATTATTCTGAGAAGAGGCACACCTCAACCTATACTGGACATTCCAAAGACCTCATCAGAAATACCCTCCAAGCGGAATAGGGAAGCCGTTGTTAGAATGGGAAAACCTTTCAGATCTCGGCATTCTTCATAGTGGTGCTGCCCATCTCGGAAATCAACTCCACAAGCTCCTCAACAAAGCAGCCCCTTCCCGTCCCCGATTATCCGAGAAGGATAGGCAAGAAACTCTTCGCTTCCTATCTTTGGCTATTCGGGAATGGCAGGGGATAGAATTCCCTATCTCGTGGGCAGCAGGACAAACTCATCTCAGATCATGCCCTAGGCCACTTCTCCATCTGCTAATATGTTTGGCCATGGGCCTTAGCAAAACGGCTAAAAAGTCCAGGCCACGAAATTAAGTACGCCACTCGCCTTCTCAATGGTTATGTGCCAATATGGAATACTAATTCATGCTTAAGCTCCTAAACTAATCAATCCATTGCAAATATAAAGGAGGGCATACAAATGCCCAAAGGTATAACAAATTTGTTTACTCTTCTCGATAGCATATTTATAAATCTTCTCCTTAAGCGTTGATTCTCACGTTAGAGGGGATTCGTCAGGTCCATCCTGGAAAGTCTTTTATGCCTGTGTCAAGGTGCTGCCCATCTCAGTTCGGACCCTTCTCTCCGCAGATCAGAAGATCAGAAGGCATCCAAGTTCATCTCAACTCGGACCCACCTCTTCTCAGACTGGATGGCGTCCGAGCTCATTCCTGCTTGGACCCATCCCGTATCGGTCAGAAGACTCTCCATAAATAAGAAGACTCTCTACGGTTCCTAAGACTTCCAGGTTGTTTCACCACTCAACTCTCATCCCGGGTCACCTCAACTCTGCCCATCTCGAGCCAGATGGATTGATTCCGGACCTCTCCATCCCTATCCCAGTAAGGTAGAAGATCTTCATCAATAGTGACCAGACCATACTGATGAGGTCATCCAAGATCTGACATCAACAAAGTGATATTTCCAAAATTCCTTATCAAGGACCTATCTTCTCTATATAACGTCATCATTGGGCGATAAACTTTAGCTTCCCTAAAGGTCGTGTCTTTCCCCTATTACCAATTAGTGAAGTTCCCTACAAAGGGAATGGTGGGGAAAGTGCATGGAGATCATGAGATAGCCAGATCATGCATCGCTCGAGAAGAGAAAATAGCTATCAGTAGCTAGGACTGGGAATAGCAAGGTCGAGCTTATGGCCCTGTCCGATCCCAAGACAATGCCGATCGACGACCCCCGAGATGAGGGGCCCCATCTGTGGCCCTATGAAGACCTATTGGAGGTATCCATCTATCCTACCATTAAGGGAAAGACTATCCAGATAGGCACTAAATCTTAACACAGTGCAGCAAGAAGAACTAACCAATCTCCTCAAGAAAAACTACAACGTGTTCGCTTGGTCTCACAATGAACTTCTTGGGATCGACCCAAGTATAGCCATGCATCATCTCCACGCCGATCCTCATCATCCTCCCATGAGGCAGAAACAGAGAAAATTTCACCTGAAATGCCAAAAAGTCATTGAGCAAGAAATGAACAAGTTGGTGAAATTGACCATAGTGGAAGAAGTTGAGTTCCCAGATTGGCTCTCCAACATCGTCCTCACACTCAAAGCTGAGAACAAGTGGTGTCTTTGCGTGGAATTCAAAGAACTCAACAAGGCATGCCCCAAGGATTTCTTTCATCTGCCAAGAATAGATCTGGTCATAGATGCCACGGCAGGACACGAGCTCTTAAGTTTCCTTGACGCTTATGCCGGATATAATCAAATCCCTATGTTTTCTCCTAATAAGAGCAAGACCTCGTTCATTATAGACAGAGGCACCTATTGTTATAAGGTAATGCCTTTTGGCCTTCGTAATACCGGGGCAACCTACCAAAGGCTCGTGAATAAAATGTTCAAAGAAGATATTAGTTTGATGATAGAAGTCCACATTGACGATATGCTCGAAAATAGCACCAAAGCATCCACCCATCTCCAAAGTTTATTTAATAAACTCCAAGTCTACCATATGAAGTTAAATCCTAACAAGTGCATTTTCGGGGTCTCAGTAGGGAAGTTCCTAGGCTACAAGGACTCCCAGCGCCGCATTGATGCCAACCCTGATCAGATCAGCGTTGTTCTCGAAAAGCCTCTCCACGAACAAAAAAAAAAAGTCCAAATGCTCACCGAGAGGTTGGCCACCCTGAACCACTTCATCTCATGCTCCTCGGAGAAGTGTCTCATTCTCTTCAAGATTTTGCAGGGCAACAAAACCTTCGAGTGGACGACAGAGTATGAGACCACCTTCAAAGAGCTTAAAGCTTACATCTTCTCAGCACCGCTGCTTAGCACCCATGAAGATGGAGAGGAATTATTCTTGTACATCGTTGCTTTAGACACCGTAGTTAGTGCGGATCTTGCCCAAGAAGAAGAATAAGTCCAAATACTCTTGTATTATTCAAGTCGAGTGTTGATCGACGCCGAGACAAGGTACAAGCGGTTCGAGAAGTTGGCCTATGCCCTTCTTATCGCATCGAGGAAGCTGAGGTAATATTTTCAAGCGCACGTGATTATCGTTCTTACTGATTAACCTTTGAGGCAAGTTTTTTACTCCCCAGATATTTCTAGTTAGCTTATGTAATACAGCCACGAGCTTGGCCAATTTCACATTGATTACCAGCCCAGGACAGCCATCAAGGTGCAGGTCCTGGCCGATTTTATTCCCGAGCTAAACTTCCTGGAAGTGCCCATCCCAGATGACCATAATCCTGCCCAGCAAGAGACTCATCTCGGCCTGGTAGAGGATCTAGTCTCAAAAGGGACCTTATTTTATCCCAGATCAAACGACGATCTCGGCCTAGACCAGTGGTAGCTCTTTATGGATGGTTCTTCAAACGTTGGAGGTTGTGGAGTTGGGATGATTCTGGTAGCCCCAGACTGGAAAGAAATTGAATATGCCCTCCGAATGGGGTTCCGGGCCACCAACAATGAAACTAAATATGAAACCTTTCTTGCTATACTTAGGCTAGTAAGGGAATTCAACGCCAAAAATCTCCAAGTCTTCTGTGACTCGCAACTTCTTATAAACCAAGACAATAGCAAGTACGCATCTAAGGATCCGAGCATAACCACTTACCTCAGGAGGGCGATGACACTTATGGAAAATTTTGAGAAGTTCCAAGTGAGGCAGATCCCTCGAGAAAAGAATAGGCATACCGACGCTCTCGCCAACTTGGCCTCCATGGTGGAATTCACCTTGAAGAGAAGCGTCCCCATCGAATATCTGAAGGAACCGAGCACCGCAGTTTTCGATCAGGTGTCTACCATATGTGACCTCTCCGATGGACCAACCTAAATGAACCCGATAATAGATTATCTCCAGCACAGAACGCTCCTCTCTAATCGGGCAGAGGCCAAGCGGATACGCTATAGGGCAGCAAGGTACACCCTCATCAATATGGTGCTTTATCGACGATCTTTCTCAAGATTGTACTCCCACTGCCTAGGGCCCGAAGAGGCTGATTAAGTGATGAGAGAAGTTCAGAAAGAGTGTGTGGCAACCAATTAAGAGGAAGTTCTATGGTTCACAAATTCATCAGACATGGATACTTCTGGCCGAACATACATGAGGACTCCATGGGATTTGTGAAAAAATGTGATAAATGTTAAAGGTTCGCTTTTCATTGCTAGCTCCCCCCAACTGTTCTCGTCCCCATGACGAGTCCTTGGCCATTTGCTCAGTGGAGTATTGACCTTCTCGGACCATTCCCCCAAGGGACCGGGTAAAGAAAATTTCTCGTTGTTGCAATCGACTATTTTACGAAGTGGGTAGAGGCCAAGCCCCTTGCACGAATCGCGAAAGAAAGGATCAAAGACTTCATTTGGGAAAGCATAGTTTGTCATTTCGGAATACCCAAGGCTATTTTATCCGACAACAGTAAATAATTCGACAATGATCTCTTTGCGGAATTCTGTGTCGGGTTGGAGATTCAAACCCACTTGGCCTCTCTAGGGCATCCTTAAGCCAACGGATAAGTGGAAGTTACTAATTGAACCATTATTCACGAACTCAAGACTAGGCTGGATAAATTGAAAGGAATATGGGTTGAGGGCGTGTACCCCATTCGATGAGCATATCATACCACGACAAGGACCCCCAAGGGGGAAACCCCTTTCGCAATGACCTTCAGATCAGAAACCATCATCCCTGCCAAGATCGGCATACCCTCTCCTTGGACAGTAATAGTCTTCAACCCAGAAGAGAACGACGCCTCCTTGGCATTAACCTTGACCTTCTCGAAGAAAAGACAAAATGTGCTCGTGTCCGACAAATAGCTTATTAGCAAACAACGGCTAAATATTATGACGAAAAGATCCGCCCTTGGTCATTCGACGTTGGTGACCTCGTTCTCTGAAAATTAACCATAGCTATTAAGGATTAAACCGCGGGCAAGTTAGCCCTGACCTAACAAGGTCCATACCGAGTCACTCGTATTACCCGTCCCGGCACCTATGAGCTGGAAATAGAAAAAGGTATCCCATTGAGGCATCCCTAGAACCCAGAGCATCTAAAACGCTACTACCCCAATGAGGAAGATCCAATGGACTTGTAAAAAAATTCTCTTTTTGAAGTTTGCAATAAAGCTACTTATCAATAGAAGATGTACTTGATTCAACCTGTTCTCCGTTCTCCAAATTGTGCTAATGACGGAAAAAAATAGCCCCTCGCCCCATCTTGAATGGAGTTGTGCAACCCTCCATTCAATCATTGAGCGAAACACAAGGCCGGGATGAGCAATCCTCTATCTCATCTCGGATAGATATGTGCCACCCCAACCTTTCTCTAAAAAGAAACGGCACCCCGACGCATCGCGTCGAGGGTAGTCTCCAACAGCGATCCCATCCCGGCGCATCGCATCGAAGGTATAACTGGACCCTCTCCACAAGTCGATAGTTTATGCCAGGGGACTGACCACGATCTTCTTCCGACGGTAAAAGCTAAGCATCCCACTGATCGCGCTACAATTTACGTGATCTCATACCGATAATCTAAGTTTTGTTAACATTTTGCATAAATTAAATTAGTTTAATTGATGTATTTCATTTACTTTTGTAGATTTGAAGAAGTGGAGTAAAAATTATATAATTCGAAGCAAAATGAAACAAAAAAAAAAGGACAAAAATCATTATGATTCGTAAAATTGGCTCGACCCACGAAATAACCCGAACCGGATCCAATCCGGGCTGCCAGGCACGTATTCACGCGCACCGTAGCTGGGTGAAAAAAATGGAAACGACCATTTAATAGTCATTATTGACACTAAATGTTTTTTTTCTTTTCACACAAAAGGAAAACAATTAGGTGGTTTTTAGGAGGGAATCATTTTTTTATTATTGTTTTTCTATTCTTTGACCATGGATCTTGAGGGGGATTTTATTATTCATTTTTTTTATTTTAATTGGAAGAAGGTGGACTTTGCTAATTGCCTGGCTTTTTCCATAATTGCTTGGCTTTTTCCATTCTAGGCTTGGCTGAATCAAGACAGTGGATTGAGGGGAAGAGTACGTTAAAGAGGAGAGGGATCAGCCAGTAGGTTTTTTTTTTTTTTTTTTTTTTAGACAGTTTCTTTTGTATTCTATTTTATTTATTTATTTATTTTTTTATTTTTTTTGTACACATTATGAGAATTTTGGGAACGAAAGGTGAAGATCAAATGAAAAACAATTCAATGCGCGGCTAATCTTCTCCTAACCGGGTTATGATTGTAGTATGTATTTTGATTTATGTAATATTATATTGTTGGATTAATTTTAGTTTATGTGTAAACCATTATATGATGATGAATTTTGTTTTCAAAATATAGTTTAAATCGTGATTGAATTTAATCTTGAAATGTTCTTGTAGAGATTTCGATTTTAGATTCGATTATTGCTAGAACGTTAGATTTTGTACCTGTAGTCTAGATTTAACGATCATATAATCGTATTCCTAGGATTTAATTATTGGTTTGGATGGTTTATGCCTAAATTGTAATTCACCGTAAATTAGAGTAACGTAGGAATTACATCCCAAAGATAAATCATGCTGAAAAATAATAAATTTAATTTTTCTGAGAAGTTTCGGCTTGTAGTTGAGAAGGGTCGTTTACACAAATCTAAATTAAAAAGAAAATACGAGAAAACCATAATTCCAAAATACAAATTCCACAATTCCTAACGCGGTTCCATATATTCATTGTCTAGATTTATTATTTTATTTTCTTGTGTTTCAAAACCAAAACTCATTTTATTCAAAGAAAGAAAAATAATCCTACCTTTGATAGATGAGCTGAGCTCAGGCGACACAAAGGAACGATGCTCCTGTAAGGATAATTTGGGATAACCTAAAAAGGTTCAAGGATGAGCCCCACTAAGGAGAACCCACCTATGACCAACCACAGGGGGCCGACCGAGGGTCACCCCCTAGGGACTGTGAGGGCCAGAAGCCATACGAGTGCCATCCTCGAACTAAAACCTTCCACCCGAGTTATGCTCAGATGCTAGACTGGGGGGCAGGGAAGATATGGAAATGGTGAAAGATATGATATGGAAAACTAACATAGAACAATGTCTTTTTTGATAAGGCAAGACATGATTTCTTCTCAGACACTTGGCCGAGAAGGTGCATGAACCCGAAAGGGAAGAACTTGAATTTCATGCAAAAATTGCAAACACTCACTTAAATACCCAAGCTGAGGTCATGCTGAACCTAGGTTCCGTGACCAAGAAGGGGGTGGCACAAATGAGTTTTCCCGTAATAGGCATGCCAAGATAAGATGGAAGGTCGAGATCAGGTCCTATGTCGCCTTAGCACATCCAAACTATAAATGATGTCACCACAAGTAATTATTCTTAACGGAACATCTAGCATGACAAGGATTGTCTGTCTAGAAGCACAGTACCACCGAGATCGGGAAGAGTTGCAAAAGATATCTAGTCAATTAAGGCAAAGAACAAGTCTACCAAAATGACCGAGTAGGGGCTTAGGTCTATCTTCGAGATGAGTTCAGGAAATTCACCAAGTAGAAGTTTAACTCCATGCTCAGATAACTTGCCGAACTCAAATCCCTACCCATCCCAGAATTTTTGAGATCAAGCAAGGGGCAAAGCGCCGTCGTCGGGAAGATAAATCACTACTGTTCCAAAAGGGACAATTCTCCAAGGACAGACAGAAATTTAGAGATTAAAAGGCAGTTATCATTCATTCAAATTTTCGTTACAACTGTGGGGTCCCAAGCCCGTTACAAAAAGGCCCTTTCAAGGCAAAGGGGCAGGGACGCAAAAAGGAAACACTACAATTAAAAAAAAAAAAAAAAAAAGTACAAATGCTTGGAATCTTCTGGGACTGAATTTTGGGAAATAGAGTTACCTATTGAGCGGCGGTGAAGGGGCCAACCTCACTTTCTTTGGCTTCAGGCTCATCCTGCCTGACCTCGGCCTCTCCTTGACCGGTCTTAGCTTCGGGCACCAAACTCGCCCTGCCCCACCTCGGCATTCCCCTCATTGGGTCCATTTTCTCCTTTGAAGTCAGAGTAGTACATGCCAATTTTATCAACTGGGAAACCAGGATACTGGCGGAGCAGATTGTAGATTGTGTACCTGTGGCCATCATGCACAACCTCCATGGCCAGGTCCATCCTCATCTTTTCGTAAGCATTGGTGAGTTTCCATTCTTTCACAACATCATCATTAGCCTTGGAGATTGTGGCATTTTTCTCATGTTCCATCTCTTGCATTCTTTCCTGCACAGTAGTGAGGTCAGCCTCAAGCTTACCAAAATGGGATTCATGCTCCTTTTTCTCACCAGCCAATTTGGTCATGTCTACCCTGAAACTACTCTCACTCCTCATCAGCTTCGTGATTTGCTCATGAAATCTCTTTATCTGGGCCAAGTGTTATGCACGGTCCTCCCTCAGGTCCTTTTATCTTTTCAGTGTTGAGTGGAAATGCTCAGACAAGGAAACATCCCTGAAAAGTGTTTGCACAGCAAATGTTAACCACTTAGCCAAAAATAAAGTACAAACGGGAATCGAAATAAATTAGTATCGTGAAGAGCCTTACCAAAATTGCATCCCTCTACAGCATTATGGTGATTTTTACATCCGGCTCAGAGTTTATTCATTCCTGGTCATGGGGCGGGGTGATGAGATGAATGAAGTCCAGTAGCAGTTCAAGATGGTCCAAGATCCTCTAATCCTGGAGGAGGCCTGTATCTGGAACAGAATAGGGTGCAGGGGCAGGAACTTTGCCTGAATGAGGGGCGTCAGAAGCTACCCCTTCCTCGATGAGGACCTCTGATATGATCCTCTCTACCCTTGCTCCCTTCTGCTCTGCAGCACTAGCTTCCTCTATTTTTGTCTTCCCTTTGTCCTTGCTCCCTCTAGCAACGCTCTTCTTGGACGGGGACGGCAGAGCCTGCTCTGGCTAGAATGGCGTCTCCCTTCTCGCTGAAGCCTTAGTCTCCCTTCTTGGTGGCTCTCTCCAGGTCAACCATCTTGGTTTTATCTCCACCCATCCCGAGACCTCAAAAGGGGAACTTCGTGCTGCCGTCAACTCTCCTATCTGAGAAGCTCTACCCTGGGGAGCCCTCTCTTGGGGTTGGGAAGCCTACCCCTTCCCGAGACCTCAAAGGGGGAACTTCATGCTGCCGTCAACTCTCCTATCTAAGAAGCTCTACCCTGGGGAGCCCTCTCTTGGGGTTGGGAAGCCTACCCCTTCTTGGCAGCTTCTTTTGCAGCTTTTTCTTTCAGCGCCCTTCTCAGTGCCACTTTACCCATCTCTGCCAAAGGAGCACCAGGATAGTTAAACAAAAACATAAGAGAAAAGTGTCGAAAAATCATAGTATCCGAAAATTTTTGAGAAGGGGAGAAATCTTACCGTTCTTGGTGTTTAGGTCAATGACTGGTATAGGCAAACCCGGAGCCCGATAAAAATAGTGGTTGTACAGGGTGGACTCCAACAATTCCTCAACGTTCTTGAACTTCGTTTTCCAAATAACCTTCATTTGTTGCTGAATCGATGGGCTGTACTCTTTTGCTGCTTACTTTCTCCGAAACTACACACAAGAAAGCCCAGAAGAATAGTCAAATTACACAAAGATTACAAAACCCAAAATTCACTCGCAAACAAAATTATCCTCACCTACAACACCCCACTCCCTCGGGATGGGGTTGACATTCTCCTCTAATAGGCTAAACTCTCAACCAATACCTCCTACGAAAAAGAATTGGGGCTTCCAATTCTTTACAAATGACTCCAAACCCAAAAGGAACTACTTCCTGGCCGCCACGAAACACCAACCCTTCCCGGATGGCATTAATTTTAGAAAGAAAAGGGACTTAAAAAGGTCCATAGATGACTCTATTCCCTTGAATTTACAGATAATGTACGTGGCCACGAAGGCCCTAATGCAATTCGGAGCAAGCTGTGAGAGGCACAGCTGGTACTCCGCGCAGAGGGCCCATATCCATGGATGGATTGGAAACATCATGCCCCCACGCATATGTTTCTTGTAAACAGTAATAAAAGCCCTCTGGGGGGCACAGGCCCTCTCACTAGGAAGGGGGAGACGGACCTCTACCCTTTTCGAAAATGTGTATTTGCTTTAGGCCAAGCCTCGCCTCGCCTCGCCTCCGTCATTGTGGACTCAACCCTCTAGATGAGGCTTCCTTGAGGGACATTATCATCCTAGGCCTCCGCCACGTTGGCGTCGGAACCAGCCTAACTTATTGGGCCCGAACTGACATCATTAGTAAGGCCACCAGCAGAACCAATACCCTTATCACTATTGTGATGACTGGAGGGCCCGACGCCGCTTGAGGAACCTAGCCGTTTCTTTAAACAGGGGGTAATGCCAAGACGGGTTCAACCCGCTGAATCGGGAAGATATTCAAGGCTTATTCAAGGGTGGCAGACCCCAAATTGGTGCTAAACTTTGACGAAAACCCTGGCAAGGACCTTGAAGAGGACTTTGTCGCAGGTCAAAAAGAAAGAGAAGAGAAAGAACTATAAGACATAATGGGAAGAGAATGGTTACCAGCCTAGTAGGGAAGGTTGCTCAAAAATTTGCAAAAGTGTGAAAATAAAGTTGTGGTGCCTCCTTTATATAGGAAGCCCCAGTCCATCCGAACCGTTGCGAAGACGGATGATTTGAAATCACCTAGAACAGCTCACCGCTCAAAACTGTACAGACACGTGTCTTCCATCCGTTGGCTGGGCAGACAAAGTTTTAGGGAGCATTGAAGAGGTGCAGACCTGATGGGATATGCACGTGACGTGAGCATGGCATGCACGGGATTTTTCACGGGCCTAATGAGCTAAACGTTACTCCTACCAAGCCAACTATTCCCATATTAGAACAGCCCGTTCTCCTTCTCGAGAATGGTTCGTTCCTTGTGCAACACCCCTTCAAAGTCAAGAAAGGCTCGAACACTCCACAGAAGCATCACAACTCCAGAGTAAAGTCCCTAGTGCTTCGAAATCCTTCTTAACACTAGGTCCTAGGAACAACTGATGAGTGTAAAAATGGTCACTCCCACGCAACTAACAAAAGACCGTCATATGTCAAGCAACTCTCCAATAGGACCCGTGTCTACCAAAGACTAAGTATGAAGATTATTCCGAGAAAAAACACACCTTAGCCCATGCCAGCCATTCCAAAGACCCCACTAGAAATACCCTCCAAGAAGAACGGGCAAGCAGTCGTTGGGATGGGAAAACCTTCCCCATCTCAACATTCTTCATAACGATGTTGCCCATCTTTGAAATCGACTCCACAAGATCCTCAACAAAGTGTCCCCTTCCCGTCGCCAGCTATCCGGGAAGGGTAGGTAAGAAACTCTCCCATTCCCATCTCCGGCTATCCGGGAAAGCCAAGGGACAAAACTCCCCATCTTGTGGGCAACAAGACGAACTCATCTCGGATCATGGGCCAGGCCACTTCTCCATTTGCTAATATTTTGGCCATGGGCCTCAGCAAAATGGCCAAAAAGCCCAGGTCTACGAAATTAAGCACTTCACTCGCCCTCTCATTATTCACGTGCCGAGATGGGACACTAATTCATGCTTAAACCCCTAAACTAATTAATCCATTTCCTATATAAATGAGGGCATACCAATACCCAAAGGTACAACAAATTTTCTTACTCTTCTTGGTAACAAATTTATAAATCTTCCCCCTGAACACTGATTCTCATGCTGAAGGGGACGCACTGGGTCCATCCGACAAGTCATTTGTGCAGGTGTCAAGGTGATTCCCATCGCAGCTCAGACATCCCTCTCTGCAGATCAGAAGATTAGAAGGCATCTGAGTTCATCTCAGCTTGGACCTACCTCTTCTTAGACCGGAGAACGTCCGAGCTCATTCCTGCTCAAACCCATCCCGTCTAAGTCAGAAGACTCTCCGCGGATTGGAAGACTCCCAGGTTGCTTCACCGCTCAACTCCCATCCCAAGTCACCCAACTCTGCCCATCATGGGCCAGTGGATTGATCCCGGACCTCTCCATCCCCATCCCAGCAAGGTAGAAGATCCCCATCAATAGTGACCAAACCATACCATTGAGGTCGTCCAAGATCCGATATCAAGGTGACCGAGTTGATTTCCAACTATACTGATGATTGATTAAAGTCGGTATATTTAGACAATGTTTACTATTACGTGATTGATGTTTAAGCAACAAATATAAACACAGTATTGAAAATGTACCGATAACTGTTGAGCAGATAAATAATTACAGGCAAAGTGAATTCATTACATCAAAAATTGTATTTATAACGTGGGGATCTAAGCTTGGTATTACAAACCCAATCTGGGCCACAAAAAAAAAAAAAATTACAAAAGGTTGGTTGGTTGATTAGTTGACCAAGTCATTGGGTTGTCCCGGCTTGACCTCCTCCGCCTTCGCTGCCTGGTAGGGGATCTGGAAGAACTGACGTCGGAGAGAACGGATAGTGGCGTTATGGCCATCCTTCATCACGTCGGCCCCAATTCTGATCTCAAGGTCTTTGTACTCTTGGATTTTCTTCCAGTTATCTACAGTCTCTCTCTTAGCACAGGCCATCGCATTCATCTTCTCCTCCTTGGCAGCAACTAGCAGATCCATCATCCCGACCAGGTTGTTCTTTAACTTCCCATCCAAGTTGAGCATTTGCTCCTTCTCTTTTATCAGTTGCTTGATCTGGGCCTTTATCTTGAGGTCATTTGCACTCAGTTCACGCACTTTCTCATGGAGCTCATTGAGGCCTTTCACCACATTGGATTTCTCCTCCATGAGAAGCTTGTTCTCCTCGTTATCACAGTACAGGCGAAGACCCAGCTCGGCTACCTTAAAGAGGTTTTGCATTTAAAGGAAAATGAAAGTCATTTTATGGTAGAGAAAAACTTCTACAAGTTAAAAACGTTTACAGAGAATAATACTTACCGCCATGGCATCCTTATAAACCTTAGTGATCAGTTTCGCATTGCTTTTAGATGCAATCTTCTCCCAGTCTTCGAGAGGATGATTTTATGGACGAAGCTTGGAAAGAGCTCGGGAAGATCAAGAATCCTCTGTCTGAGCTTCAAGCCAGTTTTTGGGATGGAGAAAGGTCTGTTATTCTCTTTCTGCTTCGGCTGGCCATCCTTTTTACTCCGCTTTATTGGCGACTCAGCCTCGACCTCCACCACCTTTATTTTCCCCTTGTCCATCTTCTCTGTAGGGACTGGGCAATCTTCCTCCACCAAAATAAAGGGGATGGCTAGAGTAGGAGTCGCCACCTACGACTTCGGCCTCGCTGGGGTATTGTGGAGTATGACTCGAGCTGAGATAGGCTCCCCTTCCTAGGACCCTTCTCTGGGTTGAGTTCCCTATTAAGAGCCGACAGCGACGGCGGCCTTTTGGGCCTGCCTCTCGTTTGCGAGCTTCCTCATCATAGCTCGGTTTGTGACTGTAATGAATGTATCTTAGTTAGAATAAGAAAACAGTTAAAACTTCTAAGAGCACTGAAAGAACCGATGCGAGGTGAGATAACTTATTGTTAGAAGATTTCTCATAAAAGAAGGGCTAGGGAAGGGAGAGGTCACTCCAGAAGTATAAATCGTACAGGGATGATTTGATTAACTCCTTAACATGCGTGAAGACTATCTTTAGGATCTGGTCTCTATCCTCGGCAATTTCTGGACTAATGGTATTCTTCTTTCTGGTTTTCTCTAGCTCTACGAATACAAGAGAAGATACAAGTGAGATAAAAATATCGAGAAGAAAGTTCAAAGTCAAGTTGGGATAAGCTCTTACCCACTTTACCCCAGTACCTCTGGATGAGGTAGTCCATATCCGCTTTTGGGCTGAACTCCCATTCCATTCCTCCGAGGAAGAAGAATTTTGATTTTTAGAACTTTATCGATTGGTCATAGCCACCCAGAAGTTGTTGTCGAGCAACTATATAGCACCATCCTTGACCTATGGGCATGAATTTATAAGAAAATAGAGCCCGGAAGAGATCAAGGGACCGATCGACGCCCTCACGCAGAAGATGATGTGGGAGACCACCACCATTCTCATGTTGTTCAGAGCGAGTTGTGATAGGCACAACCCGAGATCCCAATAGATGGCCCAAACCCATAGATGAATAGAAAATTGTAGGCTGGACAAGAGTTGATCGAGGTAAACCGTGATGTACCTCTTGGGAGAAGCACAAGCACGGTCCTCAGCCCAAGGAAGTCTTAACTTCATTGAGCTAGGAAAGGCATATTTAGTCTGAAGTTTCTTCACCTTGTCCTTCGTTAAAATTGACTCAATCCTCCCAAATCGGATTTTCTGGGAGAATTTACTAGACAGGTTGATCGGGGTCGACATTAGCTGGTAGAGATCGACCAGACGAGACAGAAAGAGAGTTAGTTTTTGGGACGGTTAAATCCGTAGAACCAAGCTCGTCGATAGGACCCGTGCCGAGCTCAGTCGAGGGACCCCCAAAAAACCCACCCCACTTCAGGCTCTAGGTTGATCGGGACTGTTGGTCGTGCTAGGAGACTGGGAGAGCCCAGCTCCGATAGACCACAAGTCCTTTCAGACGATGAAGTCGTCCAATCAACCTCCGCTAGAGACGAGCTGAGCTCAATCTGCTGGATCAGGGACACCGTTCAAGCCCGTTCAAAAGAACCAGACACCGACGGGCTGTACGCGGGAGAGAAATTAGAGACAAACATCGATCGAATGAGGGAGAAGAAGAAAGAGTACCGTGCTCGGGAGAAGAAGGAGCGCTCAAGTTATACTGGTACGAAGAAATTAATGAAGGGTAAATGTATATATATAAGCGGGTAGTCTTATCGAATCGTTGCATTATCGAACGTCAGATAGTGCCCTGATCCTCGCGCCCGTTAGAAGTTGCAAGCCACATGTCGCACATCCAGGGATATAGCAAGGCTTCTCATGGAAGCGAAGTAAAACCCAGCTGAGGTCTTCTCGATACCATGCAGAATCCTCCCTAGAACAAAATTCAATTTTTCATCAAATCAAGAGCGGAGCAAAACCCTTAGTGTGTCTTGTTCCATCTAAGGGTTGGGCGGCAACTGACATGGATGAAAATCAACCAACCCCAAATCGCTCCACCTAAACCTGCCACGTAGACCAAATATATGTGGTGTCATCAGTGGCCCAAACAACAGAATTCTTATTTAGCTCGGTATATTCAGGTCGGTCATTTATTAAGACTTGAACAATTTTTGTCTGAAAGCTCTCTACAATCAATGAGGGACCAACCGCTGAAGCCCTGGTCGGTATGCCCACCTCAGCATCCGTACTCGTGTCCAGGCCGGTTCATCCGTTGTTTGGGCATCACGACCCATAGATTTCTCCATCAACATTAAAAAGCCCAGGCCCATAGTTCTAATCCTTTCACGCGCCATATTTCTCCACCATGTATCATGTTAAGGTCGATAACCGTACTTAAGGCCCCTAATCTCCAAAACGCTAATCAGACTTTTTCCTATAAAAGGAAAGGTGAACAGTGTTACGAAGGTAATCGCTTTTAGAATATTCAAAGCATTCCTTAATTTCTCCCCCGAAGTTCTTACTCTCACGCTGGAGGGAATTCGTCGGGCACAATCCCGGTGGGTTTTAAATTTAGTGAAATAATAAAATGATAAAAATATCTAAATTAGAAGATTATAGTGTGAAGCAGAGATAATTTTTCATCTAAAATTATTAAAAACATTTAAAAAAAAATATGCAAGTGACATATATATAAAACTTCAAAAATAAAATATATAATTTGAGAAAAACTTAGGGGGGCGTTTGGTTAGTGTTTTCACTTTTCTCATCCCACTTCGGATGGGATGAGATGAAAATTATATTTCCTTCTCAGAACAAAATCGTATTTGGTAACGACATAATTCCGTGTCCATCTGGGAACAAAACAACGTTTGGTAACGACATTATTTTAAAATTGTTTCCTCAACAATTGTTTTTTTTTTTTTTTATTTCTTTTTTTAAATGTATAATAATAAATATCAAATTACACCTAATTCAAAAAAATAAACATGAATTAAAAATAGATATCTAAAAATATTGACATATTAAATATAAACACCATATACATTTTAAATAGATGTCTAATTTGATAAAATATAATTTTTTTACTATAAAAATACAATTGTATAGTTAAATCCTTTTGTCGAAAGTGACACATAGTATTTCACAGTAAATAGTTTATTGTTCAATGGCAAAATCTTTTTGAAAAAAAAATACATATTCTCTCTACTCATTAGCAATTTTTTTAATTCTCATCTTGTCCTATTTTAGGATGAGTTTTTTGGGAATGAAAAAAATTAAAAAAAAATTTTTTTTTATTTTTTTTAGTATTTCAAGAATTAATTCTAATATTTTGGGATAAAATGGGAACGAAAATGGGTTTGATAAATACATTTCTAAGCATCAATCCCAAAAATTTTGGGATGGGAGGAAATGAATTTGGGATGGGAGGAAATAAAATGGAAGGGGGCACGCCAACCAATCCGACCCTTTGCCTCCACATAAACCCCCCACCATAAATTAGGGTGTTTGTCAAAGGGCAATGGCTTTTTCTTGGCGTGGAGCGAGTGGATGTTTGCATAGAATCTGTTGTGCCACGTTCCAAGAATCAGAGCCATATACTTTCCTTTTTTATTTTTCTTTATTTTTTTCTTGGTGTAACGTTTATTGCAATCTCAAACTCCTGTGGGTGGTGGCCAGTGTCCAATATGAAACTAAAAGTAACTATTGCTTTTCGCTTCATTTTTTACTTTATTCTCCCCTCTTTTTTCACGTTTCTTACACTTTGGTCATTAATTTTCTATTTTCAACACTTCATCCCCTGAAAATGTAAAAAAATGATCCATTTTTCAGTCGATCATTGTTCTTCTCTACAAACGAATTTTTGTAGCCAAGAAATGGAACCCTCAATTTTGAATTGGATTTGAAAATAAAATGCATTCAACTTCTTAAATTTTTAGGTGAGTTTATTTTTAATTTCCTCACCAATTCAATGCATCCAAACATTATTTAAATGTTCGTTCTGTTTAAAAATTACAATGACAAAAAAAAGGCACATAATCATAATGGTATCAATTAGAGTAATTCTTTTCTTATATAAATTACTTAGAGTTATCACACAAATTCGATGTGAGATTCTAATGTCATCCCTTACGTGCAATCCCAACTTGCACGTGACGCATCCAATAACAGAAGAAACAAGACAAACATGGGTTTATAACTAACGAAAATACCTACAATAATTCAGGGATCTTAAGTCAACCAAACATAATTGACAAAAATATCCACTATAATTCTGGGTTATAGATTTGATTCTATGATAGTTGAATTCATATTATTTTTTCTTTTATACTTTCTAAAATTTCAGGATTTGTTATATGTTTGAATATTTCCATTTTCAAGTATAAGTTGCACTTTTTCTTATATATTTAACCATTATTTGGTTATAATTTTAATAGATTTCAATTTTGAATTCAAAATTCAAACTATCATTCATTTTCATTTATAAACTAATTGTTTTAATACATGTTGAATTCAATATTCAAATCATGTGTTACATTTAACATTATAAAATATGTATGCATGATCAATGTTGGTATTTATAAAAATATTGTGCTCCATTCAATCCTTATATATATAGAAATATAACTTCAAACAACATCTATTAGTATACATTTTGTTATAGAATTTAATTACGATTTATTGAATTCAACACAACATGATTTGAATTTAACACCGCATGATATTCTTCAATCGAATTATGAAAAAGATAATAGATATAGAAAAATGCTTGAATTAATTAAAATTATGAATTATGAGTCTTTCCATATTTTGATTGAAAATAAAGGATTGATTTGAACACAGATACAAAGATAAGTTGAAATACTAATCAATTCAGAACTCTATAATTTTAGAGTTTTTAAATGCAAATTTCTAAGGTAAGAAAAACTAATGATAATTTTAATGACTTGAACACATTTATATTCGCTATAAACGTAGCTTCAAATGAGAACTATTTGCATATGTTTTGTTGTACAATTTTGTATTTGCGGAATTCAACCACAATGTTTTTTTCTTTTTTCTTTTTCTTTTTTTTTTTTTGGTTGAATTCAACGTGGACTTTTTAACTAATGAGAAATAGTTAATTCTGGTACAATTCGAAGTTGACATAATTATATCGGTTTAAATAATCATTCGTTATTTAAAGAATGAGATGTGAGCAAATAAGGATAAATCTGGTTCAATAATAATAATAAAAAAGAAAAAGGAAAAAAAAAGAGTGAAATGAAGTACGAAAAACGATTAGGGTAATTCAATAATTTCAACTTTCCAACGGGAGTCTCTATATTTGTCCCAAAAGAAAGGATTTTTTTTTTTTTTTCCAACATGAGTTGGCTCAAGTGGAAGTGACTTGGGTTCCCTTAAGTAACGTCCAGGGATCGAAACCTGGGGGTTGTGTATGGAGAGTGCTCTGTTGGGAGAAGTGTCCGCTTCGGCGCCCGACAATACCTTGAAGGATTAGTCTCCACCGATCGTGGTGCAGGGATACCCTGGGTTTACCCAAAAAAAAAAAAAAAAAAAGGATTTTTTTATTTTTCACTTTATAATTAAAATGGAATCAACCAATTAATTTTACTTACACCAATTGTGATAGTCATAATAATAAATAATAATTTAATTATTTTATGGTTTGCGGACATATTATAATAATTAATATTAAAACATTCTAAAACCTTGTAACTTAATGAATAACTAATTTATTTATTTATTTTGAAAGTTTGGAGTTAAACCATCTTTCGTAGCAAAAAATATAGGGAAAAATACTGAATAGTCTCTATAAAATGCTAAATCTACAAGAAAGTCTTCCACATTTTTTTTTTTTGCATACAATGATCCTACAAAAATCGCTACTATGTACCAAAAAAATCCTAATTTTTTTTATTTACCTATTTTACCCTTCCTTATATTCCCACACAATCTCTCAAACAATTGTCATCGCAAATTCAAGCGACGAAACAATACCTCAAACCGACGAAGGCTCTGACAATATTCTCGAACTCGTCGTTCTCCTTCAATAATCTGGGTAAAATCGTCGCCAACCTCGCTGTTCTCCTTCAATATTCGCTAACTCGTCGTCCCCGAGCTTGCCGACAAGGCTTTGCTATCTTCGTCATCTTGATGATCTGTGTCTACATGTCGATGTTCACCTGTTCAGTTCTATTTCCGATTTTGTTTTTATTTTTCGATATCTGTTCACAAACTCGCCTGTTCAGATCTGTCGACACGAAGGTGTTCCTTCACAACTTGACCAGGAGCAAGAACTATAATCGAAAAGGCATCGGTCACAAACAAAAGATGATGGTGCTCATGAATCGCGGGTATACTAGGGAGTAATCTTGAAATCAAAGCTCAATTTCTTCTACTCTTTGTTCTCTGTGCTGAATTTTTTCTTCTTTGCTAAGAAAATTCAAGCGATTAACATTTCCCCCTGCGATCACTGAATTCTAGGGTTTTTCTTATTCAAATTGATTTTTCTAGATTGGTATTGACTTGGTTGGTTTGGTTGATTTGAATGAAATTTAGGGTTCATTTGGTTGAATTGATTTGATTTGTTTTGGTAAAAATCAAACATATGATGTAGGATAGAATAATTATCAATTTGAATGAAAAAATTAGAATGTAACAGGGACTTGTGTTATATTCAACACGAGAACATACTGAATATAATACGATTTGAGATTGTATTGAATGATGAAAAAATTAGAATGTAACACGACCTTATGTTATATTTAATACAATATCGTGTTAAATATAACACAATTTGAGATTATGTTGAATATGACATGATCTAAGATTATATTGACTATAACACGACTCTCGTGTTGAATATAACATGAGGGGTAAAATCGTCATAAAAAAATAAAAAGACTATTTTGTAACATGTTTTAAAAAAAATATATATTTGATAATTTTGTCTTGATAGGAGGTTTTTAATTGTCCCAAAAATATATTCATGCATTTGAATTTTTTAATGGCAAAAAAAAAAAAAAAAAACCGGTAAAAAGAATATGCGGACTTTCAGCCGGATTGTTTTTAAGTGCGAAGTTTTTAATGGGTCAGCCGAATCAACCAGTGGGCCTCTTGACTTGAACTTGATTGATTACATTGAAAGACAAGTGGCCAAGCACGATTGGTTACTAACACTAGTGGAATATATTTAAGTTCAATTTTAAATAATTTTTTGGGGTTTGATACTCAGTATCCTTGAAGTTTGACGAACACTCCGGTCCCCATGGTATAAATTTGAACATAAAAGTTTACAAATCATTCCACGGCCCTCCAAGTGTCACATAATTCATTTCGAACCTGTTTTTTTTTTTTTTTAACATGCGATTGCCTAACTATGCACAAATCAGTCAACTGTGCAACTATTCCAAAACAATATCGATGTCAAGGCAACCCGACGCACACTAACGCACTAGAAACAATATGAACACACAGAGAATTACAGTCACAGTCAATCTCGTTTTAGTACTCAATCAAAACAAAAAACACACATATTATTCTAGTTAAGGTTTGCAGGAACAATGCACTCGCAATTAAACCCAATAATATATAATTCTGAAATTTATGGACAAAGAAGGCAGTTGACACCCTTAACTGCTAGGAACATGGTATGAAACTGGCGGACATATATCTGGACAAAAATACAAGGCATTTACATAACAAAATCTATGACCAAAATCAATAACTGCTCCCACATGCCAGACACATGTCCCAAACAGCCCATACTTTGCCAATTTTTGCAATCATTGGCTAAGTACCAACAACACTAGTTGTTCAGTTTGTTGGCGTGAGTTGTATGATTACAGCTCATGTCAAAGATATCCCTGTTCACTTGCCATGCTCCAGATCTGGTCTTAAATGCACTGAAAAACTCATTAAATGCTAATTCGTGCATTTTTTTTTTCTTGTATTGTATATATATGTAGTGTGTTATTGTATTGAAAATTAATTGTAATGATAAAGAGATGAAATAAAATCCTTTTATATTATTTGTTTTGACATGGTATCAAAGCCAAGTTGAATCGATCCAATCTAAAAAAAAAAAAAAAAAAATCTTCGTCCTCAGATCTCACAGCCCAAAGAAAAAAAAAAAAAAAAAAAAACCTAAATCCAACAAAACGCAAAATTGTTGGCGTGGATTTCTCTTACTCAAGAGTTTAATCGGTGCAGAACGACCAATTTAGTTCAGCCCCCACCCAGATTCGCCAATTCAGGTCGGTGGAGCCGATCCACAGCTGCTAATTGTACATATCCAGAACAGATCTCGCCATCGCAGATCCATATCTCATTTTCTTGTCACTGATTCTGCCCTATCACCATTTTCGCTCCACCACCTTTGCAAAGACACTGTCCGATACTTGATTTCGGAGCATCGGACCATATGACGTTTGATGCAAATGATTTTTCTCAGCACTCCCTTCCTCAACGAACTAGCATTGTTAATGCTAATGGAGGCATCTCTTCGATGATAGGGGCTGGGACTATGATGTTGTCACCAACCCTACCATTATATAATTCTTTACTCGTGTCTTCTCTTTCTCACAAGTTACTATCCGTGCGTCAAGTTACTAAAGACTAGAATTGTGTTGTGCTCATTTAGCCTGAGTTTTGTCTTATTTAGGATATTCTCACCAAGGAGATCATTGGGCGTGATACTAAGAGGGGGAGTTCTATTATATGGAAGATTTCAGTGTCGGCCGAGCACACCATATGCATCGCCTAAGCGACCTCAAAGTGGAACATATTTTGCTTTAGCACCGTCGCTTA
Source organism: Eucommia ulmoides (assembly GCA_016647705.1). Classification (NCBI taxonomy): domain Eukaryota; kingdom Viridiplantae; phylum Streptophyta; class Magnoliopsida; order Garryales; family Eucommiaceae; genus Eucommia; species Eucommia ulmoides. The sequence goes on along the minus strand of CM028334.1, from coordinate 10,279,996 downwards.
GGCCATCCGTCGTTTGGCTATTTGCAACATATGTTTCTTCATTTATTTTTAGGTTTGCCAACTTTGGATTTTAAATCTGAGACTTGTATTTTAGCTAAAAGTCATTGAGTCACTTATCCATTAAGTATGAATAAGAGCGATGTTTCTTTTGCTCTGATTCACTTTAATGTATAGGGTCCTTTCTCAAAATCTACTATGTATAGTGTTCGCTGGTTTGTGATATTCGTTAATGATTGTACTCGAATGACTTGGTTTTATCTGTTGAAACATAAAAATGAGGTTTTTCATGTGTTTTAGTCATTTCATACAATGATTTAGACTCAGTTCTCTGCTAATATTCGAACTCTTCGATCCGATAATGGTAGATGGTATGTGAACTAAGAGTTCCGTGAATATTTCCAATACCATGGATTAATTCATAAGACCTTATGCCCCCAGACTCTGCAATAAAATGGTATTGCAAAGCAAAAGAATTTCCACATCCTCGAAATTGCTTGAACTTTGTTACTTGGAGCTCACGTACCTAGCCACCACTGGGCTGATACCGTTACCACTGTAGTCCATCTCATTAACCGCATGCCTTCAAAAGTTCTTGGGTTCAAGACTCCACTACAAGACTTGTCTACCTATGTGTCATTGCCCACAGTACTGATGCTTCCGCCTCGTGTCTTTGGGTGTGTTGCGTTTGTTCACCTCCACAAGAACCAACGCACGAAGCTTAATCTTTTTGCCATTCATTGTCTCTTTTTGGGATATGTTGTACACCAAAAAGGGTACCAATTCTACGACCCAACTACTCGGCATACCTATGTGATTATGCATGTCATGTTCCTTATATTCGACACTTTCTACCCTCCTGCCGCATCCAATTATTCTCTTCATGAGGAGACACGAGAAGAATAAATGAATTGGTTAACATTTGACTGGTTCAAGGACATTGTTACGACACCGAATGCTCCTCAGTCGATCATTGCGGGACCTATTCTAGAGCTGGTATCTCTAGAAGCTCCAAAGCCGACACCTCTTGAAGCTGAAGCTCTAGAGCCGACATCTCTAGAAGCTAAAGTAGCAGTACCTCCCACTCTCCAATATCCAATGTCCCATCTTCTGAGAATATCATTGAGGTAAGATCACCTACTACACTGTATATTTCTAATAACGTAGATACTCTTATTGGCTATAAATTACCTTTTAGGCACAATCGGGGCAAACCACCAAACAGATATTCTCCGAAACTAGAGAAGCAAAGATCGATATATCCAATTGTCAATTATGTTTCTACAAAGAAGCTGTACGAACCCCTCAAGAATTTTGTGAATGAACTTTTCTCACATCGTATTCCAACAAGTGTTGGAGAGGCTCTAGAAGACCCTAGGTGGATCCAAACTACGATAGAAAAAATGGAGACATTGTTGAAAAATAAGATTTGGACTCTTGTTCTCCTACCAGAAGGTGAAAAACAATAGGGTGTAAGTGGGTATTCTTCATCAAGTATAACGCCGATGGATCAGTTGAAAGGTACAAAGCAAGACTATGTTAGGATTAGAGCCCTACAAACATATGATCTTATATTTATTGTTGAATAATAATTAAATATATAAAGATACATTTTTCATTTGCATATGTCATTAGTAATATTTTAAATATCATTGAAAATTCCTTGATTATTTCGTCACCTTAAACTTAGTATGTAATTGTTACATACATGAGGATTAAGTTTAAGAATAATAATCTAAATTTTCCGTAATTGATAATTAAAATTTAGAATCTTTGATTAATTGAAATTACTAATGTGGTCCATGACCATAGAGAATGGAACGGTCTTATCCGGACTGTTAATGTAGAGACATTAGAAATGGAAGCACTTTATATAATGTGACTAAATAGGATTAGGATAGATGAATTTAAAATCTCTAATAATCTCCGTTAATAAAAGAGAATTCAAATTTACAATTTTGATGATCATCTATTGAACTATCTTAATCGTGAGCATTAATAGACTCTTATTTGTGATGCTATATCTTTTGACTAATTTGGTAAAGAATCACTATTTGAATTAAATTCCTATTATGTTGGAGACATAGTGAAATAAATGGTTGAGAATATTAATCATAGATACGAAATCTATTCCTTCCAATCGGAAGTTATAAAATAGTTCTCTTGCGTAATGATTCGAGTCTTGAACAAAGAGCACTCGATTTATGATTAAATCCTAAATAAATTGTTCATTAGATAATCATGGGTACACAAGGTTAAAGATATAATTGGAGAGGACAACGAATTTTGAACCTAACTCTAACTATGAACTATTTTTGGAGGATTGATCTATATGTAATAATTATATCAAATGGGTTATTCTTTGATTCATTAATTCTATAATTTCAAGTGCAATTTCAGATTTTTAGTGGAGTTATCTTGAAATTAATAAATTAGATTTATAAATTAAAGAGTTTGAGAGTTTGATTTATAGTCAAATTTATTGAAGCTTGAATTATGGATCCATGGGTCCCCAAGTTTGCTTCATAAACACTGAATTGAACAAAGAGTATTTTGGGTTTTATAATTAATTATATTACATGAAAAAATATTTTCTACTTGACACATAATATTATGACAAGTGTTGTCTAGATAAATTCATTAATTAATTTAGAATTAATTAAACATTAAATAATTAGATTATTTATTTTAAATAAATGGATTTGATTTAGTTTTATTTACAAAATTTAAAAATATCACATGGGTTGGTTTTCTACTTTTAGTGGAAAGAAATCAAAACAAGTAGTAAACAAATAAAAGAAACATATTGTGATGTTTTTCTTATTTTGTTTTGCTTTTGTCAAAAGGCAAATAATTGTTATTTTATTTTGTTTTGTTTTTGTCAAAAGGTAAATAATTGTTATTTTGTTTATTTTAGTTTTTGTCAAAAAATAAATAATAGTTATTTTGCTTTGTTTTGTTTTTGTTAAAAGGTAAATAATATTTGTTTTGTTACCCATGTGACTTGTCGTAACTAGAGGAAGAAAATAAATAAAGAAAGTCCTTTCTTTATATATATACACAAAGGCTAAAGAAATAGCTTCTTAAGGGAGTTATTTTTTTTTAAGAGCTTCATTTTCCATTTGATGAAGAAGTTTTTTCTTTTGAGTTGAGTTCTTAATTCTTGAACTCTTCACAAAACTAAAACACTTCTAGTGTGTGATTCCTCTCATGTGTTGAGAAAACCCAAAAAAATTATTATCTCTAGTTCTTGAGGAGACGCCCACTCATCTCGCTTTAATCAGTGTGGAGTCAAGGTTTGAAAAGTCCACAGTCTCAAGGTATTTTCTTCAAGTCTGCACTACAAGAGGTATTATACGATACTTCTAATTTTGTTGTATTATTTAAATAATATTCCTATAAAGGTTTTGGCTTTGATCTCGGTAAATTTTTTGAAATCCACCGAAGATAAACTTTCGCTGTGTACCGATCGATTTCCCAACAGGCTGGTGGTAAAGGGCTATATGCAAACCTATGGTTTAGACTATCAAGAAATGTTCTCACATGTGGCCAAGTTGAGTACTGTCATAGTTCTACTATCTCTTGCAGCGAATCTTGATTGGCCATTGCACCAGTTTAACGTTAAAAACGCCTTTCTCCATGGAGATCTTGAAGAAGAAATCTATATGGATGTCCCTCCAAGATATATTACAAACTCTAAAGCTAAGATTGTGTGTAACCTACAATGAACTTTGTATGTCTTAAAGCAATCTCCTAGAGTGTGGTTTGGACACTTGAACTTGACAATGAGGAAATATGGCTTTCAACAAAGCAACTCGGACCCTACACTATTCTTAAAGTATCATCGAGATAAGATAACAATTTTGATAGTCTATGTAGACAATATGATCATTACAAGAGATGACCCAAAGGAAATAGCAAGACTTCAAGAGCAACTAGCCACAGAATTTGAGATGGAAAATCTAGGAAGACTCAAATATTTTCTGGGAATTGAAATTGCTAGGTCAAAGCAAGGCATATTCCTTTACCAACGAAAATATATCTTAGATTTATTATCAGAAGTTAGATTACTAGATTATAAGCCTGCAGATACACCAATAATCTAAAATCACAAGCTTGAAGAATAACTAGATAAAGTGCCAACAAACAAAGGAAGGTACCAGAGATTAGTTGAAAAATTTATATATATCTCTCTCATACATGACCTGACATTGTCTATGCCAATTCATGCATTGTCCAAGTGAAGATCATATGAATGCGGTGATTCGGATTCTCCAATACCTAAAGTCCTTTCAAAAAAGGACTTATGTTTACAAGAAACAATCACTTACGGGTAGAAGGTTACACAGATGCTGACTGGGCAGGAAATATCTCGGATAGAAAATCCACCTCAGGCTATTTCACGTTTGTTGGAAGGAACCTGGTTACATGGAGAAGTAAGAAGCAAAATGTGGTAGCATTATCAAGTGCTGAAGCCAAGTTTCATGGGATGGCTAAGGGCCTTTGTGAACTTCTCTGGCTTCGAAGACTATTAATCGAGATTGACTTTGCTCTTGGCTGCGAAATGTACCTATTCTGTGATAACAAGGCTACAATTAACATATCTCATAATCCAGTCCAACATGATTAGACCAAACACGTGGAAGTAGCCTGACACTTCAACAAACAAAATATTGAGGCCAAGATAATTCGATTCCCGTTTGTTAAATCCTAAGACTAGTTGGCAGACATATTTACAAAAGCTGTATGTAGCCAAAACTTCTACAACTCATTTGGCAAGTTGGGCATTCGAGATATATATGCACCAACTTGAGGGGGCGAGTTTTGGCGTGAGTTGTATGATTACAGCTCATGTCAAAAATATCCCTGTTCACTTGCCATGCTCTAGATTTGGTCTTAAATGTACCAAAAAACTCATTAAATGCTAATTCACGCCCTTTTTTTTTTTTCCTTGTATTGTATATATATATGTAATGTGTTATTGTATTGAAAATGAATTGTAATGATAAAGAGATAAATTTGAATCCTTTTATATTATTTATTTTAACACAGTTAACTTTGCTTGTTCCATTGCATCTTCGTTGCATCCTTGTAGCGTGGGAAAAATACGCCGCTACTTACACTCGCAAGTATATGAGGTCCAAGTTTTAGTATAGTGTGATCATTAAGATCGGGTTATCGTATCCACAAGGATTGGTGTCGTTACTATCGAATACCACGTTTGTCGTGACCTAAGTTTATCTAGGCGAAAAACAAATATAATTAATTAATTAAACTAATACTAATATAACCTAAATTAACTACACTAATATGCTAATATGTTTTAGGGTGAAGAATCGCCTAGGGATTAACGTGTTTACAAATACGTGTTCGATCTCGATTTACTTACGTTTACGTTGTTCGACCTATTTGACAATCTCGGTACGTAAACTCCACCGCCACCTCTCCCAAGTGTAAGACGGGAGAATACATGACTTCGAGCCAACGAAAAAGTCCACCTCAACGTCTTAACGACCCTAGGTTACGTGAGTCTCACCCAGCGTCATTGATTGCACATAATCCAACTCCCTCCCAGGTTATTGGATCGTCGCGTTGTATTTACCCTATCGACAATCTCCGTTCTAAAACTCTATCGCCACCTCTCCCGAGTGTAAGATGAGGGATATAACGCAACTTTGAGTCAACGAAGAAGTCCCCCTCAACGTCTTAACGACCCTAGGTAGCGTGTGTCTTGCCCCATGTCATCGATTGTCCACGATTCAAACCCCGACCGGGTTATAGAATCGTGGCGTTTGTTTACCCTAATCCAAATCCGGGGTTTGTTAAAATCCCGTATTCTCCATTTATCAATCCAAGCATAATAAACAAACAATACAATAAATACAATCAAACTACGAAGAACAAACACAAACAAAACACCGAAATCATCCAAACAACGTATTTATAAATATATTGTTAATCTCTACTACAATCCATATTTAACTTGAGGCCATAGCCGAATATACAAGAAAATAACGAGCTAAACATGCTCACATACTCCGAAGATAAAGAAATAAGGAAAAACGATCGAAGAACTTAGCCTCGTCCGAAGATAAACCACTAAGAACGCTCTACGATCGATTCGCCGTCTTCTCCACTTCGGAATGTGAGCTCCACACCTAAAATCCCTAACTATACCCTTAGATATAGCCTAAGGGGATCAAAAAGCCAAGGGGGAAAGAGAGTCACCGGCCAAGGGGGAGGAAATGGGATATTTATAGTAAAAATATCCTAAAAATATCTCAAGATTGTGCAGGGCAAATCCGCCTAGGCGGTGGATTCTTCGCCTAGGCGAAGTTAGGTCGGTTCGGTCTGATCGCCTAAGCGGTGGATTGGGAGAACATTCTGCTGGATTTGTGCCTAGGCGGTGAAAACTTCGCCTAGGCGAGCAACTGTCAGTAGCCCTTCTGCGTCTTCTGCTGGATTTCCACCTAGGCAATAGAATCTTTGCCTAGGCGGTCGTCCGTTAGTAACATTTTGCTCTTCTCAGCATCTTCACCGCTTAGGCGGTGGTCTGGACGTCTAAGCGGTGGGCCTGTTTCATTTTTTAGCCTCCGAGCTTGTTTATCCACCATAACTTCGAACCGCTTAAGTTCGATCTCATCGTTTTAGCTCCAGTTTCCTATCGTTTTGTCCTAAACACTTGATTTATACAAAAAGATAAAAACTAATTAAAACATAATAAAAATAACTATAAACGTATTCGAAAACTAACAAATTCGGATTGGAAATAGATAGGTTTTTCACACCTATCACATCTCAATGACTCGGTATACCTTATGCATGTTTCTAACCAGAATATACTATTGCACCCTAATGGTCTGTCATGTCACCTATGTGAATATTATCAAAACATGGCGTTGTACCTATGTTCTATTCAACAACTCTTGAATCTTATGAACTAGTCTTTCCAGATCCATTGCAACTTCAACCCGTTCTCTAAGTGATAGCGTGAAGATTATAGATTTGGAGTTCAAAAATATATTCACTTATCAAACTTATTCATAAGGTGTTTTGAAAATTTAAGCACCAGAACATCATATTCTGGTTCAATGATGCTCACTTGCACATGATGGTGGCTACCATTATGGGATGGTAACTACAAATCTATCAAAATCATTTAGTAGTGTACCGGAGAGTTGCCAATGTCTATTTATCACTACCTTGATGCAGCTAACCTTCTATCGTTTGATTAAATACTTCAACGAATGTCGAGCAAAGAGAATTACTTGGCTAGACAATAATAAGATTTTCACTTAAATGTACATGACAAAATCGAAAAGTATGGAACGAAAGTAATTGTACATATCATTACAACGTTCGATCAACACAACAATACACATCATGTATCACCTAGGAATCGAGATCTTTGCACAAAAAATGGAGGAAATATACAGGTGGTCAAGTTGAGCGAGAGAAGTTACGCCTGTGGCATGTGGACAATATATAATATACCATACTCTCATGCTATAGCAATAGCCAGAAGTATACAGTTGGATGCGACAACCATTTCTGCATGAAGATTATTGACTCAGGGTGAGTTCCAAGATTTATGGCTGAATTCAAGCACCCTAATTGAGTGGTGTACTGGAAGATAAAAAGGAAAAAAAAAAAAGAAAAAAAAAAAAAGCAACTTAGTATTTTGAGTGATACGAATCTTGTATCATGTGGTAGTCAAGACAAGAATTATCATTGCGGTCTATGTAGTGCTGTGGGACATGATTGTCACATAGATGTTGTTGAGACTAGGCCTTCTATTGGCTGATGTATTATGTTTTTGAATTAATTCGGGTATTATTATTATGATAATGTATGTATTATGTTTTTTTTTTTTTTTTGGTAATCTCAAAATTTGAACATTATTGATAAATATGTCGTTATTTTCAAATATAACTCATATTAAATTATTAAAAAAATATATTTTAAAAAATGCCAGCTCATGATAAAGTAAGAATTAGTTATATTACGTTGAACACTGAATAGGTTTTCCTTTTTGGCAACACAATCAACACTTTCGTTATTTGGATGAAATATAATAATGTACTTGTCACTTAAAATATGAACTTTTACCATTAATGGTCACTATTGACAATATTGATTTTTGTTAGTCAACAATCGATGTTCGAGAGTACAATAGGCAACAATATTGGATTGAGAAAATTGGCGAGAGTAAGTAGTCGGGAAAGAATGAGCAACAAAGAATAGACATGAGCAAATAAATGGGAAATAATAGGGGAATTAAGGTCCCGTTTGATTAGTGTTCCCAACCAAACCCAACCCAATCCAAAAATTTTGAGTTTAATTTTTGGAAATGCGTTTGGCAAATACAAAACTCAACCCAACCCAACCCAAAAAATAGGAATTGATTCTCAAAATGTTAAGGAAATAAGAAACAAAAAAAAAACTTATTTTTTTTTTGCCCAAAAAACTTAACCCAACCCTCTCAACTCCAGCCACTGTCCGACAACCACCCGCAGCCGCCGGCAACCATCGTCGTCCGGCCGCCGCCGCTGGCCACCGTCCGGCCACCACCGCCATTGCCAGAGTCTCGCCGTCCGGCCACCATCTGGCACCACGGCCACCGCCGCCATCCGGCCACCGTCCGCCACCACCAAACACAAAAAAAAAATCTCAAAAAAATAAAATAATTTTAGGATAAAATCGTTACCAAACACGATTTTGTTCTCAACACAAAATAAAAATTGTTGTTACCAAACGCAATTCTGTTCCCAAAATTCTCAACCCAACCCAACCCAACCCAATCCATCCCAGTTGGGTTCAGAAAAGTGGAAACACTAACCAAACGCCACCTAAGGGAACAAATGGGTTAGATTAGTAAATTGTTTGTAAATATACCGATGCATTACTCCAAAATAACACATTTAAGTCAATGAATCTTATCAATCTCACTTGTCACTAATTTAACGGATTTATTCCTAATAGACCAAAGGCCTCATCTTTTCGTCTGCTCTTCCCGATGTGAGCGAATTGCGTATAGGGATTCTTAGGGGCTTATCGTTTAATTGGTTGAAATGTACCGCTTATGTTCAAGCCATCTCCCTTTTATGCGTCCATCGTTAAGCTCGTGGTATATTGATGGATCTCTTATTCGTTCTGAGTCAAGAGAAAATGCATGGAAACGTTTAATTGTGCTTGCTTGGCTTTCTCTTAGTTTCTTGTTGCTGCAGAAAATGAAATAAGGAATGAATTTATCAAAATTGCTTAGGTTGAGTCGCGGATTAGGTCGCTCTCTTTAAGACATTTCGTAACTCTGCCTAATAATGTGCAAGTAGTATCACAACCTCGTCGTCCCTAAGATAAAGCAGTCCAAAATCACTTTTATCTAGGACCTTCTTTGCACGATAGAAGGCCTGAAAATTGAACACCCACACACTTGTTCTAAAGGAAGCCGAAAAAATAGCTCGGAACACTATTTGGAAAATGAAAAAAATATTCAAACGGACTGATCGGAATGAGACGAACAGACCGATCGTCCGAAAAGATGAACAAATGAAAAAATGATATTTTTTTTCTCCGAGAAATAGCTCTCAACTTTCTGAATTTTTGTGTGTAAAAATCTGATGTAATCATCGGTTTATATAAGCGAAAAATGTATCAGAAACGTTAGAGATTCATGGAGAGATTTGTGGCGAAAATAGTGGGAGTGGGTGAGAAAAACGTGGGATTTGAAGCTCTACTAAGTCAAAAATCTGATAAATTTGATTTATAAAATAAAATTAATATTTTATTAAATAAATTTTGTCAAAAAAATAATAAGTGTCACCTCTCCTCACACGCGCGCTCGGCTCGACTCGACACAGCCGACTGGACAGACGAACGGCGACGGCGGCCCGCTCGCGCATATGTGGTAAACTAGTAAAGATGTAACTCTTCTCCCATCCACAAAATGTGGGTACCCCTTGAGGCACACCCTAAGTATTTTACCAATCCCTAATTATACTCCTCTAAATCTTTTCTCCCAAGCAATGTGAGATCAAGGGAAAAGAAGAAAAACTTGACACTTAATTTTATTTCTCTTTAAAAAAAGGTAAAAATTCATTTAAGCTCTAACAATCCTCCACTTGAATTTTTAAAATAATTTTTCATCGAGCAATATAATACAATATAAGATTGTGCATAAGTAAAGGTGTATATCGACTTGAACCTTTATATAGTGAAGATGATTTAGATTATGCTAGAGTAACTCGTAGTTTTAAACTCTATCTCTAACAATATCACACACACAACCCTATCAGAGTATAGTCCAAAAGCCCGTGCTTACGGCCAAACACGTGTATCTCGGTGTAGTGAATGCTCTAGAGAATTTCTCAAAAATTCCATAGGAAGCGGCCGCACTTCCACATTCACATAAGTGAGTCTATCAAGAATACTCCTGTAGCTAGGTACTCTCCACTCCAAATAGAGTATAGATCTCATAGATTTCACATTGTTCACGACATGAATATTAGAACAAAAAATCTGCAAGTCATCCACATAAAGATATATAATAGTGCAAATATCATTTTCAGATTTGTAATAGATACATTTGTCACTTTCATTCACTTTAAAATCATGTGAAATAAAAAGATTATCAAATTTATCATGCCATTACGTAGGTGCTTGTTTCAAACCATAAAGAGATTTATCTAATTTGCACACTTTGTTTTCTTGACCAAGAATTACAAATCCTTCAGGTTAGTCCACATATATCTCTTCTTCTAATTCACCATTCAAAAAAACAGTTTTAACATCCATTTAGTGCACATCAGGATCATGAATAACAGCAAGTGATAAAATCACACAAATAGAATTAATTCTAGAGACAGGTGAGAAAGTATCAAAGAAATCTACATTTTCTCTTTATCTAAACCCTTTAGCTACACGACAAGTCTTATATTTATCAATAGTTCCATCGGGTTTCAGTTTCTTCTTGAGAATCCATTTATACCCTATTGTTTTACAACCAGGAGATAAATATACTAAGTGTCAAATTCTATTTGACTCAAGAGAGTCTATTTCATCATTTATAGCCTCTTGCCACAAATTAGCATCTATAGGAGACAGTGCCTCTTGGAGGGTAAGCGAATCCTCCTTTAAGGTAAATGCATAGAAATCTGATCCATAATCCTTAGCAATACGAGCCCGGTTTACTTTTTCTAGGTTCAGATTCTAATTCCTTATTAGAATCATTAATTCAAATGACAGCCACATTATTAGAGGTCAAGCTCCCACTATTCTTCAATTTAAAAAGAAATCTATGTTCATAAAAATCAGCATAATTAGATTAAAAAATGACATGATCATGCAAGTTATAAAATCTATATGTTTTGCTATTCACTATATAACCAATAAAAATACATTCATATGCTCTACTTGTAAGTTTTCTTCTTTTAGGATCAAGAATATGAACATATATCAAACAACCCCAAGTTTTTAAATAACACAAATTTGGTTTCTTATTTTTGAAAACTTCATAAGGTAAAATTTTACTTTTTGATTTGGGAACTCTATTAAGCACATAGAAAACAATCAACAAAATTTTATCCCACCAATGAGAAATAGCACCAGAATTAAGCAAAATAACAACTACAGACTCAAAAAAAAAATTCTATTTTTCTTTTCAGTCTTACCATTCATTTCAGGAGAATAAGGTTCAGTTTTTTCATGAATAATCCCATAAGAATTATAAAAGTCAATGAAATATCAAAATCATACTCGGTTCCTCTATCACTACGCAACCTCTTAACTTTCTTATTGCATTGATTTTCAATTTCAGTCACAAATAATTTGAACATATCAAACGTTTCACTTTTATTTTTCATGAGATAAACAAAAGTATAATAAGAGTAATCATTAATGAATGTAATAAAATAACATTTTTTATTTCTAGTCAAAACACTATCAAATTCATAAATGTCAGAATGTATCAAATTAAGAGGTTTAGATTCTCTAATTACTGATTTATGAGGGGTTTTGGTAATCTTATCTTGACTACAGAATTCACATTTTTCAAAATTATTCAAAGTTAATTTCGGAATCAGTTCTAAGTTGTTCATGTTTTTAATAATGCGTTTATTAATGTGACAGAGTCTAGCATGCCAAATATTAAAAGAATACAACATGTAAGCAGAAGTTGAAATTTAATTAGCATCAACATTCAATTTAAACATTCCATCAATTGCATAACCCTTCCCAACAAATACAATATTCGTTGTTAAGGTGTACAAATCAGCCTCAATAGTTTAAGTAAACCCAACTTTATTGAGAAGATAGCCCGAAACCAAATTTTTTCTCATCTCTGGAGTATGTAGAACATCTTTTAGGATAACAGTCTTTCCTGAGGTAAACTTCAATTCCACGTCACCAGAACCAACAACAATAGTGGAGTGGGAATCACTCAACAGCACTTTCTTGTCTTCAGTTTTAAAATAAGACTTTAACATTGCACGATCATAGCAGACGTGGAGAGAAACACCAGTGTCTACCCACCACCCTTCGGATCCACCAACTATATTGATTTTAGAAATCATAACTACAAGTTGGTCCTCGGTAAGATTCGCCTGTGAAGTAGGACAACATCTTTGTCGGCAGTTCCGAGCTATATGGCCCACTTTTCCACGGTTAAAGTAAGTAAACTGTTCAGAATCATTTTTTGAAGGAGATTTTTGTCTATTCTGATTTTGATGAACATTTCTGTTCTGGTTGTTGTGGTTGTGATTATAATTATTTATATTTTTCCCTTTGGGTTTCAGAACAACAAACGATGATTTCTTATATGCATTGTCGGAAACAACGAGCACTCTTTCTGATTTTGTTTACAGGCTGTCACCTCAATCCGAAGATGAGTAATCAACTTTTTAAATAAAAATCTTTTGTTTTGTGCCTGAGAGTATTCTTAAAATCTTTCCAAGTAGGGGGAAATTTGTCAATTAAAACGACAACTTGAAATTGTTCATCAAGAGATATACCTTCAGCAATTATTTCATAAGCAATTTTATGAAGTTCATAAGATTGAGCTTTCACAAATTTATCGTCGGTTATTTGGTATTTCAGATAACGACTAACAACATATTTATTCGTTCCAGTCTCCTCAATGTCATATTTCTTCTTAAGAGCTTTCCAAATTTCCTTTGCAGTTTTGTGAGAACAATAATAGTCTTACAAATAATCAAATATATCATTAAGAATAAAATTCTTACAACGAAAATCATTTTCATCCCAAAACTTATCTTCTTGAATCTGGGCATCAGTAAGGTCTTTAGGTAATTCAGGTTTTTCGGAAGTACAGATATATGCAACTTTTTCCATAGTTAGAAAAAATAACATCTTCTGTCTCCATCTTTTGAAATGAGACTTTTTAAAACGAAAGGGCTTGTTGAGATCAATAATAACTTTTTTAGACTCATGATCAGAATATATTGTAGGAGATATACGGCAGAATATAAAAATATCTTAAAATTGTTGCTGCAGAAAATGAAATAAGGAACGAATTTACTAAAATTGCTTGGGTTGAATCGCGAACTAAGTCCCTCTTTTTAAGACGTTTCGCGGCTCTGCCCAAGAATATGCAAGTAGTATCACAGTCTCGTCGTCCCTAGAATAAAACAACCCAGAATCACCTATGTCTAAGACTGGTTTTGCACGGCAAAAGACCTGAAAACTGAACACCCATACACTTGTTAGGAAGGAAGCCGAACAAACTGCTCGGAACACTGTTTGGAAAACGAAAAAAATAAAAATCGAACAGACTGATCGGAAGGAGACGAACAAACCGATTATCGGAGAAGATGAACAAACGATTTTTTTATTTTGTTTTTCGGGAAACAACTCGTAATCATCGGTTTATATAGGCAAAAAACGTATCAAAAACGTTGGAGATTCATGGAGAGATCTGTGGCAAGAATAATGAGAGTGGGTGAGAAAAACGTAGAATTTGAAGTTCTACCAAGTCAAAAATATGATAAATCTGATTTATAAAATAAAATTAATATTTTATTAAATAAATTTTATCAAAAAAATATAAGTGTCACCTCACCTCACACGCTCGCTTGGCTCGGACGACAGCGCGCGTGTGGTAAACTAGTAGGGATGTAATTTTTCTCCCCTCCACAAAATATGGGTATCCCTTGGGGTACACCCCAAGTATTCTACCCATCCCTAATTATACTCCTCCAGACCTCTTCTTCCAAGCAATGTAGGACAGAGGGAAAACTTGAGACTTAATTTTATTTCTCTTTTAAAAAAGATAAAAATTCATTAAAGCTCCAACATTTCCCTTCACTTGTCCCATATACTTAAAGTGGGGTTCAACGTCATACTAAAGTGGAACTATCTATTGTTCACGAGGTATTTGAACAAAACTTCAATAAGCAAGATGTGTAAACATCGCGAGGTGTGAAGCAATCTCGTACTAAATGAAATGACTTTCACTTTCCAAAACCAAAATGAAAGAAGAGTCAAGAAAGGGCAAGGGCAAAGCACTAAATAAAGAGTTCACGGTCTAGAGAGGGATTGGAGTTCCAAAAAGATAAATGCACTGCTGATGGGCTTATATTTAGATCCTAATAGTTATTAAAAAGACTTTCATTGAAAAATGAACCAATTTTCATATTCGATAATGAATCTTACCTCGATCACACTATCATTAGAAAAACTGAGACCATTGACAAAAACTTGCAAGGACCAAATCTTTACAATGAATTAGAGGCATATAGTCACTTTCATGGAATATGTATGCCAAAAGCACAATTCACATAAATATCTTAGATCGAACACATGACAATGTCGAAGTTATTAAAAGACTTCAACGTGAAATTGACATGTGGAAGCATGTTTAGAACAATTTCATGTTACTAAAAGTACAAAGAAAGACGGGTGCAATCCAGAAGCATGAATCGAGGGGATTCTCCAATTTTCATGGACCCAAATTGATTCAGATATTTCCGATTGTAATAATAATGACGACAAATTTGAGTAGAAGATGCTTGAGATGCTAGTTGTTAATAAAATAAATAATGTGTTATTTTGAATTTCAATATTTAAAATTGTTATTTTGGAGAACACGAT
Organism: Eucommia ulmoides; assembly: GCA_016647705.1. NCBI lineage: Eukaryota > Viridiplantae > Streptophyta > Magnoliopsida > Garryales > Eucommiaceae > Eucommia > Eucommia ulmoides. The sequence continues at coordinate 10,264,894 of CM028334.1, read as the reverse complement.
CGCCGCAAATGTCCATTATCGCACAAATGCTATTGGGTTTGTTCCTTAAAGTGGTTAATGTATTATATAGTTAATATCGCTTGGGTCTTATTATTATGATGATGTATTGTGTTATTTTTCTTTGTAATCTTAAATTTTTTGAGCATTAATAACAAATCTATGTTTAATTTCAAAAAATAACTTGTCATATTAAATAAAATAAATTATTTTAAAAAATTAAATTCATGATTATTGAATGGTTTTTTTTCTCCTTTTCATACATAATAAATATTTTCATTTTTTAAGAAAAATAAATACGACGTCATTCATAAGTAGGACTTTTACTATTTAAAAGTCACAATTTTCAATATCAACTTTTAATTAATTAACAAAGTTGGAGTAGGTTTCAAAAATATTAATTCTATATTAATTTTATATGTTTCACAAAACGACGCCATGAAAATTAACATTTTTTTTAATGAAGCCGCTATTCACAATAGTGTTTTAACTTTCAAGTCATGTGAAAAAACTATTCAAAATAATATTTTCATGTAGATTTTCGGGAAAAAAAAAAATGAATGACATTTTTATTCATCAGTTGAAGCAGATAAGAATTACAAAAGGTAAACGTTCGCCCTCAATATCGTCCGAGAAAATGATTAATCGAGATGTACGTGAGTTAAGCCGGAGGACGCGCCTTATCGTTTAATAAATTACAAATGCAGATCACGGAGAGCAAATTCAAGCAAAAAAACGCTCCATTCCCCCAGCCCCCATGGGCCAAAGCAAGAAGTCTAAGCAACAAGTTGGCCCAAGTAGAACCTGACCGATGGGCTGGCTAAGATCACGGCTCATTGAGAAAGCCTTCTTCGCTTGATCCGTTTGTTGAACACCTGGGAAGCAATCAAACTCGCGGAGATTCATCCGCATTTCTGCAACAGAAATAATGTTTGATTCAGATGAAAAACGAGAACCAGAAGAACGAGAGATCTTATCGACAAATATTCCATTAGAATGGGAGCGGATCAAGCGCGTCGAACCAAACGGCCACTCAGTGGCTCCGATCGGAGACCGCCGTCACTCTGTCATCTTCCCTCCAATCAACCACGAGAACCTTCACATCTCCAATTTTACTTCCACCTCCACCTCCTTAACTTTCTCTGCTCACGAAGACCTGCGAATTAGCAGCAAAACATCGTGTGATCGCAATCGAGATGCTCCACCGTCGCCGCCGCCGAATCGGGGTTCCCCGTCGACACCGGCCAGTGACACCGCTAAGTTCTTCGGTTTGGGGCTCGAGCTGTTACGTTCTAAATTCACTCGCCTTGTTTCTTCATTTCGAGGTTTTGCTACCGGTAGAAAGATATTTACGCCTTTTCCGACTCCCGCCTGTACAGTGGTGGGGGTAATGTTATTGGCGGCGTTGTACGTCAGGTTCCGGCGAAGACGGCGTCATCCAATTCGTGAAAAGAGTGTAGGCGATTTAGTCCGCATAATCGAAGAGAGAGACGAGGTTCGTCAATTTCGAGTCGTGCATAGTGACATTCCATAAATCTGTTCGCTAAAATGCCTGTATGGAAAAAATGCCTGTATGGAAAAAATGCCTGCATTTGTTCTTCTTACTGATTCTGACATTTGCTTATTTATGCAGAAATTAGATAAACTATTTCAGCAGATTGCTCAAATGAATGAAATGTTGACGGCGATTCACAAAGGTCGTACATTCAAGACTGGTTGATGTTCCTCCATCGAATAGCTTTCTGTACTGGAAATTTCATCACCAAAGCCTCTCTCGGGCCACCATGATCAAGCTGCATTACGTAAGTTACTCATGGGTTTGCTGTATCACATCTTTAGCATCCTTTTTTGCTATTAGTTCCTCATATATGATAAATTTTATCAAAAATTATGGTGTAGAAAATTTATGCTGAATTATAGGAAGATCAGAGAAATATTGCATGTAGTTGCCAGATTGTATGAACAAGAATTTCAATCATTATTTCTTGTTTGGTTTGCAACTTCAGAACAATTTTTTATTTTTTATCGCCTTTAAAACTATTTTCAATTGCAAAAACTATTTTCAAATCCCAAACGCTTGATCTATAGACAATAATCTTGGATGATAATAGTGTATATGCTCTCAATTATTAAGGTGTTTCTACCAAAAAAATAAAATTAAATTATTAAGGTGTTTGTTTAGTGTTTTTGTTCCCAAATTTTTGTTTATGAACTAAAAAAACGAACTAGGAACATAAAAATATGAAAATAAAATAAAATAACAGTAACTGTTATTTTTCAGATCCCCAGATTTTTAGAACAAAACACTAAGAACATAACATATTTTTATAAGAAACGTAAACACTAAACAAACACCATCTTATGTTTTAACCATAGCCGCGAGGGAAAATTATATTTTGGTAAAAAAAAAAAAAAAAACAGGTGATGGGTGTCTATGCGGATCTTGAAGTTTGTCAAATTATACATTTGATCCCTCAAGTTTTACATCCGTTTTAACCCTACAAAACTAAAAACGTTGTTAGTGATTCTTGAAGAAAAATTAATTGTACTCAATACGTGATTTTCTAATGAGGATATTTTTGTCATTTCAATACTCTACTAAATGTTTTTTTTTCTAATATTTTTTTAACAACGATTATTTTGAATAATGAGAGATACAAAGTTGAATAACAAATGTTGAATTTGATCAATAACGTAATTGCCCTTAGACGTGGAAGGTAGACAGTTGCATATAGTATCCTGTTCCACAGTCCTGTACATGAGTAGACAACAGAGAAATATCGAAACATTAATCATACATAAACAAAGGTACAATTTTGCAGACACTTGTCTCACTTCAGAAATCTCAAGACCATTATAATGCCTGCATTTGTCTCTAGTCAATCAATTATTTTTACAGTCAGAAATGAATATCTCCATTGTTTCTTCCCTACCCCACATTTTTGTTCTGGGACCCCTATGAATATGAGAATCCTGATAAATAATAATAATAATAAAAAGATATAAATTAGCAAAAAAATAAAAAATAAAAACAACTATCATCCCCTTTCCATTGGCTTTACCCCCAAAAATTGGTCTTTTTTTTAAAGTACAAGCCTTGTAGATCACCCGAATCACGAGTTTCCATTTTTCAAGTCTTGAATAACTGATCAGAAAGCGTACACTGCAACGACAATACATTTAGCATCAGGACAATATTCAATAACTTGTACTTAGTTTCATCCTAAGATTCATTTAGATAAAAACCTAGTATTATTAGGATCCTGATTTTCAGAATTACACCCTAATGATCTTGGGATTTGCCTCTTACAAGATATTTCGATCAATGTTAGTGTTTCTGTTTCTTATTTCTGTTCCTAAATTTATGTTTCTTTACAGAAACGTGGGACTATTAACACTAAACAAACACCTCCTTAGTTTTTCTATTCCCAAATTTTTGTTTCTGTTCCCAGAAAACTAGGAACTGGCACTGAAATCAGGGGGAAAGTTATGTCTTGTTCCAACAAGAGCAGAACAGAAACATATTTAGTTCGTCCGCATAACTCTGTTTACAGAAACAAAAACACTAAACTAACGGAGCCTTAGAATCAAAAGGAAACAAAATCAAGTATCAACTAAATAAAAACAAACAGCAAACATTCAATCTGTAACAAAATTCAAATCTAAAAACTCTAAAAATCAAAGATTTATTACCTGAAGATGCCCCAAAAACCATCCTTTTTCTACCCTTGTGATTCACCTCCACCAAGAACTCTATGCCGGATATCAAACCGATCAACCGACTCCAAAGGATTAACAGTCTCATTCCTAATTCTCTTAATCTTAGGGCTCAACAACCCTCTATGCCTAAACCCATAAACCTTCAAAACCTGATTATCTGCGAAATTAAAAGCCCTCTCCATGCTCTTCAAGCACTTCTCCACCGAATAATCACCATAGCTACCACAAGGCTTGCACCCCACAAAATGTGTAACAAACGGCCACCTCTCATCACCCAATCCGGGATGATACTTCTCCATCATCTCCTCGTATCGATCAACCAATCCAGCCCAATACCCATGTAGATAGTAAGAATTCTCAAGAAACACCTTCTTCATCCAATCTTCTTGTGAGATCAAGAGGTATATCAATGCTGATTGATCGTCTGCTTCGAAATTGGGTCTTCCCTTTAGATTTGCTGTCAAAATCTTGCCTGCTTCGTCGCGAATTTTACCCTTTGGCCCCATTGGAGCCCAGACATCAAGCAAATCCAATGACCACTGGCAGTTCCTGAATAGGAAGCTCCCTGTGTTGACTGCGATCCATGATTTTTGATTGAAGAGGAGATCAGGGTAGCCATGGATGACCATGTTATGGTTGTTGTACTTTGATAATGGAAGCTCGAAGACCATGTCTGTAAAGAGTGCATCACTGTCCATCCACCAAATCCACTCCACTTCTGGATGGGATAACATTAATCTTCTTATCAATGGCAGTTTCGCCCAATACCCTGCTAATTCCTTGTCCAGATGAGCCATGTTGTAGACGATTTCGATCCCGTGTAGCCTACAGTAATCGATTTTGTTCTTGGTGGATTTCAACAAGTAATGATCGCCAATTGGGTTGTCGCAGGGGCTCGGCGGTGAGCCTGTGACGAGGAGGATTCGTGATTTGCCGTTAATGGAGTTGGGGAATTCCGGGTTCCGGTCGAGCCAGAGCTTACGCTGTTCGTCCCAGTCGGAGATTTTGGGGCCCAATGTGTAGGTGACGTTCGGGTTGAACTCCGGTTGTTCTGGGTTGTCGTCGGGGTCGTTGTCGGAACGGATCTCGGCGAGGATCCGATTGGTCTCTTCGATGAGGTTCTGGTTGACGGCCTCGGCTTCCGACGAGATGAGGTTGCCGATTCCGATGGTGCCGCGGAGTACGAGGATGGTGACGAATCCGCAGAGGATTGTGATCTTCACGTTGTTGAACGTCTTCTGGATCTGGCGGCCTCTGGGTAGTAACGGAGATGCCCGGCCTCGAACGACGCCGTTGGCGGCGGTTGTCGGGAGAGCTCCGCCGCTGGCTCTCTTCTGAGCCGCGAAATTGTCTATACCCATTACTCCAAAGCTGGAAAAAAACACAGGTTTTTGCCCCCCTCCCTCTCTCTAGAGGTGAACTTCAGATCGTAGATAGAGATTGGGGTTGATTCATGGGCGAATTAGAGAGAGTGAGAGCACCGACGGGGATGAAGTATTATATTGATATCGATAATAATGGGGACAATCCCGCTGTCCGGGGGCTGGTTCGAACGCGTTAATGCTAAGGTGTTGGCTGTTCTTTCCATTTGGCTGACTCTTCGTGGGACACACGTCTTTGAGGTTCCTATAAATTAATTCTTAGTTAATTGTAGCTTGGGAACCTTCATTTTCGACCTTTAAAATTTGGGGTTGGTGTTCTGGTAACACATTTGTAATTTTTTGTTTGGGGTTGGTGTTCAGGTAACACATTTGTAATTTTTTATTTTTTTTTAGAATAAAGTGTGTTCGGATCAATTTACGTGCACCACAACTTATCACTTCATTAGGCGATTTTAAAGACACAATCTCCCATATCGGTCTGGTGTATTCAAAGTTAAAATAAAAATTTAATTCTTAAAGTGCTCTTCAAAAAAGACGAATCCTGGTTGATAAAGAAAAAAAGTACTTCCTCTTGCTAATCGGACTAACACCTCTTGAGTTAACACATTTGTACTTCGATGATTCACTTTTATTTCAATTTTACTATAATCAAAAATGGATTTTTAAGAAATTTAAACATAAAAATTACATGCAGAGCGCATGTTTTAGTCTCTTAGGGTGTGTTTGGTAGAGTAAAAAATAAAATGGATTGAAAAATGAAATGAATAATGGGGTGGGTAGTGTGTTTGGTTGGAGGTGAAAAGAAAAATGAAAATAAAAATGGGGATGAAATATGTCTTTTCCTCCCTTCCTCCCAAAAAAATTTGGGGTGAAAATGAAAAGTTAGAGGAGAAAAAATTCCAAAATTATCATGTTAGTGTCTTTATTTTATATAACAAATACTCATTTCTTGTAGTAATGGTAAAATAGTAAATTAAGATAATACATATTATTTTATTTTTTTTAATACACACAAAATATTATTTTCTCTCCTTATATATCCCTCCAACTAAACATAAAAAGGAAAATAAATTTTCCTGTACAAAAGATAAATATATATATATATATATATATATATATATATATATATATATATTTTCCATTTTTTTTTCCTTTCCCACCCACCAAACATACCCTTAATTTTAGTGAGTCTTGCAAGTTTTGAAATCATTAGAAGCCTTAACGATTGGAAAATAAGCTCTACGCATTGCCTTTTCCATTGAAAAGGCAATGTGATATTAAAAAAAAAAAGAAAGGAATTATGTTGATTCTATTTTCGATTGGACCAAATGAAATATAAATAAAATTTCATGGTTCAAAAGTGTTACTTTGTAACTCATAAGAATCACTAACACCAAACTTTAAGAGTTAGAAGTGTAATTTTGTATCGTAGATTATATTAAATTTAATTTTTAGATCTGAAGTGCGTGAGAGCTAAGAGAGATTTATGATTAAAATACCCTCATGTCCGTGTGTTCAAAGCAGTAACTCATTTCAATAGATTAAAATTTAGTCCATTTTATTTAGGAATTGATTTAAGGTTTATTAATTATATGTTCTATTTATAATTTGGTAATATCAATTTTCATAATTAATTCCCCCTCCCCCATTCTGTCGTTGACTTTGCCACTATTGTTGTTAACCCATTGAAATCCGCCGTCGGTCATAATTGCTACTGTATTGTCACCGTTCACTTTGTAACTACAAAATTTGTCACAAAAATAATTCTTAATAATCTCCGTTAAAATGAACTTTAAAAACAGTGACTGTATAACTATAAATGAAGTCCAAAAAAATATATGGAAATATAATTGTAAAGTATGTATAGAAATAAGACGATTTAACTGAGTATGTACTATCCCAGCTTAATCTAAGCACCTTTTGTACCTTTTTTTTCAAGTATTTTTCAAAAATTAGAGTTAAAAAAAAAAAAGTAATTAATTTTAAATGTAATATTTGTTTTGCACTTAAAAAAATAATTGGTAAAAAAACATGATTTTAAATATTTTTCTTTTAAAAAAAAGAAAAGAGATTGCATTTTTTTTAATATTACAAACATCAATAGACCTGGGCCACTTTGCCCATTATTTTCAATCCTCTACCAATTTTTTGAATTAAGATATCATTTGTAGAGAATATACAAAAAAATAAAAATATATTATGTTTACATTATTAAACATACTTTTGATTTATATTTATATTTTGCTTTTAAGTAAAGTTTGTTTTGCTAGATTATTTCTTTTTTAAACAAAAATACTTTAAAAATGGTAAAGATAACTAATTTTTTGAATTTTTTTCTATTTTAGATCTTACTTTTGGAAATATATGGAGAAATGGTAATTATGTTTTAACTTTAATTCTAAAATATCCACAAATTGCTTTGGTGCAAAACCATAAAAATATTTTATAAACCAAATAAACTACAAACAATAGTAAGAATGTCCCATCGAGGTGTGCATAAGTTGTTCGTTCATACGCCCTAAAAAAATTAGAATCTAATTGTTACTCTCACGAAAAGAAAAAAAAAAAAAAGAAAGAAATTTATCCTTTAAATATGCATAAATAAAAACAAGATGGAAATAAATGCAAGAGAATCTTATCTTGGAAATGATGATACACCATAGAATGAGGGAGATCTTGTCTCCTTGTCCCTGCCCATGTTACAGACCATGTGCCCAACGGCCAAACTCGAGTCTTATTTGTAGCCCTCCATTGCCTTTTCTTTTTTTACATAGATTGACAACCGATCTAATTGGCAACGCCCATACCCGATGAGTAAACATTGAGACGGTCAGATCCCACACTACCTTGCTTGTGGCAGATTTCGATCAAATTTTTACTCATTCGAGCATTTTATTGGTTTTGATGATTCCGTTTAGAAGTTTTGTTCTTACAATTACTTCAAGTGTCAAAATCTTGACTCCAATACTACGGATTATTACAATTTAGGTTATATATCGTGCAATATATCTCCCAGTATAAAAATAAGTTAATCAGCAATTATGTGATATTAAAATTGTCTATTAAACTCTATAAATAACTATATTTATAGACTGAAATCGTATCTGAATCCACTTATTCTCGTTATATTCTAACTGGTCAACGTCTTTAAGATTTTAGGTTATGTTTGGATAGAGAATTTATAGGAGGGATTTTATTTGATTAGAGGATTTTGAAATCCTCTTTTAGCAAATCTCTTGTTTGGGTAATAGGAGAGAAAAATTTGTCAAATCTTTTTGGGAGTGAAATGAAGGATTTCAAAATACTTTTGGGAGAGGTAGAATTTGTCAAATCCACTCAACCAAGGATTTCCAAAATCTCACTCCAGATCTCGCGACGAAGCCCTTCGCGATCACAAACCTCCTTCACTCCACACTCATCCTTCGCAATCACGGACCAAATATCGCCGTCTCCTAGCCCTTCGCAACAACGAGCGCTTCGTGACGACGACGAGCCCTTCGTTACGACAACGAGCCTTTCGGCTTTCAGACCAGATCTCGCGACGTTCTTCTCCTTCACCTGAACTTCGTCATTGTCACCGTCACAAGTTCTTTTTCATTTCGTTTCCATGTTTCTTGCTCAATTAGGTGCAGGGCTATCGTCGATTTCACAAATCGAGACCTAGATCGTCGATTTCTTCTTCGTCGATCTCTTTCTTCGTCCACCTCTTTCTTCGTCGGGTGCAATTTCACAAATCTGAGACCTAGATCATTTTCGTTGCAGAAATCGAAGAAGATGATCATTGTGATTTAGTACTGCAACAAATTTGATTCAGATTTCTTATTTTCGTTGCAAAAATTGAAGTCAATCGTTCTTGTTCTTCCCAATTTCCTCTTCGTTTTGGCTTTTGTTCTTCAGATTTTCTTTTATTTTCAGATGGATTTCTTCGTCGCTTTGCGATTAGTGTTCTTGCGATTAGGGTTTGGATTGGGCTTGCAATTAGTGTTGCGATTCATTTTCGTCTTTACCTTTGACGCCTCCTTCACGACACCGCTGACGTTCAAGCTCTATTTCTGGGGATTTTTTTCATTTTTTATGTTCCCAGAAGTTGGATAAAAAAACACACTATGGCCATTTAGTTTTGAAGTTTGTGTTTTAGTTCCAATAAAATTGTTCTAATAATTCTATTTTGTCCCTATAAATTTGTTGTTGAAATTTGGGATTAAAAGAAATACTGTTTACAAATGTTTTACCTATCCAAATAAGGGAATTGTAAATTACATGTTCAAATATTTCAGCTTAAATAATTATCCAAATAAGAGATTTGTGAAATGAAGGGATTTAAAAAAAATGATTTTGAAATCCTTTTATTTCACAAATCCCTTGGATTTGTCATATCCCTTACCTAAACGCAACCTTACTGATTTCTAACTTACATTTGAGAATTTGAATAATACTTTTGGACCTTATTTTATATTAAATGGTTCCTATTGACCCATTGTAATAGATCTCTTATGGGCTTGTTTAACTGAAGCCCATATCTAGTTCTCTTTCTTCCTATAACAGACTTACATATTCAAGCCCACCATCTAATATCCAATTAGCTAACATTGTATATGGGTCTGTTCAGCTCAGACCTATCATCTTTTTCTGTTATATCTACCTCCAAGATCGTGGGTGAAACTAACTTCATCATTTGCCCCTTTAGCTTCTTGCCTTAATTGATGAAGATGAGAAGTCAAATCCATATGCCCTCTTCCTGTAAGTATTCTTTTCAACTCTTTTACTAGGTTAATTCTCAGTCCGTCGTTTGCACGTTCATAGTTCTTATCCTTCACCATCAATTTCTTTCACTTAATTCCATGGCTGAAGCTAGAAATGAACTAGAAATCGTTCCTACTAATCCTACTATTGCAGACGAAGTCTCTTCTCATGACACTTCCTTAGCTTGGGTCAACCATGGACCTTCCTACTTTCCTAGCGATTCGTTAGCCTCATTCCGTAGAAATTTCGAAATTCCTTCTTCCATTACCATTAGGGTTCCCAAAAAACTCGAACGTCCCCAAACTCCCCGAAACAACGATATTTGTCCTTATACATGGATGTTTGAATTTGGACTTCATCTTCCCTTTCCTCATTTCCTCTGTGAGTTATTTCGTTTGTATGATATTTGCCCAGCTCAGCTTTCCCTAAATAGTGGGTGTCAACTCCTCAATGGTTTATTTCTTTCTCAGATTAACGAAGTTCCTCTCACCTTAAGAATGGTGTGAGGTCTTTCTTTACTCAAATATATATATAAAAAAAAAAAAAAAAAAAAAAATGTAAATTTGTTCTACCTTTCCCTTCTGATGCGCCCCGTTTTTCCGAAAAGGAAAAGAATAATAAATAATAAATAACTAGCTTAAAGAGAAGGGATTTTTTTTAAGCGTCGGTTTTCTAAAAAAATATACTTAGACCATTTTAAAATAAGAAGTCGCCACCTAGCATTGAGTTTAAATGGTGTGCTAGGTCACCGAATTTTTAGAAAACAATTTAAAAAGCCTAAGTAAAAAATTGACTAAAAAAAAACACAGTCAAACCAAAGATTCGTTTAAAGGCTCGGGGGTCGGTTACGCTCAGGGAAGGTATTAGGCACCCCAAGACGTCCGTCCGAAAATAATACCTTATGTCCAATTAGTTTAGTCCGAGTACTTTATTTTATTTTAAAATCATTTTCTTCTTATAAAATCTTTTTGATATTTTTACAAATAAGGTGGGACAAGTTTTTGGATTTTTTGGAATGTTCCCCTGGTATAACCTTTTATCGAATATTAAAGATTCGACAAGGATAGTCCCCGGGGGGTATTTATAAATGTTTCCTAAAGAATTCTTTACTTTAAATTGGCAAACTCAAATAAGTGAATAATATAAAAATATAAATGCAAAAACTAAAATTATATGAGTTTATTTTATATGCAAAAATGACCAAAAAAGAACTAAATGGTTTAATTTAAATATGTCAATGCAAACTGATATGAATACTACGTGAATTAACCTGATTATATATGATAATGATTAATTATAACAAAAAACGTAAGTGGTGCACGTGTCGTGACTAGATATGAAAAAGTAACATGGATTTATGAAATTAAAAAAAAAAATATGTGTAGAAAAAAAGGTGTGAGTGATGAAAGTGTACTAAACATGTCGTCTAAATTATGTAAGAAGTAAATATACTAAATGGATGCAAAAATGTTTATTTTAAGTTTGCCCAATTAATTTAAAGAAGTCTCGATTTGAAATTCTCTCAAATTCTATGGATATGAGAATCAATAGAGGTTCGCGGAAACAATTTAGTTGAAATTAATCTTTCCGAAACATAACGAAATCTCAAGAAAAAATTTATCGAGAGAAGAGATTTTCTAAAACTATTCGTTTCTAAATTTCACTTGGGTCAGGGAATGGAAATGAGGCCATGAAAAACTCTCCCACAATTTATCAAATCATCGAATTCAACTTAAGGTTCGTAAGGATTAATTCCTACAAATAAAATATTTTATTATTTTTTTGATTTTTTGATTTATTTTTTATTTTTTAGGGTTTTGATAAGAAGAATAAAATAAAATAAAAATGCAAAAAAATACAAAATAAAAATGCAACAAAATAAATAATAAAACATCATTCACCTAACGTTCGGGGTTAAGCTCAACGCGAGAAACTCACCCCGACATTTTCATCGGATCATCGGACGACTTTTTTTTTTTTTTATACGAATTACAAACAAACAAAAAAAATGAAAAAATAAAATAAAATAAAATAAAAACAGCGGGTGTCCTCGTCTAAACGCTCAAAGAATCAGATTGAGAATGGAAAATCTCCTCCCGACGTTTTTCATTGAGTCATCGGACAAATATAAAAAAAAAAAAAAAAGTTTGCAGAAATTTAAATTGTGAAGAGAACAAAAAAAAATGAAAAAAAAAATAGAAATCAGAAAACATAGCTATTTTAGGCTAAGAATCCCGATATTTGAGCTTTTTTCTCTCGTAGACAGCTTCCCGAAAAATGTTTGGGAATCACTCTCTAAGGGATTTTTCTCTCAATTTTTGAATGTCTCAGAATGGTTTCTCTTTTAATTTTGAGTTTTTAAACTATAAGGAGAAGGATCCTATTTATAATAAGGATGGGGAGTGAAAAATTCTAGAAACCCTAGTCCCAATTCGACGAGAAAAAAGAAACAAAACCTAAAAGGAAAAGGAAAATGAAACCTAATCCCATTTTGTCAAGGAAACTTTTTCTTTTCCATTTTTTCAAGTTTTTTTTTTTTTTTTTTTTTTCTTTTATCCTTTTTTTCTTTTTTCATTCTTTCTTTTCTTTTTTTCCTATTTTTTAATTTTTAGAAAATAAAAATAAAATAAAATTTAAAATAGAGCATAAATTTTTTGCGGGACAGTCAAAATGCCGTGTCTACAGCTACCCCTCTTTATCATGCGAGTTCCACTTGCTTAACAAAGATAGGAGATCACGTCATTTTGAACGTACCATTTTCTATTTTTTTTTTCAAAGGGCATTTTTCAATGATAGAACAAATAAAATTAAATGGCTCATGACGATACTCACAACAAACAAATATCCGTTTAAAGGGTCGTTTAGAGTAACAAACGAATGACTCATGACAATACTTATGACGAACAAATGTCCGTTTAGAGAATCGTTTAGAGTGATAGAAAAATGACTCATAGCGATACTCATGACGAACAAGTGTCCGTTTAGAGTGATAGAAAAATGACTCATGGCGATACTCATGACGAGCAAGTATTCGTTTAGAGGATCGTTTAGAGCGATAGAAAATGGCTCATGCTCCAGCCCTTTTGGTCGGGGAGAGGGGAGGGGGACAAAATAAAGTCCAGAGGTATAAAATATGCCCCAGCTTGTGGCTGGACAAAAAATAAGATATCAAAGATATAAAATGTGCCCTGGCCTTTGGCTGGGGTTGACTCTCAGATGACCGAACCTTTACAGGTTGCCTACGTACCTTAGCATTACGCCGATGATCAGGTTTAGCATAGTTCACTTGATGCCCATTTTAAGGCAAAATGCATACTTGGATGCTTATTTAGAGCTTCTAAATTTTTAGCAATAAGAGTCTCTAATTTGAATTAGGAGGAAGGTAAAAAGCCCTAGTAATAGGGAAATTCATGTTTCCAGTCCTTTTGAGATCTCTGTAAAATAACATTTTCAAAACAAAACTTTAGTTTGAAAAATTGTTACCTTTGATGACTCACAATTCTGTTCCCCCCTTTCGGCCGTAATCGTTTCGGGTGATCGTGCTTGGATCAGAGTAATATCGGGAGATTCTTCCGTTTGAATTTAGAAGCTTCGCTTTCCAACTTAGGGCACGGCATGTCTCGGGGTGATTCGATGAGACTTTTTTTTTTTAATTTTCGAGATTTCATTTTTCAACTTAGGGGAAGGCCTAACATGCCTCATAAAGGTCTCCTTGACTTGCTTGACTAGATTCTTGTCTTTTCAAAATTTTAGGTGCTTCGATACTTGGGGTTCTAATACTCCTGCATACTTTGTATTTTCTCAAGTCCTGCAAAACTGATTTAGTCTAAAAATAATGGGCAAATGTCGAAAATTACTAAATGAGTACCTTTAATGCCTGATACAATTTTCTGTGAGATCTTAAGTCGGATTGCAGATAAATATGCTTCCAATACACTTCCCGACCACGACCAATATTTTTTTTTCATAAATTCTGATTCCATTCAAATCCATCAAGTTCTCATCCCGAAAAACGTTGTTTACCTGCCAAATTGAGTTGAGGCGAAAACCTTGAATGGATGAAACTATACTCTTTCTTTCTTCTTCTAATCTCTTCCATATTTGTACCAACGCTTCTTGCTCGATTACTCCACATTTTTATTTTCCCTTTATTTTTTTTCCTTTTATTTTTTTTCATTTTTTTTCCTTTTATTTTCTTTTTCCTTTTTTTTTTTTTTTTTTTCTTTCATTTTTTTTTAAATAGATGATTGAACTTACGATGGTTGAGAGGCAGTCGAGCTTATCAATGAACTTGATTTTCTTTGCGAATTGAGACTTTCTTGCAACATTTGAGAGTTTCTTCATTTGGATCATTGGTTTAGGATGATTGTGTTCCCTTTTTGCCATTGGGTAACTCAGATAGCAGGCAAACTAGGATATTTACACTCAATTTTATCAAATCACTAAAGAACTATCGGAGACGGCTTGATCAGCTTGCAACGATATATCAAGGAATCGTTAGGAAAATGGAAGCCAATCTTGACTTTCGAATCCTCCGATACGCTGGAGTTGCTGTTGGATTTAGTCAGGGGCCTTTTGGATCTCACCATCGTTTGGTTGAACAAAACCTTTCTTTGTTGCTATTCCCATTGGATCGTGGTCTAACTTTGTATTGAAATCATATACTTGTACCCTCGCTTAGTCACATCACATACAACATATGCAGGCAATTTTGGGTACCTAAAAGAGTAATATTCAAACATTAGACCACAATTTTGGATAAAATAGTATTGCATTTATTGAAATTTAAAAGTCATTACAGAGCAAAATCCCTTTCCATCTAAAAGACCAACGGGATAGAGAGGTGAGTATATGAAAACGTCCCAATTTTATCAAAACTTCTAGCAAATTGAAAGTAAACAAGAAAACTCAGTTTTGCAGCCTTTAGATTTTTCAAATCGAGCCTCAAGCACATGACTCGCTCCCATCTTCACCAATGTTTTGGTAAAAATTGACTTCGCCACTCCTTGAAGGTGCATGTTCAGGCAGCAAATTTTTCTAACAGTTTGGCGTATCGTCTCAGGCTTTTTAGGAAACATGATGTCTCATGTTCGTATAAACTCCTGGATCTTGTCCTTTAGCTGAAAGCACTGCTCGGTTGCATGTCCTCTGGTTCTCGAGTGGTATTCACAAAAACCATTCTAAGAAGCTACTTTACTCCCATGCTTATGTTTGTATGATGGAAGAGGTGTCAGCATCCCCTGCTTTAAACAAATCCGGTACAGCTCGGTGATTGAGACCAGAAGGTTTAGTGGTTCCTTGTCATCGTTCCGGAAGTTTCCCCTAGTAGAATGATGTGGATAACCTTGGTGGTATTTGGTTCCTGGCATCAGGGTATGGTTAGGAATGTGAGGTGGGGTGTTCAGGTTTGGCTGATATGTAATGTAAGAGAGTGCTTGGTTGGTTTGGGGATAATATTGGGGAGTGTGGTTTTGGTAAGGAGGAGATACATTTTGGTAGGAGTAGGGACGGCTTTGGTAATATAGCTAGTTTTGGGGGTAATATTGGTTTTGGCGATTTTGAGGGAGGTGGTTACGGTATTGGTTGTTTTGGTAGGTTTGGGGATAGAAAGTTTGGGGGTAGTTCTGGTGATAGGTTTGCTAGGGGAAAACAATGACAGCTACTTCATCTTCTCTTTTCTTTGGTGGGGCTGACCTCTTAGTCGGATTGGGCGAGGTCCCTTCAATCTATCCACTTCTTATTCCTTCTTCTATCACCTCGGCTTGTTTGATCGTATCACCAAAGGAAGTCACTGCTATGCTCGATAGATCTCGATAGAATGGAAGCATCTGGATTGACTTGAATATCTCTAACTGAGCCTCCTCGTTCAGCCTGGGGACAACTTTGGCAGTCTCCTCCCTCCAACAGACAGTATACCTCTGGAAATTCTCATCTTTCTTCTTCAGTATCTGGTAAAGGGTATTACGATCCAGCACGACGTCCTTATTGTACACATACTGTTCACAGAAAGTTTCTACTAGATCCTCGAACGTTTTAATCTACACCAGGTCTAAGGTTATGTACCAGCTGAGAGCCAGTCATTTCAATAATCGCCGGAACATTTTCAGACAAAGGTCTTCGTTCCGAGCATGGAATTCAAATTCTTCCTTGTAAATGCTGACATGCCACTCTGGGCGGCTAGTGCCGTTATACTTAGTGAACTCCAGAACTACGAAGTTTTTTGGATATACCACCCGGGGTGGTCCTGACAACTCCTTGTACGCTACTTTCCTGGATGGTTTCTCCATTTTTAATTCTTATATGGTTTTCTCCAACTCCTCAATTTACCGAACCCAGGCCAAAGGGGGTCCATTATCTTCTTTTCTGTTTTCAGTTCCAGTAGACGGGGTTAGTTGATTACCATTCGGATCATTCGGTGGAGCAACGACCCTCTCTGGGTAAATGAGGATCTGTGGTGCAGTGGGGGCCGAGCCTTCTAGTAAGGCCTGATACACATGCCCCTGGCTAGGATATGTCGGCGCTCCATAGGTGAAGGGCTAGGGGCCCATCTGGGTCCGTAGTAGACCGGTACCGCAAAGTTTAGGCCGACGTGGTTCAGATTCGGCACTGAGTTCTCCATCCCAACACTTGGAGGGTTTCCATTTGGTGATTCAGTCACAAGATTTCCATTGGACGGAGGAGTAGACACCTCCTAGGGTTGGCTAAGTTCGTTGATCATTTCTCTCAGCATGTCGATAGTTTCTTGTATACGAGCTATCTGAGCCGTACGGGAAGATTCGGGATTGCCTTCGCATACGAGCCATCTGAGCCGTACGGGGAGATTCAGGATTGTCTTCTGATGTCATCCTGGAATGAGTCTGGGCCCGGTTGTGAGTAAAGACCGGACTTCGGATGGGGGGAACCAGAATTGCTTTTTTGGGACCAATTTTCTTGTCTTGTTCTGTTCTTACAACACACTTCTTTATTAGTCTACCTGGGTCTTAGGTAACCTTAAAATCCATTCGAGTTCGAAGTTTTCAATTCCGATAATGACCGATCAAAATAAATAATGATTTATGAAAATTCTTTTGTAGCTTAATCGATACAAGGGGATAATATGAATACAAGGCGACCGTACTTGTGTCGGAGGGTTTATAACAATTTAAGAGCCCGAGAGAGAAGAAAGAAAAAAAACAACAACATCACAACTTATTTATAAAATAGAAGGAAAAGATAATAAAATAAAATATAACATTCGGACATAGAATGGTTGGACTTATTAGGACATATTAGGCTCGACCCTCTAATTTTCCTCAGCGGAGTCGCCAGCTAACGCGCCCCGTTTTACCGAAAAGGAAAAAAATAATAAATAATAATTAACTAGCTTAAATAGAAGGGACTTTTTTTGAAGCGCCGGTTTTCTCAAAAAATATACTGATGCCGTTTTAAATATAAGGAGTCGCCACCTAGTATTGGGTTTAAATGGTATGCTAGGTCACCGAATTTTTAGAAAACAATTTAAAAGGCCTAAGTGAAAAATTGACTCAAAAAAAAAAACACAGTCAAACCAAATATTTATTTAAAGGCTCGAGGGTCGGTTACGCTCAGGGAATGTATTAGGCACCCTAAGACATCCGTCCAAAAATGGTACCTTATGTCCAATTAAGTCCAATTAGTTTAGTCTGAATGTTTTATTTTATTTTGAAATCATTTCCTTCTTATAAAATCTTTTTGATATTTTCACAAATAAGATGAGTCAAGTTTTTGGATTTTTTAGAATGTTCCCCCGGTATAACCTCTTATCGAATATTAAGAATTTGACAAGGATAGTCCTCGGGAGGTATTTATATATGTTTCCTAAAGTCTTATTGTCACACCCCACCCCGGACACTTGTCATGTAGGGCTAGCGTGACGTAGACATGACACCGCCCAACTGACTAGCCAACCTCAATACGTCAATAACAAAAGTGTAAATCTATACAACATGTATAATAGTCCCCACTGATAGGGATACACCGTCCCGAACGTAAATACAATCAAACAAATCCCCTGAACCTCACTTAGATTTCATTTCTGATATCTCCTCTCCAAAAGTTTTCTCAAATGACTCATTTGCGTGACCCGCATAACTCTATCTAGCGCTAGTAGGGGACCGACCGACTCCTAGCTATTTTACCTGCGAGTATACTGCCTTCTTAGTAAAAATATTTTGTAATAATAAATCATTCTACAACATCTAAATAGATCAAGCGTTGAGTATAGAACCAACACGTAACTAGTAAAATTCTCCATAATATAAGCAGTGAAAATAAAGCAATAAATATAAGTTCCACTCCAACCTATCTAGTAAAATAATACCAATCACCATAATAAATAATAAATCACCCAATATAAGTAAAACATCACATCTCAAACACACATCTCAAATCACCACTCCACCACAACACACACTGGCTAATCATAGTGATCGTTTTAACCTCATGATCGGGAGTTGCAACGGTACCGTAACATCCATAAGAATGCCTTCCTATGAAATATCCACACCCCTTTTGGGGAGAAATATAATCCACACCCCTTACGGGGAGAAACATCCACATCCCATGGGAAGAATCCACATTCCTTACGGGGAGAAACTATACCCCTTTCGGGGAGAACAACTATGGCATTGTCAAAATCATCAATATAGTTGAAAATCCACATCCCTTACGGGAAGAAATACATTTCCACACCACATCGTCAAAAATCCACACCCCTTATGGGGAGAATTTCCAAAATCGCGTTTTTCCTTTTCCTTTTTAAAAGTACCACCAATTTCAATAAAAGAACTAGTTTTCCACCTTTGTACCACCGATTTCAGTAAAAACTATTTTTTCACCTTTATTTTTAGAAAATCAAGCATTTTTAGAAAACCATATATTTTCCACCCTCTTTCCAAAACCAGCCATATCCAACGAAAAGTATTTTTGTATCCTTCTTTTTAGAAACCAACACAATTCCCCGAAAATTCATTTTACCAACTCACCCCAAAAACCTGCTTGATCCATATCATTTATGAAATCATACAGAGTAAGTAAGCACATATGTCATCATATATATATAGAAAATAGTTTGGTAAGAAGACAGTACACTCACCTCGTTAACCGCTCTCCAAAGCCTTCACTGACCACACCCTATCGGGACAACGGTGCCTGCGAGCCTAATAGTAACAGAGCCTAAATTAATATCTTATCTAAAACATCTGAATCATGCAATGCAGACCCTATATTTCAAATCGTTACTATTTTATGTACCACGTAATTAAAATTAATTAATCGTTAGGAAATTGTTACGATTTTGGGATTTGTAACGCTAAATAAAATTTAATTTAACGAAAATTATTAATCGATTGAAATTTCACCTGTTTTCGAATCATTTGGCGACCACGAGATGGGTTTTTGATTTTTAGTGGGGTGGTTTGTATAATTTCCTTTTTTTTTTTTTTTTTGCCTTCTTCCTTTTTTTTTTTTTTTTTTTTTTTTTTCATTCCTATTCTACTTTGGTTTCCGTCGGCCGGCCACGCACCACCCGTCGACAACCACCCTCACATACCCAGCAGCAGCTCCGTTGGACCAAAACGGAGACCTACACAGCCGCCGACCGAACAAAACCGACACACACATACTCCAACCTGAAAACTGAATGGCATACCCATCCACCAAAAATCGACGGCCGGACACACCCCGCCACGGCGACCCATGACCCCCGGCTGACCACCCATACATACATGAAGTCGACAAACACACACACACACACATCTGAACCACACGCCCACACACGCCGAAACACATACACCCACATATAGTGCCGGAAAACAGAGCACCCACGACCCAACATACACATGCACACAACTATACACCCACTCTCCGAACAACGGTCGTTTGAACATCGTTTACTTCGTCGGCGACAGACACACACCACCGGCTGGACAGATGGACACACACACGCACAACCGGAGCCCACTGCCGACCTCGCTCTCTCTTTACTCTGTTTCTTGTTCTTGGTTTACAGCCAACACACACATACACTCCACTTACCCAACCGAAAATACGGGGATGACACCCCCATTGGACCAACAACGACGCCCACCAAGGACACCACAACGGCAATTGAACAACACACAATGCACCTCCGCCGGAGCAACGGCTGCGATCCGAAACTCACCACCGTCGAACCCCTTCTCTCTCTATTTCCTGATTTCCTTTTTAATTTCAGATCCGATGAGATTTTTTGTTCAGTACGCATGCATGAATATATATATATATATATATATATATATTGCATGTACGTAGTAGGTTCAATTCATCCAAGCGTGCCACGTCGCTGCTTTCTCCATTTCTTGTTGGCGGTTTGCTCGTCCGATCACATATGTATATATATATATATATATATATATATATATATATATAAAATAATTTTTTTAATTAATTACTCTTTCCTCCCCCAACTTCCTTTAAATCTTAACTTTAATCACTTTCAACTTTTAAAAGTTTCTAAGATTTGCAATTTCACCCCTTTAAGTTTCAATTAAAAGTTAAATGTCAATTTACCCCCCCCAAAGTTTGGATTTAATGTTTCTAAATTTGCAAATTGACCCTTAGATTTTTAATTTGAATCTTTATTGACCCAATTTCACCTCGAATTTTTCTAGTTACTCTAAAATGCAACTAAAATGACGTACATGCTACGATTGAGGTCTTACAACTCTTCCCTCCTAAAAGAAATTTCGTTCTGAAATTTTATTACCTTAGTCGAATAAATGCGGGTATCTGTTCTTCATCCCGTCTTTTCGCTCTCATGTCACATCTTCCACTGCATGACTGTGCCATAACACTTCGACTAAAGAAATTGTTTTCATTCGTAACACCTGGTCTTTACGGCTTAGGATTTGGACTGACTCCTCAACATAGGTCAATTCTGTTTCCAACTCGATCGGCTACAAAGTCAACACATGAGAAAGGTCTGGCACATATTTTTAGAGCATCAATACATAGAAAACGTCGTGTAGTCGAGATAACTCTGGCGGTAACGCAAGTCTATACGCTGTCGTGCCAACTCGATCTAAAATTTCATATGGTCCGATGTACCCTTGGACTTAACTTCCCTTTCTTCCCGAACCTCAGTATGCCTTCCCATAGAGAAATATGCAAAACACATGATCTCCCATCTCCAACTCCAACTCTCGTCGGCACTTGTCTGCATTACTCTTTAGTCGACTTCGAGCGAATATTAATTTATATCGAATCACCTTGATTTTGTCTACTGTCATTTGGGCGATATCCCGCATCAACAATTTCTTTTATCCTACCTCATCCCAGCGTTTTTCATCGAGTCATCGGACAAATATAAAAAAAAATAAAACTTGCTGAAATTTAAATTGCGAAGAGAACAAAATAAACTGGAAAAAAAAAATAAAAATCAGAAAACATACCTATTCTAGTCCAAGAATCTCGATATTCGGACTTTTTTCTCTCGCAGACAGCTTCCCGAAAAATGTTTGGGAATCACTCTATAAGGGATTTTTCTCTCAATTTTTGAATGTCTCCAAAGGGTTTCTCTTTTAATTTTTGTGTTTTTAAACTAGGAGGAGGAGGGTCCTATTTATAATAAGGATGAGGAGTGAAAAATTCTAGAAACCCTAGTCCCAATTCGACGAGGAAAATGAAACAAAACCTAAAAGGAAAAGAAAACCTAATCCCATTTTGACAAGGAAACCTTTTCTTTTCCATTTGTTTTAGTTTTAATTTTTTTTTTCTTTTTTTCTTTTATCTTTCTTTTCTTTTTTCATTTTTTCTTTTCTTTTTTCTCTATTTTTTTTTTAATTTTTTGAAAATAAAAATAAAATAAATTTTAAAATAAAGCATAAAATTTTTGCGAGATGATCAAAATGCCGTGTCTACACTTCATTCCAGTAGGCGTAGTCACGGGCCCGAGGCCCCACCCAGCCCATTGCCCTTTTTTAGGGTTTGGGCTTGGGTAGGGCTAGGGCCCCAAAATTCAGGTCCGTTCATTTTCAAGGTCGGGCTTGGGCATGACCATTTTTATTTAAGGTCGGATTGGCCCGACCCAACCATTTATTAAATAAAATTATATTTATATATAAAAAAGACCAATTAATAAGTGTTAAGTGAGATAATCCTAATTAATAAGTGAGATAACCTTAATTAATATGGAATTATGAATTTATTTTATTTCAGTGTGAAATGTGGATGATTGTTTTTTATTTTATTTTTAGAAAAATTAATATTAGTAACTACTAATTATTATGTATGAATGCATTTTATAATTTTAATTTGCTATTTTAGTGATTATTTTTAAATTATAAAAAAAAATTATAGGGCCGAGTTTCGATTTGAAATTTTTTGTTTAGGGCATGATAATAGGGCCCGCTTATAGGGCCAGTCCGGACTTGGGATTACCATTTTTCATAATATCCTAAGTAGGGCCTGACCTGACCCCGACCCATGACTACATCTACCTACCAACAATCAATTTTTTTACTGGTCTTCTTATATCTGTAAAAAATTAAAGAACCGACATTTATTCTTCAGTGGTGATTGGGAATATTCCTCGAAAGATAGAGGATTGATTCCAATAGTTGCTTGAATCCCATACTACAATGTGGCAGATTTTGATCAAATTGACTCATTTGGGCATTAATCACATTATGTGATTTTATATTGTTTCAATTAATTATTTAATTTATTTTAAACTATATTTTGTCACAAATTTTAATAAATTAAAGATTTTTTTTCCACAAATTAAAAAATAGTTGAAATTTTATATCTTTTTGTCACAATTAATAGTAACTAAAAATTTGTCGTGAGATGTAATTTTGCTTACCAAAAATTATGATAATGGATACTAAAACTAAACTAAACACACGAGCACTAGTAATTTAATTAAAACAAAAATTGAAAATACTGTAAATATTAGGTGCAATACCATAGCATGTAAAAGTATTATTTCAAATTGAAAGGAGTTTGTTTGTTTTTCTTGGATTATAGAGCGGGTCGGATCGACCCGTGAAGCTTTCACATGGACCCTATGATTCATGGAAAGTCACCATGTGAATTGATGCACATCTTGATCTTAAGGATCACGTTTTTTCGATAGACACCCATTAGAATAGACATACTCTTTCGGTATATACCCATTGGAACGGACACATCCTTTGGGATTTTCTCTATAAATATGCGTTGATACATCAAGGTCTCTATCTCATCAGATTACAGATAATTTGAGTGGCCTTGGTTAATTAGTGTGTGAATATTATCAGAAAATACTCTAATAGTATTTTTCTTGCCGACGAAAGAAGAAATGAGAAACTGGTTGTAAACGAATCTTCCAAATCCAAAAGGTACGCTTCCGTTTTAATGTTTTCGTATTTGTCAACATTGGTATCAGAGCCCTATAGACTCATTTCGCCAAATCATAAAGTCCATGAAAGAGAAAACGTTTCTTTTTCGTTCATGGCCGATTTTTTTTTTTTTTAAAAAGTTCGATATTTCTGGAAAATTTTTATACAGAAAAAATTCTATGTTTCATTGCGAGTCCAACGATATAAATTTCATAAAATTTGAACGTACAGTTGATTTTATATGATTTTTTCAAGATTGAAAACGTATAATTCATCGTTCTGTTCATGCCTACTGTTCTGGTTCTGGAATAGTGAAGAAGACAACGTAAAACGACATCGTTTCGTTTATTTAGTGAAATGGTGCATTGGTTCTTAATATTTATTCGCACCTTAGTGCTGAAACCATGTGTTGGACAATTGGCTAGTCTTTGTGGCTGGTGGCTTATGGGGCGTAGTTGGTCTGCGATTCGACTCTAGGCAACACAATTGCGTTTTATTTTTATTTTTATTACTTTAAACAAATTAGTAATAAAAAGTTTTAAAGGACAAACCCAATGGGAGTTTAACCTTGATCGTTCGGTAATAAAGCAACGCACAATCACCACTAGGACAAACAACCATATGTTATGTCCATTCCATTGTTTATTAATATATTCGCAAGTTACAATGCACTCTCATGCTTCATTGTATATCATGTTATGAAATTTGGTTTGGTTGAATTATATGTCAACATGTTATTTAATTTGATATACATATCATGTTTATTTAGAAAAACATGAAATTAAAATTTGTAGGCAATAATGAGTTGAGATATGTTTTTGTCATTTATTTTGTTTTGCGCATAATATATCTAGAAATGATATTTAAATCTATAAATGCAAGAGATGATTATGAGCATAGCAAAATTTTCAATCTTGTACTATAGAGATATGTATTATTTTTAGATTCAATTATTGTGGTAAAATAATTAGTATATGTGCTAATATTCTAAATGTACATAAAATATAGTGAAATGGATTTAACGAATATAGTAGCGAATCTTGCCAAAGTTTAGAAACTGGATGTGAATAACTATGATATTTGGCATTGTAAGGTCCAGTATCTCCTAAATGAGCGAGAAGTTCTAAAAAACACTAACACAGCATGAAATCACCTCCCGAAGGTAATTCTGCTCAACACCGGCGTGAGATGGAAACCTATCAAAATTGGGCCAAGAAAGATTGTAATGTAAGATTTACTATGTTAAGTTATATGCACGATGATCTGATTGGTGATTATGAAAGTTATGCCACCGCACTAGAGATGTGGAATGCCTTGAAGTTGGCATTTGCCGATACATCAGTAACTAGGTTGCAAGCCTTGACACTTAAGTTTGAAACTTATAAGATGTCTCCCAAAACAAAAATGGTTGAGCATCTTCAAAAAATGCTGGCTATGATACGTGACCTAAAAGCAGATGATAACAACTTATTTGATGAGCAACAAATCCTAGTTGTGCTTCGCTCTTTGCCTGATTCTTGGGAGCAAATGAAGCTTACAATGACTCACAATGACACACAATGAAAATATCCAAAATTTTACCCAATTACAGCGTTATTTGGAATTGGAGGCAGAGAAGTTGGAGGCACAATATAATACTTCTATATTTGTCGTTGAGTCTAGCTATCGCCAGATATTTGGGTCCAAGCGAAAGTGGTAGGACAAAGAGCAACAAGAAGGAATAAGAGGATCTGCTTATAAAAAGAGAAAGGGCAGAAAGTATCAAAAAGGCAAGTGTGGGAGAAAGAAGGACAAGTCTAAGCTAAAGTGTTACAACTGTGATAAACTTGGTCACTTCGCTGGTGAATGCACTGAGACGAAAAAGGTATAAACCAACTCCATCTTTCAAAATGACACATTTGTATACAGTCATGTCTTGGTTGCTTATTCATTTCCTGATTGGATTGTAGATACTGGAGCAACAAGACACATCATAAAAGATCAGGTAGGGTTCATTGAGTATTGTAGAATTCCAATTGGGAGTCAACATATTTACATGGGGAATAGCACTAGTGAAGATGTGATAGGAATTGGAACCTATCAATTAAAGATACATTTGGACGTACCGTGCTTCTCTATGATGTTCTCTATGCTCCTGGAGTTCGACGAAACTTGATGTCTGTTGCAGCCATAGCCGGACTAGGTTTTTCTTTCAGCTTCACTATAGACTCTGTTTAATTTTATTTAGACTCTGTGTTTTATGGTAGTGGACACATAGTAGATGGATTCTATTTACTAGATGTTGATGATTCTTTATATTTTGATACATATTTAACTTCTAGTGATAATGAGTCTATTACATCTATATCTGTTACATGACATACAAGACTTGGTCATATTGGGTAAGAAAGAATGATAAGGTTAGCTCGAGAAGGATTTTTAGGTCCACTCTCTAAAGTTAACTTACCTGTCTATAAATCTTGTTTGGCTGGAAAGGCCACAAGAAAGCCTTTTGGCAAGGCTAGAAGGGTTACATCTCCCTTAGAGTTAGTCAATTCTGACATTTATGGACTTATGAATATTAGGGTACGACATGGTGCTAATTATTATATCATATTCATTGATGATTACTCACATTTTGGTTATGTTTATCTCATTTCTCATAAATCAAAGGCATTGGATTGCTTCCAAAAATTTGTTCATTTAGTTGAGAATCAAAAAGGTAAAAATCTTAAGATTTTACGTACTGACCGAGGACGTGAGTATTTATCTGAACAATTCAAGGACTTATGTGATAATAAAGGCATAATTAGACAGTTGACGACTCCTGGTACTCCACAACAAAATGGAGTAGCCAAGCGTAGGAATCGAACTTTATTGGATATGGTGAGGTCAATGGTGGTACATGCTAATCTATCCATCAAATTCTGGGGAGATGCTTTATTGACAACAACCTATATCCTTAATAGAGTTCCCTCCAAGTCAGTATCATCTACACCATATGAGTTATGGACTGGTTTCAAACCAGAATTAAAACACTTGCGACCATGGAGATCTACAGGATATGTTGGTGTTACATCACATGCACATGGAAAATTGAGCCCTAGAACTCAAAAGTGCACATTCATTAGATATCCTGATCACTCCAAAGGATATGTGATGTAAGACCCTAATTTTTGCTTACGCATAATTTTAGCTGCATTTTAGAACATTTAGAAAATAACAGGGTGAGATGTGTCATTTCTAATTTAAATTAAAAGTTTAGGGGTTGATAGGTGTAAATTACCTATCTATTTTTAATCCGAACATTGTTAATTTTTTAGTATGTTTTAATATGTTTTTGTGTTGTTTTGTAGGTTTTTGAATAAAATGGTGAAATCGTGCAAAATCGGTACAGGTACAGTAACTTTAAGGCCATTTTTGAACATTATTCCATTCGATTTTTGGAACACTCAAAACTTGGAAGTTGTATATATGTTTCTTAGCTTTCCATAGGTTTTTAAATCACCTTAATCGGAGTTCGTACAAAGAAGTTACAACTAAAATACCAATGGGTGTCACCGCCGCAGTGGTGACACCACCGTCGTGGCGATGAAACAGTAGAGAGTTGCTAAACTTTCTGCATTTTCACCACCTAGGAGGTGATCCCACCACCTAGGCAGTTACTCTGGACCAAATTAGGATATTTTATTAGATATTTTGAGATATTTAGCCCTATAAAAGCCTTGCTCCTTCCTCATTTTCGGCCCTCTACCCCTTAGAACATATTTAGGGTTAGATTGAGAGGATTTTGGGGAGCTCAAGCAAATCCTAAGGAGAAGAACACATTACAACAAAGGAGAAGCGATCTTGGAACGTTCTTAGCAACAAATCTTCGGACTAGGCTAAATTTCTCTCATTTCTTCCTTTATTTCTTAACTTAGGAATATTGTTTAAGCATGTTTAGCTCATTTATTATTGTATAACCGGCTATAGCCATGAGCTAAACGGGTTTTTGTCTATGGATTAATGTAAATTTATAAAAGTGTTGTTTGTTTAAGTTTGTGTTTCGTTAATGTGTGTTTTATAATAATTTCGATTGTGTTTGCCGTGTTGTAATGATATTATGCTTGTTTAGATAATTAGAGAATACGGAGTTTGACGCTCGGGAGAGGTAATCCTGGATTCGGACTAGGGTAAATACAACATGACAATCTAACGACCTGGGAGGGCGTTAGAAAGTGTGCAATCAATGACATTGGGGCAAGACTCACGTGATCTAGTGTCGTTAAGATGTTGAGGGGGACTTCTGCGTTGATGCAAAGTCATGTATTCACCCGTCTTACACTCGAGAGAGATGGTGAGTGAGTTTACGAACCGAGATTGTCGGATACCCGAACGCCATTAACGTAAACTAAAACGAGACTAAGCACGTTTTTGTCAACAAAGTTAATCCCTAGGCAATATTTTCCCTAAATCATCTCATAGTAATATTAGTTAGTTAATTTAATTAGATTAATTAACTGATTAGTAGTATTATTTAATTATAAATACAATTTATTTTTGCCTAGATAAAATTAGGTCATGACAAACACGATACTCAATAATAGTCACAACCAATCCCTGTGGATACGATAACCCTAACTCTCCCGATCCATATACTAAAACTTGACCTCGTATACTTGCGAGTGAAAGTAGCGGCGTATTTACGCGCTACCAAGGGTCAATTAGCACTTTTGGAAATATTCATTTTTAAATTTGGGATTTAAATAATAACCTAAAAAAAATTGAGGGGAGGTTAATGTAATTTAGAAAAAATTAATATATATATATATATATATCCATGCACACATGATATTATCACTTAAGAAGGGAAAAAACAGAGAGAGATGAGAAGGTTCGGTTGTATGTTGGATCGTCAGCGGTGTGGGTGATTGCGTCGGCGGTGGTCTGTTTTGTTCAAGGGTCGGACGGTTGTGTGTTTATGTGTATTCGATTTTATTGTCCGGCAGTCGGGGAGAGCGTGTGGGTGTATGTGTATCGTGTGTGTGTATAACCATCGTAGGGTGTGTGGCTGTCCGTTCGTCCAGCGTATGTGAATGGGTGATCGTTGTGTGTGGGTGTGTTTCATGATCGTTGCAGTCACCGACGTTGTTTTGCTCATCTGGTGGGAATAATTGTCGTGGGTGAGGTAGCCGGTCCGGTAGGTGTGTGTGATCGTAGACGGTGGGTGTGCGTTTATGTGTTTTGTGTGTGTGTGTTCAATTGCTACGGTGTGTGTGTGGATTGTCTAATAGGGCGTGTTATGTGTGCATGTGATGTTCGGACGGTGGTGAGGGAGTCGTCGGAGCTGGTGAGGAGAGAGAGAAAAACGGTCGATCTGAAACGAAGCAAAAACAGAGCCACTATAGCGTTGCCTAGACGGTGAGGTTTAGGTGCAGAAAATAGAAAAGGAGGAAGGAAAGAAGAAGAAAAAAATCAAATAAAAATTAAAAATCCAAAATTCAATTTCCCGACCTGCGAACGATTCGAAACAGGTAAAATTTTAATCGGGTGTATTATCGATTAAATTAAATTGTTAAGTATTAAAATTTTTGCAATCGTAATAGTAATTCTTGTAATCGTAATAATATTGTTATAATCGTTAATCTTAAATAAACTAGTACAGTAAATATTAATGTAGCGAAACAGACAAAATAATAATTTTTCATAATAAAAATTTTGGGAATGGGAAATATGAAATTTTGGGACTGCATTGCATGTTAGGTTATTTTAACTAAAATATTAATTTAGACCTATCGTTGTTAGGTTCATAGGCACCTGTGTCCCGGTAGGTTTTGGACGATGATATTTTTGCAGTGCGGAAAACGAGGTGAGTGTACTGTCTTCTATATAAATTTGCAAATCTTATTTTCGTATAAATTATGGAAAATGTGTTTACTTAAAATGGATGATTTCGCAACTTATATGGATCAAGTTGGTTTTTGGTTTTAAAGGTGGAAAATGATTTTTGGATCAAGTGGGTTTTAAATGTGATTTTTGTCCAACAATGCCATAGTTTTCTTCTCGTTAGGCGGGTATGACCTACAAGATGTGGATTTTCTTCTTGTTAGGCGGGTATGACCTACGAGATGTGGATTTTCTTCTCGCTAAGCAGGTATGACCTAAGAGATGTGGATTTTCTTCTCGTTAGGCGGATATGACCTACGAGATGTGAATTTTCTTCTCGCTAGGTAGGTATGACCTATGAGATGTGGATTTTCTTCTCGTTAAGCAGATATGACCTACGAGATGCAGATTACCTACTAGGCAAGTCCTGCAGGGTGGTTTGACTCGTCAGGAGTGCAAATCCTGCGGGTGGTACGGTATCGTTGCAACTCCCGATCGTGAGGTAAAAACAATCTTATGGCTAGTAGAAAAGTGGTGTAAAGTATTTTATTATACGATGAACTACGTGAATTGATTTGGCTTAGATATATTATTTTAAAATGGATTGGCGACAATATATTATTTTGTTGCACTGGTTGACTTGAAATATTTGGATTGGGTGTTTTAAATATATGAGTTTATTCCAGTGGTGATTGAAAAATTGGATTTCCGTACGATATGTGATTATATAATATTATATTTTGAAACGTGGTATTTAATACTTATACTTGATCAATACAAAATATTTTTATTATGAAGACAATACATAGATAAAAATTTATGGTTTCAGGTGCCGCAAATAGGAGTGAGTCCACTACTGGCACTAGGTAGAGTCCGAAGCTAGTGTCATATTGGGAGTGGGCTGGTCAGAGGTGAACCGTGGGAGGTTCAACAATATTTTTGGGGATTTTTGTTGTATATATATTTGGGGACAGGTGTGTCCCATATTTCTGGAAATGAGTATGAGGTATTGTTTTTGGGGTAAAATAATTGATAGGGGTACGCGTGTGTCTGAGTATGTATGTATATATATATGTATTTGTTTGTTTGGTTAGACAGGGAGTGTCATGTCGACGTCACGCCTGGTCTCGGGTGACGGGAGCCCGGGGTGGGGTGTGACATGTGATGTTACATGAACGTTCTGATAGCGTACTGACTGAGATTGAGTCACACGATATCAAATTTATGGAAAATAAATTTCCAAGCAGAGGTAAACTAAGAGGTAGTAAAGAACTTTATGAGCTGAATGAATCAAATGATAACTCTACACCATCACTCGACGAGGGTGGGGAAATTAATCCTCGTCCTTCTACAAGTACGCCAATGATCATCGAGGATAGTGGGAGTGATTTAGAGAATAGTGAGAGTATACCGCAAAATAATTCTCAAACTCTTCAGTTGCGTAGAAGTCAACATGGAAATATTCCTCGATGTTTATTTGGGATTGATGAGGAATTTTTCATGAGTTCTTAACTAGAGGAAGATGAACCTTCCTCTTATCAAGATACCTTATCATCGCCTGCTGCTAAAGAATGGATAACTGCAATGGAAGATGAGATTAATTCTATGCAAAATAATCAAGTATGGGAACTAGTTGATCTTTCGTCTGGACGAAAATCTATTGGAAACAAATGGGTTTTAAAGATTAAACGTCAGGCAGATGGATCTATCGATAGGTTGTCACACCCCACCTCGGACACCCGTCACCTGTGGGGCCGGCGTGTCATCGACACGACATTACCCAGGCGACAAACCAACTCGAAAGCGACGGTAGGCATTCATAATTATACAAACATCAAAATACAGGTCATAAACATCTTTCCTAACGAGGGACACACCCGTCCATGAATTCCCTTTAATAACAACAAAAGGAGAAAAAAAAAACGATGAACCTCTCCTAGGTTCGCCTCAGGTAGCACTTCCCAAAATTTTATCCTTGCTATACCATCGACGGACTCTACCTTGTGCCAGTAGGGAATCGACTCCTAACCATTTCACCTGCGAGTGTACTGCCTTCTCAATAAAATCATTCTTAGTTAATAATAATAATACCTTCTAGATAACAAAACATTTACACATGGATTAAGCATAAGCACCATATATGCAGTAAAAATGAAGTAATATATATAAGTTCCATTTTTAAAATCATGCAGTATAAATATCATACCAATCGCCTGAAATAAATAATAAATTACCCAATATAAACAAAATATCACACCCCAAACCACCCCTCCACCACAACACACACTAGCTAGCCATGGTGATCGTTTTAACCTCACGATCGAGAGTTTGCAACGGTACCGTACCATCCGTAGGATATGCCTTCCTACAAACACCCATCACTCCACCGAAGCGGATAATCACTGCGCAGTACAAACGTCTAACATCACTCTGCCGAAGCAGATAAACATCATTCCGCCGAAGTGGATCAACATCACTCAATAATATCGTCTAATCGCCACATAATTTTTCTAAAAGCTTCTAATCTAAATACAACCAGTTTTCATTATATATATATATATATATATATATATATATATATAATTCAACGAGAAGACAGTACACTCACCTCATTTCTGGCGCTACAAAAACCTCACTGTCCAAAGCTTACCGAGGTGTTGGCATCTGCGAACCTAGAAATGATAGGGTCTAAGTTAATATTTCATGTAAAATCACCTAGTCATGTAAGGCAGGCCCTAAGTTCCGCATTTTCCATTCCCCATATTTTATCTATGAGATTTGTTATTATTCTTAATAATTTTGTTTAATTATTTATTACATAAGAAATCCCGTAATATGAACGATCCCAATTTATTACTCCGGTTACAAAGATTTTAGGCTAAGATTGAATTTTAACAAAACTAGAATAAATTTAACGGCAAACGAGATCCTTTCCGAGTTATTCACGGGCTGCGAAAAGGATTTTTATTTGAAGTGGAATTTTTCCCCATTTGCTGGGGTCAGTTGTGCAATTTTTCCTTTTTTTTTTTTTTTTTCTTCTGTTTTCGGTTCTTCCCAACCCCGACGGTCGGTCTCTCTCTCTACCGTTGCCGACCGCCGGTGGCTTCCCCCTCCTTGCCGACTCACCTGTCAACCCCCGCACCACCCACGACGTCCATCAGACACCACCCCTCGGCCACCCCACCGGCTCACCCGTACACCCAACAGGCCCCCGGTTCACCCACCTACGCCTGCTGCGACACCCACAATACCCCCTCATGCATGCAACTACTTATGTATGCCGGTGCCATCGGCTCGCCACGGGACCAATAGCTCTTGCCGACGGCGGCGTACACACACAGCGGCTCACCGCAGCTGCAACCAACTCACTTCACCGCCACCGCCGTTGATCGCCTTCTCTCTCTCTCTCTCCGTCTCATTTTTTTTTTTTCGTTGCTGGGTCTTCGTCGAAGCAACACACATTCACACACACACACGCACGCACGCACACCCTAACTGGAAAAATTCAAACACACACACACTATTCTCATACTGTCGGAAGAAGGAAAAAAAAAACCAGCGCAACCCCCCACCGCCGGATTTTACCGACCCATTTTGTTACGCTCATGCATGCACACACCTATCAACTAATTAGAGGGAATCCACATAAATACTCACCAACCCGACGATCGGAGATGGTTGGACGGCGATTTGCAACTCCCGCTCACCAGCGACGCTAAAACGTGCATTGTCCCTCCGTTGACGAGCCACGCCACCGGTCGGACCACCCTCTCCTGGAACTGTTTACGTTGTCCACACGACCACGCACGCCCTTATCAGCCATGACCATGCTGCCGGAGGAACGTCAATTCAAGAAAAATCGATGACCCCTTCCGTTCCGGTTCTCTCTCTCTCTCTAGAATTTTTGAGTTTTTCTTTCTTTTCTGATTTCCTCACTTCAGTACATGTAGAAGGGTTTTTAATGCATGATATTAGTGGTTAAACCAATTCTGAGCTTGCCACGTCGCCCCTCGATCGCCCCTCCTTGGCCGGTGGATCGTCGTCGGTTTACCGTGTGGGTATAAACATATATATATATATATAAAAAATTAAATTACACTTTCCTCCCTTCATTTTCTTTAGGATTCTTATTTCAGTAAGTTTAAGTTTTAAAAGTTCCAACATTTATAATTTTGCCCTTAACATTTTTACTTTTGATTCCTAATTGCCAATCCAAATCTCAAGTTTAAATTTTTGTGTTCTTAAATTCCCAATTTGACCCCCAACTTTTGATTTGAGTTTTTATCAATAAAATTTTTACCCTAAAATTCTCTAATGTTCTATAATGTGACTATTTATGACGTACGTCCTATAACTTAGGTTTTACATAGGTACAAAGCTCATCTCATGGTAAATGGTTACACTAAAAAAGAGGGTGTAGAATATGAGGAAACTTTTTCACCTATTATTAGGTTTGTCTCCATTCTCCTAATCCTAGCCATCGTCGCCCATTTGGATCTAGAACTTTTTCAAATGGATGTTAAAACTGTTTTTCTCAATGGAGAACTAGATGAGGAGATCTACATGGATCAACCTATTGGTTTTCTGGCCAAGGGACAAGAGCGTAAAGTGTGCAAGCTAAAACGTTCTATTTATGGTCTAAAATAATCATCTAGACAATAGTACCTCAAATTTCATCAAGCCATAATTACTTTTGGCTTTATCATGATTGAGGAAGATCATTGTGTTTATATAAAGCAGTCGGAGAAGGGTTTCATTATCCTTACTTTGTATGTAGACTATATTTTATTGGCAAGAAATGACATAGGGATGATTGTCTCCACTAAAGAGTGGTTGTCCTTACTTTTGATATTAAAGGCATAGGTGAAGCGAATTATGTACTTGGTGTTAAAATTATTCAAGACCGTTCTAAGAAACTTATTACTTTGTCTCAAGAGACTTATATCAGGAAGGTACTTGAACGATTTCAAATGCATAATGCTAAGCCTATAGACACTCCTGTTGAGAAGGGTAGTACCTTGAGTCTTAATTTTTGTCCTAGAACTAATGTTGAAAAAGAAGAGATGTCCCGTATACCATATGCAAGTGCAATTGGAAGTCTAATGCATGCCATGATATGTACACGACCAGATATATGTTATGCTGTGGGGTTGGTTAGTCGTTTCTAGAGCAATCCAGGATTTTTTCATTAGAGAGCAGTTAAAAAGATCTTGCGGTACCTTCGTGGAACCGCAGACTATATGTTTTGCTATCGTTGTGGAAATATACATTTGCAAGGATATAGTGATGCAGATTGGAGTGGTGACTTGGATGAACGTAAGTCGACATCAGGATATGCTTTCATACTCAGTAATGGTGCTATTTCGTGGTCTAGCAAAAAGCAATCCTATATAGCACTATCCACTATGGAAGTAGAATATGTTGCTTGTGCTTTGGCAGTTCAAGTGGCTGTTTGGTTAAAAAGATTTTTAGAAAGTCTTGAGATAGTACCACATTCTGTAGATCTTGTAACCATACATTATGATAGTATGGCTGCTCTCGCATATGTCAAGGATCCTAAGTATCATGGAAAGACGAAGCATATTCAAACTCGATATTACTACATCCAAGATAGAGTCTCACATGGAGAAGTGGTACTCAAGCATATTTCTACGAGTAAAATGGTGGTTGATCCCTTAATCAAACCTATTTCTAGAGATTTGTTCCAATCTCATGTAAAGCTTTGAGTCTTCGTAGATTGTAAAAGATATACTTGATTTATTGACTTCATATATTTGTACCACAATGCACATTTACAATTTCATACTTTATTTACATTTATTAAAAGTATGATAAATGATTTAGGATATTTGCTATAACACACATTTTACCATGATGGTAGATGTCACTAGGCTAAATGGTTGGCTACTGACATAGCAATCAACCTCGACGTTGAGATAGCATGCGAGATGAGACTTTCGAAATTCTGAAGATTGAGTTAGAGAATTCTTTATAATGTCACCTTGGATGAGCCAAGATGAGGTTTATGAAAAATCGAACATGAAAGTTTCTCACACTTCATGTAGCCTGAGAATAACCAAATGTGAGATTTCAAGTGGATACTCAAGGAGATACCAGCTTGAAGTTCTCAAGTTAATCACTTATGTAATGATTGGACTTAGAGTCGTACGATAATTTAGAATGACATCCTTATTTTTTATGAGTATAATACCGTAGCATATAAATCATACTACATGTGCTTTAAGACGACCACATAGTGAGTGAGAAATGGATCCCTACTTTCTTACTATGTGAGCCCTATATATGTAGATCATTAATAATGATCTAATTGTGCTCTTATAACTTTGAACTATGTTACGATTTAGAAATTTGATGTTGCTACTTTAGCTTGTTATCTTATGGCCATGAATGATGTGGTCTACAGGGACATGTCTAGTAAAGCAGTCAAATAGAAGTTGAATAACATGAGGATCAAAGGAAGATAATTTAGTAACACATCTTGTTAAAATTGCAGTGTACGGTGCTTAATGGTGGCCACCACATATAAAGCTATTTTTCAAAATTTTATTATATATATTATATTTTTTTTTGAAAATAAGCACGCTACTGCAAAGGAGATTAAGCATGTTCTGAGTTTTAAACCCTAGAGGGGTTAGAAATGCTTAATTTAATGTGATTGAATTGGTCTGGGGCATAGACGAGTATTTTAATTCGCAGCGAGATGTTGCCATATTAGTTTGATAGAAACTTAATATGGTGCTCCCATATTGTTTGAAGACACTTGTCGGTCGCACACACCACTAATCTGTATGAAGAGAGTATAATGCATGAGTATAAAGAGAGAAACATATTTGGTGCCCATTGTGTTCGAGTAGGAGATGTTGGATTATGGAGAGGGTCGGGTCGACCCATGGAGCGTCCACATGGGCCCCATGATTCATGGAGAGTCACCATGTGAATGGGTGCACTTCTTGATCTTAAGGATCACGTCTTTTCGATAGACACCCATTGGAATGGAAATACCCTTTCGATATGTACCCATTGGAACGGACATATCCTTTGGGATTTTCTCTATAAATATGCGTTGATACATCAAGGTCTCTATCTCATTAGATTACAGATAATTCGAGTGCCCTTGGTTGGTGAGTGTGTGGATATTATCGAAAAATACTCTAGTAATATTTTTCTTGCCGATGAGAGAAAAAACGAGAAACAGTTTGTAAACGAATCTTCTGAATCCGAAAGGTACACTTCCGTTTTAATGTTTCCGCATTTGTCTATAGTTTTGGTTTTATTTTTTTATTTTTTTGAATTGAAAAAGTCCCCTAGAATGGTATTTTTTTTTCATATCTTTTTGGTTGCCCTGCGCCAGTTTTGTATTGAAATTGACTTAATAGCAAGGATGATCAATTGATATTAGCATGGTTGATGGGGTTAGGGTCTGCAGTCCAATTCACACGTTTTTGCATCAATTAGGGGTACATTGGTATTCTTTTGCGACCCTTTTGAGCACGAGAGCAAACAGTGTCAGATTAATAATTTTTAGAATTTGTAGACCGAGGAAAGCTGCAACAATATCTATGAGGAAATTAATCAAACATTTAGGTGTATTTGATTGGGTGAAAAATGGATAGAAAAAAAAAATAGGATGAAACAAACATATTTTTCGAGACAAATTTTTTTTCTTTACAAATTTGGGAGAAAAATGAAGGAAAGTGATGAAAAATGATAATTATACCCTTAATAATAGATTTTTTTTTTTATCTATTTTTGTAATAAATTAGGGCAAAATAGTAAATTACATGAAAGTGAATTATTTTTCCTCCTTTCATTTTTCTTCCCAATCAAACAAGGAAAATAATTTTTCTTTTACAATAGATAAAAATATTATTCTTTCATTTTTTTCCATCCTTCGAGCCAAATGTACCCTTAGATGGCTTTTGGTACGCGGGATTCAAGATGAGATTGGAATGGCCATGGGAATGGTCATTTCATTCCTATGTTTGGTACATAAGATTTAATTTCATTCTCATTACTAAGGAATCTATAATCCCACAAAGTATGTGATTAACCAATATCAAGATAAGCTTGGCATTGGTTCATCCCAATTACATAGGATTAGGTTTTAATTAATAATTAGCCAAAAAACGAAACCAAATATTAAATAAATATTTAAATTCAAATGCAATTTAATTAAATTAACTATTATACTGTTTGAAAATTCAATTAAATTACTATTTTACCCTTTGATGTCATTCCAATACCATATGTAATCCCTTTCGTCACCAAACATAAGAATGGTAATGATCATTCTATTTCATTCCCATACTAATTTCAATGCTATTGTCATTCCATTCCAGCATACCAAACGCAGCGTTAGTGGATTGAATGGTGAGAACAAAGTCCGTCCAAGAGGTATTAGTCCGGTTGGCAAGAAAATGTGTCTTGTTTCCTTATCAAATAGGGTTCGACTTTTCTAGGAAATAATTCAGAAATTAAATCTTGAATTTAATCTTGAATGTAGAGTTTTTTTACCTTACAAAAAAAAAAAAAAAAAACTGAAATCATATATATATATAAACATATAAACGATTCACTTATAAAACAGATATTGAAAATCTATTTCTTGAGAAACGGATTTCTAATATCCGTTAAAAAAAAAAAAAAGGAAAACTGAATTCCGTTTATACAATTTTTTTTTGGAACTAAATCGGGGATTCAATCTCCGATTTTTCTTCACACTTTTTTTTTTTTTTTTTTTTAAAATGTTGATTCCTATTTTTTTTTTTCAACCAAAAGTGTTTTTTTATTTCTATTCTTATGAATTAAAAAAAAAAAAAAAAAAAACTTCAAGACAATAGGCGTTACTGAGAAATTGAAATTCTACTTTTAATTGAGAAAATACCAGTATTACATCGGTTCATATTAAAAATGAAAGTCCCAAAAAGCTTTAGGTCAAATTATAACATTATTTTTTAGTACCCATTTGCATGATATTTTCTAAATCTCAAATTATAACGTAAATTTTTTAACACTACTTAAAATTGAATCTTTCAAAGTATATGAAGTAAAGATATTTAATGTGGTTATAACATTTAGAGTGTTATTTCTTCTTTAGATGATTCTCATTTGTTTTCATACCTAAAATATAAAGCAATAGAGCTAAAAAATATAAGTATTAAATTCCAAGAGGATATATATAATTTTTCAACTTTTTAATGTGTGTTTGAATGACAATTTTATTTATATATTTATTTGTAGATTTTTAATTTTGTTTTTAAGGTTAACTTTTAAGCAGTATAATAAGTCTCAATTTGTGGTGGTTAGTAAATATTATTTTTAAAATTTTTATTAATGGTTATCAGTAAAAAAAAAAAAAAAAAAAAAAACCCACAATAAAATAGGAAATAACTTAAAATAACCGAGATAGACATCAAATTAAAATTAAATGCGATGACAAATACAAGTAGTAATCATAAAAAGAAAAAAAATAAAACATTACATAAATTAGAAAATATTACCCATCATTGGACTTTTCTAGCATCGATAACTACTTGATTTTATCAAACCATTTGTAGTGAATCTCTCCGTTTTCGTAATCGAATAGTTCTGGGTCATCGGTGTACTTGGGATTGGTAAAGTAATTCAATGTCTGCTCGTTTACATTTGGTGTATTAGTCTTCCAAATCTGGTGAAATCTCTATTTGACATGAATTCATTTCAACATTTATTTTATTTCTCATTTCATTGCGTGGCAAATTTTGGCAATGTAATCCGGTTCATTTTTTAAAATTTTGAAAAACCGTAATTTTGGAATCTTGAGGTGGTACATATGAGACATTGCCTCATAAATGTTCCTCTTTACCATTAGCATTGACAATTGTAAATTCTTTACCTCTTTACTATCTTTGCCCCATTCGATGTAGTTATAACTCTCATGATAATGAAGATTGACCCATCAAACAGTTTGTTTGAAAAGATTACCGTGTACTAAGAAAGTTCGTTTACTCGTGATGGGATTCAGCCATGTGCTAGAGAGATCTAGTTATCGTTGAACACCAGTGCAATCTGTAATAACATCCCATGGACTATACACGTCCTGGGGGTAACACAATCTATCTCGGGCGTCATACCATAGTAGTGGGCGTTAAGGTTCATCTTCACTCCAATATATCCATCCATATCATGTACCTATCTCATCTTGGTACTTAGCATGATCCTTTGTCCCTGAACCCTCACCAATGCATTGGATTTTTATTTTTTCCTTATCTTTGCCCTTATCCTTATCGTTTCCTGACTCTCTTGCCATTTGAACTGATTTTCTGAGTAATGAAAATGGAAAAGAGAAATGAATGTGGTGTGAATAATAATTCTGAAAGTATAGATCTATATATAGGCAATTTTTTGCGCATTCCTCATTTCCCGCCAGCCATTTTCCCGTCAACAGAATTCCCACAAAAAAAATTCCCTCCAAAAAATTTCTGTTTATTTTTTTCCCGCCAAAGTCTTTCCCACCATTTTGTTCCCCCATTTTTTGCCAATTTGTTGCTGATTTTCCGCCTTAGTTTTTTCTATAAATAGGAACAATCTCAGTTCCAAAATTAGCAACGTGTATTGTTAAAACTAATCTTTGTTTAGTAGTATTCACCTTATTTCGTTTTATTCCCAAAGACAATAAATAAAATTTACGAAGAAGATTACGATGAATATTTTTTAATATATATATTATTCTTTTTTATTTTCATTTATTCCTAATTTGACAGTTGGTTGTTTTGCAGGCAAGTATTTGGTGAATGTTAGTGGCTACATAACTGGTTAGCATGTCGCCGCATTAGGGGGCTAATTAGAACGAGAACAAGCAAATGGTATAGTGGTTTTGCAGGGACAGAGTTGGCATGCAACGACACTTTACCGGAGCGTCAAAAAGATGCTAGCATACGAAGTATTCATCAAGGCTTTTCAATGTTGAATCAAATAATGTTCACAAATTGTGTAATTTACTGTGACTGTAAGACTTCGGTTGAGGATGTGATAAACATTGGTAGGTTTAAACGACTGCTAAATGAGACAAGGAGCACAATAGAGTACTTATCGAAATCGATGAACAACTTGGCAGCTAGGATGGCTTCAAAGGGTTGGGATTATTTATTTAAATTTAACGAGTTTGTAGAATTTTTCTGATGGCATATTCATGGAATATATGATTGCCATTGAAGATATCCGAGCATAAAGGTTTGCGATCTATTTATTTGAATTTAACGAGTTTGTAGAATTTTCTGATGGTATATTCATGGAATGTTTGATTGCCCTTGAAGATATCTGAGCACGAAGGTTTGCTGATCCACTCGTCTAACAAACTTTATTTCAAACTCGTATTTATAGTAATTGTGTATGTAATGGACAATGTGTTTCTTTCTACGTATTGTCGTAGTATTGTAAACATTTCTTATTGCATATGTGTTTTGGAATTTAAATGAAGAGAAAAAGTATGTTGTTTGGTAGAAGTAACGTTATTATAATTTAATGTAGATATGATACATTAGATTAGAAAAGAAATACATAGTTAAACTGTAATCCAGCAATGTCAAAACATTATGCATTACTCTCATCATCAGACATTTCAATATCTGACTGATATTCAGGTTATCTTAAGTATCGTATGTAAATACGAGCTTCGTCTACCAAACCTTCTTGGAAACACTCATGTGCTGTCATTTGAAGCTCGTGTCGAAGAATTCAAATTTGAATTCAGTTATTTTCTTAGCGGTAGCGATACAACGCCATCTGAAGATAATGTGGTGTGTCTATTGACATTGTTCTGACCAATTGACGCACTATTGGAATATTGTATTGTCTTTATCCATTGATGATATCCTCTGCTTGGTTCACACGATAAGTTTATTTCTCCCGCATCCTTGCAACCCAACGTGAAGAGCAACGAACTCTTAGATCTATAGAGTACAAGAATTCATCTTTCAAAACCTAGTGGCGTCCCATTGAACGATATAGATCTAGTATTGTGTACATTCCAATCGATCGAAATGTGTTTGTAAATTGATATAGTGATGTGTGTGTGTGTGTGTGTGTGTATCTATGTGTGTCTATATTAATGATAAACGATGACTTGAATGGTCTAATCCATCGTAGTACAGTTGAATAATCAATTACTACTGATTACATTGAAAAAGCACCCACTGATTTGTGAAATCAACTCTGATAATGGTTGTATCGATAACGAAGGCTAGAAATGGCTGAAAATGCGTCGCCCAGTACGTTATTCAACAGTGAAAAAAAAAGATGAAAAAGGTTGACTAAGGTTAACAAAGGCTGGAAAAAAGCTGAAAATGCGTGGCCCAAAAACGTCAATGAACAGTGAATAAAAGCTAAAAAAGGCTGACGACAGCTGAAAAAGACTAACGAAGACTAAAAAAGAATAACAAAACCTGGAAAAGACAGATAAAGGTTGGAAAAAAGCTAAAAGCGAGTGGCTCAAAAATGTCAATGAATAGTGAATAAAAGCTAAAAAGACTAACGATGGCTAAAAAAGGCTAACAAAGCCTGGGAAAGACTGACAAAGGTTGGAAAAAAACTGAAAACACGTGGCCCCAAAAGGTTAATGGACAGTGAATAAAAGCTAAAAAGGTTGACGATGGCTGAAAAAAGGCTGACGAAGGCTGAAATATTGATAACGAAAGAGAAAGTTACTTATTATAAAAGATTTTTTTTTTCAAAGCTGTGTTATCCTTATCTTTTATTCAATTCAAGTTTATGTAATTTTGAGTCCGGAGTCTATATAAGATTCCCTTGTGTTATTGAAAAAAATAGATTGAAATATTAATTTCACCTTATAACGTTCGTGAAATGTCTTTAAACATTAATTCAAGTAAGGAAAACTCATATGGTATTTCAAGTAAGGAAAATTCATATGGTGTTTGGGGTTGACTTAGATCTTGGGATCACTATAGACAGTGGGTTCTACAGCCATATTATGATAACTATTGGACTGATCACGATACCAATCCGATCGAGTATCATGTTTGCCTACGGCAAGAGTGGGAATACAAGATAAGAGAGGCTAACAATCTTGTAAATTTTTTGAGAGACCTTAATGCACTTGTTCCGCATCGTCAAAGTCTTCAGATGCCTCACAGATGTTAAATTAATGACACAACTGAGATAGAATATGCTATTACACGAATTTGCATGGAGAAAAATCGAATGTTATTGCGAAGAAGTCGATATTATCTACTCCAACTAACCAATGCAATGGTCGCCGCAAGTAACAAAACACTCTCTCAAAACGAATACAATAACGGGATGACGAACAACGATTATTTATCTAAGGGATACATATCCAACGAAGAATAAATAGATTTAGCTAGTTTTATGGTATTTGTTATGTGTTTTCATGTGACTACCTTTGTAATGTTACGTACTTTATTTTTTATGTATTGTATTTGTTATTTGTTTTCATGTCACTACCTTCGTGATGTTACATACTGTATTTCTTATGTATTATATTTGTTATGTGTTTTCATGTGACTACCTTCGTGATGTTACGTACTACATGTTTTACAAAGTTCTTTGTCTACCGTATATATTGTTTTGCAAAATGGATAAAGCATTTGAATGGGAGATGGAGACAGGTGTCTAAAATTCTATAGAATTTTTTTGATAGCATACGGAGTAGAAAATTGTTGATCTACCATACATATTGCTTCTGAAATGGATAAAGCATTTAAATGGGAGATGGAGACAGATGTCTAACATTCCGCAGGAATTCTTGGATGGCATACGTAGTGGAAAGTTGTTGATGTATTCAACAACTTTTCACTTCGTATGCTATCCAAGATTTCTCCTGAATCTTAGACACCTGTCTCCATATCCTATTCAAATGCTTTATCCATTTGTGAAGTAATATCTATGGTAGATCAACAACTTTATAAAGAACTCTATAAGTTATTAAATAATGCACATATTAAATTATATACATTTCTACAAATTACAATACATATCATTGAGTTCTATGTACCGCACCCCCTACGTTTAATGTTCCTCTGTTGCCATCGTAGAGGAAGTGAGAGTTCTTCCATCTCATCTACATGTGTATGATCGACTTGTGTCACGTTCACCAAATCCATGGTAAATAGATACGGCGGTTCCTCCACGATCGGCAATGTATTTTCGTCGCCCGATGACCAAGGGATCGACGATACGTGTCTTTCGATTCCAGTGGGTACACCACGTGTCACAGTAGGAATAGGTACTAAGCTAGATGATGGACGCTCCACCATCAGGGTGACAAATGTGCCACCCAGTGATAGTCCGCAACTGACACCTAGGTCAACGCCAAACTCTGAATAGAAATCATTCATCCTATAAGTAGATGGTCCGACACTGGCGCCCTCCATCACTACCTAGCCTAGGCGGTACACGTCATTATCTGGGTTTATGGAAATCCCAAAAGATGGCTCGTATGGCAGATCTGGAATGCGCTTCGACCCCGGAGCAACGTTACCCGACATCTGGTATGGCAGCTTATAGTACAAGGCCCGAGAACATGTGTCGCATATTAATAGTAGAGCCTCGTCTGTGTTGCCTGGGTTTTTCGTTTGCAAGGCAAGCTCACATAGACGCAACATTCATGAAATATCTGGTTCTTGCAAAATAAATTTAATTGCACTTAAGTAAATGAACATTAATAGTAACACAGATTAGTAAACATATGTTCTAATTAAATTCAACCTCTATTATCGGACGACCTCCTACTACATGGTAGTCGAAGTTCGGTTGGTAAGACGAATTCACTATGAACCTTTTGGTGACCTCCCAATACCAGAGCATGTAATCATCAAGGACCTCTATCCCAACCTGGAAATTGCTCAAATCTGGTGGTCGCCGACTATCTCACGCCCGTATATGTCCCGCGTGCACTATCAACTACTTTGTACCATATTTTCCTCTCTGGCTAGTCAAATGCAAGTCCTCGTACGTTTCGCTTAGCCGTAGAATCCCTTGGCGAAATCCAAATCGTCATAGCATATAAGGGGCACAGAAGTCATCCATATGACTTGGTCTTCTCTACAGTATAAGGGCAATTCATCTAAGACATTGGCAGAATAAGGAATCCAAATCACCTGTCCAAATAATATACAAATAAATAAATATTAAAAATTAAATTAAATAAATAATTAAACATAAGTAACGTCTTACGTAAATCTATAACTAACCTCGTCATCCGGTAAACGATTTAACTGATCCTGATACACAACCAATACATGTATCGACTCACTATCCACAGTAACAGACACGTTCCAGTTATACGCGAAAACCAAAACTAAATATCACTAAATGAAATGAAATATTTGAAATGCGTACAAATAAATTATATAATAAAATATCGAGACCCCCTAGGGGCGCCTGGGAACCTGAAGTCCCCGATCTCTAGCTCACTCATTCCATCGGCTATCGTAGAGAGAGACGTATGATATAGTATTGGGAGTCGTTCCTAGGC
Organism: Eucommia ulmoides; assembly: GCA_016647705.1. Lineage (NCBI taxonomy): Eukaryota > Viridiplantae > Streptophyta > Magnoliopsida > Garryales > Eucommiaceae > Eucommia > Eucommia ulmoides. The sequence goes on along the minus strand of CM028334.1, from coordinate 10,220,315 downwards.
CCAACACTATAACAGAAATAATGGTCCGACTACATTTTTTGTCTCCTTACGCGACGTCTTGCATAGCTCCCGATACAGAACCGCCAGCGTGGCACTACCCTAACTATACGTCTGCGACCCAGTCAAGTCGCAGAGTAGTGGTAAGTAGCCTAACTTCACTAAATTCTCTGATTTATCCAGCATTAACGTTGTGCCGATCAATAGCAGGAAATACACACGAGCGTAACACTACATAATGTGCTTATCAGTGTCAGTGGGTACACAAGCGAAAGTGGTCTGTAGCCATTTCAGATTCAGGCCGCCGTACTTGATTTTGTTCTTTAGCGGTGTGTGGCTGAGGAGCTCGTGGAAAAATTCTTGCCAACATGAGACTAGTCGCGTGTCCTCAGTGCCGGTAACTGCTCGCCCGTTCACAGACAGTCCGAATAACATTGCTATGTCCTGGAGCGTCACTGTCATCTCTCTAGTCAGAAGATGAAACGTATGTGTCTCCTAACGCCATCTCTCGACCAACGCGGTAATCAAAGCATGGTCTAACTGCTTCTTTTGTAACTGAAAAACATCGTACATTTTTTATCCAACGACCTGGAAACCTTCCCGTTCTGAAATAGTCAAGCCGACAACAATGCTGAAATATAATTTAAAACACAATCAATAAAAAATATATTCACACAAAAAAAATTGAATACAGTACAGAAATATGTATTTAGTACAACTTTCACACCACGTTCTTCCCAAACTACTACAGACATGTGGTCACTCTGCAAATAAAGTAACGACTGATCCACGGGCCTAGACTCAGTCATAATTGCAAGAATCTTAAAAAATTGGAGCGTCTACAAAAAATATAATCTATCTACACAACATAAAATAAAATACCCTACTAAAAGGAAAATAAAATTCAATTTCATATAGAATTTTCACTGTAATTTGAATCACACTTGGGCCTTATATATTTTTTATTCTCAGTTTTTTTTTTTTTTTTCCGGTTTACATTTCCAATAAAAAATTCAAAATCTGTGTCATAATTATTAGTAAGAAACTTAAATTTCATCAACTACTATTATACGAAATAAATATTACTTTATCAATTAAGTGACAATAGAATACAACACAACACAAATGTTGTTACAACCATAAACAAAAAAATAAAAAGAAAAATTGTTGTCTCCATTACAAGAAAACAAACAAATTAATTGAGATTACTCATTGGGGTTGGGATGGACATGTCCGCCTATCATGGCCAGTTTGATCACACAATCCACACCGATTTGTCATTGTCCTCTATAACACATCCATCTCGTTTCGAATATAAGTGGAATTTGGTCATCCACGCTTCACAACTCGAAATCTATTCTTGTTAGGAAGAATGATCGAAAAATTAAACACCAGTCAATAGTCCTCATGAACGATTGGTTAAAATGATGACTCTCAAACTTTTAGCAAATTTGCTATTGTGTGCTCAGGAGCGATGTAGTGGAACGCATCAATGCCACAATACTTGGTTATCGCAAACATGTGGGAGGATGGATATCTAAAGGGATTATATTTTCCATAAGTACAATCAAGGTTATCCCCTAAAGTAACTTTGTGTGTAATAATACCATTGGCCAAAGTTTTTCTCATTTTCACGTGGTAACGTGCATTCGCTATTGTGTACTCAAGAGAGATGTAGCGGAACACATCAATGCCACAATACTCAATCGCCACAAGCATGTGGGAGCATGGATATCTGAAAGTTTTATATTTTTCACAAGTACAATCAGGGTTATCCCCTAAAGTAACTTTGTGTGTAACAATACCACCGACCAAAGTTTTTCTTGTTTTTACGTGGTAACGTGCATTCTCCCTATTGTTGAATACACACACACACACACATCAAATTATATAATGATATGCATCATTTGTATTATAAATATTAAAAAAATAAGTAATTAATAAATTTCAAGTTAAAAATCTTACCGATTGAATATTTGGACGTCGTATGTTTTTTACTTGGCTTGAGATTTCTGAATTTTAGCAACGACATATTTTGCGTACCTCAAATCCATTGACTGGTCTTTAAGAGCTTTTTGTCAACCGACATCAAAGTATTTCACCAACCTATAGAAAGTTATCGAAACGGCTCTTGTAATTGGGACATTCCTTATACCTTTCAAACAGTTGTTGAATACTTCGGCATGGTTGGTTGTCAACACGCCCAAACGTTTACCACCATCGTGTGCTCTAGTCTATTTCTCTACATCTATGTGATCCAACCACGTATACGCCCGTATATTTATTATTTTTTTTTATCTATTTCATGATGGCATTATACTTCTGAACTTATGTTGCAGCACCCACATTCCAAGTAAGATCTTTTATTTTTTTATTTTTATACACCTTGTTGAAATTGTTGTAAAGGTGCCGCAGACAAAATTGACGATACCGAACAAGCTCGTTCGGTAGACTAAGCTATAAAGTTTTAATGGCATTAATAATGTCAGTGTGTCTGTCAAATATCAATGTGATTTTCGGATGATCTTTAACAATATGGCACTTCAGCATCAAAATAAATCAAGAGTAACAGCAGTGGTCCTCAATCGGTACAACCGCGAATGCCAAAGGATAACACTTATTGTACTTAGCGTACAAATGGGTCCTGTCAATCGTAAGAACAGGCTGACAATATCTCCATCCGACCACAAAAGGTTCGAATGCCCAAAATACCATGTTGAACATCGAATAGCTAGGTTGAGTAATCGGAATGATACTCTATTCGATAATCGTACCCGGATTAAAATACTACAATGCCGACATGAACTTCAACAACTTCCAATACGATTCGTCCCAATCGCCCAACAAGATCTCGATGGCTTTGATCTAGCCAACCAAGCATTTCTGTAGGAGATGGTGAATCCTTGAGACTCTTTCACGGAGGCAACGATAATACACATCTTCACTTTCGAATCCTCTTCGACCTATCCAATATCATGTCAGAAATGACATATGAATCCAAGTTTTCATGATCCAAAGTCGTATGATTGTAGAAACCCGTGTGTCACCCATTGGACTGCGTAATCAGAAACATTCTGTGACTTTTTTTAGAGCCACCCGCATCCTCCACCCGCAATCGTGCTTGTATTTAATCAACCAAACTTTAGGGTGCATCTCCCCCTCAGAAAACTCCTTATTTTTCGTAACATGGTAATACTTCACGGTATTTTGAACATGTTTCTTATCCTTAAAGACCATGCCGCCATGAAATTCGTCTATTTCCGGGTTCCAATTTTTTTTCCACAACTTTGGCTCATTCTTAGCCATGTCATCATCATCACCCCATTCCAACTAGTATAGAATGAAGGAACCATGTGCAACAACAACTGTTCACTCTCTTGCTTGCTCAGTTTGACATCCATATCCTCATTTCCATTCCTACCATTCTCCTCTTCTTTCTACGCAACAATATCATCTAACTATGTTTGTTTGAATCGTGGAAACTATTGACTATATTTATGTAAGACCCCGATTTAGCACGTACGCCCTTTTAAATTTCATGTTAGAGCATTTAGAAAATTTTGGGGTAAAATTGATGTTAATTAAAAACCAAATTAAAAGTTATTGGGTCAAATTGAAAATATAGAAATATTTATTCTAAACTTGGAATGCAAATTTTCAAGTAAAATCTAAAAATTGAAAATGTTAAGGGTGAAATTTCAATTTTAGAAACTTATAAGTGTTAATTTGAACTAAAAAAATGAGAGTTAGAGAATTAGGGGAAAAAAGAGCAATTTAACAAAAAGATTTTTTTTATAAACACACACACACACACACACACATACATATATATATATATATATATATATGTATATAGTGTATGTGTGCAGTGAGAACCGGAGGCAGAAACAGAGAGAGACCGGCGACGTGCGACGTGGCAACGTGAAGGATAAGGAGTATACCACTAAATTCATGCGTATAAATATAAATGCATGTATTTCAAATCAATTACGGGGAAAAGGAAGGAGAAGAATCCAGATAATCGAGAGAAAGAGGAGAAGATTCGCGAAGAAGAAAAGAGAAAGAAAGAGCGGGAGAGAGAAAGAGAGTCCGCCGGTGTGGGTTTTGGGTGTTGTCGTCGTTCAAATTTCTCCGACGGTGGATTGGTTGTGTGACATCGCAGGCGGTGGGTGTTGCCGGCCGAAGAGTTAGAGAGAGAAAATGTGGGTTTCGATTTTGGGTGTGTATTCCGTTCGGCGTCGTGGGTGTTCCATCTTCGTGGATGTATGGCGTGATTGGAGCAAGGTCGATCGACGGCGAGTCCCAGAACAGAAATAAAAAACGAAGAGAGAGGGTCGGTGATGGTCCGGTCGACGTGGGTGGTGGCCAGCCGTTCAGTCTGATTTGTGTGGGTGTACATTTTATCCGTCGTTCAGTCCATCGTTCAACTTGAGTTGTGGGTGTGTGATCGTTGTCGTCGCAGCGTCGCCGTTGTTAGGTGTGTGTGTGCAGGTCGGCGGTGTGTGATCGGCAATGTTCTGATCGGTTATGTGTGTGTGTGGGTGTGTGGTTCAGCTGCTGCTGTGAGCGTGTGGAGTGGATCGGACGTGTGTGTGTGTGTACTGTTCAAACATGGTGTGTGTGTGTGTGTATATGTGTGTGTGTGCTCTGTTTTGCTGACTGTGTGTATGTGCGTGTGGTTCGATCGATTGTGTGAGAATGTGGTTCGGTCCGATAGTGTGATTTTGTGTGTATGTCGTTTGTTCGGTAGGTGTGTGTGATCGTCGACGGTGTGGATAGGTTTGTCCGGTGTGTGGGCTATGTATGTGTTCGTCGTGTGTGGGTGTGTGTGTGTGTGGTGTTGCTCGCCAGCGGTGTGTATGTGTAAGGGTGTCGTCGACCGTGTGTGTGTCTGTGATTGATCGTTTGGTCATTGGGCGTTGGTATATGGTGGGTGTATGTATGTTGTTCGATCGTCATTTAGGTGTGTGTGAGGTTGGTTGGTTGGTGGCCGGCGATGTGAGGGTGTTGATTGGTGGTGATGCTCAGCGAACAGAAAACAGGAACGAGCAGTAGAAGAAAAGAAGAAAAGGAAAAAGAAAGAAGAAGAGGAGAAGGAGAAAAAAAAAAAAAAAGAAGGAGAAAATTACACAAATAACCCCAACAAAATTCAAAATCCATCTCGCGACCCGTGAACGATTCGGAACGGGTAACGTTTTTCGTTAAGTTTATTTTAGTCTTGTTAAATTAAATTCTAGCATCAAAATTTAGTAACCAGAATAATAAATTTGGAACCCTTCGTATTATTAAATTTTATGCAGTAAAATTTTTAACGGAATGAAATTAACCGAATAACAATTTTCATAAATAAAATGTGGAAAATGTGAAATACGGAACGTAGGGTCTACATTTGCATGATTAGGTTATTTTTTACCTAAAATATTAATTTAGGCCCTGTCACTAATAGGTTCGCAGACACCGAAGAAGCCGTAAAGTATAGTCGGTAAAAGCTTTTCGGAGCGGATCACCAGGTGAGTGTACTGTCTTCTTGTCAAACTATATATATATATATATATATATATATGTGTGTATGTATGTATATATATATTATGGAAAATGGTTGTAGTTAAATTAAATAATTTCAAAATGATATGGATTAAGCAGGTTTCTAGGTGAGTTGAGAAAATGGATTTTCGATTAATTATGTTGGTTTCGAAAGAAAGTTGAAAATGGTTTTTCGCTGAAATTTGGTGGTTTTAAAAGAGAGTGGAAAATACTTGGTTTTCTAAAAATAAAGGGTGGAAAAATGTTTTTGGTGAAATCAGACGTTTTTTTTTTTAAAGAAAAATGAGAAATATGATTTTGGATTAAAAATCAGTTTTGGAAATAGAGGGTGATGTTTGAGATTTGATGATGTTGATTAGACAATATTATTGATTTGTGATTTGATGATGATGTTATTGATTGGACGATGTCATAGTATTTATCTGTTTCGGCAGAGTAAGGTTATCCGCTTCGGCGGAGTGATGTTTATCTGCTTCGACAGAGTGATGTTAGACGTTGATACTGCGCAATGATTATCCACTTCGGCGGAGTGATAAGTGTTCGTAGGAAGGCATATCCTACGGATGGTATGGTACTGTTGCAAACTCCCGATCGTGAGGTTAAAATGATCACTATAGCTAGTCAATGTGTGTTGTGGTGGAGTGGTGTTTGAGATGTGATGTTTTACTTATATTGGTGATTTAAGTGGTGTTTGAGATGTGGTATTTTACTTATATTGGGTGATTTGTTATTTATTATGGTAAATGGTATTGTTTTATACTAGATGGGTTTGAATGAAACTTATACTTATTGGTTTATTTTCACTGCTTATATTATGCAAAATTTTACTAGCTACGTGCTGTTTATATACTTACGCTTGATCCATTTAGATGTTATAGATATGAATTATTATTATAAAATATTTTTACTAAGAAGCCAGTACACTCGCAGGTGGAGCAAATAGGAGTCGGTTAGTCCCCTACTGGCACTAGTTAGAGTTACGTGGGTCAGGCATTGGAGTCATACGAGAGGAATTTGAAATGAGTTGTCAGAGGATGAACCTAAGGGAGGTTCATGAGTTCTATTTATTGTTTCTATTTTTGGGACAGATGTATCCCTATAGTATGAAGTTATTATATATATATGATGTGTAGATGAAAGTTTGTATATTGCAGTAGTTAAGTTGGTTAGTCAAGTGATGTCACGTCGACGTCACGCCGGTCCAATGGTGACGGGTGTCCGTGGTGGGGTTTGACAATTTAGCTCACCCTCCACGTTCCCATCATACCTACCACAATTGTTGTCATACGATGGACTAGTTAGCGAATGATGGTGATATGGAGTAGAATTGGTGCATGCATCACGGTCAATCACTGCATGGGGATGATATTCTTCGAGAATGTAGGGCGATCGAATAGTGTAACTGGATTGAACAACTTGGGGCTTGAACATGAGAATATTATACGAAGAAAATTGTCTGGATAACGTGGTAACATAAGGATTGAAACTCTTACTTAAATTTTGGATAAAATGACCAAGTTAGGAAGAAAATATTAGAGCATGATCAAATGCTTGCTCTACCTCGACATACACCTCAACACTAAGTAGCGAGGGCACCTTAAGAGGTAACTAAAACATATGATCTAATGTTGCGCCATCACTGATTGAAACATGTATCTATAACTTCCTGGCCCAAGATTAACTATCAGCAACCTACACTTTAACTTCAAAAATCCATCAATTCCATCCTCAAGGATATAAGGTCGTAACATTAATTTGTTTAATGTAATCCCCCGACGAATATCTAATGATTTTACCGCAGACATAATATACGACACTCTAAACTCAGTTCCTTCCAATATCCTACTACCCCAAGACAAATACAATGTAATGTTCTCCATTTTAAACAAATAGCATTTCACAAATCAAAATAAATCAAAGAAAATATTATTATCATTATCAATCATGTTATTAAAAAAATTGAAATTGCCCAATTAAAACTCAATAAAAACAGTTGAAATTAATTGTCATTCATTAAGAGTATATGTTATATATACATAATTACTTATTCAAATGCACTTTTAAGTACACAAACTAGAATCTAACTATTTCAAACATCTAACCAATAATGTTGAATCAATTTTCTGATTAGTTTCGAGGTGCAAAGTGTAAATTAAGAGTATATATTGAATTTGACATGTGAAAAATAAAATTAAATTAAAAGTATATGTTAACTTTCATAAGATTGCTATAGTACATCTGTATGAAAAAAAAAATTAAGTTTGTGAATTATTCATCAATAACCTCTAAAATTAAAACATTCACTTAAACTTCAAATATTAATAAATTCACAACTAAAAAATAATAATAATTAATTTTTTATTTTAGCCTAAGAATGGTTATTTAAACTTTCTTATTAAGGAATAAATAAAAACTTGTAACAATGAAAAGACTCACAAATTCTAGCCTCGAAAATTTTTTAAAAAACCCCAAAAAAAATAAAATTATCCTAAACTATAATCTTGATTATTTTTTAAAAAATAATTTAAAACCTACATCCTAAACTTTTAATTCTACATTAAAAAAATAAAAATAAAAAATAAATAAAAAATAAAAAAGAAAGAAAGAAAAAACACCGAGATCTTCAAAATTTTAATTACTAATCCCCAATGTGTGTCCCAACCAAAAATCCAAAATAGAAAAAAAGATCTAAAACCGAGATCTATACAAATAAAAAAACGAAATCTAACTACTAATTCCCAATGTGTGTCCAAACCAAAAATTTGAAATAATAAAAACGAGATCTAAAACCGAGATCTACACAAATAAAAATCTAAATGTAATTAATTAATACAAACCTTATACCTTAAACACAAACACAAACACAAACCTAAACAATAAATAATTAGCCAAAAATATATTGCAACTGAAAAAAAAAATTAACGAACTTCAACACAAAAATGCTCACCTCAATAGTAACAGCGACGGACGGTGAATATAGTAGCGGCGGCGACGGCGTTTGATGGCGATGACAGTGGCTAGAGAAGAAAGAAGAGAACAAATGACGCAGAAGGAGAAGAGCGAAGAAGATAGGGTGGCGACGAAGGAGAATAGAGAAGGGAAGAAGGCCGACAGCCTCTCTCTTGATGGTGCCGACGGCGAAGGACAAGGAGAAGGAAACGGAGGCGATGGCGATTCGAAGGAGAAGAAGAAAAGAAAATGAAAATGAAAGGCGTGGGGTAGGGTTTGTCAGTAAGAAACATATTTGCGAAATCCGTTTCTCTCAAAGAATAGATTTCTTTGAGAGAAACGGATTTCGCAAATCCATTTCTTGCAACGGTAAAAAAAAATTAAAAAAATCGTATAAACGGAATTCAGTTTTCCATTTCTCACTTTTTTTTTTTTTTTTTTTTTGAAACAGATATTGGAAATCCATTTCTCAAGAAACGGATTTTCAATGTCCGTTTTATAAATGTTTCGTATATATGTTTATATCTATATGTTATATATAAAAGTGGAAGCCAAGGGTTGAGAATGAACCACACTCAAGTATTATCAATCTCTCCGATCCTTTTCTCCCTTTAAAGTAAAGGGTTAAGATTCAACCAAAACTCATAATAATTTTATTTATTAATTTATCTCTCTTTTATTTTCACTATCTATATAATAATAGAAATGATAATAACCACTACTTATTGTTCATTATTATAATAATGACATAAAAAAAAATTAGGTACAAAACCAATAACCGCTCACCCTCCTACATTTTCACTATGTGTATAGTGAAAATTAGGCAATATTGAGATTAATCAAGTAAAATATAAGTAATATTAGTTATAGCACTTTCTAACTTGGCACCTTCTCTCTCTCTCTTTTATATAATTTATTTTTCTATTTTTGTTTTCTTTTCCTAAATATATATTTTTAATTTTCTTTTTTTTCTTTTTTCCTATGTAGGTTTTGATAGTGTGCAAAATTGCACTAACTAATTGAAGCAGCCAAAACTAAATACAATAAATAAATATTTTGCATTTACAAACCAAACGCACCCCAAATTGTTAGATCTCTTATTGTTTGATAATTGACACTCGACTAATCTTACTGACTTACCATTTTTGTACCTCAATAGTTCAAACATTAGTTATACTAGCAAAGAATGTACCGACATCTTTTATATTAGTTCAAATATTAATTAGCAAGAATGTACTATTTATTAATAAAAATATAATACCTAAATCAAAATGTAAAAAAATAAAATAAAAAAAAAATATCGATAATTATATCGAAGTGTGAAAAAAAAAAAAAAACTACCGATAGCCCGTGCATAGCGCAAACATACAATCTAATAAAAAACACTAAAATTGAAAACCTAACCATCGGACCTAGAGATGTCAATAGTTTAGTTTCATATAAAACCAAAACCAAAATCATTAGACATATACCAAAACAAATCCACCGATTTTTTTTTAAACAATTTAAAAACTGAACCATTTAAATTTATACAAAACCAAAACCAAAACTGCGAAATCGCAAAACTATTTAAGATTTTGTAATTTTATAAAAAGCCAAAATCAAAACCACGAAATTGCGGACCATTGTTTTTTATATATAAATACAAACATAACTAAAATATAAAACATAAATTCCAAAAAATAAAAGCAAACCATAACACTATTAATTGTTACAATAAACATTTCTAACCATAATTAAAATTCAACGATACTTAAAATAAACGATAGTAACTACAATTGTTAACAATAATAAATAAATAATATATATATATATATATATATATGATTCAATTTCGTAGTTTGGTTTCGCGGTTACTATCTCAAAACCAAAACCAAACCACTTCGATTGCTAATTTTAAAAACAAAGTCACAATCAAACCATTTAATCGATTTCAAAACCTGACCATTCGGTGCGGTTTCTTTCGATTACCCATCAGTCTGATTTTTTTTGCCATCCCTACTTGGACTGAAAGAGAGCTCAACAAAGGCAATCCTTTTGTTCCTATTCATCGTGAACAATCTACCATTTTCCTCCATTAATGTTCACAAAATTCATTCTTCTAATTTTTTCTCTCTTTTAACATTTTATTTAAATAAATTTCAAATGATAAATAAAAACAAAAAATACCAATAACTACTGTTTTTGTTTCTCTGTTACCGATCAAGCCTAAGAACTTAACAGTAGACTGATAACTCCCATCGATAATAGTAGTTGAACAAGAAAATCCCGTTCCCTGAGAATCGCTGGTAATGGATTACTGATATACCCCCCTTTCATTTCCGCAACAAATTTTTCCAAATATAAATCAAATTTACAATATGAAACGACACATTCAGTTGGGAATACAGGACCTCCCCATATTTAGGGTTTTTTGAATTTGAAAATCAATGTAGAGAAGAGAGATCGGAGAAGAACAGGTCGAGCTTTCTAAAACACACTTCAATATATGGTTTATTCGGAGAAGAACAAGTCGAGCTCTCCGAATTTCAAAATCTATTGAGAGAGCCGAAGTCGAAGAATCATCGATCGAGCATTGTCGGTATTCAATCAGTCACCATTTCATAGATTCAGAGCTACAGATTGAAACAGGTGCGTAAAAATCATTTTGTTTGACACACACACCTATGTGTCTGTTCACACGACACTTTTCTCGGCGACCATATATAATAGAGGATGTTACATTCCACATGTAGACAACACAATCCATTGACGTTACTACTGTTATTTTTTTTTAATAAGATGTCGAGTGAACATGGTAGGGTTACATTCCACATGCACACACAACAACAAATCATTTTTACATTTACTGTTGGCACATTTTTGAAAAGCAACAATGAATGTTACATTCCACACATACGTCACAATGCATGGATGTTACATTCAACATCCACTATTAGGTATGTCATTTTTACATACACAGCACATGAGTGTTACATTCCACATACACACAGCACGATCAACTTTGACGTTACTACTGACACTTTTTTTTTTGAAAAGAATCAGTGAGTGTTACATTCCACACATACGACACCTGATCTTGGATTTGTACATTTCAACATCCATGATTAGGTGTGTCACTGCATACGACGCAATGCATGGATGTTACATTCAACATCCACTATCAGGTATGTCATTTTTACATACACAGCACATGAGTGTTACATTACACATGCACACAACACGATCAGCTTTGACGTTACTACTAACATTTTTTTTTAAAAGAATTAGTGAGTGTTACATTCCACACACATGACACCTGAGCATGGATTTGTACATTTCAACATCCATGATCAAGTGTGTCGCTGCATAAGCATTTTGTACTGACAGGGATTATGTTTTGATTAAACAAGATGACATTATCAATCTCATTACTGTGCAAATACGATAATGTGACAATAGTGATGAGGATGAGGAATGATTGTGACATCGTTGAGTTGCGTCAAAAAATTGAAAACAAATGGTCAGAATTACGCAACAGAAAGTTTGAGTTGTCATATTCACTCTCGGGGCATCCAAAATGCATGCTAGATAACCAGAACGATTGCAAGGAAATGTTTTTCCTAGCGGGGATGATAAAGATCGAGATGATTGAAGTATGTGTCGAAAGGCGAGTTAGTGATTCAAGCGGGTCTATCAGTGCATCATCATGTGCAATAGTTCCTGATACCGATCATAGTAGCAGCAACAGTGAAGCTGAAATGGACTATATAGGTAGTTACGGTGGTATGTTACAAATTTCCAGCGACAAAACGCTGTTATCCGCAAAATGGGCTGATGGCATACAAGAGTTCTGGGGGGGACAAGTGAATTTCACACGGCATTCCAAAAATATGCGGTAGAAGTGGGGTTTAATTTTCGGTACCTTAGAAACGACAAGATACGGGTAACGGCTACATGCGTATTGCGAGAGGAAATAAATTGCCCATGGCTTGTACACGGACGCGTGAGGAGAGAAAATGGCATATTCTACATTCGCAGTCTAGTAAAAGAACACACATGCGGTGCTGCATTTCGAACAAATAAGAACAAATGATTGAATTCAGACATTATATCGTCGTGTTTGGCTGACGAGGTGCATACAAATCCAAAAACTCACCCAGTAGATGTCGTTGAGAGTTTTAGGAAACAATATGGACTAGATATATCATATCATCCTGCATGGATGGGGGTAGAAAAGGCAAGGAATAAAGGATTCGGCAACTACTCGTCGTCATACAATCAATTAAGATGATATGTTGAGAAATGTAGAGAGACAAACCCGGGTAGTCATGTCACGCTAGAATATGACAAGGACACAAAGCGTTTCAAGAGAATATTCATTGCATTCCAAGCGTGCATACACGGTTTTCGTTTTTACCATCCCATGTTGTTTCTCGATGGCACATTCTTGACTGGTAGGTATAGGGGGAATTTACTAGCAACAACAGCAAAGGACGGGAATCAAGGTATGTATACAAAAGCGTTTTGTTCAGACATAACAATATTACATTCAATTTTTGTGTACATGTAATAATGTTACATTCAACATTTTGTTGTTACACTCAACATGGATTTATTTCACTAAACGTCGTTTTATGCAAGGATGTTCCTAGTTGCGTTCACCATTGTTGGTGCAGAGAACGACAATAATTGGTACTGGTTTTTATCAGAACTCAAGAAGATCGTCGAGTCGGATATAGTGATAACATTCATTTTCGACCGGCACAATGGGATTTTGTAAGGGATACAAAACGTGCTTCCACATTGCCATCACAGATACTGCCTGCATCATCTGAAAATGAATTTGAGGGCTGCGATGACCGGCACAAGTACGACATTCAAGGAAACGATGATCCAAAAATTTAACGAATTGGCATACGCACACACGCCGAAAATGTACAAACTGTTATACGATCAACTAATGCACGAGGGGGCATAAAAGTACAGCGATTCATCCATGAATTGTCAGCCATGAAATATAGTAATGCGTTTTTCCGAGGAAAATGATATGGTGAGATGACTTCCAATCTGGCAGAGTGTTTTAATTCTTGGATAAGTGAATTTCTCCACCTTTCGGAAATTTTATTGATTGACAAGATAAGGATAAAGTGAATGGACTTAATGACAAGGAGGAGGGATGAAGCAAACAAGCTACAAGGTGAGATAACGCTACATTGGGAGAATAAGATGTGTGAATTGGTGAATGAAGGACGAACTTGGAACATTAGTTCATCAGGTAACGGAGTGTTTGAGGTTCATTTAGCCCATTTTGTCTTAGTTGATACCGAGGGATGGTCATGCTCATGTCGACAGTGGCAGATAAAAGGTTTTCCATACGCACATGCATTTGCTGCTATAAACAAGTGTAGACTTCCAATATTTAGATACATAGAGGACTATTTTCGGAGTTGGTTTTATCGGGAGACGTATTCGAGAGGCATATATGCAATACCAACGATGTAACAACCAATATCGATCGAGAGTGAAACAATTATCTTACCCCCTTTATCAAGGAAACAACCGGGATGTCCAAGGAAAGTTCGAATTGCATCCCGTGGAGAGGTAAAAAAAAGACGATGTGGGAGATGTGGTCAAATGGGGAGACACAATAGGAAATCATGCAAAGCATCGCTCGAATAGGGGGGAAGATTGAGACTTTAAATTTTTTGTTCATTCGTACCAAAATAAAATCTACTTCTTGTAGATTTCCCCCCAACAGAGATAAAACATATAGGGTCTTCATTTTTTAGGGATAGTTACATTTTTTTTCCTTGCTATGTACAACAGTTTTATATTGGGCTATTTATTCATATCACGGTCAGAAGAAAAAATGCGCAAGTGTGTAAACCATTTTATTATGTGCATGTTAGATCTTTTCAACATCAAAAGTAATATTTCTACATGGGACATATTTTGGCAAAGCAATGTTACATTCAACACACAAAATCAAACCATGATTTTTATATTCATGTTACATTCCACACTCAAAAGAAAGGTTGAATGTAATATCAGCAAAGTTGTGTTATACTAAACACACCGTTTGTAATGGTTACATATACATGCACAACACGCACACAGAAGTGAATGTTGAATGTAACATCCAAGGACATAGCCATGTTACGTTCAACACGTATAGCGTAAGCAGAGTTTGTGTGTACATGTGGACATTACACACATGATTGAATGTTGAATGTAATATTGACAAGCCATAGTACATTCAACACACACAGTTAAACTATGGGGTTCATGCAAATGCTACATCAAAACACACACCGCAGGAATGTTGAATGCAAAAATCAGGGGATAGATCCATGTTACATTCAACATGCACAATAAACACCCCATGTGGCTATGTACATGTGTACATTCCACACAAAAAGGAACATTGAATGTAATATTGGCAAGCCACATTACATTCAATACACATAGTCAAATCATGGGGTATGCACACGATACATCAAAAACCCATACACATGAATATTGAATGTAACATCCAGGGACAGAGTTATGTTACATTCAACATGCACAACAAGGTCCATGTTACATTCAGCATCCACAGTCAACCTTGTGTTTGTATGTACATGTGTACAATCCACGCAAAATCAATGTTGAATGTAATATTGGCAAACCACATTATATTCAACACTCACAGTCAAATCATGGGTGTATGCCCACGGTACATCAAAAAACTCACACACATGAATGTTGAATGTAACACTCAGGCACAGAGCCATGTTACATTCAACACGAACAGTCAAAATAGTGGTTTGTATACAGACATTACATTGGAAGTACACAAGGAATGTTGAATGTAACATCTGAAGACACAGTCATGTTACATTCAACAACGAAATGGCACATCCAGTAATGTAAGCACTTGGTACGTTAAACACCACAACAATACGTTTAACAACCAAGTGCATTTCAAAAGTACGTTTCCAAGATCGCTTTGGTGACAAAACAAGACAATCATATCAACAATGGTTTTTTCTTCGACATGACATTATGCATTAGTTAATTTAATGTCAAAACCAGTACATCAAAACATGTCAAAAAAACAATAGACTAAATTGTTTCATAGAAGGGAAAAAAAAAAAAAAAAAGAGGAACAAAAACATAAAATATTATCACTTATACACAGTTTTCTTAGTGAGGATCAATGTGGGCCGGGGGTTAATAAGACACTATGCATTTTGACTGCGATGTTTTTTCATTAAGTTTCCTGGCTAAAGCTGTGTCGATAGTCCAAGAGCGAGGTGGATCATTAAGGAACGTATGCACAAGTGCAGATCGTTCCATTTGGAAATCTTCAGGGCCCAAATCAACATTAATTGTCTTTGCATTATATAGCTGTTTCATCACATAAACCACACACACCCCGCAGTCAACACTGCATACGTACAATACGAAACAACAGTCAATAATACGGTTATATAAATCAACAAGATGGTAGAACAACTGATTAAGGGGGTGCACTTACACTAACATCCCCTGATTAGGTATTTCAGCAACGTTGGAAATCTTCACACTCTTCAGCCTATGTTGCTTAGCTTTTTTTTAGAAAGCAACACGTTGATGTATAAAATCTGTCAGAATTAAAAAAAAAACGTAAGAATGTTTTTTTCGCATTTTTTCGTACAAAAAAGTTTTTGAAACAAAACTTACAACTTTCTTAGCATTCTCATAATAAACATCAATTGAACCTGGCTGCCTCAGGTCAATAGAATTATAATGATTCCAGGTTGATTTTTGTTTATCACATACGAGAAGCATCCAGTGTCCCGATTCAGGCTCCGACCCCTCACTATGTAGAGGAAAATCCACATACCGGACGTTGGATGAAAACACTTGTATTATACTTGGATCCAGAATATCTTTAAGGCAATAAGAAACTTTGTGACGGATCCAGGTCTGGTAAGTGCATGGAGCAAAAAAGGTACAAAACATAAACAACAGCAGGTAGGCATGGCGTTACAAATTAACGAGTAAAAATACACAAACAAAAATTGTATAGGTCCTCTGACACTCACCCGGCATGCACTGTTTATAAAAAAAATGAGGAATTAGGTAGATTAGGTAACTAAGTGACAACCTTACACTACTTGGTCCACATAATTTCCATATACGCATTGATAACCTACACGAAACAAAACAAACAAAGACACAACAACGAATCAGTGGATTTGTGAGGGTTCTTAACACAGACGTTATATTCAATTTTATAGGTGCATGCCACATTCTCAAAACACAATAGCATGTTACAATCAACAACACCTCAGAACATGTTACATTCAACACGTGTGGAATGTAACACGTATTGTGCATTCTTAGGAATGAAAAACAGTGTGCACATTCAAAATTTACAAGTGTATACTACATTTCAAAACACAAGAGCATGTTACATTCAATAACACAGATCATGTTACATTCAACAGGTGTGGAATGTAACATACTATGGTTTTTAGGATTGAACAAAAATGTACTTACAAAATTCGTCAATTGGTGTTCCCATAACAGCCTAAGGATGTCGCGCATTGATAATTGAGCATCCAGCCACTCACCACCCCATACATACGGACTACAGGATTTTCAAAGTTTAGATATTAAGATACGTATAGTGTCAGTTTAAATACAAATAAGAATACAAATACAAATAAAATACTTACGACGACCCTTCAGTGCGTATAATCGACTCAAGCTTTTCCCAATTAGCGGGGACCAACAGACGAGCAACAGGCCCATCTTGGGAAGGTAACACACGAGGTTCAGCAACGACTGCACCAGATACGGAAGGCTCACCCTTGTAAACAACCATATCTCTGACAAGATTATCATTTTTTCGCTTCAATCGGCTCTACTTTCTAATAGGTACAGTATACTCATGAACAGAGTCCTCCCCAGTCTTCCGCGTCCTTACATGTTTCTTCACATTTTTAACGATTGAATTGGCCATTGATGGTCGATTCCTCATTCGCGCACCATGTCGCATGGGCAGGACCGTCCCTGGATCATCCTGACGTACAATCTCTGCAACTTGCTCGACAATAACATGATCCCTATCCTCCAATTCCATTTGATAGAATGCAAACATACCAAAAATATTCTCTTCATGTTTTCGCTTCTCCTCGACTGATTGCGTTACAGAATGGACAACAGCCTCAACCAATTATTCTTCAAGAATATTCTTTTCAGATTCATGGAGTTCATTCTGTGTAATCACATGCACCTCGGACTCGACGAGGTCTCTGTGCAATTGTTGTATTTGCTTCTTTAAGTCTCTACCTTTGCTCTTAACTTCAATCTTTGCTGCCTTCCTCAATTTTAGACGTCTCCGAGACTCCCTTAATGCATTTACCTTAGACGTCAACTGGCGATTTCACTCAACGAGCTCAGTTAAGTTCTGTGAATTACCACAGAACTCAGCAACCTCCTCGTTAAACGGTTGTGATATACCCAAGTCAAAAGACAAAAATTCATTTGACGAGGTGACTTTTCCCTTGCCCTTTGTTCTGGTACCAGACTCTTCAGTATCACCATGCAATGGCAACACGACATCGACTTGTATTTCAGCTATTGTCTAACTAGCTGACCTTCGTTGAGCTGAAAATATGACATTCATCAATAAAACAGTATGGTTGTTACATTCAACACACAACGAAATATATCGGAATCATGCACAACATACCTGGTTTTCACCAAGGTCACACAATCGCAGTCCGGATGTAACAGTCATCAATTCAATCGTATTTCACTTGCCCCCACCGTGGTATAAATGTCTCGCGCTCGGGGACAACACGAATAATGTTAGTGTGCTCGCACAGCCAAAACTGATTTTAAGAACAAAAACAAGGGACAACAACAAAAATTGACAGTATTTAATAAGTTTAAAAAAAATAAAAAAAAAATAACCTGTAGTGCGATAACACAACCAATGACCGACGACAGCGTCTAGTACCCAGCCTCTATCGAAGACATTAAGTTTGAATGCACATGCTCAGTCCAATTATAGGATGAAAGTGCATTCAAATTCTCAATGAGTTTTATATCAGAAAGACTACACGATTGCCCCTTGTTTGCAAAAAAACATGTTGCAATAAGATGCAGACAGAGTAATCGCACAACATCCTCAACATCATCCTCAGCATCACTATCCACAATCCCCATCAGCATGTTCTTGATCTGAACAACACTCAATCGGTTAGTCTTCAAATGCCGACAACGGATAAACGAGCATTCACCTTTCTTGGCATATTGTCCTGGTATTTGTTTGTTACCGCATGTAAAGCCAAATACCAATTGCACGTCATCAGGCGTGAACGACACTAATTTGGGCCCGATTTTGAAGGCTTTCCGGTGCGGTTAGTATGTAACTATGATATTCATGTATAAGCTATCTATTTTGTTAAAAGCCAAATTCGCCGATCTACCAGGAAAGAGCGCTGACATTGTGTTCCAAAACGGCGTCCATCTAAGGAGTTCAGTATGTGGATCACGGAGGCGAATAATGGAAACAAGATAGCAAAACTGTGATAGATTTGCCCAGTATTTAGCTCTCGGGTTATCCAAAGGGAGCAAATCTGCAGTTCTAGATGGTGATGAAACGGGTGCTTCTGTGTCAGATGAGTTACATGATGGCACAGTGGAAATGTCAGACCCATTGGTCGGCGCAACGGGTTGTGTGTATTCTATGGAAACCGCTTCATCTGATAACACAAATTAAGATCAAGACAGTGTTGCACTCAACATGAATTGAACACACTTCTGAATTAAAACATGCCCTCTATTCTTTTGGAATCAAAAGAATAACAACAATGTTACATTCAACACAATGACAGTGTTACATTCAACAATATAACAACAATGTTACATTCAACATAATGACAGTGTTACATTCAACACATGTTGCAATTTGTTTAATAGTATGGTCCGATGACATACAGGAAACATAAGGACTAAAAACACATGTAAGCATAAGGAAACATAGCGCAACTGATATAAACAGAAATAATACACAAAACATCCTAGAACACATGCGATTAAAAGTTTAAATAAACAAAAAAGCCCAAACAGAAATAGATGCATTTACAAGGATCGGAAGCACAACCACAGCACAAAAACAAAACGGGATCGTAAACATGCAGCCATAACAAAACAGGGCGCAACAATGTTGTAAACAAAAATAATACACAGAAAATCATCAAATACAAATGATAAAATGTGTAAATAACCAAAAAACCTAAACCAGAAACACATGCATTTACAACGACAGGAAGCACAATCAAAGCACAAAAACAGAACGGGACTAAAAACAAGTAAACATAATGAAACAGAGCAAACAATAGTGTACACATGTCGTTTTTTTTTAGAGTTTCGATGCGTTACACTTCATGCATGTCAAGTCTCCTAGTATCAAACAAACAAAAAAATGCAGAAATAGTGGTTCATTGTGCACAGAGCCGATCACAAAGCAAACATTCCACAATCGATAAAACTTACCCGAGTCCGTGAGGTTCACTGCAGTAGCAGCAGTATTGGGGTTAACGGTCCGCATCTTTCATCGAGTAGTCACCATTTTTTGGAACGACGGAAGTTTTAGGGTAGTTGGAATGATGAAATTGCGGGAGAAGATATGGAAAGAGAGAGATTCTAGGGTTTTTAGATGAGAATGGAAGGTGAAAAGTCTGCAAATAGAAACCGCACCATTACCGAAACGGTCATATACACGTCACATGGAGTACGGGTGATTTGATAGAGGCAGCATAGGGCAACGATCAGGTGATTCGCGAAACGTATGACAACATGCACCCCTGAACATATGGTTGTTGATGTTACATTCAACACATTCTTTGAGTGTGGAATGTAACACCCACATGGAAACAGATTTCTTCGGCCAAAAAACATGAATAGCATATTGATAGGAAGAGGATTTTTTTTATGATTAATATGATGTAAAAAATTTCATTTTTCGACATCATGAAAGCATATAACATCTTGTTTTTTGTTATGAAGATGGTCATGCACTATGCCCCATTTTTTGCGGGATACCTTTGTGTGGGCTTTTAAATGCACCGCAAAACTTGGGTCACGAACATTCCATATTCGGCATGTTGCAGGGGTATTATGGTCAGTAATTGCACAAAGGAGTGGACAGTCCAAAAAAAAGGTATTGAGTTGGATCGGTATGCACAATTGTAAAATGGGGGCTACCGGATAGCGCCCCTAAAAAAACTATAAATGTCTATTATTTTTAATAAATATGACATTAAATTAGACAAAATAATTATATTTTCTATTGTATTTTCTCTTGATATGATTTTTTTTGTTGATAACCATTATTAAAAATTTATAATTATAATAAGTACTAGACAACAAAAGTACTAAACAGACCTTGTAATGGCGTGAGCCTTCGTGCACTGGATTGTCCTTTTAATAAGTACTAAAAAAAAAAATCGAAGCTATTATATTGGTTAAAACACAATTAAAAAACTGAAAATAAATAATAATCTTTAATATTTAAAGTTTATTTATTTCTCCCCTTTTAACATTTTATTTAAATAATCTTAAATATTATTTATAATCAATATAGTAATTTGAGTGATTTTAATTATTATTATTTATTATTAATATACTAGATTGAGTGAATTTCATCGTTGTAAGTTTTCCAAATGACTAGGGATATCACTAAAAATTACAAATATAGTTCATCTTCGTTTTTATTATAATTAATTATATGTGACTTATTTCTTCCTCGCATTCTCTCTGCCGTACCATTTAATAAAATTCTCTATCTCCATCTATTAATTACATATAAAATTTATTAAATTTCATTTGTTCAAAAGAGTATTCCAATAATTTTTAACCAAATAATAGAAACTATTAAATAATATAAAAAAAAAATACCTCTTATATTATTTTAAAATAATTATCTGAAAAATAAAAAGTTAAACAATTGAAAAAACCCTCTAGGAATTGTTTACTTAATATTTACTATTTCAAAAAAATAAATATTTGTCAACGTTAATAATTTTAGAAGTCGACATTAATAGTTTTCTAAGTTATTTTTGTAACATTTATCAATAAATTTATTTTTTCTATACTCTCATAAAATATATTAGATATAAAATTAAATGATTAATTATATCTACGCACAATACTCAAATAATATATATTTTTTATACCAGCATATTATGCGGGTCTAAAACTAATATATATGATTTTAGATTTTTTTTAATTTATTATTATTAGGTAAAGAACTCACTGAATGCACCAGGCCGATGTAGAGGAGTACGCCCTTAAGATCTCCTAGTAAAATAATTAGTCGAGGTCTACGTAAGTTGGCAAGAACACACCTTATCGAAATCTTTTTTAAAAAAAAAAAAAGTTCCCTAACACCAGGGGTTTTTGTGGAATTCAAATATCGGTGGCAGTCATATGTAAATTGTGAACATTTCGGCGTCCTTGAAACACCCCGAACCTTCTTCTCTTTCATCTGGGATTTGCTGATCAACAAACGCGTAATTCTAATACCGCAAATCTCCGATCAATCTCCGGCAACGGAAAAGCCATCTCTTGCGCTGTCATCTCTCTCAACCGACCGATCAGTTTCCGGTACACCCCGATCTCTCTCTCTCTTTTATCCTCTTCGTTTTTAGGTTAATTCCATTTTGGCTAATCATATCATATTGTTATGATTATTCAATCATTTTATTCTTTAAATTTACTTGATTTCAAAAAAAATGAGAATATGTTAGATTTTTGGTGTTTTTATGTGATTGCTTTTGAATTTAAGTCGCGTAGGTGCCCAATTACGTGGGAAATTGGAATTGACAGGTATCGTTTACGCGGTGGAGCTTGATTGTTGAGCTACCTAGGGACGATGAGTCAGGTATTCGAAGGATATGAGCGCCAATACTGTGAGATTTCGGCGAATTTGTTGAAAAAGTGCACGTCGGCGAGTCTCCTTGATGGAGGTGAGATACATCAGACCGTGCCCTCTTTGATCGTTCATTTGTTTGCTCATTGATGTGATTAATGTAGCATTACGAATATATCTTGATTTTGTTCTCGTGTTTATGTTTTTTTGTTTTTCAATAAAGTTTGTGCTTGTAAACGAAGAAATATGCATGCAATGATATGTGATAAATGATAGTTTTTTCTTTGTATACATTTTCAAATTTTCGAGAGCATCGTCATCCTGATCATCATGTCAGGAAACAGAAAAGTAAGTTTATATTATTTTCCCAGATCATGTTCTAAATAATCTGGCAACAGAAACCAAAAAAACAGAAACAGAAAAATGTACAATACACCACTTATTATCTATAGATTGTAAAAGTTATACATGACTAGGATCCCCCCCCGGGAATTCCTTTTTTTTTTTTTTTGGGCAAATTTGAATTTTAATTCTTAAGCCCTTCATTATATGGTTTGTGCATTTTCATTTTCTTGCTCCTGTTTTCTTTTAGAGCTCAACTTTGGCGTGATAAACTGTCACCACCTTCATTTTTTTCACCTCTCATTCTTCTTTTTTCATGGTTTGCAGAGCAGAAAAAACAGAAAGTTTCCGAAGTTAAAGCTGGACTGGATGATGCTGATGCTTTGGTAACTTAGTAATTACTTTATATGGTTGAGAGCTTCTATTTCCGTCTCTCTTATCGGGTTTGTTTAACCATGTAATCTATGCCTGAAATATCTCTAGATTCGTAAAATGGACCTTGAGGCTAGGAGTTTGCCACCAAATTCAAAGGCTATGCTTCTCGCTAAACTTCGGGAATATAAAACTGATCTCAACAACTTGAAAAATGAAGTGAAAAGAATCTCATTGGCCAATGCTAATCAAGCAGCCCGCGATGAGTTGTTGGAGTCAGGAATGGCCGATGCAATGATGGTATGATGTATCCTCTCTCTCTCTCTCTCTCACACACACACGTGCATGCATGCACGCACGCGCATACGATCGCAAACACATACAAACACAAATATCTATGAATCTCATTCTTCTGAGGATTAAGTTTGGAATGAGAACAAAAGTACAGTTCCCTGAAACGTGTCATAAAAATCTTCAACGGAATTTTTTTCCTTTCCATGTTTTTGTTACTGCTCCATTGGTAAGATTGCTCTATTATAGCCTAGAGGTCCCGGTTCAAATCTCGGAAATAATCTCTTTATATGGTACATGATACATCTGACCCTCCCTAGACCCAACAACGGTGGGAGCATTCGTGCTCTGGGTTGCTCCTAATCCAATGGTAAGGTTGCTCCATTGTGACCTCAAGGACCCGGTTCATATCTTAGAAACAACCTCTTTATATGCAGGGTAAGGCTATGTACATCTAACGCTCCCATACCCAGCAACAACGGGAACATTCGTGCATTGAGCTGTGAAATAGAAATAGAAGATTTATGTTTCTACTCCAAATTTTTGGGGAAAATAAAGAAATAAATTGCGTACAACTGACCCTCCCGAAACCTAGCAACGACAGGAGCCTTCGTGCACTAGGCTGCAAAATAGAAAATTTTTGTTTCTTGTCCAAAATTTTTTGGGAACATAAAGAAGTCTTAGTTGCAAAATCCTTCAAAAATGACCACGCTTCCATGTGCTGTTCGAGATTCTCTCTTACTGAGAATCTCGTACCAAATTTGCTCCTATCATTTCAAAACCTCACCCCCACTGTTGCTATCACAACTAAATTTCAAAATAAATTTTTTTTCCCAAATATTTTAGCCAAAAAATTATTTTAGTATTGAAAAAGTTTGAAATATTGACTTTAAAAAAACCAATATTGTATTGTAAAAATACTACAGTTTAAAAAAAAAAAAAAAAAAAAAAAATTGTACACTAGTAAATACACTATATATTGGTCTAAAAAAAATTGCACCCTTCTTAAGCGATCTAAACCTTGAAACTCTTACTCCTAGACACAGATGATTCTCCGCCCTTGCCCCCGCCCCCGCTTCATGCAACTAACAAACAGATATATTAACAAAATTATGAGAACAAAAAACAATAAAAAAAAAAAAAGGGCACCTTAAAGATACTAGTCAATACACCGACTATTTTACCTCATGCTCATCTTTCTTTGCGTTACTACCTATCATTTAAACTTGCTATACACGACCTTCACTTCTTTAAGTTGTGTGCAATGTTTTTCTATGCATTTTATTGTTCCATTCTATCTTCTATTTTAACTACCCGTTGGGCCTTTTATTAGACATACATTTGGGATTGCATTTGCCTTCTATTAGACATTTGTCAATGACGTTACAGGTTTCGGCTGATCAAAGAGGAAGGTTGCTGATGTCAACCGAGAGATTAAACCAGTCTAGCGAAAGAATCAAGGAGAGTAGAAGAACGATGCTGGAAACTGAAGATCTCGGTGTCTCAATTCTTCAAGATTTACACCAACAACGACAATCTCTACTTCATGCCCATAACGCGGTATTGTTTGCTCTATCCTCTTCCCTGTTTCCTTGTAACTTCGTACTAGAGCAATTTGATTCTTTCTCTTAGGTAGCGTCTGGTTTCGTGGAATTAGAGCCTCCGAATAAATCTAAAAAATTACATGGGTTTCTTTCAAATTCCAATCCCCATTACGCTGCCTTAACCTTGTTGGATTTGGCATTTAATTTGCTTTGCAGCTTCATGGGGTTGATGACAATATAGGGAGGAGCAAGAAGATACTTACTGCGATGTCCAGAAGGATGAGCAGGAATAAATGGATCATCGGTTCGATTATTGCTGTTCTGGTCCTTGCTATTCTTTTGATCCTTTACTTCAAGCTCACCCATTAACCCGTCGGGCCGGTTTGAATTTTATGATTATTTATTAAAAAAAAATTATATTTGCTGGACAACATTCTTGTCAAATCTTTGTGTTTGTGAATTGTTTTTTTACCATGTCTGTATCTTCTTGACCTTCTTGTCTTTGCTTTTTCACTTGCATTGATTTGGTTATGGAATGGAACATTAAATAATTTCTCACATGTTCTGTTTTCATTACATTTTCGTTTTTAGCAGATGTGTTTTTTCTTCTTTCTTTCTGTTTGACGTTTTTACTTCACAATTTGCTCCAATCCTATGTGCTTTTTGCAAAAACACACCTTTTTTTCCTGTAGTCCTTTATTTGCTGCTCGAATGCTGTCAGTGATAAAAAAATTAAAAATGTAATTTTTTTAACAATATTGGTGATCCAAATTTATCTAAGAGGGGGTGAATTGGATAGACTCAGTAGATTTTTAGTTCTCTCATAGGCACACGTTACAGATTACAAGGAATTTAAACCAGTGTGAATCTGTGCAACGGAATTACAAAATAAACAACAGTGAATCACACAAATACATAGAGGGGGATAGTCACTTGATATGTTTTTTATAGTCGTTCAACAAAGCTCTTCTCGTCTGACTCCTACTCCATTGAGCTCTATTGAGGATTTCTAATTCAACATGAATCTTATTTCTTGGTGAAGATCAAATTGACACATCCAAGAGTATAGTCATTCTTTACTCTCTCTCACTCATTGACCACTTAAATCAATACTCTGGTTACAAGTGACATGTTACAATTTTAAACTCATTAATTACTCGGAGCTTTTAACAACATTTTATAAACTAATACATCTTTATTCATTTGCTCACTCACTCTGAAACAGGTAAAATTTTATGTTCAACTATATACAATATTAAGTTCAAGTACAAATAATCACCCAATACATGTAATCACAATATAGCACAATAGTGATATAGTAATCTGAACGAGTAATAAATTAATGGGAAAATTATATTTTAAACCGTTCAGGTATTAACAATTTTTTAATTGATCCTTCTCCGTTTGAGCGTTTCGTTTAAACCCTCTATGTATCAGCACGTTTTTATTTGGTCATTCTGTCAAAAAAATCGTCCAAACTAACAGAATTGTGAAGACAAAATCGTCATTTTTTAATATTTTTTTTATTTTCTTTTTTCTTTAACCCCTCTCTCTCTCACGCTCAACACTCTCTCTCTCTTCCTTTCTCACTCTCCCCGCCAACCGGAACCACCTCGTAACAGGGGGTGAACCACAACCCCCTGTTACGAGGTGGAACCACCCCTTGAACAGGGGATGCCACCCCCTACTAGAAACACCCCCCATAACAAGGGGTGGAACCCCTATTACGGGGGTGCACCCCCTGTTTTTCACAAGGGGTGAAAACAACCCCTAAAACAGGGGGGTGCCATCCCCATAACAGGGGGTGAAACACCCCCTGTTTCACGGGTTGGTTCACCCCGAAACAGAGGTGAACCACCCCCGTAACAGGGGTGCACCCCCTGTGAAAAACAAGGGGTGAACACCTCCTGTTTCTGTTGCGCGGGTGGAACCACCCTCGTAACAGGAGGTGAGCTGTCTTCACTGAAATATAAAATATCTCAAATATAAAATGTGTCTTAATTTATTATAATATTAATTATTTACATTTTAATTCAATACATTAATTTTAAATATCCTATAAATAATTTAAATATATTAATCATGAAAATGCATTTTGTTAGAAGTTTATTATTAAATTTCTCAACAAAAATGTCTTAAATGTAAAATATATCCTATATCCTAATTTATAGAACAGATATTTTTTTCAAAATGAGAGCAAATAACTTTTCACTACCATACACCTCATGATTAGCTTAAAATGCCCTTAACCACATCATATGCTCAGATGGCGACGTTTGTCTTAGTATTTCTGTTCTCAGAATTCTGTTTCTGCTCCAAGAATTCGGTCCTAAATATCCGGGAGCAGAACATAAACAGATTCTTATTCACCATATTTCTATTACAAAAAAATCTAGGAACAAAAAGCACTAAATAATCAATACATTAAAGTTTCTGAAGATCCAATGTTTCTTCAAACAAATTCTGTCTTCAAAACTATATCCACATTAAAGCTAAAAAGGACCAAAACTTCATTGTTGACTCAAAGATGCATCATCCTCCTCTTCCTCATCCTCCACCTCGTCGTCCTCCTCATCATCTTCGTCACCAAAACTAGGTTGCCCGTTAAGATCCACACCTATACCATTCACCTTCCTAACAAACTGTCCTCTCACACGCGGTCGCCTCTCTGCAAGGTGTTTCCTGTTCACATATCTTATTTTCTTGTCAAAACACCGTTCTTTCCTCTTCTGTCTGAACTTGATCAGTGCTGCCTCTCTCCTATTGACTTTACTCGGCTTTTCCCCCTCATTCGGAGAAACGTTTCCATATGGTGGCCAAGGGTTTGTTCCAGCCATTTGGCCCGGTTGGACGCATATGCCATACGGGTAGTACTGAAAAGGCATGGATTGCATATGCTGACACTGGGAAACATGATGATTATAATGAGGCATCATCACTTGATTCATGCCTCCAGGGATATAATATGGATAGGCCGTGTTTGGTTGAAAAGCAAGAACATCTTGGCGAGAATCGTTTCTGTTTGTCTGAGAGAAATGTTCTTCGGTCTTTGAGATCTCGAGAGAATGGGAATAGGGGATTGAGACTTGTTCTTGTTGGGAATGGGTTTGTTCTAGTTCTTGGTTTGTTTGTCTATGGAGGGTACAACCAACTTTTTCATCACGAGAAACGGGTTCTTTTTCGATTCTTGATCTCTGACGAGGGATTTCATGGACGGGCTCCATGTCTTGGGTGTTGATTCTCGGCGTGTTTGTGTTTGAGTTTGTGTTTGATTTGACGTATGTGAAGAAGGCTGAAGATTCGCCTATTTTGAGTTCACTCTTCTTCGGACATGATGAAATTTGTCCTGGAAATAACATTACAAGAGTTTTGTTAATTTTATAGAGCAGGAATGGAAACTGGGAACAGAAACAGAAATACGGAACAGTCCTCGGAAATAGATTACCCATTTGGTTAGAGCTCCTATTCCCAAATAAATGGGGAAGAGAAACAAGGGAACATTTTTTTCTTTTTTCTGGTTCTGCTCCCAGATTTTAGGAACAAATTTTTGGTAACAGAAACAGAAATTTGAGAAGACAAACACTAAACAAATGCCACCTAAGGGCCTTTCTTACCAGTCCAACGGTCACTTATTCCTGGGACATCAGGCCTACACTGCATCGGGTCAGGAGGTGGAGTCTCTAAAGGACCGGGAGCACTGGCAGCAATAGGCTGAAGATGCAAATGTAGAAGCAGAAGAGATAAACAACCAAAATAAATGTTTGGACTGATTAATAACACTTTTTTTTTGTGGGGGGGGGACCTTGACGGAACGAGGAAGGCTTCTTCAAGTACTTCTCAAAATAAATAAATAAATAAATAAAACAATTTGACAAAAGAAGTACTTCTCCTTAAAAGTAAAAGCAAACAATCAAAAACGTGCCTGATAGTGTACAGAAAATATCTTGCCATTCTCTCTATTATTGATCTCTTAATTAAAAAAAATTATGTGATACCCTACTTCATCGATCTCGTTAAAATGTAAAAATCGAATAAACAAAAAACAAGTATCCTTTGTTTTTTTTTTTAAAAAAAAAATATTTAAAATCCTGTTTTTAATGTATTATATTTTCAAAGGACTTTTTTTGAGTGCAAAACAAATTTTACTTTTAAAATGAAGCACTTTTTTGCTTAAAGAAAAACACAACCAAACAGTGCCTACAATTAAGAACACACTTAGGGCCCATTTGGTTGTTCTCCAATTCATGAATTGTAGTGCTCTTAAATTGTTATATTTCTGTCGTTGGTTGCAAAAATTAAAAATACTCAATTTAGCTTACCAACCATTTTGGCTCTCGACTCTCGTTTATTCTACTGTAATTAGAGCAAAATACAACTAAAAAAAATATTAAACTTTTTTTATGTTTCTTTGTTGGGCCGAAAAATCTGTTATATTAATCATATATAAATAGAGAGCAATACAAATCCATTAATAAAAATAAAATAGTTTCTTAAAATGGATAATTTAGAGAACCAAACGAAACGGACCCTTAAAAATCTATTTAAGAACAAAATCGTACGTGAATCAAAGAAAATTCCTTATTAGCTCATGTCATCATTAATAAAATAAATACAACTTGTTTAGGTCTGAATGCATCACCTCATATTCCTGATGTGTGGAAACACAAAGCTCAGGGTTGGCACTCTTTCGAGACTTGTCATCAGTGTCATCCGAAAACAGAGTAGTGCTGTTTGTATTGGCATCACTAGGATCTGACACCAGATCTAACTCGTAGTTCAATATGTTCTTCTCCGCCAATCCAAGCTGTCACAAAGAATAACATATAAATTATTAAGACACTGTTTCAAGTAGCTTTTATAATCAACAAGATAATCCTCAAAAAGAAAAGAAAATTACTTAAAAGCATGAGCAAAAAAAATCGAAAGAATGTTTAACAATATATAGAGAATATCTTTTTATTATCCCTATATGATATCTTTTGCTTGATTGTTCTATCAAAATATATTAAAAAAAAAAAAACACAATCATTTTTGTTTAAAAAAATCAAATCATGTTCTAACTTATTTGAAGTGTAAAACATATCTTTATTTTTATTTTATTTTTTCAATTTTTTACTTAAAAGCAAAGAAAATGAAAAATGAAAAATAAAAAATGTTAATAAACGGTGCCTTGAAGAGCATTCGATATTGATATCATAAGCGACTAAATTTATTGACAGAAGAAAGCATTCTATCACAAGCACAAATCCAGAGATGTAGGCCTTAAAGGATGCAAACCACTCCTAGAAATTACGTGACCATGCATTTTTGTGTGCACAAAGATCACATCCAACTATAAGAGGATTACAAAAAACCATTTTTTAAGGTGGAATTTTTTAAGTGTTTCTATTCTTAGTGATTCTGCTCTGTTCTAAACATCAGGGAGCAGGAATGAAATAAATTTTTATTTGTTCCCATATTTTTTTATGTGCCCCAGTTTTGTGGTAAGAGGACCAAGCTGAAAACAAAGCACAAAAGAAATAAGGTCTTCATACCATTCGCCGCCTTCTCCACATGTGAATCCACAAGTTCAACAATTCATTAGTGCGCAAAGGCTTCACCAGATAATCTGCCGCCCCAAATTTCAAGCACTTGACAACAAGAGAAACCTCGTCTTGTGCCGACATCACTACACAAAACAAAGCAACAAGACAAAAATAAGGATCATTCTATTACTATAAACCGAAAAACAGAAACAATTTAAATATATATATATAGACAAAATCAAGCTTACTGATCACTGGAATGCGTCTTAAGTCTTTATCCCTCATCATGTATTTCAACATTTTAAAGCCCTTGGCCATGGGAAGGTCAATTTCGGAAAGAATGATGTCTATATCAGGACCCTCAGCATTGAGGGCATCAATTACTTGTCTAGGTGATCTCACTGCAGTTACTGCAAAAATCACCATAATCACCACAAAGAAAAACTGATAGTGTAAGAAAAATATGGACTTAGCAAAGTTAACTTTCTAATTGATCATTGAATGATCCAGCATCAAGATTAGTGCAACTTACTTTTTAATCATTTCCGACTTATGGTTTAGCCCTTTACCAATATTTAGTTAACTTTAACTACGATATGAAATAAAAATTTAACATTTAGTAGATATCAACTCTATAAATTCAATCTAGTTGATATTAATGGCAGAATAAAAAATTAATTGAATACTGAAAAATAAAGAAAAAAATAAGGATAAAAAACTATAAGTAACATATTTTGAGGACAGTTTAATTAATTCCCCCAAACGAAAAAGCATCCAAAAATGTAAATGCTAACTAATCTAGCCAGTACCTTCATACTAAATGATTCGATTATTTTCCTCTCAAACAGGATATTAGGATTCGGTCTAGCTTCTTAATGATTTTAACCTTCATACTAAATGGAAACAGTGATCAATTTCTTTCACCTAGATTATCCTATACAAATTACAACTACAAAAATATATTGTATATTCCAATAATTTAAAAAACTTTTTGCCAACATAATGGCTCTACAAACCAGAGCCTATCAAAATTAACATCCCAAGCAACAAGAAAAAAATTGTTAAAAATTAAGTTCATATAAATCTCAAAAGAGCAGTTCGGCAAAGTAAACATAATACTATTACTGTAATTGCACAGAAAGTGAAGAACAAAGGCTAACACTAATACCTTGATAGGAGCATTTACACAAAAGAGTAAAGACCTCCTTTAGGCTCTTTGCATCATTATCACAAAGCAAAATCCTCACTTTACTCCTGTCAATAAACCCTTCACCGCTCTTACCGTTACCAACACCACCACATCCACCATCGCCGCCGCCGCCACTCTCTTTGTTCGAACCAAACTCACTCATCTCCAACCTCTCAATTTAACCAATCAAAATCCACCGAATCACCTAACCAAAACATAGAAACGCGGCTTTTTTTAGCTACAAAGGGAGGAGATGTACAGGAAGTAGGGTCATGAACTCATGATTTCCACTTCTAGGGCTTCAATAAACGACTCCATCAACAGATCAGATTCATCAAAAACAAACAAATCCATGTAAAATAACCTTACTTTTTCCCTGACAAGAACGGACCAACACCAGAGCTTTCTAACTGTTCTCCCTTCTGTTCACTGCTCACCGGTCGCGCACGTTATCAACATCCGTAACCGGCAAGCGAACAATCAATTACCGAAAACTTGGCGGCTCCGTCAATTGAAACAGAAAGTTCGGCAAGCAATCCTCATCAGACGGCCCAAAACTGATCGCCGGCTCGAAATCGCAAAAGAAAAATAGTCGATCGCAGCACGATTTCGGCGACCGAATTCTACAAACTCGACTGTGTACGATCAGAAAGAAGTGATGATTGTGTCTTCTTCAACTCTTCGGCTGAGCTTTTGTTTTTTTGGGGAATAAACAATTTGAAATTGGGTATTTGTTTAATCGCACTTTTTGCTGGCAGTCGTCGGCCCTAAAGTGCGCCTAGAGTTGACGATCGATCTTGGCCGCTAGGCTTTGCTGAACGAAGGGTGGAGATGAAGAAGAGCAGCCTAGTGGGTTGAAGAGAGAGAGAGAAAAAGAGTAGTGAATGTCGGCACTTCAAAGACGTTCAATTGGACCAACAAGAGATTTTGCAAGATGAGGATTTTGAGGAGCAGTCACACACGTAATACGCGACACTCGTAATATACCAAAAAAAAAAAGAACGTTCAATTGAAGAATATTTTTATGTACGCACGTTTCTTGCAAAATTAACACAAGGTTTCTTACAAAAATTGAATAGTGATCTATGTTGTTGAATTCAACACAAATTCTATTACCCTGAATTATATAACAAAATATATGCATGAATGTTGTTTTGAAACCAACAATTTCTCAATTATATATTTATAATCAAATCAAACAAACGATATGTTATTTTAAGTTCACAAAGTTAATTTAGGTTGCTAATCTTTTTTATTTTTATAGCATAGAAAGATATATAGTGAAATATGCGATTCCAAATTTATATCATCAGTTGATTTGATTTGAATTTGAAATTTAGGATATTATTGTCACGTCGTTTGGTTGGAATTTGATATTGGACTAAACGATAATGATTGGACACGAATTTAAAAATTAATGTAATTATATTATTTGGTTATATTTGTTATTGGGTTTAAAGGGAAAACGCAAATATTATTCGTTGATATTTTTAATTGAATCATTTTATAATGGAAAAATCAGACGCAGAGGGAGGAGAGAGAAAAAAGTGCAAAAAGGGGAGGGGGCAGCGTAGGATAGTGGGTTAGAGATAGAGAGAAGGCCACGTAATTGCAGATCTGTTTAAAAGTGGGCTCGGTCAATCAAAGATGATTCCCCATTTGGATGTATCCTCTTATTGGATCTTTATCCCATTAGAGTCATGGGTTCAGTCCAGGTACCACGTCATACTTGTGCTATTTGCACTCTAAAAAACACTTTATGTACTCTACTTTCATCATAAATTTAGACTGTGTTGATGTCGAAAAGTGGTAACCGGTCAATAATATGATCTAAAAAGATATTGAAGACACAAGATTGCTGATGACATGATTAACTTGGTGAATTCAGGAGTGCTGATGACTTTCGAGCTGAGTTTCACTCTTTCACTCCGAGCACTCCGAGCTTGGGTTAATTAACCTAATCCGCTGAGCAACCAATGAGCAGATGGATCAGTGCTCTAATATCTGGGTTGGGCTTTTGGGCCCACATGTAGAGACCCATGGGCCGGAACCTCAGGACGGCCCTGAGAGGCCCCAAGTACAGAGATGACGAGCAGATGGTGCTCGAGTTTGTCAGTCCGACTCGGAGTCTGTCGGTCCGGATTTCTTCACCGAGACGATCCGCAACTCGGCTCGGAGGGCACCCCAGCTCGGCATAGAGAGGATTTCAGCTCCCAGTCCGACCGTTTTCCCATACTTTGGCAGATATTGACCACGTGATACACCTGACGAGATTCTCCTATATCAATTGCCCTCCAAGTCCCAAGGGTGAGAGTGGAACGTAACGGGCTCGGGATTTCCGAGAAGCAAACCCGTAGAGATTGGGTATCCATTTCTAAGAGGCCACAACCTGATTTATATTGCGGTCAAATAAAAAACGGATGAGAGCGACTCGTTTGTAGTGGTTTAGCTGGATTGGAAGGTGGAGAGGGCACGTAAAAGGACTCTAGGGACGAAAAATGGCTTTAGAAAAGTTTGAAGGAGTGCAATCCGGGCTAAGGAATTGGGAGTTCGCCAGCTCGGCACATCTTTGGACCGGATCAAATTGTTTCTCTTAGAAGCAACTTCGTGTAGGGTATGTCCGAGCTGGGAGTACAGCAGCTCGTCAACTCGGACATACCCCCTGCCTTGGCCTTCTGTTTCAAGGGTTTGAAGTTTGAGCCTCCCCCTTTGACAATGTCCGAGCTGAGAGTACGGCAGCTCGTCAGATCGGACATTTCCTCTACCTTGGTCTTCTTTTTCAAGGGTCTGAAGGTTGAGCGTCCCCCTTTTGACAATGTCCGAGCTGAGAGTACGACAGCTCGTCAGCTCAGACATTTCTTCTGCCTTGGTCTTCTTTTTCAAAGGTTTGAAGGTTGAGCCTCCCCCTTTTGACAATGTCCAAACTGAGAGTATGGAAGCTCGTCAGCTTGGGCATTTTCTCTGCCTGGTCTTCTTTTTCAAGGGTTGAAGGTCGAACCTTCTACTTTTGACAATGTTCGAGCTGAGAGTACGACATCTCGTCAGCTCGGACATTTCCTTTGCCTTGGTCTTCTTTTTCAAGGGTTTGAAGGTTGAGCCTCCCCCTTTTGTCAATGTCCGAGCTGAGATTACGACAGATTATCAAATCAGACATTTCCTATACCTTGGTCTTCTTTGAAGGGTGGAAAGTTTGAGCCTCCCTCATTTTTGATAATGTCCGAGTTGGGAGTATGTAGGCTCGTTAGTTCGGACATTTCTCCTGCCTTGGTCTTCTTTGAAGGGTGTAAAGTTTGAGTTTCCCTCTTTTTGATAATGTCCGAGTTGGGAGTACATAGGCTCGTCAGCTCGGACATTTCTCATGCCTTGGTCTTCTTTGAAGGGTGGAAAGTTTGAGTTTTTCCCCTTTTTGATAATGTCCGAGCTGGGAGTACGTAGGCTCGTCAGCTCGGACATTTCTCCAGCCTTGGTCTTCTTTGAATGGTGAAAAGTTTGAGTCTTCCCTCTTTTTTGATAATGTCCGAGCTGGGACTACGTAGGTTCATCAGCTCGGACATTTCTTCTGCCTTGGTCTTCTTTAAAGGGTGGAAAGTTTGAAGCCTTCCCCATTTTTTGATAATGTCCGAGCTGGGAGTACGTAGGCTCGTCAGCTCAGACATTTCTTTTACCTTGGTTGTCTTTGAAGGGTGGAGCCTCCCCCTTTTTGATAATATCTGAGTTGGAAGTACGTAGGCTCGTCAGCTCGGACATTTCTTCTACCTTGGTCTTCTTTGAAGGGTGGAATATTTGAGCCTCCTCTCTTTTTGATCTTGTCCGAGCTAGGAGTACGTAGGCTCATCAGTTCGGACATTTCTCCTGCCTTGGTCTTCTTTGAAGGGTGAAAAGTTTAAGCCCCCCTTTTTTGATAATGTCCGAGTTGAGAGTACGTAGGCTCATCAGCTCGGAAATTTCTCCTGCATTGGTCTTCTTTGAGAGAGTGAAAAGTGTGAGCCTCTCCATTTTTGATAATGTTCGAGCTGGGAGTACGTAGGCTTGTCAGCTCGGACATTTCTTCTGCCTTGAACTTTTTGAAGGGTGGAAAGTTTAAGCCTCCCCCCTCCACACGTGGCATAAGGGTGACACGTGCTCCCCATTGTGGCTTACATGGGAAGCCTACATCACAATCATTGGATAGGCACCATGTGGCAGTAGGCGCTTTAATCGACGCATCCACAACCATTGACCTGGGTGACCTTTCGTCTAGACACATCCCCTTTTTATAAATGGGGGCCCCTGCATTTATTTGACACTTACGGAATTTCCAAAGCTTTTCATTCTTTCTCGGCATTGGTACATTTTTTTCTCATTTGTCCGAACAAAGTATCGGTGTCATTTTCTTCTTCTTCTTTTTCGTCTTCTGGTTCGATCTCCAGCTCGGGGTCTGACGCCTTGGAACGGTCGTCTGCCAGTTCTCTCTCATTTAAGGTGGAGCTCCGTCCTGCTCTAGGAGACACCCCATCGACTGCCATAGCCAGGATCCATGAAACGAGCGATGCGATCCAGTCATTCCTGGTCGACCGTGTAGTCGCGGTGAGCCATGCCGACAAGAGCAGTGGGGCGTCTACATCACATGACGCTAGAGTCGGGGTCCCTCCCGAAATCGTCATCGTGGTGGAGATCCCCACCAACATCTCCATACCCAGGTTATTTCGTGAAAACGATGTGCATAACGCTGGGCTAGAAAAACTCCATATAAAAGTCCCAATCTCGAGCCCGGTGTGGAACACAAAAACAAATATAATAGAAGAGTTCGTCCTCCACTGTCGGAGTGAATACTTCTTCTCGGAGGAGGTCAGGACTATTGTTCCCGGGCTTGACGATCGGGCCTGCATGCCATCGGCTGGTTTTATGACCGTCTACAAACAACAGCTGGAGGCGGGTCTTCGATTCTCTCTCCATTGGTGAATCTGGGCCCTCTTTGCGGAGTACTATTTGTGTCCGTCACAAATTGTTCTGAACGGTATAAGGGCCCTAGTGGCATCGTACATCATCTTCCGGGCCGAGGGACTCGAGCCGAGCTTTGAGCTCTTCAAGGCTCTATTCTTTCTCAATCCAGTTCCCCGAGGCACTGGGTGGTGCTACATCTCGTCCAAGTCAACTTTCTTGAAGGACCTGGACTCTTCCATTCACAACTGAAAGCCCTAGTTCTTCTATCTTGGAGGGAGCGGTTAGCAATTCGGCCCAGAAGAAGAAGGAAAGTACCCCATCCAGATGGAATAGGGAAAAGTCGGTAAGACTGTGGTCCCTTGGGGGGGATTTTTAGCTCTCGGATTTATCTTCACCTTTACACTAATAATCTTTCATTCATAATTTTGGGCAGTTAAAGAAGTACCAAAGAAGAAGAGGCCAGAACTAAGCAAAGAGATCGCCGAGTAGAGGAAGAAGGTTCTGAGGACGGTCTATAGGGACGTGAACACCCTGCTCGATTCTCATCTCTTCACATTATACTGGTACTTACCACCGAACACCCCGTTCGTACCCGAATTCTCATTCGATTTAGACAACGGTAAGAAATTTTTGTTTTGTCAATCCTTCATACTTGGAAATTTTATGTGTGTTACGCTCAATTCGCACAAATATTCTTGTGTAAACTTGGATGCTGCTGGCCTGGACAGAGGAATTTCTAAATATCTTGTTGAATATTGCAGCTATGGACAAGGCAATGGAGGTTCAGAAGCTCTTGGAAAATAAAGCCAGAGAGGCTGCCAAGGTGGCAAAAACCCTCAGTTCTGAGCACACTAGTGGATCCCAGGCCACCCAAACATCCCAGCTTTCTCCAACGCCATCCCAGAGCCACTCCTCCGCTCTTCCTGGGGTCGTGATAAAAGACACCCCGCAGTCCAAGTCGGGTTCTCACCAGTCCATGCACACTCTGAGTGGTGACTCATCACCCCGTGCTTCCAACAAAGGGAAAATGAAGGCCCACGAGGGTAGACAGAAGAAGCACAAGTCCTCGAAGAGGGCCAAGTTCGTGGCAGGGGCTTTTTCTGAGCTAACGGTTGACGGTTCTTTTTTTGGGATCCCGAACATAGGGCTTTCGGGGTATCATGCATTGCTAAGGAGCCCGAAGGTGATGCCTGGCTACCTCCGCCGCATCACCCCTCTTAACGACAAGAACTTGATGGATGAAGAGAGCACCGACAACCTCATGTGCCAGGCCGTCTGTGACCAGATCTCGGTAAGAACCCCACTAGCTCAAGTTCTGTTTTGCTTTTGTCAATTAAAATTTTCCAAGTGTGATGAATTTTCCGCCCTCATGCAGTGTATGCTTCGGATGTCGGTGGTGTTTGACCGGATCTCCGAGGGTACGATGGAGGAGTCGATGCTCAGGTCGGAAAAGAATGCGACAGAGGCGAAGAAAAACAGACTAAACGATGACCTCCAGCTCGCTACCCAAGACCATCACAGCCTTCAAGCCAGGCACGTCCTTGTTACCAAAAAAGAGGACGATTTTCAAAGACAAAAGGTCGACCTAGAGAAGAAGGTGGATGAGCTGGAGAAGAGGCTAAAGAAATAAGAACTGCTCAGAGGGAAGGCAGTCCGTAGAGCTGAAAAGAAGGCCGTTTAGGATTACAAATCGAACGGAGAATTCGAGAACCTCAAATACGAGCTGGCTGCGGAGTACATGGATGACAATCATAAGGCCACGATCCGCTTTCTTCAGAGCCATTACCCAGAATTCGACTACTCTGGTGTTGGGATGGAATTTCCAAAACAAGGAGAGCTAGCGGTGGAGCGGGCAGCCGATTGGGCTTCTCAGGAGCACACTCGTGAGACGGGGGCAGAAGAAGCAGGCGATGAGGAGGCCGAGGGGGATGAGGACACCACCGTCGACGTTGTGGACATCGAAGGTGTGTCCGGAGAAGAATAGGTCCCCCAGCCCAACTATTTTTGAAGACTTAAAACTTTTTGCTTGTCGTTTTTTTTTTTTTTTTTTTTTGTTATGACTATGTATATGGGCATGAACCCCACCGATGTAAGCCCTCACTTTTTTTTTTAATATAATACACATGATATTTTTGAGAAATTACTTGTCCCAAATTCCTTCTCTCTCCTCCCTTCTCTTTTAGGATGTAGTAGGTAATTTGTTTTGACCTTCAGCCCGAGAATGGGTAAATGGGTATGAACCTTATTAATGTGCTTAGGATAGAGTTGTAGACTTTAAACTTCAAAATGGCATGGACGCACCCTTCAATCGTAGTATCGAGCTGCCCATAATTGGTAAGCCACTTGGCGCATTCGAGCATTCTCTCGTTGTTCTTCTAGAAGGTCCAGGTTGAGGGCCAATATTGCGTTATTCGTTTGTTGGTCCTGACCCCTGAACGACGTTCGAATGGTTGGCAATCCGATTTTCATAGTAATCACGGACTCAGATCCGAACATCATTGCGTACAGTCTTTCCCGTTGGGGTTCGGGAAGTGATATGGTATGCCCAAAGAACGGGGTAAAGGTCCTCCACCTACCTCTCATTGGCCTTGTTGATCCTGGTCTTCAAACTGTGCAGAATTGTTCGGTTCATGACCTCAACCTGGGCATTAGCCTGTGGGTGACCTGGTGACGCGAAGTGAGTTTGGATACCCAGGCCGGAGTAAAAAGAAGCAAACAAATCATTGTCAAATTGAGTACCGTTGCCAGATACGATTGCCCTTGGGATCCCAAATCTGCACACCATCGATTTCCAGATGAAGTCTCAGATTTTTTCTTTGGTGATGCGAGCTAGAAGTGCAGCCTCCACCCACTTGGTGAAATAATCAATAGAGACGACCAGAAACTCTCTCTAACTGGTGCCTTGAGGAAAAGGGCCTAACAGATCTATTCCCCACTGGGCGAAGGGCCATGGGCTCGTCATTGGCACCATGGTCGTTGGAGGTAAATGAGGGTGGGGGCCGAAGTATTGGCACTTGTCGTATTTTTTTACGAATTCACTCGTGTCCTCTAGAAGTTTTGGTAAAAAATATCCTTGGCGGAACAGTTTGCCAACTAGAGCCCTGCCCCCCCCCCCCCCCCCCCCCCGAGTGATTGCCACATATCTCCTCATGGACTTCTCTCATGACGTAGTCGACCTCTTCTTGTCGTAGGCACCGAGAATATGGGCCAGAGAAAGAACATCGGTAAAGGATCCCATACATGATGCAGTATCTGACAGACATTTATCGCATTCTCCTTATCTCATTGCGGTCATCGGGTAGCGTTCCGTCTTCCAAGTACTTTCGTATTGGCTCTATCCAAGTGGGATGATCGCTGAGCTCACAAATTGGGGTCATCTGGTCGGATATCGCCGTGCTTGGAGCATCCAGGTACTCGACAGGCACGTTCCGCTTCAGAGTCAATGCTACTGCTTAGGCTAGGTTTGCCAAGGCATCAACGTGTCGGTTTTCTTCTCGGGGTATTTGGGATACATGGATTTTTTCAAAATTTTCCATCAGGGCTTTGACATTTTCAAGATATGCAGTCATACTAGGATCCTTCGCTAAATAATCTCCGTTGACCTGGTTGACGACTAGCTGAGAGTCGCAGAAGACGGACAACGTTTTCACATTAAATTCTCGGGCTAGGAGGAGACCAGCTAGCAGAGCCTCGTATTCAGCCTCGTTGTTAGTTGCTCTGAACCCCAGTCTCAAGGCGTATTTGATCTATTCGTTGTCTGGGGCAACGAGCACCATTCCCGCCCCACAACCGTTGATGTTGAATGATCCATCGATGAACAACCTCCACGTTGTTGAATCGGAATCTAGATTTGAGTTCCCTAGCGCTCCCTCCGTTTCCATGGTTTTAGCTTTTGGGTTGATGGCAGGTGGCTCTGGGTCCTCAGGGAATGTGAGCTCGACGATGAAATCTGCCAGGACCTGGCCTTTAATGGCTGTCCGAGGGCAGTATTCAATGTAGAACTGACCCAGCTCGAGGCTGTACTTCATTAATCATCCTGAGACGTCTGGTGAATGTTAAATTTGCCTTATCGGCTAGTCAGTTAGGACGACGATCATGTGGGCTTGGAAGTATTGTTTCAACTTCTAGGAAGCCACTAGTAGGGCGTAAGCTAGCTTTTCAAATTTAGTGTATCTAGTCTCGATATCCGAGAGGATCCTACTGAAGTAAAAGACGGGGTGTTGAACACCGGTGTTGTCCCTTACAAGAGCAGCGCTAACTGCCGTTGTAGGGACGGCAATATATAAGTATAGAGTTTCTCCCGCCTTCGAGGTGCTGAGCAGAGAAGTAGAGGAAAGATAATTTTTGACCTCTTGGAAAGCTGATTCGCACTCCTTCGTCCACCCAAAGTTGTTGTTGCCTCTTAGCACCTTGAAGAAAGATAGACATTTCTCCGACGCTCATGATATAAAGTGATTGAGGGCAGCGAGCCTCCCCGTCAGCATCTGCACTTCTTTCTTATTCTGAGGAGAGGTCATCCCAAGGATCGTATGTATTTGATCAAGGTTAGTATCGATGCCACACTGGGAGACCATATACCCCAGGAACTTTCCTGCGGAAACCCCAAAAATGGATTTATTAGGGTTGAGCTTCATACGATGAGCCCTGAGCTTTTCGAAGTAATTGTGGAGATGTTGGGCGTGGTCAGGGGCCCTCAATCTCTTGACCAGCATGTCGTCGATGTAAACCTCCATTGTCCGCCCGATCTCCTCTTTGAACATTTTGTTCACCTGTATTTGATAAGTCGCTCCCGCGTTGCACAAGCCAAATGGCATAACCTTGTAGCAGTATGTACCCTTGTCCGTGATGAAGGACGTTTTGCTCTTGTCGGGGGGGAACATAGGGATTTGGTTGTACCCGACATAAGCGTCTAGGAAATTAAGGTGCTCATATCCTACCGTGGTGTCTATGATGATGTCGATTCTGGGTAGGGGGAAGTAGTCCTTCGGGCATGCCTTATTCAGGTCCTTAAAATCAACACAGAGGCACTACTTATTGCCGGCCTTGGGGGCTAAGACCACATTTGCTAGCCAGACGGGGAATTTGAGTTCTTCGACGACGTCGGACTTTATTAGTTTGTCTATTTCTACTTCGATTATCTTTTGGCACTCCAGATGAAATTTTCGTCGCTTCTGCCTCATGGGAGGATGGTATGGGTCAGCATGAAGATGGTGCATTGCCACACTCGGATCGATCCTCGCAGCTCGTCATGGGACCATGCAAAGACGTCGTAATTTCTTCGGAGCAGTTAGATGAGTTCAGATCTCTGATCGGATGCGAGACTGGCCCTGATCCTCACAGTTCGTTCTTTGATTGTTGGGTGTATGGGAATCTCCATTAGTTCTTCGCGAGGTCAGGGACCAACCTCCTCCTCCCGGGGATCGTCGATGGGTACCAACATCGGCCCCTAGTTCAAAGCCATAAGTTCGGGCTTCCCGAGCTCCGACTCTACCTTTAATTGCTATTTCTTTTTTTCCAGAGCCCTCCGAGCACAAGCTCGAGAGGACTCTTGGTCTCCTCTCACCACTCCCACACCCCCTTCCGTGGGGAACTTCATTGACTGGTGGTACAGTGAACAGACTGCTTTGAGAGCCACCACAGTGGGGCGGCCCATGATCGTATTATAGGGTGATAGCCTGTCCACAATCAGAAATTTGGTCCAAATAATTGAGGTCCTAGGATGGGCTTCGATGGTGACAAGAAGCGAGACCCAACCAACAGCGTTGACAACGTCTCTCCCAAAGCTGACCAGGGGCCTTTTGACGGTTTTACGGCACTGGGATCCACGTTCATTCTCTCGAACGCCCATTTGAAGATGATACCGACGGAGCTACCTCTGTCCACCAAGATTCTTCCTATTTTGAAGTGGTTGATGAGAGCGACTATGACGAGGGCATCGTCATGAGGGACGTGTACATCCTTGAGGTTCGCCTCACTGGAGAAAATAATGTTGTGCTCTGCAGCATCGATCGTGCTTACCTTAAATATGTCTTCGTCCACTTTTCTCTTGGCTTTGTGCTCATATATTTTCTTGGAAGAGAGATTTTCTCCCCCCAGGCTCAATCCACCGTGGATGACATTGATCCGCCCTCCACCCTCTGCTCGTCACCCCCTATCCCCTTCCGATCTGAGAGGGGGGTTACTTCTATTTCTCCTCCTTCTACGACCCCTATGCTCGTCACGAGGGGTCATTGTCTTCCATTCTGGGAGCCCGGTCATCTATTCGAACATAGTGGCCAAGATACTCTCTGCTGATGAGGGCCTCGATTTCATCCCGGAGTCGAAAATAATTCTATGTGGAATGCCCCCGGTCCCGGTGGAATTCACAATATTTATCCATTGACTTCCACATTGGTTTTCCGCTGGGGATGAGGGGGGAAATAAGTCCCTCCCCGTATTCTCGGTGAAGACGGTGAGCACCGAGACCGTAAGTTGTGTGAAGTTCTACTGGCGGTTTCCCTGGGGTGGGAATAGTCTCCGATCCCCGAGCAACGGTCCCAACTTTTCCTCTGCTTGCAGTCTCTTAGACCCATGATGTCTGCTCGGCCCTTCGTCAGCCTTCCCTTTCTTCTTTTGGCCTCCTCCGCGGTCCCTTTAGGTTGCTTCCCTTTTATCGGCATTATGGAATCTTGTGCCTTTCTCCAGGGCAGCTTCCAAACTAGGAGCTGGGTTAAAGTAGAGGTCGTACATGAGACGTCGATGCTAGGCGATCGATGAATGCGCTTATTGCGACCACGTCGCCGAGCTCATCGCAACCAATAATTTTTTTGTAAAACCTCTTTACATAATCTCCCAAGAATTCATCGGGTAGTTGTTGGAGCACAAGGATGTGTGCCATTGTCTTCAGCCTACGCCACGATCGCCCAAA
This sequence comes from Eucommia ulmoides, assembly GCA_016647705.1. NCBI lineage: Eukaryota > Viridiplantae > Streptophyta > Magnoliopsida > Garryales > Eucommiaceae > Eucommia > Eucommia ulmoides. The sequence goes on along the minus strand of CM028334.1, from coordinate 10,176,838 downwards.
TTGCGAAAGGAAGAACTGCTCGAGCTCGTGAAAATTGGAGATGGATATTGGGGTCAAAGTTCTGAACCATGTACCGGCAGCCCCTGTGAGGTTGAGGGAAAAAGCCTTGCATCTCATCGCTATCGAGGTTGTGTGCAGGTCCATATAGGACCTGAAGATGGACAAGTGGTCCGCCGGATCAATTTTCCCGTCATAGAGGATCATCTGGGGGTAGGTGTATCGCGCGGGCAGTGGTTCCTCCAGTATTTCATTGATGAAATGAGATCTTACCTCCGAATGAAGCCCGACTGGGCTCTTGGTTCCTCGAATCTGATGTAGGGCCGCTTCCATGTCAGCTAGGTGTCTCTCCACCACCACTTCAACCCCTGGCGGGACTTGAGCTTGGCTAAAAACGGCGCGGGATAGTGGCTGTCGTGGTGGGGAATGTGAGTCTACCTCTCGAATATGCCGGGGATGGTGGTCAGACGACAAGGTATGGCTGTGAGCCTGGGCCGAAGGAGACTCGGTACGATTATCTCTCATTCGTCTAGGTGAAGGTGGCGAGGGAGATCCCGAGGCCTCAGGAGGTGTTAATTCAACCCCCATCAGACCAGCGTTATGGGCTCGGGGCCTCGGGATGTGCCTGTCGGAATGGATGATGCGTTCTTCAATTCCGATCGCTTGTTCCTCCCGACCCGCGACCTGGATTGTTGAGAGACCCATTGGAAGAGCTGGTGGCAAGCGGGCTAGGACGATTTGGAATAAGGTTTGGAACTCGCCGAGATGGAGTTCCAAGATATCAACGCGGGCTGCCTCAGGGGCCCCGGAAGTCTGCCCAATAAACTGCCCCGTGGGTAAGATTGGACCTACCTGAGTGGTGAGCTGAGTCTCGGGCCTACAGCCTCTGATGGCAGAATGGCGAGTTGGTGGAGATGTTCCACAGGTTGAGCCGGGGGATCCGACCTGGGAGCCTTTGACATGTTCTGCACGGATGAAGGGGGTGGATTACTGTTGGGGGCAAGCACTTAGTCGGCTTGGTGGATTTCTTTTCCAGACCTTGTGATCATCAAGTCTTAACCTTGTGAGGAGTTGACAATCAGGGGAGACTTTTAGTGCTTTCCCACAGACGGCGCCAAACTGTTGATGTTGAAAAGTGGTAACCAGTCAACAGTATGGTCTAAAAGGATATTAAGGATATAAGACTGCTGATGGCGTGATTAGCTTGGTGAATTCAGGGATGTTGACGACCTCCGAGCTGAGTTTTACTCCTTCACTCCGAGCACCTGTACAAAGACTCACCGGGGTTGTGCCCGGTAAAGTCCATCCGATGTCACAACCCAACCCAGACACCCATCACTCTGGGGCCGGCATGACAAAGATCATGACATCACCTGCAAGGCAAAACATCTACAAATCGACATATGCATAACTAAACACACAACCACCAAAAATAATCATACTAGTTTAATACATTCTCTAATTGGGGACACACCCATCCCTACAAAACTATAATAACCACAAAGATAAACACATTCCTGAACCTCTCATAAGTTGGCAACAACTAGCACCTCCAAAATTAATTCCCTCTCACTACCGTATTGCCGGATTCTATCTAGCGCCAGTAGGGGACTGACTCTTAACTGTATCACCTGCGAGTGTACTGTCTTCTTAATAAAAACATTTAAATTGATCAAACATATAACATATACACATCAAATTTTCCAAATACAAATCTCATATTATAAATATATTTATATAAATACCACAAGGATAACACTTTTTTTTTTCCTGTCACCACAGAACAACATATATATGTTTATAGCATTTGAACTAAGCAGTGAAAAATCAACCAGAACGTCACAGCAACCATTTAGTATAACGTAACTGAAATAATAGGAATATTGTCGTAAATGGATACACCATGCTAGTATAAAATGAAATATATATAAATGCCATAAACGACAGAACCCTATATACGACACCCCATCACACCGCACCTCGCTACACCACATCACACCACATCATACCTCGGCTAGCCATGTGATCGTTTTAACCTCACGATCGGGAGTTGCAACGGTACTGTATTCCGTAGGATATGCCTTCCTAGCCGAATATAACAACGTTCTGCTAGACTATGCCAGACGGGTGAAACAACGCTCTGCTGGACTATGCTAGATGGGTGAATATCCACCACCTATTTTCCTCTCACCTCAACAACAACCACTTATCTACACCTCAACAACAATAACTCCGCCCACCATCAACTGACACCTCAACAACAAACAATGAAATTAACAATATCAGGAATACCCAAAATAACGCTTGAATCATGTAAGTTAGAAAATTCATCCATTTTCAAGTAAACACAGTTTTTTCATCATATATACATATGAAAATAGATTTTTGCAAGAAAACAGTACACTCACCTGATGATCCGTTCCCTAAACCTTTACCGACTATGCTCTACCGTTCCTCAGGTGCCTGCGAACCTATTAGTGACAGGGCCTAAATTAATATTTGGATAAAAATATAATCTAATCATGTAATGCAGACCCTACATTCTACAATTTTTCCATCCCCACATTTTATTATAGAAAATTATTATTATTCACCCCAACCCGTTACGATAATATTTTATGTATAACGTTATTAAAATTAATTGTTACGAATATTATTACAATTTCGGAAATTGTAACGTTAAGGATTTTATTTAACGAGAAATAATAATCGATTGAAATTTTACCCGTTTCCAAATCATTTGCAGGCCAAGAAGTTGAATTGGGTTTTTGTTTTTAGATTTTTATTTTTATTGTTAGGGTGGTTAATGTAATTTTTTTTTTTTTTCCTATTCCATTTCTTCTTCTCCCTTTCTCTTTCTTTCTTTCTTTCTTTCTTTCTTTTTTTTTTTTTTTTTTTTTTCTGGTTTGCTGTTACAGGTCCCGTCCCGGCACCGAACAACCACCGTCAACCTCACGTCCCTCTCACCGGCGGCAGCACATAACAGCGCCCACACCCCGCCGTCGTCAACACCACCTCCACACAGCACGATCACGCCTGCCCACTCACCGATCACACACCTTCTTTCTGACCCTCTCTCTCTCTCTAACCTCCCTTTACCGCCGGTATCCTACCTCAGTGCAACGATCACCACTGACCGACGGTGATCCACCCACGATCGTCAACGATCAACGACCGACGAGCCAAACAGCTTCCCCTACCCACCCACACTCTGTTGTGCTAAAACCGAAACAGCAATGACACACACGCCCACACACTGCCACGGCGGCGACACTCACCGTTGGCCGCACCATGGCGACAATCACCCACATGCACCCATGCACTCGAATGATCAACACAACACATATATACATATACTATAGGAATTTAAACGTATAAGCTTACTTACCGAACGACGGTGACGAACGGCAACAGTCACGCTATTGACGATCTCACTCCCACGATTGTCGAACGAACAACCGGAGACGCGCACACACAGGGACTGGACTGAGCCGACCCGCACGATCGTTTAATGATAGAACCCACAACCACGACGTTAGACCGAGTACACCGCCGATCACCCTCCGATTCTCTCTCTAACTTGTGTGATTTCTACCCTTTTCTCCCGACTTTTGATCATCATAACATTAAATTGCATGGGTTTTTGTGGACGAATTCTTGGTTTCCATCACGCCACGTCGCTCCTCTCCCTCACCTCCGTGTCTCCGGCTGATCTCACGACACACGCACGCCGTATATATATATATATATATATATAACTTTTGTTTAATTACACCTTTCTCCCCTTTATTTTTTTAGCACTTCGTTTTAATCCACTTACCACATTTAAGATTTCCTAAATTGCAATTTCATCCCAAAAGTTTTTAATTAAAAGTTAAACGAAAATTTCGGATTAAATTTTTATTTATTTTTTTTAACCCAGTTTCACCCCGAATTTTCCAATTATTTTTAAAATGTAACAAAAATGACGTATGTGCAAAATCAAGGTCTTACATCCAGCATGAGAGTAAGTATCCGGGGGAGAATGGCTAAAAGTTCTATGGTGTCAGTAGAGAAGACGTACCGTCGGGCATTGGATGTCATGGTGTATTTATAGGTGTCGGGCTCAATTGGTGCCGCGAAATTAGGGAGCCTAGCTCGGGTTAATTAACCTAATCTGTGGAGCAGCCAATGAGTAGATGAATTAATGCTTTAATCATCTAGGCTGGGCTTTTGAGCCCACCTGCAGAGGCCCATGGACTGTAACCTCAGGACGGCCCGGAGAGGCCCCGAGTGCGAAGATGATGAGCAGGGTGCTCGAGTTCGTCAGTCTGGCTCGGAGTCTGTCAGTCTGGATTTCTTCACCGAGACGATCCTTAGCTCGGCTCAGAATGCACCCCAGCTCGGCATGGAGGGGATTTCAGCTCCTAGTCCGGCTGTTTTCCCATACTTTGGCAGATATTAACCATGTAGTACACCTGAGGAGATTCCCTTATATCAGATTGCATTGAGTATTAAGGTTGCTTTGGTTAGTGTTTCTATTTTTTGTTTCTACTTTTAATTAAGATTGTGATAAGAATTTTATTTATGTTTTGGAGTATTTCGAAAATAGAAATAACGATCATTGTTCTGAAATTATTTCTTTTAATTTATGAGAACATAAACAAGAAATACGTTTGGTTGCAACATTTTTTTTTCCCTTTAAATGTATGGTGGCCGGCAGGTGGTAGTGGTTGGCCGGATGACAATGAGAATAATTTTGTGAGTAAAATAGGAATCAACATTTTTTTTTGTTTCTCACATTCTTAATAAATTTAAAAAATAGTCTCAAATTACTCCAAAAAATTGGGAACATTAACTTGTTTACCAAACACGTTTCTTTAAATTAATCCCAAAATTTGGGTAGCTGGAATATAAATCAAGAACAAAAACATTAACCCAACAGGACAAACAGTAACAAGCTGTAAATAGCTTTTCCGAGTCTCTTCCAAAATTTCTGAAAAACTATTTTTAGTTGAAAATGTTATCTCTATTTGTTTAGTATTTTTTGTTCTTAAAATTCTATTTGCTCCCAAAATTTTAAACCAATAGAACAAACTTGTTCACAAATTTATGTTTCCAATCTAAGTTTTTTGGAAATAAAAACACTAAATAAAATTGCCAAGATGCCAAAAAATGATAATTGAAGCAAAAAAAAAAACAAAAGAATACTTATATTTTGTTCAAGAACAAATTTCTAAGAACAAAACATCAAATTTTGTCTTATGTTCCAAATTTTATGAGAGCAGAAACAAAAATCTAGAAAACAAAAAACAAAAAAAAAAAAAAAACAAATTAATCTTGAAACTAATACTCAAAAATTCTGTTTCTTAAAAAAAATATTATCGAATTCCAAACCAAACAGATTCTATAGTAATCAAATAATTTTGCAATAATAAAGAAATATCCCAGCTTCACTTTTAAACAATTTATACAACGTTCATAGAGAACAATTGAATACCTATAACCAACCATGCACATGTTTACTGCTTTAAAAACAAATTTCAAAATTAAAATCCAATTTAGAATTACATAAATTTTGAACAAATAATCTATTCAGCCGGATTGTACGATTATTTTTTTGGCGACTAAACGAATACCAGCTTTCTGCTGATAATCATAGGGATCCAAGGTGAAGTAGGCATCCAAACAAATCCCAGGACGGAACAATCCATTGAGTTGTTCAACATCAGAACTGCTGAATTCAAGTTTTCGGGGGGTGGACCATTCTTTCTGGTAGATCTCTGTAATCCATCTGGGCAAACTGTAAAAGAACAAAAACAAGCTTGATTAGCAGCAGCGATGGAGTTTTTTCATGTATTAACTCTTGAGAATTTCTGAAATGTAGAGTGGAAATGGAAGGCTGAGTTTTCTTGCCATTTCATACGAGAAATATTTCAACTGAATGTATGACGGCATATATGGTCATGTTTTTTGTTGGGGTTTCTGTTCTTAGAACACTTCGAGCAGACATTTAAATATGGGAATAAAAAATTATGTTTCAGTTTTGTTCCCAGATTTTTAGAAGATTTTCTTAGGAAAAGAAAGAGCTTATTCTTCCCGCCACCCCCATAGAATATTTCTATTTTTTGCGAGAACAATATGTCAACTCAACATCTTATGTCATCAAAGGTGGTGTTTGTTAGTGTTTTTGTTATTTTTTCACTTTCTGCTCTTCGATACGTAAATAAAGAATTTGTTTCTGTTTTGTTCCCCATATTATTAGAACATTTTTTTCACGAAAAGAAAAATAGTTTTTTTGCTCCCATGATTCTGTTCCAGAAAACTAGGAAGAGAAACAGAAATCCAATAACAATTCAAATCTTTGTTCAGTTCCCAGATTTTCAGAATAAGTTTCAGGGAACAAAATAAGGACAGCTTCTTTCCACACATTTCTGTGCTTCAATTTTTGAAAACAGAAACACTACAGTGGCATTTGTTTAATGTTTTAGTCCTTTTTCCTTCTTTTTTTTTCAGTTCGCAAAAAACTTAGAGCAGAGACAGACATATGGCTGTTGTCCCAGGAAACGTAGCATGAAAACAGAAGTCTGGGAACAACCAAAACCAGTTTCTGTCAACGTACCAAGAAAACTTGGATTAAGAACAGAAATCTGGGAACAAACAAAATTTGTTTATATTCTGTTCCCATATTTTTAAAATAATTTAATGGGAACAAAACAAAAGCCCCTTTTCCTGCTCACATTTGAAAAAATAATAACAGTTTATTTATTGTCCTGAGATTTTGTTTTTTCCCAAGTTTTTCGAACTCGAAACAAACACTACCTAAAGAATATACCATTTTTCTGATATAGAAAAACTTACTGAAATCGGACTGTAGGGGAACTGAGAAACCCGGGTTTTCTGCTGACAACAGGCCTCCACTCAGAGCGACTACTACAACGAGACTCGATGGAAAACCGATAAACAAGATCATCACAAGCATCCAAAACCCGACACAGCTCCGGAGACGCTTCCACCACAAAGCTCAACCTCGGCCTACCCTCATGGTCTGCAAACCTCGTACTCAATCCAAACCTCACTTTCAAACGACTGCAACAAAGCTGAAAGACTGCACTTTCGTGCAAAACCCGTATTCTTCGGGACCCACAATACGAGGCAAGATCAACAGATATACGAGCCATAGAAACTTCATTAATGTGGACGAAATCAGTCAGAGTTTGGAAAATCTAACTCATTTTCCTCCTCCTCCTCTTCTTCCATATGATCACTGAGTTGCTGCACATTGAAAAGGTCTAATCTAGCAGTACTGGATGTTGAAATTGATGGGAAAAGAAACTAGAGAATAAACGAATGAAATAAAATAGAGAAATATTATATATAAAAAAAAAATTTAATGGACTACATTGTTACATATGTTCTATTTCTTATCTTATCACATCTAAACATCCATATATATATATATATATAACAAAGTGGGTGGTGTTACATTGATAATCTTTGGTGGTTGAGAAAGTGGTGTATTAATGAGGTGATTGAACATTAAATGCAGATCTTGAACTTAGACTTGATTATTAGTGTATGCAATAATGGAGGGTGGTTTGGATGATCTCTAACGCTAGATTCAATCAAACTGCCAACTGAATATGTGTCCGAAAGGCTCGACTCCTATAGGAGAGGGAGAATTCAAAAACCAGGGATTCTAAATTTAGAGTGTGTTTAGATAAGGAAATTAAGAAATAATGGGATCTTAAAATTTTGAATTTCAAAATAATAAAATCCCATTATTTGCAAAAAAAACTGGGGATTTTGAATTTAAAGTGCGTTTGGATAAGGAAATTTAGAAATAATGGTATTTTGTAATTTTGAATTTTAAAATAATAAAATCGCATTATTCGCAAATTTGTTGTTTTGTGTATATATTTTTTGAAATTGATAATTTATTGATGTAATTTCACCTCAACACCTCATTCAGAAGGATTTATTTATTTAAAAAAAAAAGAAAAAGAAGAAGAAGATGACGGCGACAACTTTTTAGTAGGTATTTAGAGTTATCATTTTACCCTCCCCAACTTGCATTTTGAAATTCCACAAATCTTACAAATTTAAGATTGTGAAGTAGCCAAAAAATAAATTTTAATAATGAATTTAAAAAATCACTTGTTAAAATCAAATCCTTCACCCAAACACAACCTTAGATTAAGGGAAATTACCAAGAAGAGAACTGTCGCACATTTCTTGAAAACTTCAAGATTCATCCGAACATCATCTAAACTCCTGAAGATTGTCAAAGAACAAAATATAGAAATCAAAAATTAAATGCCAAATTCAAAATTTCTTCCCCAGCATAAGCCCAATACAGAGACCATTATCACATACAAATCGAGCACCTACAGCGGCTACTTCATTTTCTTATTCAAGAGAGAAATGCATGCATTAGAAAATGTATACACACACATATATATATATAGGGATGTTTGCTTCTCCTTTATGAGAAACCTAGGGACAAAGCAAGCATATGTACATAGAGGACATGTGCTTCCCCCCCCTCCCTCTCTTCTGAACCCTTGAAAATTGACTATGAACTCTACAATTTCTTATCTTAGTCAACAAGAGGAAGAGAAAGATTTACAACAACTATGCATCAGTAAAGGACAGACAAGGAACTATACTATAACTAGACAAGGAACGGTACTCTAATTCGTAAACTAGTGCATAACTTGCGGTTACTTGCTTTTGTTGCTTGTTGACGCATAACCTATCACTGGACAAGGAATGGTACTATGACTAGCATCACGGAACACGTTTCGAAAAGGGTATACCTATGCTTTTGTTGCCCAAGCCCAAAGTACATCGCGAGAGTGGCCATCTACAAAGGCAATTATGGTTTTTATCAGCCAACAAACAAGTAAATTTTAGCACTTAATTTAAATCAAAAAGTTTATAATGCAAGTAACTCCACAACCAAGAACTCGGAGTATAGAGTACCCAATAGGTGTACCATAAACCATAATTTGGAGACCCAAAAAGAAGTGATTTTGAGGTCTCCAAACCGTCGAATCAAGTAGGTAAATTCACACATTGAAGAAGCTGTTGAAATTTATGAATTTTAAAATATTTTATAAAAAGTGTCATAGAGTTTTTCCTCTTTTTTCTCTTATCCCATATTGTTTGGGAGAAAAGATATTAAGGAATATAACATGGGGCATATGCGATTCTTAGGGTGTGCCCCAAGGGGTATCTACATTTTGTGGATGGGAGATGACCTATATCCCTACAGGTTTACCCCATGCACGCGCGCCGCTGTCCGTCCGACAGTGCCGAGCGCGGGTGTGATGAGGTGACACTTATTTATTTTTTGGACAAAAATTATTTAAAATATCATTTTTTAAAAATAAAAAAAATGTTTCATTTCTTAAACGTTTTTAAAGTTTGCCAATCAAGTCTGAATCAGTTTTAATAAGGATTTCAAACGTTCTGAATTCTTTTTTGCCTATAAATACTGATTTCTTCAACAATTGTTGAGACACAGAATTTTGCTTCAATCTTCTTCTTCATCTGAAATAGGAAAAAACAACTTCAGTATTATTCTTCATCTGAAAAACAAAAAAAAAAAAAAAACAGTTTCTGCAGCTTGTTTGCCTATAAACAGTTTCTTCTTCATATCTGAAACAATTTTTTAAATTTCGATTTTCGAACAGTTTGTTTGTTCGTTCAAATAGTGTGTAGGTGTTTAGTATTCAGGTCTTCTGCCGTACAAAGAAGGTTCTAGACAGAGGTGATTCTGAGCTGTTTTATCCTGAAGACGACAGGGTTGTTACACTGCTTGCACGATCTTAGGTAGAGCCGTGAAACGTCTTAAAGAGAGCGACCTAGGCCGCGACTCAACCCAATCAAATTTGATAATTTTATTCTTTATTTATTTACTGCAACAATGACAAGAACCATACTAATGCTGGAACATATAAACATTCTTAAGCATTGTTTGGTTGCATAAAATTGGAGCCTAACTGGAATTCCAAAACTTTGATTCCATGTTTCCAAACATTAGCCCAGGCGATGTTTGGCAAAAGTTTTTTTTTTCTTTTTTAAATTACTTTTAAGCAAAAAAAAAAAAAACATTCTTAATTTTAAAAAAAGCGCTTGATTTGCACAAATATATATTATAAAATCATGATTTTAAGTAGCAAAAATACTTGTTTTTTGTTTTTTCAACATTTATATTATAAGAGATCAATACACTAGAAACTCTCCACCCATTTTTTTTTTTTTCTCCTCAAAGGTTCTTTACAGGGATAATATTGAGATATCTCTACACTATTAAACACACTTTTGAATTTTCACTTTTTGCCTCTAAGTAAAAGTATTTTTTTTATAGAATTAATTAATTTATTTTTAATTTTCAAAGGTACTTTAAACGTTATCCAAGAAAGCCTTAGGCCCGTTTGCTTTGTGTTTCCACTCCCTAATTTCTATTCTTGCTCCCAAATTTTTCAAAGTAGTGTATAGAAACATGTTCAGTAAACATGTGTCTGTTCTCAATTATTCTCAAAATTTTAAAAGTAATTCTTGAATTCTTTAGAATTTGAGAAACAACAAAATATTGAGAACCACCACCACTTTTGCCCACCACTCACCACCACGCCAATTTACAATCACCACCGCTCATTTTTATCTTCTTCTCTTGTCTCCTCTCTCTCTCTATCACACACACATATAAATGATCTAAGTTTAATTGAAACCAAACGCATTCTTTTATTTTTATTATAAGAAATTATAAAAAAAAAAAAATTAAAAAAAAAAAATATTTTTACCAAATGCGATTATGTTCACAGAATACTCCAGAACGAAAATAAAATTATCATCTCATTCTAAGAATACTCCAGAATGGAAATATGATTCTCGTGGAGTAGAAGTAGAAAAAACAAAAATTAATTCAGCTACTATTGATCTAATTCAAAAAATTTCAAAAATAAAAATAAAAAATAAAATAAAATTGAAACATCTAATCATCTGCGGGATAGAAAGATTTTACCTTCAAATCACCAGCTCTCCTTCCAAACCTTTCCCTCAAGAGAACCAATGAATCAATGGTTTCTTTGGGCTCCGGCGCCGGCCTATTGATTTCTGCAAACGCCTCCTCGATTAGTGGACAATCGAACTCCAATATATTATGACCCGCCCAAATCTTCCCTATATCAAGAAGCCAGTAACACAAAAATCAATTCATATAAAATCCTCCCCATATGTTCAGATTTTTTATATTAACATGTGAATATTCACATTTTATTTTGTTATTTTTAATATTTAATAAAATAATTATGGAAACTAATTAAACTGCTGTGAATGTTCACAATGTTTATATGAACATTCATTTTCTCTAGTTATATTTTATTTTAATGATAATTAATTGAACTATTGTAAATATTCACAAAATTATGAAACAAAAAACTTGCAATGTACTAAATTTAATAGGGATTATTAGTGTGTACATTCATATTTTTGTGAACTGATAAGAATGTTTATGATATTTCGAATCAAATAAAAAGAGTCAAATTCAATGGCGTATAAATATTCATACTACTAGTTATTATGAATGTTTAGGAAAGAAACCGTAAAAAAACTTAAAAAACTAAAATTAAAACTAGGGAATGAAAAATGTAATTATTGGCCTTTCAACAATTGAACCCTATCTATTGAAGAATATGAACCCTAACGTGTTCGAGGATGACCACTTCCGACAACGACGACGACTAACAATGCTGCAGTCAAAACGAAGACGACGAACAACGCCACCGTAACCCAGATCTGAACGAAGAAGACGAACGGAGGTCAACTGGATCTCGTAAATCTTCACGAAGCCGCCATGGATACTTCTCTTGTTTCACTATGGCCATCGGCATCCAACAACTTCTGCAATTCCCCTAGATTTAAACCCTAGATCTAAAAATCTCTGTTCGAAGCAGAGGATGGTATCCATGGCGGCTTGTTTTCTCTGAAATACATTAGAGATAGAAAGCTAGAGAGATAAATGGCCGGTGGTAATGAGATTGAGGAGAGAGAGAGAGAAATTAATGGCATAATGGTGTGTAGATTTAAGTGTTTGTTTGATATTATTTCTACATTAACTCTTAAATTCTATGAATAAATAGATATGGAAAGAAGAGAATGGAGACCGTGGAGGAGGTCGTAAACCCTGTCGGCGATTTCGGCGAAGGTGGGGGCGGAAACAACGCTGCCACTGGTAATGCCGTTGCCGCGGTCGAACGAGGTGGAGACGAGGGAAAGGTCAGCGGGTCGGACGAGGGTGGCATAGCTATCCAATTCCATTAGTGTCTTCGGGCAGACGAGGATGGATCCAAATTCCAATATGGCACAACCCTGGCCACGGGTCGGTTTCGTAGTCTCCAAGTCGAAGAAGGCTAACACCGACCGCTCCATCGGAATGCGTTGGAAAATGCTCTGAGTTGATGCTGGAAAACCAAACTTCGAGGCGAATTCAATCAGAAATCAGCGACATCTACGAATTTACTATCTGCGCGTTTATATATTCAGAGAGATCTGATAAAGCGGTAGCTTGTAGGGGAATTTGGGTTGCTTCGGAGCAAAGATTTGGAGAATATCGAGTTTCCCGCCCAGTGCGCGGGGAAACGTGCCAAATGAGTAGACTGAAAATATAAAAATTGATAAATTTTAAAATTCTTAACGGAATTGATTTAAGTAATTTTTTTAAATACTTTTCATTTGAATATGAAAGTGGGAAATTTCGGTTGGCCACTGCTTCCAGAACGTTACACGTGGAAGATGCTATTACTGTGAGAAAAGTAAACCAAGTGTGAGGAAAGGATCGAGCTCCGAACTTTGAACATGCCATGTTCGGTCGATGCCAAAAGGGGGTCCCAATGGCTGAGCTTCCGCCTCTGAACAGGCCCTGCTCGGTAAATACCCCAATGGCAAATATACAACTAACTATCAATGGACATATTTTTTTAAGATTTTTATCAACTCAAAATTCAATCATATCTATCCAACTATTTCGTAGTTGATTGCATCGCATTTTTTACGATCTAATACCGCTAAATAAAATTTTGTTAATCATTCTAATAAATTAAAATATTAGAAATTGATTTGTTTTATTTATATTTATAGGGTTTTGAATTTAAAATAAAAACAAGTGGAACATAACAAACAAAAGAGGGACAAATCCCCCCTAGCCGAAGGGTTGTTCCAATTATTATTTATTTACTAAAAAATGAGTTACTCTATCTTTTTTACGAAATAATCATAACTCGCGGTTGTTAATCTCAAATATTGAAACCAGGGTTACAAATCTCAAGTATAACTCAAAAAATATTCTCAATATTTAGGTCGACAATTCTAAGTATACGGTTGGTTAATTTTTATTTTTTGTAATAGTTAAATCCGGAGTTGTCAAATTTTTAATAGTTAAATCCAGGCTCACAACACAAACTTTATCGGAAGCTGCAACATTGTCTGGGGTTTGAGAGAGATGGACCCACACTCTCTCTCTTTATTACTCTTTCTCTTTCTGTCACTTCAAAATCTCTTTAGACGCTCCTCTCTCTCTCTCTTTCTTTATTATACTTTCTCTCTCTCTCACTCTAAAATCTCTTTAGACTCTCTCTAAACTCTCCCTCCTCTCAATCTCTAAGTAGTAAACATGCATGTACGGCTTGTCATGGGCCCGCCCAGTCCATCACCATTTTTTAGGGCGTGGGCTTAATTTTTGAACCCATTGGTAGGACTTAGGCTAAAAAATTAAGATCTGTTCATTTTGAGAGCCGGGTTAAGGCTTGCCAATTTTTGTTTAGACTCGACCCGACCTAGCCTGGTCATTTATATATATGTGTGTGGGGGGGGGGGGGCAAGTGTTTATCCTTCCAATGTAAGGTGGCGAGTAGTGTACAGCTAAAGAGAGTAGATTCTTTTCCCATTTTCTTGTTTCCATCATGTTTTGATAGCTGTAAAATACTAGTGCCTTGTTCTGCCTTGAAATCCACAATGCTTGGCCTTTGACTCAATCTCTAAACCAACCCCCTCCCTTCTCTCTCTATGCATATGAAACAGTGAAACACCCTAAGGCCGGGTTTGGATTTTATTTTTTTATTTAGGATCGGACTTGGACAAGAAGATCGGGTCTATTCATAGGGTCGGGTTGGGCTCGGGCCTAAATTATTTATATAATATCCTAAGTAGAGCCCGGCTCATGACTAGCCCAACATGCATGTAGTGTCTAATTTCAATACTCTAGTTCTAGTATACTCTCTCTCTAAGTAATTAGTAAACACGCATGTAGTGTCTAATTTATTTTTAAATAAAAAATAATAATTCAAACCTCAATCACACATGCCTAAACGTTATTATTTTTTATATAATTAAAAGAAAATAGTTTTTAAACCCATAATCTCAAATTTGGGGTTTATACAAATAAGTTTTAATTAAAATATTAAAATAATTTAAAATTTTATCAAAGAAACTCAAAAGTAATTTTAGGGTTTTTGTTTGGCGTAACTGAAAAATACTCTTTTTTTTTTAAAAAAAAATGATTTTTTTTTATGCTTATGTAAATTTTTGTTTTAAACAAAGAAAGAGAACCTCATTTTAATAGGATTAATTGCATTTGACCTCCCTTATACTTTGGTTTTATTTTAACTTATTTACTTTGAAAACCTACAAATTAACTTAACTTTTATTTGTTAATTTAAATTTAATATTTAAAAAGAATATAATGAAAATCTAATATTTTCTCTCTCTTGTTCTATTTATTTTATTTTTAATAAAAATAAAATAAAATTAGGATTAAAAGAAAGGAGAGTTTTGTTCATTTCAAATTGCATCATCAAATTTTAACATATCCCTTTAAATTAAGAAAAAAAATTTATAAATAGTTGGGACTAAAATATAAAATTTTAAATTAAAGAGAACAAAATGAAATAAGATCAAAAAGTAATTAACCTTAAAAAAAGTAAAGTGTGTTCGGATCAACTTACGTGTACCTTAACTAATCACTTTTTCGGTTGATCTTAAGGGCATATTTCTTCACATCGATCTAGTACATTTAGAATTAAATTTAAAATTTAATTCTTAAAATATTACCCAAAAATTTAAACTCTGATTGACAATAACAATTAACCTTTAATAACATATATTAAAAAGAATTCAAAAATAGAAGTGATGCGGTCAAGAAGGGGGGGGGGGAGGGGAACTTAGGATATGTGTAGGAGAGTGGAAAATGAGATGGATAAGAAAATGAAAATGAAAATGAAGTGGAAAAGAAAAATTTGTTGTGTTTGGTTAGAGGTGAAAATAAAAAAAGGAAAATAAAATGGAGTGAAAAAAGTTATTTCCCTCCACTTCCCTCCCTCCCCCCAAATTTGGGGTGGAAATGAAGAGGTGATGGGAAAAATGATCCAAAATTATCATTATACCCCTTCGTTTTAAGTGTATATTATTTTTTTTTTATTTTACCATTAATATGTAGTAAGGGTAAAATAGTAAATTAAAATAATATATATTATTTTTTTTAGTATTTTTCCTCTTTTTATATTCCTCCTACCAAACATACAAAAGAAAATAATTTTTCCTCTACAAAAGATATTTTTCTTTTATTTTCTTTCATTCCAACCAAATATACTCTTAGCGAGAGAGAGAGAGAGAAAGAGTCTAAAGAGATTTTAAAGTGAGAGAGAAAGAATAATAAAGAGAGAGAGAGAAAGGTGTGTGGGCCCATCTCTCTCAAACCCCAAACATGTTTTCAGTTTCTATAAAGTCTATGTGTGTGTGAGAGAGAGTAACAAAGAGAGAGAGAAAGAGAGGGAGGTGTGGGCCCATCTCCCTCAAACCCCAAACAATTCAAAGATGGGTTAATAATACTTTACCCTTCTATGGTTTGATCCATTTGTACTTTACTCTCTTATGCTTTGGATTTCGCCACTTACCCCTCCCTGTGATTATGGATCTAAGTGTAAAATTAACACTTTACATTCAAACTAACTGTGTTGGTGGTCCATACGTCCGATCTGAAACTGAGCATATTTTTTGCATTTTTTCCCTCCTAAACATCTATTTGTTTTTCCTATTTTACCCTCACTATTTCTTTATATAATATCTAATTTTCTTACACATTTTCTACATTATACCAAACTTTCTCATTTATTTTTTCTTCTCTCTCTCATTTTTATTTTTTATGTCTTCTTTAAGTGTTTATGGTGGTGATTTAGGAAAAAAAAAACAACGCAAATGAAATCCATCTTTTTGTTTGTTAACCTATCATTCATGAAATTCAAAATATACGATTGTCTAATACATTTCAAATTGCACAATTTCACTAAAATACACCAATTTAACATATCAAAATACATCAATAAGTACAAACGTACCATGGTAATACATAATTTTTCATTTAAATACTTCAATAATTATCCACTAAAATTCATTGATCAAAAAGCGAGAAAACACTATCTAAACACTGTCCAAAAAACATGTTGGGTTCAAAGGCGACAAAAATATAAAAATAGAGAATATGCAAAAGCGGAGAAAATGACAAATACAAAAGTGACACAAGATATAACGTGGTTCGGCACAACTTATTTACTCCACGGGCGAAGAACAATGAATGATTTCATTAATATGAAGAAAATTACACAAAATGAGATTAGTTCTTGAACTCAAGAATTAACAACAAAATGTCCCCAAAAATCTCTCTCAATAAATACACAATCTTTGGGTATGGATAAAAAAAATTCTACTAGAGAATTTTCAATACACCAAACTAAGAGATTTCTCACTCTCCACTTCAACGTCTACAACTCTGTCATTTTATAGGCCTCAGGGGATGAAAAAAAAATAAAACAAATCTCTGATTTGCGATAGCCGCAAATCAGAGAAGATCCAAATTTTTGACAAAATTCATTTCTCCATTCTTCAAAAGCTACAGCCGACCAGAAGAGAGAAACAAAATTGTCTATCCTTTATCCTTTCACATTTGTCCATGTTTTTCTTTGTGGTTTGACAAAAGGATCTCAATTTTTCTCTTTTCAAATAAAAAGTGTGAAGTAAGCAATTAAAGTGGAAAACATCCTCTCGTATGGGGGACACAACAACACCTGGACATCCCACCAACTAGAAAACGACACTAGGCATACAAAAATATATAATCATATATACAGGCCATATACATCCTCTTGTATGGGGGACACATTCATCCCCAAATATAATAACAACAACAATATAATAACCATGAACCTCTCACAGGTTCGCCTCAAACAGTTCATCTCAAAAACTCCCACATGACTCCATCACAAGATTCTACCTAGTGCCAGTAGAGGACCGACTCCTAACTGTTGTACCTGTGAGTGTATTGTCTTCTTAATAAAAAATATTTTAGATAGATTACGCATAAAACATATATACATCACATATCAAATAAAAATCTCATAATATATAAATGTCTCATACCACAAGGAAAACACCTATTTCCTGTCACCACAGAATCAACATCTATATACATATATATATATATATATATATGTGTGTGTGTGTGTGTGTGTGTGTGTGTGTGTGTGTGTACTCATCTCAATCACCATATACGACAAAACATCACACTACACCACAACACCTCACCCCCCGGCTAGCCATGTGATCGTTTTAAGCTCACGATCGGGAGTTGTAAAGGTACCGTATCATCCGTAGGATATGCCTTCCTAGCGGGACATAACAACGTTTTGTTGGACTATGCCAAACAGGTGAATATCTAACACCAATTTCCACCTTACCTCAACAACAACAACTCATTTCCACCGCAATAACCATAACTCTGTCCACAATCGACTTCCAACCTTTTAGAAAAACAATGAAATCTACAATTTCAGAAACACCCAAATTACGCTTGATCCATATAAGTTATAAATTTGCCCAACTTTAAATAAACACATTTTCCAATCATATATATATGAAAATATATTTACTAGAAGACAGTACACTCACCTGGTTATCCGCTTTCGAAAACTTTTACCGATTATCCTCTATTGGTACTCCGGTACTTGCGAACCTAATAGAGACATGACCTAAATTAATATTTTATATAACAATAATCTAACCATTCAATGTAGGCTCTAATTTCTGTAATTTCGTATTCTCCGCCTTTTATTATGAAATATTATCGTTCAATGAGTATTTCTCCGTTACAGTTTACAATATCGAATTTATTCATGTGAACATTCTCCATATTTATTATCGTCATTTCAACAATTTCGATACCAGTAATTCTTTTTAAAAATCATAAAATTAAACGAGAAACGTTACCCGCTTCGAAACGGTTGTCGATTTCATTTTTCTTTAAAAAAATTAGTTTCTGCTCCAGTACCCACCGCCAGGGCGCACACGCTTCCTCTTTCCTCTGTTTGGCCTATTGACGATCTTCCGCCTCGGCGAGATTTTCCACCACCTAGGCGAACACACCCCAGTTTCTTTCTACTTGCGTTCTGCTGCTTCTCCGCCTAGGCGAGGATTGTCACCGCCTAGGCGAACACGTTCTTTTGTTTCTCTGTTTTTGTACACTGATGCTCCACCGCCTAGGCGAAGTTTGTCACCGCCTAGGCGAACAACCATCGTCTTCTTCCTCTCTCTAGTTCTGTTTCAGGTTTGCTTCAAACAGACCATTCTTTCTCCCTCTCTTCTTACCAGCTTCGACGACCTCACAACACACCACCGATCAACAACCACTACCCACTACCCACCATAGCTCACCGACGATTACCCAACTCACATGCACTTTAAATCAGAACACACACATACATACACGAACGGAGCCTGAGGATCGGCGACTGTTCACCGTTGAAAATTGGAACACACACACCTACATGCACGGCAGGGACTCAACGACTGATCACACACATACACATACACAACAATCGCCTACCCATACTTCGATTACCCACACACACCTGATACACCCAAAATAGAAGAAAAAAAAAAAAAAAAACAGAGCACACACACCTTTTCACACCCCCTTGCCGTCGAACAAAATAAATAGACAGTACACACCCATATCCCGCCGAACCAAACAACGATCAACACCGAAACACGTCCTCACACTGATGAACTCACCATCTCCGACGATCACGAACCTCCGACAACCTTTT
Source organism: Eucommia ulmoides (assembly GCA_016647705.1). Classification (NCBI taxonomy): domain Eukaryota; kingdom Viridiplantae; phylum Streptophyta; class Magnoliopsida; order Garryales; family Eucommiaceae; genus Eucommia; species Eucommia ulmoides. The sequence continues at coordinate 10,157,702 of CM028334.1, read as the reverse complement.
CTATCTCTAGTTTTCTGATTTTCTCCTCCATTTTCAGGGTTGGAACAAGATTTTTTTTATGGATCATTAATTTGCATAAGTTTTAGTAAATTGGTTTATGGGTTTCATTCACGCCACGTCGCTTCTCTCCCACGCCTCCTGTCTTCAGCTGAGCTCACAGCACACGCACACACACCAACATGCATATATATATATATATATAAAATATATTTAATTAAATTGCTCTTTTCTCTCCGTAATTTCTTAACATCTTTTTCATTAGTCACTTTCCACTTTTAAAAGTTTCTGGAATTGTAATTTCCCCCCAAAAGCTTTTTTTTTTCAAAAGTTAAATTCAAAAATTTTGAATTAGATATTTTCTAAATTTTTCAATTTGACCCCTACACTTTTAATTTGAATTTTTAATTAACCCAAATTCACTCCAAATTCTCAATTACTCTAAATGCAACTAAAATGACGTATATGCTACGATTGGGGTCTTACATTTCTAGCGTTCTCAGCGAAGATGGTTGCGACATAGGTGGTCAGAGAAGTATAAACGACCTAACGGGGGCCAGAAGACGGTCTTCGGTCCCCAGGCAATGGGCCTAACCCCCCATCCGCCTGGAGTCTCCTCGACGCTTGGGATCGGCTCGTTCTCTCGTCGGATCGGGATTTCTTCCTGAGAAGGTCTTCCTTCTCTTTTTGTGATCTTATCAACGAGATCGTCTTTATAGAAATTGGCCCCGAGGTCAAGTGTCTCACAGAGGCTGGAGGCCGACCTGGAATTTAGGTCATACAAGAGCTTTCGGTGCCTTAACCCGCCAACAAAAGCATTGAGCGCTACCTCATCGGACACTCTTTCACAAGCGAGGGATTCCATCCAAAATCAGTGTACGTAGTCGGCTAGATTCTCATTCTCCTCCTGCCTAACGCTGAGGAGGTGAGATGCAGTCTTCGGCCTGCGTCGTGACTGGCTGAACCTCTCTATGAACTACTGCTCGAGTTGGAGGAATGTAGAGATCGAGGCCAATGAGAGGTCGTTAAACCACAACCTGGCAGAGCCAATTAATCCGAGATGGAAGAATTTACACCTTATGGCATTGGTGGCTGCGTGTACATCCACATGGGAGACATACACGGAAAGATTGTCTAACGGGTCGATCATCCCATCTTCCATAGTGAAAGGAGACTGTACTCCAGTATACAGGCCGGGGGCTCCCTCGGTGTTGCACATGAGACTGAGGGCGGACTCCATCTCCATCAAGCGTTGCTCCATTGTGGTCGTCACCCTTTCTGGGGGGACAATCTGACTGGAAGCAAGCCTGGGCTCCCTCCTACGAACTTGTGGCGGGGAGTGGGAGTCTACCTCCCTGATTCGACAAGATCGATGCTCGGAATGCTCACAGCGACTATACTCCTGAGCCGGTGGTGATCCCAATCGGTTCTCTGACCGTCGTCCTTGAGCTAACCTTAAAACGGTTGCTGAGGCGACAGAGGGATCAAGATCCATTTCTCTCTGTGCTCAGTTAGCGGCTTGAGGCCGAGCCCGAACCATCTGTCCGTGAGAGGCTAGTGCTCGATCACTGGACTCCTGTAGATGGGCCATCTACTCCGCAACATGGGGACTCGGTCCCCCTTCAACCAAAGGCGGAGGAATGCGGGAGAGGAGAATGTTGAAGTACTCCTAGAACTTACCGAGTTGGCGTTCCACATTGTCGAGCCTGGTGGCATCAACGACCCCGGACGCCTGGCCCGGGTAAAGTCCCTCGACGTTGATATTCTGCCTTTCGGTACCTGCGTCTTCTTCGTTGATCGCTTAGCGGGCTGTGGCCCTGGTTTTCGACCTCGGTGCCCGCGACATATCCTCCTCGGGTTGTCTATTCACCAGGTGGCTTATGTTATCTGATCGGTGGGAGTGACCAGACCTTGTGTTCATCAAACCTTAGCGGAGCATGTAGCTGATGACTTGGAGAAGGCTTTTAGTAGCGCTTCCCATAAACGGCGCCAAACTGTTGGTGTTGAGATTTGGTCCAACCAGTAGTATGGTTCGAACACTCCCAGATCAGGGGTAAGAGAGGTGTAAGATTGAACTTCCTGGCGTGCTACAACTGGGTCGGACGGATTCAATCGGGCCTGAGTCCGAGCCCGGGTCATCTTTTCCTTCCGGGCTCTTAGCCACTGTCCAGGCCGAGCTCCTATTCGTCACCCGCACAAAGGATGGTCGGGTTTTCCCTGGCGTGTCCCCTCTGGCGTGAGAGTAAGAGGCCGGAGTAGAAATATAGATCGGAGAGTTACTGTTACCTCGACCTATCTGAGTGATCTATGGTGAAGTTTCTCTCTCTAGAATGGTTTTTCTCGTCATCCAAAAGTATTGGAGAAGCCTCTTATTTATAGGCGGAAGTGTAATTAGCGTAAATAAGATTAAAACCTTAAGCTCGGATTACTAGTAAGCAGTCAGGCGCGTGGGCGCAAGGCGGATTAGAGCTACGGGCCTAGGACTTGGGCCCATTACTGTTGATGGCGGGGGCCAGGTCGGGACCAAACGAGGAGGTCGGCCTGGGGGCTCCGACCTCGGTTGCCGCATGGCACAGAAAATCCCGGGCTATCTATATACCGGGCTGATACGAGGTGAATAGCGATGTGGCAGAAAACTGTTCTTGGTAGTTGACACGTGGATGAGGCCCAACTTTACCCACATCAATGTCTTAATAATAACCTATGGCCACCATGTAATGGATGAACAAAAGATCCTGATCTTGGGATATAAGCATTGGACCTAGCTTCCCTTTGAACAACAGGAATAGAAGGCTGGTCTGTAGCAACAATTCTTGTTGCATGATACCAGTTCAATTTCACTATCTAGTTGCACGATAACAGTTTAAATAAGATCAATTTAGAAACTTTCGAAACCTTAAACATTCCAATTCAGTTCACAAACTTTCAAAACAAATTACAGTTCAAAAGATCAAATTTTTACCCTAATACACAATCTAGTTGCATGATACCAATTTGAAAGATGAAAACCCCCATATTTGAAGCGTGAAAACTCAGAATATCAGTTAAAATGAAGGAAATACAATATCAGTTATGAAAGCTAATTTGGATTACTCAGAACCCAAAAAAACAAAAATGAAATTGAAACTTTAAGGTTGGCTATGTATAGACTACTGAATGTGAAGATGCCAAATTAAATGTATCAAGCAAACCAAAGAAACACAGATAAGAACGAGTATGCAAAATTAGAGAGAGAAAGAGAGGGAGATGAGATAGAGTAACCTTAATCTGCTTGAGTTTGAAAAAATCACAAGATGATTTCGTATTCCATCGATCCGGATCCCACGATCTTGAACAACGATGGAGGAAGAAGAAGCCGATTTTGCGACTGATTTGTATGTGACGAACGACGGAGGGAACAATCAATCACCGCCGCCACCCCTCTGAGTTGATTGTAGAGTATGGGGAGCTCGAATTAGGAAGGGGAGGCAGATCCGAACAGAGATGAAAAATCATACCTCAAGAGAAGTAGATCTGGAGGAGATCCAAACACAGATAAGAGAGGAGCCGATTTTGCCAAATCGACCTAGGATTTGGAGGCAACGAACAACAGAGGTGAAGATACGGCGAACAATTAAACACCGCCGCCGCCCCTTTGAGCTGATTGTAGAGAATGGGAGGGGAGAGGAGGGGGGGAGTGAGCTCGAATTAGGCAGGACTCAGGAAAGTCATTTTCCTCAGGCATTGGGTTAATTGCACTTTACACCACAAAAAGTGTTGATAATTATATAAGAGTAAAATTGACATTCTAACCTTTCCGTCAACGGAGTTAGTGTTGTATTTAGGTCCACAAACCACAGAGAATGTAAGTGGCGAAGTTCAAACCACAGGAGGGAAAGTAAAAATGGGCCAAATCATGGGGGGTAAAGTGCTATTAACCCTTCAAAGAATTGAAGACCCGGGGTTGAATCCTGGGTTCAGTGGAAATTTGAAAATAAATCTGGGGTTCACAACCTCGGGTTTAACAATAAAGAAAAAAAATTTAACAGACCGTATACTTCGAATTGTCAACCCTAGATATATACAATATTTTTTGAGTTATACTCGGAGTTCGTAACTCCGGATTTCAATACTTGGGAGAATAACTCATTTTTTAGTAAATAAGTAATAAAATATTAATTATCATGTAAACAACTCGCTAGCCAAATGCGATGTTTGGCAGGGGCTCAAACGAGCCCTCTGTTGCGGGTCGCGCGTGCAAACTACTCCAACAGGCTGGCCGTGAATTAAGTGTAGGGACAACTTCCCCCTTTTTTTATTTTTGACCCGTGAATTAAGTGTGAGAGGATTCCCCCTCCCCCCCCCCCCCCCCCCCCCCTCCTTTCCCTTGTTTTTTTTTCCTGCCCACGAAGATTGAAGCCCAAGATAACAAGGAACAAAATGGTAATGGTATTTTTGGTATTTTTGCGGGTTGCACTCGAAAAAACGTCATTCTAAGCGGCAATGAATGACTAACTTCCTTCACCGAGTTAGGATTGTGGTGAGCTAAGTTTGGATTTATGTAATGTTGTTATTTTTTTATTTTTTTTGGATTATGTGTAAACTATTGTGTGATGAGGATTTGTGTTCTTGAATTTGGTATTATTGTGATTTGATTTATTTTCAAAGTGTTTCTTTTAAAGATTTTGATCTAAATCCAATTACTACTGAAAATGTTAGATCTAGTACATGTGATTTAGATCTAACGGTCACATAATTGTATTCTTAAGGATTGATTATTGGTTAGCGGGTTACCAGGTAGTTTTTTTTTATGTTTTTTTCGGTCACATTTGTCCTTTCAACCACTTGATATATAACTTCCTAAAAAATGAGGGATTTAAAATCATGTTATTAAAATCAAAATAATTAAAGTTTTATATATTTTTTCATGATTTAATTATATATTCATATTTGTCTGAATAAGATTTTCAAAATGATCTCATATTCATCATTTTTTGGGTCAATTATTACACTCGTTTTGAATTTAACGTTGTACTTTTAAAATTTCATATGGTAATTTAACAAATTTTTTAAATCTATTGTGTTGTTATTGTAAAAATATATTAAATGTAGTTATAAAAATATTTATAAATCTAATTATATATTCAGATTTGTCTAAATAAGATTTTTAAAATGATATTATATTCCCCTTTTTATCATTAATTTTCGCATTCTTGTTGAATTCAACATGGTATTTCTGAATTTTTTTAATTTTTTTTCAATTTTTTATTGAATTCGACATGGTATTTCAACATTTAAAAAAAATAAATATATATATTGTGTTGTTATTATGAAAAATGTTAAATGTAATAAAATACAAAGTTACTAAAAAAATATTAATTTAACAGTGACGCATATTATTGAATTCAACATCAGGATTCATCGTCATGTTGAATTCAAAAAATATTAAATTATATAACAAATGTATATTGTTTTGAAACTAATGATATCATTATTATCATGCGTTGAACCTTCATATTTTTTCACATACTAATTTGGAATCTTTATTGTTTTTCACATTTGTGTTGAATTCAAAATGACATTTTAACAAAATTTTATAAATGTACTATATTGTTATTGTAAAAAATATTAAATATAATTAAATGAAAAAATAGATTGAACATTATGTATGTTGTTCGATTCAAAATAAATGTTATCGTTGTATTGAATTTAAAAAATATTTAATTATACAATAAAATATATAAAAACCAATGTTGTTTGAAACGTTTTGTAATCAAATCAAGCAAATGAAATATATAAAAGAAATTCTCTCTATTTTAAGAATATAAAAGTGTTTAGTTTTAATTTGTTAATCTCTATTTTTATGATAAAAAAATATATTGTCAAATATATGATTATAAATTTACACGAGTCATTATCATTATTTCATTTAATTCGAATTTGAAACGATAAAATTAAGTGGTTGAAGTATTAAGTTGTAGGATATTTTGAGAAATTAATTTAAATTATATTATTTGGTTATATTTGTTATTGGGTTTAAAGGAAAACGCAAAAAGTACAAATATTATTCGTCGATATTTTTAATTGAATCATTTTATACTGGAAAAAGCATATGCAGATTGCGGATAGAGGAGAGAGAAAAAAAAGTGCAAAAAAGAGGATGGTATTAATAGCAGGTTAGAACCCATTAAAGTCTCATTGCCCCCATCGGATCATTGGTCCAGTCTAGGTTGGACTTATCCGACTATTGTCATCAAATTGTTTCTTTTAGCTTATGAGAATAGAAATAAAAAACATGTTTGGTTGCAACATTCGTTGTTATTGTCTTTTGTTTTTTTGCTTCATATGTATGGTGGACGATGTGGTGATGGTGGCCGACGGAATGCTAGTGGAAATAGTTTTGTGGGAGTTATTAGTGTCTAAAAATGGTTAATACCTCACATTGGCTTAGTCAGAGTCCACGTGAAAATTTCTTATTGCGATGGAGGTTCTGAGTTCAGAAATCGAAGTTCTTTGAGCGTCTCAAGGTCAACAGTCAATTCTTTCTAAATTCACGCCGATGTTCTAAGTTTGTACTTACACAAAGACTCACTAGAGATGCGCCTGGTTAAGTCGCTTCGGAGTGAGAGTAAGAGCTCAGGGGAGAAAGGTTATATTATACTTCAAGGTGGTTATTGAGCATTACTTGGGACATTGAATGTTTGGATATTTATAGACAACAATTAGCGTCGCAGGATTAGGACTCTGAGCACGGTTAATTAAGGTAACTACTCGCATGTGGCCAATGAGCGAGCATGTGAGGTGATTAGGCCTTTGGGCCTTGTCCTTAAGCCTATCCAGAAGAGCCCATGGATTGGCCCAAGTGGTTTAGTGTTTCTGCTTTTCTGTTACAACATTTAATAAATTGGGATGAGATGATAATTTTATTTTTCTTCTGGAGTATTCTAGAAATATAAACATGTTTTGGTAACGATCATTATCCTGAAATTGATTCTTTTTAATTTATGTGAACAAAAAAACAAAAAACATGCTTGGTTGCAACATTTGATCTTTTTTTTTTAAAAATGTTTGGTGGCCGGCGGGGGGCTATGGTGGGCGGGGGATGGTGATGACTGGCAAAATGGTAATGAAAATAATTTTGTAGGAGTGAATAGAAATCAACGTTTTTTTTTTGTCAAACTCTAAAGAATTCAAGAAATATTTTCAAATTACTTCAAAAAATTTGGGAACGAAAACAATAACAGGACAAACAGTAATAAACTGCAAATAACTTTTTTGAGACTTCCAAAATTTCTGAAAACTATTTTTAGTCGAAAATGTTATCTCTATTTGTTTAGTATTTTTGTTCTTAAAATTCTATTTGCTCCCAAAATTTTAAACGAATAGAACAGACTTGTTCACATATTTATGTTTCCAATCTAAGTTTTTCGAAAATAGAAACACTAATATTAACTGCTAAGATGCCAAAGAAACGATAATAGAAGCGAAAATATAGGAACCGAAAAAAATACTAATATTTTGTTCAGGAACAAATTTCTAGGAACAAAGCATCAAATTTTGTTTTACTTTCCAAATTTTATGAGAGCAGAAACAAAAATCTCTTAAAAAAAAAAAAAAAATTATCTTGAAACTAATACTCAGAAATTCTGTTTCTTAAAAAAAATATATATATATTATCGAATTCCAAACCAAGCAGACCTTTTGGTAATCAAAGAATTTTGCAGAAAAATAATAAAGAAATATGCCAGCTTCACTTTTAAACACGATTTATACAACATTCATAACGAACAATTGAATTCCTATAACCAACCATGAACATGTTCACTACTTTAAAAACAAATTTCTAAATTAAAATCCAATTTAGAATTACATAAATTTTGAATAAATAATCTATTCAGCTGGATCGTAAGATTAATTTTTTGGCGACTAAACGAATACCAGCATTCTGCTGATAATCATAGGTATCCAAAGAGAAGTAGGCATCCAAACAAGTCCCAGGAAGGAACAATCCATTGAGTTGTTCAACATCAAAACTGCTGAATTCAAGTTTTCGGGTGGTGGACGATTTTTTCTGGTAGATTTCTGTAATCAATCTGGGAACGTTTCCATCTGATATAGTTGGCAAACTGCAAAAGAACAAAAACAAGCTTGATTAGCAGCAGCAATGGAGTTTTTTCATGTATTAATTCTTAAGAAATTCTAAAACGTAGACTGGAAATGGAAGGTGAAATTTTATTGCCATTTCATACAAGAACAATATTTCAACTCAACGTATAATGGCCTATATGGTCGTATTTTTTTGTTGGGGTTTCTGTTCTTAGAACACTTTGAGCAGATATATAAATATGGGAATAAAAAATAATGTTTTAGTTTTGTTCCCAGATTCTTAGAACATTTCTTGGGAAAAGAAAGAGATTATTCTCCCCCCCCCCCCCTGCCCGAATATTTCTATTTTTAGCGAGAACAATATTCCGACTCAACATCTTATGTCATGAAAGGTAACAGATATGTAATAAAAAAAAGTGTTTATGTTTTGTTCCCCAGATTATTAAAACATTTTTTTTTCGAACAGATTTTTTTTTTTTGTTTCATAAAACTTGGAACAGAAACAAAAATCTAATAACAAACCAAATCTGCTCGTGTTCTGTTCCCAAATTTTTAAAATAATTTTCCGCAAACAAAACAGAAGCCCCTTTTCCCCCCACATTTAAAAAAATAATAAGAATACTTTATTTATTGTCCGGAGATTTCTGTTCTCTTTTTCCCCCAGTTTTTTGGGGACCGAAACACGAAACAAACACTACCTAAAGACCATACCATTTTTCTGATAGAGAAAAACTTACTGAAGTCGGACTGTAGAGGAATTAAGAAACCCGGATTTTCTGCTGACAATGGGCCTCCACTCAGAGCTGCTACTACAACCAGACTCCATGGAAAACCTATTAACAAGATCATCACAAGCATCCAAAACCCGACACAACTCCGGAGATGCTTCCACCACAAAGCTCAACCTCGGCCTACCCGCATAATCTACAAACCTCGTACTCAATCCAAACCTCACTTTCAAACGACTGCAACAAAGCTGAAAGACAGCACCTTTGTGCAAAACTCGTATTCTTTGGGACCCACGATAGAACGGGGCAAGAACAACAGATATACAAGCCATAGAAACTTCATCAGTGTCCACAAAATCTGTGGAGTTCAGAAAATCTAACCTATTTTCCTGTTCTTCTTCTTCTTCTTCTTCTCGTTCTTGTTCTCCTTCTTCCATATGATCACTGAGTTCCTGCATATTGAAAGGGTCTAATCTAGCAGTATGGGATTCAACTAGATATGGAATTTCTTGCATCGAAGTAGTAGTCATTAGCGATGCTATCTGATGATTATCTTCTCCAATGTGAATTTGGGGAGTTGTATCATTGTCGCGGTTTCTGGTAGCAGTATTTTGAGAAACCAAACTGCCAACTGAATATGTGTCCGGAAGGCTCGACTCCTATAGGAAGAGGGAGAATTCAAAAACCAGGGATTCTGAATTTAGAGTACGTTTGGATAAAAGAAAATTCAGAAATAATGGGATTTTTTAAAAATTTGAATTTTAAAATAATAAATTCCCATTATTTGCAAATTCCTTGTTTTGTGTATATATTTTTTGAAATCGAAAATTTATTGATGTAATTTCACCTTGAAGCCTCATTCGGAAGGATTGTTTTTTTTTTAAAAATAAGGGAGAAGAAGATGAAGACTTTTTAGGAGGTATTTGGAGATATCATTTCGAAAGTCCAAAGATCTTACAAATTTAAGATTCTAGCCAAACAAGGAATTTTAATTAATGAATTTAAAAAATCACTTGTTAAAATCAAATCCTTCACTCAAACACACCCTTAGATTAAAGAAAATTACCAAGAAGAGAACTGTTGCACAGTACTTTAGAACTTCAAGATTCATCCGAACATCATCTAAACTCCTGAAAATTGTCAAAGAACGAAAGATAGAAGTCAAACATTAAATGCCAGATTCAAAATTTCTTCCCCAGCATAAGCCTAATATAGAGACCATTATCAGATACAAATTGGGCACTTACAACGGCTACTTCATTTTGTTATTCAAGAGAGAAATGCAGGCATTAGAAAATGTATATATACACACCCACATATATACATATACATATATATACACACACACACACACACACATATATATACACACACACATACATACATACATATATATATAGGGTGTTCGCTTCTCCTTTATAAGAAACCTCGGGGCAAAGCAAGCATATGTACATAGAGGACATGTGCCCCCCCCCACCCCCACCCCTTCTCAACCCGGCTATGAACCCTACATTTTCTTATCTTGGCCACAAAGTAGTATTGTCATGAAAGGGTAGAAAAGCGTATACCTATGCGTTTGTTGCCCAAGCCCAAAGTACGTCGCAAGAGTGGCCATCTACAAAGGCAATTATGGTTTTCATCAGCCAACAACCAAGTAAATTTTAGCACGTAATTTAATTCAATAAATTTATAATGCAACTCCATAACCAAGAACTCGGAGTACCCAAAAAGAAGTGATTTTGAACTTAAAAACATCAATTTGAGCTCTCCAAACGGTTGAATCAAAGAGGTAAATTGACACCTTGAAGAAGCTGTGTATGAAATATACAAATTATAACAATGATAACAACGATACAGATGCTCGAACATACAAACATTGTTAAGCATTGTTTGGTTGCATAAATTGGAGCCTAATTGGAATTCCAAAACTTTGATTCCATGTTTCCAAACAATACCGTAGGCAATGTTTGGTATTTTTTTGGAATTACTTTTTTGCTTTTAAGCAAAAAAATATTCTTATTTTTAAAAATAGTTTGTTTTGCACCAAAAAAATAATATATTTTTATAAAATCAAAAAGTAACTACATGAATTTAAGTAGCAAACATGTTTTTCGTTTTTTCAATAGTTATATTATAAGAGATCGTTAAAGATCAATGAACTACTACCTCTCCACTCAATTTTTTTTTTCCAATCATCCATTAGTTTTTTTGAATTAAGAGGTCCTTTATAGGAATGATATTAAGATATTATCTCTAAACTATCAAAAAAAATAAATTAGTTTTTACTTTTGCCTTTAAATAAAAGTATTTTTTTTTTATCAAATTAACTTTTTTATTTTCGAAGTACTTCAAATGTTACCAAAGAGAGCCTTAGGCCCATTTCTTTAGTGTTTCCGCTCCCTAATTTTTGTTCTTGCTCCAAAAATTTTGGGAGTAATTTATAGAAACGTATTTGGTAAACATGTTTCTGTTTCAAAATATTCTCAAAAATTTTCAAGTACTTCCAAAATTCCTTAGAATTTGAGAAACAAAAAATTGTTAAGAACCACCATTCGCCAGCCACCACCCACGTTGATCCATATGCACATCTTCATCTTCTTCTCTCATCTCCTCTCTCTCTCTCTCACACACATATGCACACACATATATATAAACAATCCAAACTTAGTTGCAAGCAAACACATTTTTTTTTTTTTTGTTTTTAGAAATTATAAAAACATTTTACGAAAAATTATCGTTACCAAACGCAATTATGTTCTCGAACGAAAACAAAATTATCATCTCATTCTCAGAATACTCTACAACGGAAACATAATTCTCATCCCATTTTATTTGGAGTAAAAATAGAAAAGCAAAACGTTAATCAAATGCCACCTCGGTTTACGGACGATTTCTTTTCAACATACCCTAAAAAAAAAAACAGAAAATTTCCTTACTTCTCATCAGTGTTCAACTACTATTGAGCTAGTTTTCCAAAAAAATAAAAATAAAACAAAAATAAAAATAAAACAAAAAATAAAATAAAATAGAAACATCTATCATCTGCGAGATGGAAAGATTTTACCTTCAAATCACCAGCTCTCCTTCCAAACCTTTGCGTCAAAAGAGCCAATGAATCAATGGTTCCTTTGGGCTCCGGCGCCGGCCTATTGATTTCTGCAAACGCCTCCCTGATTCGTGGACAATCGAACCTCAATATATTATGACCCGCCCAAATCCTCCCTACATCAAGAAGCCCGTAACACAAAAATCAGTTCACATAAATCAACAGAAACCTAAAGATAATATGAATAAATAGATATAGAAAGAAGAGAATGGAGACCGTGGAGGAGATCGTAAACCCTGTCGGCGATTTCGGCGAAGGTAGGGAAGGAAACAACGTCGTCTCTGGTAATGCCGTTGCAGCGGACGGACTGGGAGGAGATGAGGGAAAGGTCGGCAGGTCGGACGAGGGTGGAGTAGCTATCCAATTCGATTAGTTTCTTCGGGCAGACGAGGATGGATCCAAATTCCAATATGGCATAACCCTGGCCACGCCGGGTCGGAATCGTCGTCTCCAAGTCGAAGAACGCTAACTCCGACCGGTCGCAGCTCGACACCATCGGAATGTGTTGGAAACTACTCTGAATTGATGCTGGAAAATCCAAACTTCGAGGCGAATTCAATCCGTCAATCAGAAATCAGCGACATCTACGAATTTACTATCTCACGTATATATATTCAGAGGGATCGGATAAAACAGTAGCCTGTAGGGGAATTTGGGTTGCTTCGAAGCAGAGATTTTGGATTGGCGGTGATTTGGAGAATATCGAGTTCCCAGTGCTCCAGGAAACGTGCCAAATGAGAGAAACTGAAAATATAAAATTGATAAATACTAAATTTAAGTTTTAAAATTTAAATTTTGAATTTATTGATGGAATTGATTAAGTAATTTTTCAAATATCATTATTTAAATAAATTTATATTTTTACAAGTTATTTTTATTTGTAACCTATTGGATAGTAGTTCACCAGAAGGTCTAAAATTCAACTCTCTCCTCTTCTAACTTAATCTTTAAAAAAAAAATAAAAAAATCCTCTAATATTACTTCAAGCATTTTATTTCTATTATATAGTCCTAGAGAAACAATTAAAAACCCCTCAATTAGAGTACTTAAGAAATTATATTAAGAAATTTGACATTTGATCTTATGCAGTGAACCCGTGAGAAAGTGCAATTCAAGATCTAGGGTATCTAGGAAAGCCGTGTCGATCTGATTTCTTTAATCAAGCGACGATAAAAAAGAAAAATAAAACGAAGTGAGAGGTCAGTAGATGCAAAACTGTTGTTGCAGAAAATAAATAAAGAACGAGTTTATCAAAATTTCTTGGGATGAATCGCGGACTAGGTCGCTCTCTTTAAGACGTTTCGCGGGTCTGCCCAAGAACGTGCAAACAGTGTATCAGCCCCGTCGTCCCCAAGATAAAACAGCCCAGAATTCTTCTCTGTCTAAGACATTCTTTGCACTGTAGAAGTCCCGAAAACCAAACACCCCCACACACTGTTCGCAAAACGAACAAACTGCTCGGAAACCAAAATCGAACTTAAGAAACAGTACCGGAACAGATCGGAACAATTCAGGAAGAACAAAACAGTGAAAACCGAAACTGTTTTAGAACAGTTTCAGAAACAGAAACAGTGCAGAAACAGAAACAGATCAAAAGCAGAAACAGACCAGAAGCAGAAACAGAAACAGTGCAGAAACAGAAACAGATCAGAAGCAGAAACACTGTTTTCGTTATTCAAAATGAGAAAAAAAAACTTGTATTTATAGGAGGAGAGAAAAAAAAAACGTTCCAAAAAATTAAAACCGAAATTAAGAAAAAAAAGAACGTTTTTAAATAATTAATTCTTATTTAAACGTTTAACAGTTTTAAAAACGTTAAAACGTTTTTTTTATTAACTGAAACGTTTTTTTTTTATTTTTTTATTTTAAACGGTTCAATTTTTTTTTTTTCTTCAAACGGACAGTTTTTTTTTAATTTTTTAATTAAACTGTTTTTTTTTTAAAAAAATATTTTTAAACAAATTTTTTCTAAAAAATAAATAAGTGCCACCTCATCACACGTGCGACTCGACTCGGCATGGCCGGACGGTGGCGCTCGTGTGTGGTAAACCAATAGGGATGTAACTCATCTCCCCTCCACAAAATGTGGGTATCCCTTGGGGCACACCCCAAGTGTCTCACATACCCCTAGATATCCACTTTAATTTCATATCTCCCAATCAATGTGGGACAAAAGGATTTGAGGGAAAAAATCAATTTGACACATTTGGCACTTTCTATTCTAAAAATTAAATTAAAATTCATTTGTTTCAACAAAAACGAAATCCGAATTTGACCAAAATAAAAAAGCTAGGCTTTGGATCCCATGACTAATCATCATCGATCAAGAATCACCTTTCAAAAGAACTCTGGGTCAGTAGGGCGTCTTGGCATCTGAAAGGCGTCGGGTTGACAATGACATAGCATTTTTGATAGAAAATGAAGACTAATTAATGAATTTTCTCCTATCAAATACTTTTAACATTCTTTATTTAATGAGATCATGATAATAAATATGGAGTTTAAATCAATTTTTGTACGTCATGACCAAAACTGGGTGGTACATATAGTTTAGGAGCATGAATTGTTCATGGATATGTATATCTAACTTCTAATGAAAGCAATCCAAATGAGGAAACCACAAACACCAAGACAGAAGATTTATTCGTTGCTTCCTCCTCCACATTATTCCACTCACAAAAATCAAGTATTAGCCCCATGGCGGCAATTTCATTTCTAGTCTTGATTCTCACGTCGACGAGTGGACCTCAGTATCAGTAACCCCGCCCACCGCCTTCAGCAACTTTAGCTCCTAATCCGACCGACAACAATGTACCCTGATTCAATAGCCTCGACGAAGCAATCATTCATTTCTTCACATGCGTGCCAGATGTTTGATAAAAGACTTCACCCAAACTCTGGGAGAAAGTCGCATCCCAATTCAGACATGTTCGACTGTTTTCGATGCACTTAACCGATCACTTGACTCCAAATTCGATAAGAACGTGTTTGGAGTTTTACTAATTGCATTATCCGAAATGGGTCTTTTCGAGGAGGCCAGCAAATTGTTCTTTGAGGTCGAAAAATTGCCTGTTGTGAATCAAACTACTCTAGTCTAAATACGCTGTTTTTGCTGCCAGAATAGAATGTCTGAAGCACAAATCTTGTTCTAAACAATGCCAAAAGCTGGACGAAATTGAAACAATTTCACAACTTTGAGTTGGAGTTGGTCGAAATTTTTAAAACATCCAGAATGCAAAAATGACACTATATACCCAAACTATAGGGACCATAGATGTAGTTAACCCAAATTATGGTAAAGAGGTTAGAACTTGAGAATTTTTTCACCAGCTAACATGAATCTCGATTAATCACCTTCACGAATGATCTTAAAGGCGCACACACCCACATTGGCCTGGTGCATTTATGATTAAATTCAAAATTTAATTTCTCAAGTGTTTCTCAAGAGAGTCGAGCCCTAGCTGACAAGAATATGAGACACCTCTCCTTGTTAACCAAATTAACACTTCTTGGATAATCAAGATTCATCTAATCAACATTCTATTCGGGGTACAACAGGCAGTGAAGAGCTTCAATTTGGATATTTAACATACTTTTTCTTCATCAATTACTAGTTCATATTATGTGTATATTTTCATTTTAGTCCCTTTACTTCGGAAATACACACTTTCCTAAACGCGTGTTACATAATAGATTAAAATACCATTATACCCTTATAGAAAAAATAAATAAATAAAAAATACCATTATACCCTTATAGAGAAAAAAAAAAAAAAAAAAAAAAAAAAAGAAGAAAAAAGGAGGAAAACAAAAACAAAAAACAGACTAAGATAGGCTCAACTATTAGGTAGAAAAGAATGAGTAATACTTGGAAAAATTACATCTGAAAAAAAACCACTTAATGAACAATATGCTGATGGAGAGAATGGCTTTTTACAGGCAAAAAGTTGCAGCAAATGAGTTCGAATCGCATTATACTCCTATGCGAAATATGATACACCACACATATCTTTCTTATTAAAAATTCATCTATAAAAAGGGCGAAAAACAATTACCGCCACTGTATAAACTCACAACTTGCTTCGCCATATGGTTTAGGCCGCAACTGCTACCGGCCTTTTGCTGGCTTTAATTCCTTTAATGGCTGCAAATTCAGCATTAAAAAAATAAATAAAAAAAAAAACGATTTTATTTCTCTTCAGGACTTAGATATATATATATTTTTTTCTTCTTTTCAATAATAATAACATGCCTTCGGCGTAATTTGGAGCTCTGAAAACAGCTGATCCGGCAACCAAAGCGTTTGCTCCGGCCTCAATGACCTGCCACATTACATTTAAAATTGCCATATAAATCATCTCATTTTGCTTTTCGCCACCCCCCCCCCCCCCAAAAAAAAACAGTCATTTTTAAGCATTATCCATTGTGTATTGCAGAATACAGAAAAACAATTTTTCTGTGTCGAGATTTCTGTTTCTGTTCCAGGAATTTTTGGAACAGGAACAGAAATCACCGAATAGTTTTATTCAAAGTTGTTCTAAAAATCTGGCAGCAGAGCAGAAGCATATTTCTTTTGTTCTGAGAAAATTGAGAATGGAAACAAAAATATGAGAACAGAAACACTAAACAGACAGGGCCTAACAATCTCCGAGTTTTGAGGGTTCTTATAAAAATAAATAAAAATAAAAAAGAGCGCGAAGAGAAGAAGAGAGCAAGCCACCTTATATGCATTTTTGGGACCAACTCCTCCATCAACCTCAATCCATGGGTTCACTCCCTGCAAAATAGACATACAATAAAAACTGAATCGATTTCTAGATTCTATAAACAGATGCTTAGGTAGCATTGTTTCTTGTTTTTGTTTGAAACTGATATACGGGACAAATGAAAAAATCTGTTCCCATATTTCTGGGAACAGAGCATAACTGTTCCCACATTTCTGTTTCTGTTGCCATAAAACAGACACAGAAATCTGGAAAACAAAAACAGTATGAAATACCTTTTCCACACACATTCTTCTCAAATCCAAGATTTTCCTAACTTGGCTTTCAATAAAGCTCTGGCCACCAAATCCAGGGTTTACAGACATAATCAGTACCAGATCAACCACTGATAACAAACAAACAAGATCGTCTTAAATATTTCATTTTAATCATCAGGAAAAAGTAATCTCAAATAACACTCCTAAAAAAATCAGAATTCAAAGAAGTCAAAGAAAGCACAAACTACTCTACAGAAAAAGAGAGAATTTTTACCGTCGAGGACATACTCGATTGCACTTAGTGAGGTAGCAGGGTTGAGAACAACTCCAGCCTTTGCTCCCAAACTTTTGATCTGGATCATGAGAAAAGTTTTTTTACATATCAAATGGGAAAATCAGTCAGAGGGCATTTATTAAGGTGATTTTTTTTTTCCGTTCACAGGAAATTGGGAACAGAAACATAAATATGCGAACAAAAAATTCTGTTTCCGCTCTTTTCTGAACAAATTTCTGGGAAAATAAAGATTAAACAAACAGCACCTAATAGAACTATATTAAATATGGATATATAAAGTAGAAAAAGTCAAATCTTTTGTAGTGCCGTGGACATTGAGACCAACTGACCAAGAAACATAAAACTCTTAAGTTTACTACAGAATTGATCAACCAATCACCGTTTAACCATCTTACCCAGATGGATCAACAAAAGGAAAAATAAACGAATGTCAAGAAAATGTCTTACTTGGTTGACTGTACGATGCAAATGGATGGTGGATGATTGTTCGCAGTGGACACTGACAATGTCGGCTCCGGCCTTGATAAAATCAGGCACCCGCTGCTCAGGTTCCACAATCATCTGCCACACTTTCAATTCAAATTAGCAAACAAGTGTCCTTTATATTTTCAGGTTTATTTTTAAGATAGAAGAATAAAAAATTTACCAAATGCACGTCCAATGGAAGGTCTGTCACGGGGCGCAAGGCATCAACCACAAGAGGACCAATTGTTATGTTTGGAACAAAACGGCCATCCATTACATCAACGTGAATCCAATCACAACCAGCTACCTCCACTGCTTTTACCTATACAGAGATCAAAAAAAACAAAAAAAAAAAATCTTAAAATTAAATGCAAGTATTGATATCATATGGAAGACAAAGAACCTTAGGCCCCGTTCGTTCCCAAAAATCTGTTTCTGTTCCAAGAAACAGAAAAATGGGGACAAAAAAAAAAAAACTTGATTCTGTTCTCCTCCCAGAGTTTCAAAACAAGTTTATGGGAATAAAACAAAATTGTTCCCGAATTTCTGTATTGATTCTAAGTTTTATGGAAACAGAAACACTGACAGTACCAACTCAGAAAATACAAAAATGGAAAGAACAAGCGTATGCATTAAAGCTAAGCAGCCTATAGTTGACATTTCGGTAGCAAAGATTATAAAACAAAAATGTATGTGAAAATACCTGCTCCCCCAACTTTGAAAAATTAGCAGAGAGAATAGATGGAGAAACAATGATATCGCTCTTTGAGAATTTATCAACTCGAGAAGTTGCCTTCACAACAGTTTGTAAGTTTCTCCTGCATCATACATGATCATACCAGAGATGGACCACAAATCGCTTAAAAGAGATGACAAGAAGACTATTCTATTAGAGCATTAAAAAAAAAATATGCACACTGTTTCTATAAGCTAAATTAGACATAAAGCGATGGAAACATATGAGAAAGGTCACATACAATACTTCAAAAAAAAGAAAAAGAAAAAGAAATTCCTAAAGCAAATGTGATTCATTTACAAAAATCCAAGGTTGAAAAGGAAAAGGTATTAAAAGAAATAAAGAAGTTTTCTTCATATATTCACTCCAACATTGTATTGGTTAGCTCATTCCGTCAAAATGCAGAAGAAATAATGAAATAGGTTGGACAGTTCAGAGCCATGCCTTTGACAGACATCTGGGATCAAGTAACACAAGCGATATGGGATTCAACACGCCCCCGCAGAATGAACTTTGACAAACTACTGCGAATGGATATTGGGGGCCCCAACATTAACGTGAGATTCAACAAGGCCAACATTTGACAGAAAGCCTGGCAGATAACATGTATAAATCCAATGGGCCTAACTCACAAGATGAGGACTGCCTAGGCTTTATGTATAACTCACGATCAGGTAACACAAGCGACGTGGGATTCAACATAATCAATCATATTTTCAGACAATACTCGAAGATCAGCTAAGCAATTTCACAAACATGTAGTGAACACACCAATTCTTACTGATGAAAATGGACATCCACAAATTTGTCCGACGAAAATCAAAACATCTTAACGATACAATTCCACCTTTGAAAACCCTAAACAATATGATTCGAGACATCGACGATGAATTAAAACATTTTTCGCGGCACATTTTTGAAAAATATACATAAAAAATTCAAAATTAAAGACAACAGGAGAGATTAGAATTTAGAAAGACCCAAATGAGAAGAAATACCTCGTAAAGGCGACTGAATTAGGATTGGGAGAAGACAGCTTCAGAGGCACACCGAACCAATTGACCTGTGACCGAACCAGAGTTGATGAACCCAAAGAAGCCATCGCCTCTCTCTCTCTCTCTACACGATAATCACTATCGACTGAGAGATTTTGCTGGCGATCTTTCTTCTTTCTCTCTCTTCAGCTATCGCTCAGCACTATTCACCAATTTTGTTGAGCGC
The DNA here is from genome assembly GCA_016647705.1 of Eucommia ulmoides. Lineage (NCBI taxonomy): Eukaryota > Viridiplantae > Streptophyta > Magnoliopsida > Garryales > Eucommiaceae > Eucommia > Eucommia ulmoides. Next base: position 10,138,089 of record CM028334.1, on the reverse strand, counting down.
TCGTCGAAAGTCCTCCGGCGAAGAACAACAAAATGATTGCATCAATTAAACGGAAGGTCGACACGTGTCAGATGTGGCAGGGGTTTGCTTATCTATAATGGTTGGCGTCTGTTATTTGCTAACTGAAATTTCTCTTTTCTTCAAGATTTTGTTTGGATATTGATTTTAACGTTTGCATTGGACATAGAAAAGAAAACTGTGCGCTTGTATGGGAGCGGACAGTAGATCAGAGTTTCACTACCTAAAAGAATCTCCGGAGAGGATCATAAGCTTGATGGTTGTGGATATGAAAACGGATAGCCCCTGCTTGGTTGCGAGTTTTTGTGTTGTTTATTTTTCTAACCAAAAAAAAAAAAAAAAAACTGTGTGCACTGCCCATGCCGTTTTGTAATGGGATGAGATACATCGCATTTTATTTAGGAATTTTCCTCAGAAATTCCTCTTTTGAAAGTAGACAACTTTTCAAGTCCCACCCTTTTCCCAAGATGATCAAAACTCCTATTTTAACATTTTTGATTTGAAAAGTCCTATATTGAGTTGGCAAATATTTTTCTTTTCCTTTTTTACCCCTAATTCATTACAAGTAAGGGTTTTTCCTTTTTCACTTATGGTTTGGACCCAAAAAAGGAGTCCACTCCATTTTCTCCTATTTTTATTTTACTCCCTTTATTTAGTATTATTTCAATTTCAAACCCCAATTTTTTTATTTTTCAATTTCATACTTTTTTCTTTATTCCATTTTTCTTTTTTCTTTTTTTATTTTTATTTTTGAAACATTTCATTTGTTCCAAATTAAGTAGATATCTACTGAAAATAAATTAAGGAAATATTTACTGAAAATAAATTAAGGAGATATATACTGAAAATAAATTAAGTAGATATCTACTAAAAATTACAAAACTCAATATGTTTCTACAAGACTTGTAGGTGAAATTAAATAGATATCCAATGAACTAAAAAATATCACAAAATACCACTTACATTGTTCTTCAAGAGATAATTTTTGTAAGGACTATCATTTGTTCCAAAAATACAAAAAAAAAAAAAAAAAAAATGGAATAAAGAAAAATGTGTAAAATTGAAAAATAAATAAATAGGGTTTTGAAATTGAAATAATGCTAAATAAAAGGAGTAAAATAAAAATGAAAGAAAATAGAGTGGATCCCTTTTTTAGGTCCAAAACCATGAGTGAGAGAGAGAGAGAGAAAGAGTGGTGAGAGAAGAAAGAGAGAGAGGGCAGGCGTGGGGCCCGCCTGCCCACTGCCTGCCGAGAGAGAGAGAGGGCAGGTGAGCCCCACGCCTGCCTACTGTGTCACAACCCGTCCCGGACACCCGTCATCCCGAGGCTGGCGTGACTACAACATGACATCAGCAATCCCCAAATTTACAAAGAATGACAATATACACCTACGGTGTAATACAAACATCTACCATGAGGGACACACCCGTCCCGAACTTATACCGGCTAAAAGTAGTCATTCATGAACCTTTTGTTTTTATTCCCTTTGACAGTTTCTCTCAACCGTCCATACAACTTCATCACGTAGCTCTACCTAGTGCCAGTAGGGGACCGACTCAAAGCCGTTGTACCTGCGAGTGTACTACCTTCTTAGTAAAATATTTTTAAAATATTACTACGTTCTAAATTTTTCCACAATTTGGTATGGATCAAGCACAAGTATATAAACAACAAAAATAATGCGATATAGATAAGTTCCATCTAGTACAAAATCCTACCAAACATTATAATAAGTAATATCAAGTCAACCAATATACGTAAAACACCACATCTCAAGCACCAATTTCAAACACACACCTTCAACACACACACACTGACCAGCCCTAGTGATCGTTTTAACCTCACGATCGGGAGTTTGCAACGGTACCGTACCATTTGTAGGATATGCCTTCCTACGAACACCCATCACTCCGCCGAAACGGATAATCACTGCGCAGTATAAACGTCTAACATCACTCTGCCGAAGCAGATAAACATCACTCCGCCGTAGCGGATAACATCACTCCGCCGAAGCGGATAATCTCACTCTACCAAAATAGATAAATATTAGGGCATTGTCAAATCAAATACAGCATCATCGAATCACAACTCAATAAATATCGTCAAATCATCACGTCTATCTCTTTTCCTCAAAACCAACTTTTAAGCCCAAAAGCATATTTCACACTTTTTTTTTTTAGAGAAATCGTTTGATTCTTTCAAAACTATTTTTCCACTCTTTATTTTTCTTTTGAAAACCAGATATTTTTAGGAAAACAGATGTTTTCTATTTCCTTTTAAAAACACCGTCTGATTTTACTAAATTCAACGAAAGTTCATTTTCAGTTTCATTTTGGAAACCATCGAAATCTTCCCAAACGTCGTTTACCAACTCACCCAAATCTTGCTTGATCCATATCATTTATAAATTTATACAATTTAAGTAAGCACATATTTCACCATACACATACATAGAAATATAGTTTGGTAAGAAGATAGTACACTCACCTTAATATCCATTTTTGTAGACTTAACCGTTTATTCCCTACCGGTACTCCGGTGCCCGCGAACCTAATAACGACATGGCCTAAATTAATATTTTATGTAAAATAATCAAATCATGCAATGCAGGCCCTAAATTCCGTAATCCTCCCCCCCCCCCCGGTACACACTTTTATTACGAATAATTGACATCTGATAAATTCCGTTTTGTTAATAATTATTGCACGCGTTTGTTAATAGGGATGATGATAAAAATTAGTAAAATTAATGACTCAAGATTATAATCCCGTTTGCTACTATTTCAATTTAACAATAATGGTAATTGATTTAGATTTTACCTGCTTCGAATCGTCCGTTGGTCGTGAGAGTGATATTTGGATTTTTATTGGGGGGGTTTGCGTAATTTTTCTTTTTTTTTTTTTTCTTCCTCTCCCCTTTCTTCTTCTCGTTTTTTTTTCTTCCTTTCCCTGGTTTGTATTCAAGCTTCCTGTTACGCCGTCTCGCCGCTGTCGATGACATCTCGCCGCCGCGCCGCCGCCAACGTCGTTTCACCGTCGATCAAGCTCGCCGTCCCACCGACCGGACACACGCACCCAATCGGACAACCCATACCCTTCCATGCACTGTCGACCATCCCACCCACCATGCGCGCACTGTTCTTTCTCTCTCTAATTTTCTGGCGGAAACTCCGGCAACCCCATGCACCCCCAGCACGCTCACACCTTGTAGGGTCGACACGTACCGATGGAGCAGAGCCACCCACGCCACCGATCGTCACTGTCGCACTATACACCACAAGAAAGGACATGAACTGTTTGGAGCAGAAAATACACACACATATCCCAACGTCGACGACAGCCACCGGTAGCTTACCGTCAACCCCGCTCACCACTGTCGGCTGCTGAATAGCCTACCGCCGGACTGACCACCGGCAACCTCCGACGAAACTGTGACAAATACCCAGCCGGCACTCCATACTGTCGGCACTGAACGGGACCTCACACAGTCGGCACCACCGACGATCGATCAACGATCCGAGCGAATCACTCACACCTCTGATCGTCGGATCTCACCACCCCCTGACCGCCGGACCTCCCCTCTCTCTCTCCTCTGTTTTCCAGTTTCTGCTTTTTTTTTTTTCCTTTGTTGAAGATCACGGTTCCCTATTTCAAAGATCACAATTGCATGTTTTAGGTGGATCGGTGTATTCCTAGCTCATCACGTCGATGAATCTCGATCCTTCCTCTCTCCGATCCGGTTGTTCTCTCGGCACCCATCGTATGCGTATATATATATATATTTATATAAAAATCTTTTACTCTAATTACTCCTTCCTCCCCCCAAATTTCTTTAATTCTTATTTTAGCCCAAATTACCATTTTATAATTTTCCTTCAAATTGTAATTTCACCCCTAAAGGTTTACATGTTATCAATTGAAAGACCATTTGAATCCTAAGGGTTGGATTCAATGTATACAAATTTACAATTCGCCCCCCTAAACTTTTAATTCGGATAATGATTAATTCAATTCTACCCCATATTTTTCCTAATTGCTCCCAAATATAACTAAAATGACGTACGTGCTAAGTCGGGGTCTTACACACTGCTTGCACAGCGAGAGAGAGAGAGAGGCAGGCGTGGGGCCCGCCTGCCCACTGCTTGCCGAGAGAGAGAGAGAGAGGGCAGGCGTGGGGCCCGCCTGCCCAGTGCACAACGCTAGAGAGAGAGAGAGGGGCAAAATCGGTAATCCGATTTTCATGGGGTTTTTTGGATGATTTAAAAATCCATTGTCCTTGAAAAGTTATTTTTTGGCCATTCGGGACTGCAGAATTTTTTTTCCTTTTATTTAAGGCATTAAAGCCTCAAAATTGTTTTCAATAAATTAATATTTTTTTTTAGTTTTATTTTAATTCTTACCGCTTGTTTGCTTGAATATAATAGAAATGAATTGAGACTTTAGAGAAAGAGTAAAATAAATTTACTAATAAATTAGGTATTTACTATTTAATTTTTATGTCATTTTTGTCTAAAATCACAAATTTTCCTATCATTTGTAAAATGCAAATCAACCTCTTTAACATATATATTTTTTTTAAAATAAAATAAATGTTCTCCTATATAAAAAAAATAATTATTCTTTTATTTTTTCTTTCAAAAAATCATTAAAACCCTTATTGTTAGTCTAAACGGTTTCAATAATAGGATTCCCGGATTAAAGTGATTTTGACGATAACACCCACATTTGACGTTTTAAATATACTAACGATGATTTTGAATATAGAATATCTAAACACCATCAAAACACATCACGAAAGCGAAATCAAGTCGAAAATGTATGATTTACATTAAAGCAATTTTTCATTTGGACAATTATCATACCCCACCTCGGACACCCGTCACTATGGGGCCGGCGTGATATCGACACGACATCACCTGAGCGACAAACCAAACTAGAAAGCGACAATATGCATTCATAATTATACAACCACAAAATCAAGCCATAAATATCTTCTCTAACTAGGGACACAGCCATCCCTGAATTATAATAACCACAAAAGATAAAACGACAATGAACCTCTCCTAGGTTCGCCTCAGGCAGCACCTCCCAAAATACTCCCTCGATATACCATCGCCGGACTCTACCCAGTGCCAATAGGGGACCGACTCCTAACCGCTGCACTTGCGAGTGTACGGTCTTCTTAATAAAACTTTTTAATTGGATCAAACATATAACATATAAACATCACATATCAAATAATAATATGATAATCTCATAATTTAAATACCCCATACCATAAGGAAAACATCTTTTTTTTTTTTCCCTGTAACCACAGAATCAACATCTATCTATCTATCTATCTATCTATCTATATATATATATATATATTACCTCAACTAAGCAGAAAAAAATCAACCCGAATAATTCAGCTAACCATATAGAATAACGAAATCAGAGCATACCAATCCAGTATATAATAAAATATATAAATGTACTATTCCCAATCACCCTATGCAAGAAAACACCATTTCGCACCTCAACACTTCACATCTCATCACATCACACCCCGGGCTAACCATGTGATCGTTTTAACCTCATGATCGGGAGTTACAACTGTACCACCCGTAGGATATACCTTCCTACGAACACCCATCACTCCGCCGAAGCAGATAATCACTGCGCAGTATAACGTCTAACATCACTCTACTGAAGCGGATAACATCACTCCGTTAAAGCGGATAACATCACTCTGCCGAAGTAGATATGCACCACTTCGCCGAAGCGGATAAATACTATGGCATCGTTAAATTAATAACAACATCATCAAAACATAACTCAATAATATCGTCTAATCAACATCGTTAAATCACCACATAATTTTTAAAAGCATCAAATTTAAATACAACCATTTTTCATCATATATATATATATACACAAATAATTTGGTAAGAAGATAGTACACTCACGTTGATATCTATTTTGGCAAAACTGACACTGACCACATTTTATCTGGATGCTGGTGCCAGCAAACCTAATAATGATAGAGCCTATATTAATATTTTATGTAAAATCATCTAATCATGTAATGCAGGCCCTAAGTTCCGCATTCTTCCATTCCCCATATTTTATTTATGAAAATTGTTATTATTCTGATAATTTTATTCCGTTAATTATTGCACAAAAATCTTGTAATATGAACGATCCCAAATTTATTATTCCGGTTACAAAAAATTTTATGCTAGAATTGAATTTAACAAAACTAAAATAAATTTAACTAAAAACGATATCCATTCCGAATCATTCACGGGCCGCGAGATGGATTTGAATTTTGTTAGGGTTATTTGTGCAATTTTCCCTTTTTTATTTCTTCTTTCTTTTTCTGTTTGTTTTTTCCCATTTCTGTTTTCCTGGTTCTAGGACTCGCCGCCGACCACTGCTCCCACCATCGGACACCCGCAACCTCACGCCACCGGACCAGATAACTGATTCACTGACTGAACTCACCACACACACATAAATGGCAGCACATACACACACGACAAACACAACAGTTGAATTCACACACCCACACACTCAACGTCGTCCACGCCACGCCCACACAACACGATCACACACACATACACATGTAGATTGCAAATCATACACAGTCACACACACGCGCGCGCGCGCGCACGAATGTCTGCACAAAACAACAACCAGAAAACACCTACTGCTATCTCTCTCTCTAATTCTCCACTGACCAACTCCGATCACCCCCACCTACATGCACGTCGACGAGCAGACATACACACATGCACACTGCCGAACATACACACACCTGACGATCAACACACCCCCTACGCCAGTGACACCCCCACGCCACTGGACGAACAGCGCTACGCACAGAGCACGCTACTGATCATCACCTACACATCACCGGCGATACACCACCAGACCAACGACGGAACAACACACATGCATGCCCACATACCTACCAAAATAATCAGAGACAAATATACACAATTACTCACCAGACGACGGTTACGGACGACAACGATCTCACCGTTGACTATCTCACCCCCATGACTGTCGAGTGAACAACTGAAAACCTATACATGTAGGGACCGGACTGAGCACACCCACACGATCGATTTAAAGCAGAACGCACACAGTAGAAGCAACAACAACACACACATGCATCAACGAGACACACGCACTGCTCACCGGAGAAACGCCGATCAAGAAACTCTAATAGCCCTGTCCTCCTCCGGTCCTCTCTCTCTTTCTCTAGATTTTTCTCAAATTTTCAGATTTGATCTTAGATGTTGAATTACATGCATGAGTGAGTATATATATATTGCATGAATTAAGTAGATAAATTTGATCTAAGCATGCCACGTCGCCCCACGATTTTTCTCTCCTTTCGGCCGGTTTGATCGCCCGTTACATACACAGCGTTTATATATATACGTGTATGTTTTAAAAAAAATAGTTAAATTGCACTTTTCTCTCCCAATTTCCTTTAAGATCTTAATTTCAATAAATTTCAATTTTTAAAAGTTTTAAAATTTATAATTTCACCCCTAATATTTTCACTTTTTGATTTTAATTGTCAATTTAAATCTCAAATTTAAATTTAATGTTTCTAAATTTCTAATTTGACCCCCAACTTTTGATTTGAATTTTAATCAATAAAATTTTTTCCTAAAATTTTTCAAATGCTCTATAATGCAACTATTTATGATGTACGTTGTACAATTTAGGTTTTACAACTCTTCTCTCCTAAAAGAAATTTCGTCCCGATTTTTATTTTTATTATTATTATTATTATTATTATTATTATTATTATTATTATTATTATTATTATTATTATTATTATTATTATTATTATTATTATTATTATTATTATTATTATTATTATTATTATTATTATTATTATTATTATTATCTTAGTCGAACAAATGCGGGTATTTGTTCCTCATTTCTTCCTCTCGCTCTCATGTCACTTCTTCCACCGCATGACTGTGCCACAACACTTTGACTAACGGGATCGTCTTCGTTCACAACACTTGATCTTTACGGCTTAGGATTTGAACTGGCTTCTCAACGTAGGTCAAATTTGCTTCCAATTTGATCGGCTACGAAGTCAACACATGAGAAGGGTCTGACACATATTTTCGGAGCATTAATACATGGAAAACATCACGTAGTCGAGATAACTCTGGCGGTAACGCAAGTTTATACTCTGTTGTGCCAACCCGCTCTAGAATTTCATATAGTTCGATGTATCTTGAGTTCAACTTCCCTTTCTTTCCGAACCTCATTATGCCTTTCCACGGAGAAATACGCAAGAACACATGATCTCCCACCTCGAACTTCAACTCCCGCCAGCGCTTGTCTGCATAACTCTTCTGTCGACTCTGAGCAATTTTCAATTTCTCTCGAATCACCTCTACTTTGTTTGCTGTCAGCTGGGCTATGTACGATATTAACAATTTACGTTCACCCACCTCAGTCCAATAAACTGGGGTTCTACATCTCCTACCATAAAATGCTTCATACGGAGCCATCTCAATTGCCGAGTGGTAGCTGTTATTGTAGGCAAATTCCATCAATGGCAAATGATCATCCCAACTACCAGAAAATTTCAAAACACATCCCCTCAACATATCTTCCAACGTCTGAATCGTACGCTCTGATTAACCGTCTGTCTGAGGATGGAAAGCGATGCCAAAATTTCAGCTTGGTACCCAAAGCAGTTTGGAGACTCGGCCAGAACCTCGAAATAAATCTCGGATCTTTATCCGACACTATAGAAATCGGTGCGCCATGCAACCTAACAATCTCATCAATATACAATTGGGCATACTTTTTAAGAAAAAATGTCATCTTTACGGCCAGAAAATGAGCGAACTTGGTAATCCTATCAACGATCACCCAGATGAAATTATACCCCATTTGAGTACGAGGTAATACCGAAATGAAATCCATCGTGATATGCTCCCACTTCTACTCTGGAATAGGTAGAGGTTGCAACAACCCACCTGGACGTTGATGCTCAATCTTTACTTGCTGACACACAAGGCACTTGGAAACAAATTCTGCGCTTTCTCGTTTCATCCCGATCCACCAATAATGCTCACGCAAATCTCGATACATTTTGGTACTCCCCGGATGCATCGCGTACGTTGAGCTATGCGCCTCTTCCAAGATATTCTTTTTCAAATTGACGTCATTAGGCACACACAGCCTATTTCCACACATCAAAGTTTCATTACTATCCCTGATATGATGATTAGTTCTGTGACCATTTTTTACTTCATCCCGAATCCTCTCCAATTGAATGTCTGACTTTTGAGCTTCAATAATGCGGTCAATCAACGTCGGCCTCAAAGTTAAGGTTGCAAGCAATGTTGCCGTCTGACTAACCGCTAACTGAACTTGCAACGATCTCAATTCTGCATACATCTTAGCATGAACGACTCGAATGTGTGCGACCAAGCCTGCTAATTTCTGACTCAAAGCATCTGCTACAACATTAGCCTTTCCCGGATGATAATGAATGGTGCAATCGTAGTCCTTGATCAACTTCATCCAACACCTCTGCCTCAGATTTAATTCCTTCTGAGTAAACAAGAACTTCAAACTCTGATGGTCGGTGTATATTTCACATGTCTCGCCATACAGGTAGTGCCTCCAAATCTTCAGGGCGAACACAATTGCTGCTAACTTCAAATCGTGCATTGGGTAATTACGCTCAAGGTTTTTCAATTGCCGAGATGCATATGCGATTACATGACCATGCTGCATCAGAACACATCCCAGCCCTTGGTGTGACACGTCACTATAAATCACGAAACCACTTCCTTCTGACGGGAGGGATAGTATTGGTGCCGATATCAATCTACTCTTCAACTCCTGGAAACTCTGCTCACATTTATCGGTCCACTCAAATTTGGATTCCTTGCTGGTCAATCGAGTCAACGGGATAGCTATAATGGAAAATCCTTGCACAAACCGTCGATAGTAACTCGCCAATCTTAAAAAGTTTCGAACTTCAGTCACATTTTTTGGTCTTTCCCACTGAACAACAACTTCAACTTTCTTTGGGTCTACCTGAATACCATCTCTTGAAATAACATGCCCCAAGAATACCACATGATCTAACCAGAATTCACATTTACTAAATTTCGCATATAACCGCTTCTCCCGCAAAGTCTGCAATACAATCTGGAGATGCTTTGCATACTCTTCTCTACTTTGAGAATAAACCAATATGTCGTCAATGAACACTATAATAAATTGATCCATATAAGGTTGAAAGATACGGTCAATCAAATCCATGAAAGCAGCAGGGGCATTTGTCAATCCAAAAGGCATAACCGGAAATTCATAGTGTCCATATCTCATTCGGAACGCCGTTTTTACCACGTCACTATTTGTGACTTTCAATTGGTGATGCCCCGATCGAAGATCTATCTTGGAAAATACTTTAGCTTTTTGGAGCTAGTCAAACAAGTCATCAATCCTAGGCAACGGATATTTATTGCGAACCGTCACCCTATTCAGCTACCGATAATCAATACACATTCTCAACATGCCATCTTTTTTCTTCACGAACAGCACTGGGGCACCCCATGGGGAGACACTGGGCCTGATAAACCCATGGTCTAATAAATCTTGCAACTGCACTTTCAACTCTTTCAGCTTAGTAGGTGCCATACGATAAGGTAGAATCGATATAGGGGTAGTACCTGGAAGTAACTCGATCGTGAATTTCATCTCCCTATCAACGGGCAACCCTGACAATTCTTCTGGAAATACGTCAGAAAAATCTCTGACCACTGGAATATCTGCCACCGGAACTTCTCTCTGACTGGTGTCAATCACGTCCGCAAGGTATCCCTGACATCCTTTCTTCAATAATTTCTTGGCTTCTAGGATTGAAATTAAACTGACAGGAGTGATAATTCTGTCTCCCGTAAATACAAACTCTGGCTCGCCTGAGATTCGAAATATCACTTATTTTTTGAAACAATCTACCGTGGCATAATATCCAGATAGCAAATCCATACCCAGTATCACATCGAAATTGTGAATACTCAGGGGGTAATAAATCTGCCAATAACTCTCTATCACCAATCCGAAGTGGACTCTCTTTATACACACTATCGATCTATACCGACTCACCCACTGGAGTAGAAATAACAATACGATATGATAAAGAAATAGGAAATCTGCCTACTTGCATCATACAGGTTGCCGAAACAAATGAATGCTTAGAACCGGGATCAATAAGTACACGAGCATCTCTAATATATAAAGATATGATATCTGTGACCATATCGGGAGTAGCCTGAGCATCCTGTCGAGTAGTAGCAAAAACATGGCCTCGCGTTGGAGGTCTACCAGCCGATCTTCTACCAAGCCCTTGGGCAGTGCTAGGACCCGTACTACCCATACTGCTAGCCGAAGGTACAAATGTAGAAGCAAGTTTCGGATAATTTTTAGATTTATGACCTGGCACATGACAATGAAAACATATCGGGACTCCCACAGGACAGTCTCTGGCAAAGTGACCCGTAGATCCACACTGATAACATTTATTTCCCTTAGCCCAACTCGACGGCTGATTCCTCCCCTGTCTCTGCGGACCAACACTAGCTTCCGATGCACTTTGTTGTTGCCTGGGGTATGATTGCCGAGGACCACGGCTCCTGACGGATTGGCCAAACGATGAGGCCTGAGCAATTGGCAGTCGGGATACCACCCCCCGTGAAGTGCCACCCAAAAATTTGATAGGCGACTCAAATCTGCTCTTTTTGTACTGCTCTCGACTCTGGGCGACTTCCTGCACATCCCTCTCCACTGGCTTTGCCGTATTCACCAACTCTGCATAATTCTTAATCTGCTTGCTTGTCAACTTGGAATGAATCTCTAACTGAAGTCCCTTCTGGAAATGCTTGCATTTTGCCTCTTTCGTTTTTACCAGATCAGGGGCAAAACGGGATAAAGTATCAAATTTGACTTCGTACTGCTGAACAGTCATCTTTTCCTGCTTCAGAACTATAAATTCCTCCTCCATTTGAAATCGATAAGACTCGAAAAAATACTTCTCATTAAACGCGGCGACGAAACGGTCCCATGTAATCTCTTTGCCAGAACCGGTAATCAGCCTTTTCATTTATTCCCACCAAAGCTCGGCTTCCTTCCTCAACTGAAACGTGGCAAGGGGAACTCGACTATCATCGACAATTCCCATTGCCTCGAATACGTGACCCATGCCTCTGATCCAATTCTCCGCATCAGTTAGACCCGCCGTCCCGGTGAAAGCCGGAGGGTCTAACTCCTTGAACCTCTTCAATCGTACTGCCTAAGATGTGGCAGTATCACTTTGGGCCCTTTGACTTTCCATAATCCTCGCTTGCTGCTCCGTCAGTTGGGTAGCGGCCTGCAAAATTCTTTCAACCGCATCTAAACTCCCTTGCAACCTATCATCTTGTTCTTGGGGTTCCGCTTGCCTCGGAGGTTCCACTAGCCTTGGGGCTCCCACACTCCCAAGACTTTCGCTCCCACTCTCCATACCTATTATCTGTAATAAAATTGAACTCAATAACCAACTAATTAGGCCAACCAAAAAAATGACAGTAATTAATATACGTGAATTAACTACTACGCGAGTACAAAAATCATCCACTGACACCTTATCTTAAGGTCCCCTACTGACTAGACGACTAGCACGTTTCCTATCTCATGGTCCTCTACGGACACGACAACTGACAAGTCTACAAAACCTATAACCTAGGCTCTGATACCAAAATTGTCATACCCCACCCCGGACACCCTTCACCATGGGGCCGGCGTGACATTGACACGACATCACCTGAGCGACAAACCAAACTAGAAAGTGACAATATGTATTCATAATTATATAACAACAAAATCAGGCTATAAACATCTTCTCTAACTAGGGACACACCCGTCCCTGAATTATAATAACCACAAAAGATAAAACGACAATGAACCTCTCCTAGGTTCGCCTCAGGCAGCACCTCCCAAAATACTCCATCGATATACTATCGCGGGAATCTACCCAGTACTAGTAGGGGACCGACTCCTAACCGCTGTACCTGCGAGTGTACAGTCTTCTTAATAAAATTTTTAATTGGATTAAACATATAACATATAAACATCACATATCAAATAATAATATAATAATCTTATAATTTAAATACCTCATACCATAAGGAAAATATCTTTTTTTCCCTATCACCACAGAATCAACATATATATATATATATATATATATATATATATATATATATATATATATATATATATATATATATATATATATATATATATATATATATATATTATCTCAGCTAAGTAGAAAAAATCAACCCGAATAATTTAGCTAACCATATAGAATAACGAAATCAGAGCATACCAATCCAGTAAATAATAAAATATATAAATGTACTATTCTCAATCATTCTATGCAAGAAAACACCATATACGACCAAACACCATTTCGCACCTCAACACTTCACATCTCATCACATCACACCCCGGGCTAGCCATGTGATCGTTTTAACCTCACGATTGGGAGTTGAAACGGTACTGTACCACCCATAGGATATGCCTTCCTACGAACACCCATCACTCCGCCGAAGCGGATAATCACTGCGCAGTATAACGTCTAACATCACTCTGCCGAAGCGGATAACATCACTCCGCCGAAGCGGATAACATCACTTTGCCGAAGCAGACAAACACTACTCCGTCGAAGCAGATAAATACTATGGCATCGTCAAATCAATAACAACATCATCAAAACATAACTCAATAATATCGTCTAATCAACATCGTCAAATCATCACATAATTTTTAAAAGCATCAAATTTAAATACAACTATTTTCTATCATATATATATATACAAATAATTTGGTAAGAAGACAGTACACTCACCTCGATATCTGTTTTGGCAAAACTGACACTGACCACACTCTATCTGGATCGGTGTTTTAAAAACCGGACCGGACCGGCCGGTTCGACCGGTTGAATCGTCGACCGATCCAAAATTCGGTCTGATTAACCAGTAAAAATCGTTTTAGGGGTTAAACCGGAAAAAACCGTTGAACCGCCGGTTGAACTGGAGCGGTTTTTCTTCAACTAGCCGATTTTTTAACAAAAGCCCAAATGTAAAAAAAAAAAAAAAAAAAAAAAAAAAAATTGAAACAGACCCTCGAAACCCTAAAGTTGTTGCTGCTGTTAATCGAACATGGTGTATGGCCTTCAATTGCGAACCTAAATCCGTCCGTCGTGAACCTATTGGCCTTCGATCGTAGGTTGCATCTATCGATTGCGAACCTTGGCCGTCGATCACATGGTGCATCTGTTGATCGCGAACCATGTCTGTTGATTGCAAACCTCTTGGGTTTCGATCGCAGGCTGCATCCGTCGATGGCAAACCCTGGTTGTCGATCGCAAGAAGCATCCGGTCAATCGCGAACCCTGGCCGTCGATCCTAGGGTTATCTTTTTTCTTACGATTTTTAATCTGTGAAGTGTGACTGATTCGCTGTCTTCAGATCCCTAATTCCCTATGCTTCTTCTTCTCCAAATTATAGAAACTACCCCAATAGTTTTTAAAACTCATTGGGTACCCCAATAGTTTTAACTTGGTAAGTTTCGGGTAGGTGGTGGTCTATTAAAGCGAAGTAAAACAAGGGGTGTATATATATATATATATATATATTAATGACGTAATTATGACGTCACCGATCGCGGTTCGCCTACCGGTTGAACTAGTGACCCGTGACTCGGTGACCTTTCCGGTTCGATGTCCGGTCCGGTTTTAAAAACATTGATCTGGATGTCGGTGCCTGCGAACCTAATAATGACAGAGCCTATATTAATATTTTATGTAAAATCATCTAATCATGTAATGCAAGCCCTAAATTCCGCATTCTTCTATTCCCCATATTTTATTTATGAAAATTATTATTATTATGATAATTTCATTCCGTTAATTATTACATAAAAATCTTGTAATATGAACGATCCCAAATTTATTATTCCGGTTACAAAATTTTTATGCTAGAATTGAATTTAACAAAATTAAAATAAATTTAACGAAAAATGATATCCATTCCGAATCGTTCACGTGCCATGAGATGGATTTGAATTTGTTGGGGTTATTTGTGCAATTTTCCCTTTCCTCCCTTTTTTTTTTCTTTTTCTTTCTTCTTTTTTTTTTCTGTTTGTTTTTTCCCATTTCTGTTTTCCCGATTCTGGGACTCGCCGCTGACCACTACTCTCACCACCGGACACCCGCAACCTTACACCACCGGACCAGACAACTAATTCACTAACCGAACCCACCATACACACACGCATAAATGGCAGCATACATACACACGACAAACACAATAGTTGAATTCACACACCCACACACTCAACGCTATCCACGCCACGCCTACACAACACGATCACACACACACACACACATGCAGATTGCAAACCACACACATACACACACACACACACGAACGTTTGCACAAAACAACAACCAGAAAATACTCACTGCTCTCTCTCTCTCTCTAACTCTCCACTGACCAACTCCAATCACCCCCACCTACATGCACGTCGACGAGCAGACACACACACATGCACACTGCCGAACATACACACACCTGACGATCAGCACACCTCCTACGCCGGTGACACCCCCACGCCATCGGACGATCAGCGCTACGGACAGAGCACGCTACTGATCATCACCCACACACCGCCGGCGATACACAACCAAACCAACGACAGAACAACACACATGTATGCCCACATACCTACCAAAATAATCAAAGACAAATATACACAATTACTCACTAGACGACGGCGACGGACGACAACAATCACACCGTTGACGATCTCACCACCACGATCGTCGAGTGAATAACCGAAAACCCACACATGCAGGGACCGGACTGAGCACACCCACACAATCGATTCAAAGCAGAATGCACAAAGTAGTAGCAACAACACTACACACATGCATCAACGAGACACACGCATTGCTCACCGGAGAAACGCCGATCACGTAACTCCAACAGCCCCGTCCTCCTCTGGTCCTCTCTCTCTAGATTTTTTCTCAAATTTTTAGATTTGATCTTAGAGGATGAATTACATGCATGAGTGAGTATATATATATTGCATGAATTAAGTGGATAGATTTGATCCAAGCATGCCACGTCGCCCCAAGATTTTTCTCTTATTTCGGCCGGTTTGATCGCCCGTTACACACACAACGTTTATATATATATGTGTATGTTTTAAAAAAATAGTTAAATTGCACTTTTCTCTCCCAGTTTCCTTTAAGATCTTAATTTTAATAAATTTCAACTTTTAAAAGTTTCAAAATTTATAATTTCACTCCTAATATTTTCTTTTTTTATTTTTATTTTAATTGTCAATTTAATTCTCAAGTTTAAATTTAATATTTCTAAATTTTCAATTTGACCCCTAACTTTTAATTTGAATTTTAATCAATAAAATTTTTTCCTAAAATTTTTCTAATGCTCTATAATACAACTATTTATGACGTATGTTTTACAATTTAGGTTTTACAACAATTCTCGTGGGATATTAAACTCGAAACTCTGTAGGACACACACACACACCGTATGTGCTCGTAATTGTGATATATTGATCTTATCATGTCTAATATACTTATATATCACAATATGAAGTAAGCGTTTGATCATTACATGCTATATCGAAAAAAATACATATTGATCATAATTATGCAAAATCGAAATTTTATATTCTTAATATGATCATAAGGTACATTGAGTTTTTGAATCATATAAACATATGATAATAATTGTTACATGCTTTATAAAGTGTTTATAATGATAAACGATCATAAACTAAGTCTAAAAATCCAAAATAGACGAAAACGTCATGCCGCAAGAATTGCAGCATAAGTAGTCGACTACTTATGTTGGAAGTAGTTGACTACTTCTAAGCAATGTGCTTTTACTTTCGTGCTCTATTTTCGACTTCATGCTTTGGCATCGTATGCTTGTTCAAGTTAATGTATGATGATTCATATACCTTATAATGATTATATAACATCTTTTTATCATTCAATTTGATCAATACAATATTGAATTAAAAAGAAATTAATCAAAATATCTTGAAACATTTTAGAACTCAAATACAGAATTTTGTCATGAATTCAAATTTGAATTTGCATATCATATTTTGTTCGGAACGTTCAAATCATGTCATGAGATGTTAGTTTAACATGTCTACATGATATATGCATGATCAATTGATATGTTTATCATTACATCTATGATTAATTGACAAATTGGCTCAAAGGGTATGAAAATTCTATTTTCATCATGCTAAATGAGTTCTAAGTGTTCAAATATTTTAAATACTTGTATGTGCTTAATTGGATTGTATAAATATTTGATATATATTATACATTATTTATATGAATGATCAAATTCATAATCATATAAATATACAAGTATAAATCTTGAAATTGTCAAGACAATCAACTAGGAATACAAATATATCATTTTGACTTAGTGAATGTAAGCCCATACCTTATCTTCCACAAATGTAAATGACATCTTATCTTGAATAAACTTGTTGCATATTTTAAAGTTGAGTAGCCTAACATTCAATGATTCATATCTAACTTTAAATAACTCTATCATGATTCATATACATTGCATATGTGATATATGGTTGTAATTTTCTACTACCTTAAAGACATGAATAGGCCATGAGTCCTTTACATTTAATTATATTATCTAAGTATTAAATGAGGTTTGAAAAGAGAAAAAGAATCTTGACAAATCTGCAGAGATAATGGAGAGGAGCCTATGCAATTTAAATGTTGAAATTTGAAGAGGATTTCCAAACGGTCACTTACTATCAAGTTTTTCAAATATGATATCCTCCTACATTCTCTACATCTATATAAGGAGAGAAGATTGCTGAAGGAAATCAATCTATCAAAGTATTAATTAAGTGAACTACAAAGATTAAAAAGATATTACTAAAGGCTTCCAAGCTAAAATTTGTCCAACAACACTTATACTCTTTCTTGATTCATATTTTTTGAATATTTTTTGTATTTACTTCACATACATTGACTCTTGAGTTCTATATTTTGTGAGTGTTGAAATTTCATTTTGTGAGACAGTGAAATTTTTATTGTAAATCTTGAGTAAGGGTTTTATTCAAGAGAAGAGATTTGTGAGTGAAATATATTCACTCTAAATTGTAAAGACTTAAGATACGTACTTCTCAAGCGGCAATTTAAACGGTTTGTTCTTTATCCGTAAGAAGATCAAAGATAGTGAGATCCTCGAAAGAGCTCGGAGGAGTGGATTAGGCAAAGGGTGTTTACCGAACCACTATAAATCAAGCATATATTTATATTTATGGTTATTACTCTTGTTTGAATATCCATTATACACTTAATCACATAAACACTTAGTTTATATTGAGTAGATTTTAAATAACGAATTATTTATCAAAACCCAATTCACCCCCCTCTTGGATAATTCTTGGGCCATCACTTATTTTTTTAAAACCACATATTTCATTCCTAAAATTTTTAAAAATTACATTTATCCTCCATCCACCCTGTAGGCTACGACCCCCTCCGGCTTGCTTTATCTTATTCCCTCTCTCTTAATTCGCGACAAATTTGTGCTTTGGCACATAGAGAAGAAGAAGAAGACAAAGAAGAAGAAATAATAATAATAATAATAATAATAATAATAATAAGAAGAAGAAGAAGAAGAAGAAGAAGAAGAAGAAGAAGAAGAAGAAGAAGAAAAAGAAGAAGAAGAAGATGAAGAAAAAAGCCGATGGTCATGGGAGGTGGGAGGTATAGAGGTTAAATAGGGGTGTTAGTGTGAAAATGTGAAGGAGACGAAAAACTTAAAGGGATAGCAATGTATTTTAATTTTTAATCATTTTAGATATTTTTCAATTGTTAATGATAAAATTATCATTATAGTTGTACTTTCAATAATGTTTTGCCTAAAAAAACTAAATGACGTTTGACAAAAAAGAAGAAGAAGTGGTTGACCAGTATTTTGCGAAGGATAAGAAAGTTTTAAGGTTTTAGGCAAAATGACAAGATAAATAGTAAATACTCATAGAATCATCATAGTTTTCTTTAATGGTTTCTATTGTATATTTAAAGAAATGTATAGTGATTACTAGCAAAATTACTATTTTATTCTATTGTTTACTAACCTTGTGTATGTAAATGAATGAGATTGTATATATACAATATATACATATATATATATATATATGTATGTATGTATGTATATATATATATATATATATATATATGTATGTATGTATGTATATATATATATATATATATATATATATATATATATATATGTATGTATGTATGTATATATATATATATATATATATATATATATATATGTCATACCCTATCCCAAGCCCCAATGTTCGAGGCTGGGCGTGACGTCGACTTGAAGTTACCCGATCAACTACAATTATTTATAAATTATTTATTGATATAGATTTTCAAAAAGATATAAATATTTTTTCAACTCAAAATTTCAGCGGTTACACAAAATCGTCTATTTTGTAACAAAACTACAAAAAAATTCAACCACTCACTCCCAATAGCTAGTTCTGATAGTCTCCAAAATAAAATTCATTACATCATCTGGCTCTACCTAACGTCAGTAGTAGACCCGTCTCTAATATAGGTATTTGAGATAAAATATTTTATCGGTGTACTGTCTTCATAATATAAAAATAATTTATAAATCAAGCATAATTATCAAACACATCTTTCAAAACATAATATAAATATAATCACACACCGAACTGAAATAAAATTCCATAACTATCATCACAATAAAACAAATGCATTTAAATTAACTAATCAAATTATTTTGATATATAATAAAATACCGCACATATATTTCCCTACTAGCCATAGGATCATTTCACCTCACGATCGAGAGTTATAACGGTACTGTAATCTATACAATTGTGCAATCTAAGATTGCCATCAGTGTCAGGACCATTCAATATCTTCAATGGTAGGAGCCAACACGTGGTCTAAACTATGATATCATGATGATAATCATCATCGTTAATAACAACCACATGCAGGACTTGCTATCTTGTTAGGTCACAACACAACGTCTTATAGGTCATGCCCTCCTGTTAGGACCAACAACATCCCGCAGGATATGCCCTCCTGTTGGGATCACATTATAATATAGTCGGATAATAATAAAAATTGCTTTTCACATGAAAAAATTTATTTTTTCGGATAATAATAAAAATTGCTTTTCACATTAAAAAATTTACTTAATTTATGTAACGCTATAAAACAGTCAGTTTTAATAAATATTTTATTTTTCAGAATTTAATATGAAAATATAATTTGACAATTTATATAGAAGGCAGTACATTCACCTCGATATTTACGCTACTAAATATACTACCGTTGTATGCTGACGTTGTTGGAATCGCCTATGAACCTAACAACGGCAAAGCCTAAATTAAGAATTTAACTAAATAAATCTAATATGAAATGTATGGAATTCATAACTAAAAATGTAGTTTTTTCTCATTCCTAAATTTATATATATATATATACACACACACACACACACATACACCACCATTGATAATATAAGAGAACAAAACAAAACAAAACAAAATGAGACTTACCTTAAGAGGCTTGAAGAGGGGTAGTAAATATTAGGACCTTAAGTGGGTAGAGAAATTAATGAGAGAGGAAGAATGTAAATAGGTAACACACACACACACACACACACACACACACACAGAGTAAAATAGTGAGATGTGTGTGTGTGTGTTTTGTTTCCACCGACACTTTTTTCTTTTTTTTTACCTTTGCTTTGGTTGCCAAGTGTTTCCATGTGTCACTCCCATGATCCTCTTTGGCAACTAATCAAATACATTTTACATACACCCCCTTCTTGAATTTTTAAATATCAATTTAAGTCCAAAAGTTAGGATTAACATTTAAAATTTCAATTGAACCCTCAAATACATTTTTTTAAAGTCAAAATTAAACTTTTAAAATATCATAATAACCCCCTAAAAAAATTTAATGTGAAATTTAAATGGCACATTAGACCCAATTGTTGTTGTTGGCTTTTTTTTTTTTTTTTTTTTTTTTTTTGTTTTTTTTTTAATAAATGTTACAAAATGCAATTAAAAAAAAATATGCACATGCAAAAATTAGGTCTTACAATCCTTTCCCCCTAAAAGAAATTTCGTCCCGAAATTTAGTTACCTTAAACGAAAAAATGTGGATATTTACTCCTCATCTCCTATTCTCTTTCCCACGTCGCCTCTTTCACAGAGTGACTGTGCCATAACACTTTGACCATCATAATCATTTTTGTTTGCAGTACTTGATTTTTATGATTTAAATCTGCACTGGCTCTTCAACGTATGACAAGTCTTCCTTCAATTTGATTGGTTGAGAAGTCAACACATGCGAAGAATCCAGCACATATTTCCTAAATATCGAAACGTGAAAAATATCATCTAATCTAGATAATTCTGGCGGCAAGGTTAGTTGATAGGCCGTTGTACCGACCTTTTTTAGAATCTCGTATGACCCAATGTATCTCGGACTTAACTTTTCCTTCTTCCTGAATCTTATTATACCCTTCTATGGGGATATAGGTAAAAACACGTAATAATCCACTTCAAATTTCAACTCATATCTACGTTTGTCGGCATAATTCTTTTTGTCGACTTGGAGTAATCTTTAATCTTTCCTGAATCACTTTCACTTTTTTCGCTGTCATCAGAGTTATGTCAAGCATCAACAATTTTTGTTTCCCAACTTTAGTCCAACAGACTGGAGTTCTACATCTTCTACCATACAACATTTCATACGGTGCCATTTCAATTGTTAAATGGTAGCTATTATTATAGGCAAACTCCATCAACGTTAAATGATCATCCCAGCTACCAAGAAATTCTAAAACGCAACCCCTCAACATATCTTCCAATATCTTAATTGTACGGTCTGAATGGTCTGTCTGCGAATGAAAAGCTGTACTGAATTTTAATTTGGTACTCAGTGCAACCTGAAGACTCAGCTAAAATTTCGACGTAAATCTCGAATCTCTATCCGACGCTATGAAAACTAGCGCATCATGCAATATGACAATCTCATCAATATACAATTTTGTATACTTGTCCATAGAGTACGAGGTTTTCACAACCAGAAAATAAATAAATTTTGTAAGTCTATCAACAATTACCTAAATGGAATTATATCCCTTTTGAGTACGGGACAATCTCGAAATAAAATCCATCGTAATATGTTCCCACTTCCATTCTTGAATAGTCAAAGGCTGCAATAATCATCTTGGACGCTGGTGCTCGATCTTGACTTGCTGACAGACATGACACCTAGTAACAAATTCTACAATTTCTCGTTTCATTCCATTCCACAAATAGTGTTCTCGCAAATCCCAATACATTTTGGTACTGCCCGGATGCATTGCATACGCTGAGCTGCGCGTTTCCTCCAAGGTATCTTTTTTCAAATCGACATTATTAGGCACACAAACTCTATTCTCAAACATTAAGGCTTCATAATTATCTTTGACGCGATAGTCAGATCTCTGACAATTTTTTACTTCATCTCTGATCTTTCCCAATTGGGCATTCGACTTTTGCGCTTTTATAATACGGTTGATTAATGTCGATCTCAAGATCAAAGTCATAAGCAACGATGCCATCTGACCAACTACCAACTGGACTCGCAGATATCTCAGCTTGGAATATAGGTTAGTATGAACAATTCGGAGGTACGCAACCAAACTTGCCGATTTTTGACTTAATGCATCTTCTATAACATTTTAACCTTTCCAAGATGATAATGGATGGTAAAATTATAATTATTGATCAATTTCATCCAACGCCTCTATCTCAAATTCAATTCTTTCTAAGTATAAATATTTTAAACTTTGGTGGTCAGTATATATCTCGCAAGTCTCGCCATACAAATAATATCTCTAGAGTTTTAAGGCAAACACAATCTCCATCAGCTCCAAATCATGCATCGGATAATTAAGCTCATGATTTTTTAATTGCAGAGAGGTATATGCAATCACGTGGCTATGTTGTATCAGTACACAACCTAGGCCATGGTGTTAAGCGTCACTGTATATCACAAAGCCATCACCTTCTGTTGGGAGATATTGTATTAACGCTGATATCAGTCTATTTTTTAACTCTTAGAGGCTTTGTTCGCATTTGTTAGTCTACTCAAATTTAGCTTCTTTATGCGTTAAATGGGTCAATGGGGCAGTTATAACAGAACATTCCTATACAAACCGGCGATAATAACCTGTTAATCCTAGGAAACTTTGAACTTTGGTTATATTTTTTGGCCTTTCCAACTGAACAACGGCTTCGACTTTTTTTTAAGTCGAATTGAATACCATTACTCGAGATAGCATGCCCAAAAAATACAACTCTATCTAGCCAAAAATCAAATTTACTGAACTTTGCATACAATGTTTCTCTCTCAAAATTTGTAACACAGTTTTGAGATTCATTGCATGTTCTTTCTTATTTTGGGAGTAAATCAATATATTATTAATGAACACGATGATAAACTAATCTAAATAAGGTTGAAAGGTCCAATTCATCATATCCATAAATGTAGTATGGGCATTTGCCAACCCAAATGGCATAACTAGAAATTCATAGTATTCATATCTCGTACAGAATGCCGTATTTGACAAATCACTGCCTCTGACTTTCAACTGATGATATTCTGATCAAAGATATATTTTGAAAAAATCCTAGCCTTCTACAACTGATCGAACAAATCATTAATTCTAGGCAATGAATATTTATTACAAATCATCACCTTATTTAGTTTCCTATAATCGATGCACATCTTTAGAGTGCCATCTTTCTTTCTTACGAATAACTTTGGAGCTCTCTACGGAGAAACATTAGTTCTGATAAACCCATGGTCTAACAAATCTTGTAACTAAATTTTTAGTTCTTTTAGCTCAGTAGATGTCATACGATATGGTAGAATTGATATAGGAGAACTACCCAGAAGTAATTCGATAATGAATTCAATTTTTCTATCCACTAGTAGCCCTGACAATTTTTCCAAGAAATATATCAGGATAATCCCCGACTACGGGAATATCTGCCACTTGTATCTCATTCTGACTGGAGTCAATCACATGCGCGAGGTATCCCTGACATCATTTCTTTAATAATTTCTTGACTTCTAGGACAAAAATCAAACTGACAGGGGGTAATAATTCTATCTCCCGAAAACACAAACTTTAATGTGCCTTGGACTCGAAAAGTAACTTCTTTTTTAAAAGCAATCGACTATGGTATGATGGTCAGATAGCAAATCCATACCCAATATCACGTCAAAATCGGGAATACTCAAGGGAAATAGATCTACCGACAATTCTCTATAACCAATATGAAATAGACTATTTTTATATATACTATCTATCAACACTGACTTACCCACATGAGTAGAAATAATAATACCATATGATAAAGAAGTAGGAAAATTTTCTATATGCATCATAAAGGTCGCCGAAAAAAATGAATGAGTAGAACCTGAATCGATAAGTGTACATGCATCTCTATCATATAAAGACATGATACCTATAATCATATCTGGGGTAGCCGGAGTATCCTGTTGGGTAGTGGCAAATACACGACCTTGAGTTGGAGGTCTACCTGCTGATCCCCTACCTCGTCCTTGAACACCGCTAGGGCTAATACTGCCTATACTAATCGCAGAAGGGGTAGGAGTAGCAGCAAATTTTGGACAAAATAGAAATATGTGGCCCGACTTGTGACAACGGAAACATATTGGGTCTGCCATGGGACAATCTTAAATGAAATGGTCCGATGAACCACATTAATAGCATACGGCTGTCCCAGCACGGCTAAACGTCTAGCTCCTACCCTGCCCTTGCTGGCCTAAACTCTGTCGATGTACGTTTTGTCGTCTCCCAAAATATGATTGTTTTGGGTCTAGGATCCTAGTTGACTGATCGGTTGTCAAGGCCCAAGGATGTTGCGGTCGAGGACCAAATCCCCAAGATATGTCACCTAGATATCTGCTAGATGGCTCGAATTTACTTTTTTTGTACTATTTAGGGTTCTCGGAGGCTTCCCGCACCTATTTCTCTATTAATTTCACCGTGTTCACTAGTTCTATATAACTTTTGATCCACCGGGTAGTCAGCCTTGAACATATTTGCAAATCTAGCCCTTTTTGGAATCATTTACATATTGTTTCATCAGTCTTTACCAAATTAGGATCGAATCGAGATAAGACATCAATTTTGATTTCTTACTGTAGAATAAACATCTTCCCTTGTTTCAGTAATGTGAATTCTTTCTCCATCTTGAACTAATAAGATTCAAGGAAATATTTTTCATTAAATACGACAACGAATTGATCACAGGTGATCTCCTGGTCTGGAATTGAAATTAACCTCTTCATTTCCTCCCACTAATGTTCAGCTTACCTTTTCAACTAGAAGGTGGTGAGAGAAACTCGGCTATCATAAGTGATGCCCATTACCTCGAATATGTCCTCTATGCTTCACAACTAATTTTCAGCATTAGTAGGACCCGCAGTTCCCATAAACATTGGGGGGTCCAACTCCTTGAATCTTTTCAGTAGCACAGCCTAATAATTGACTGTTTCGGTTTGGGCCCTCTAGCATTCCATTATCTTTGCCTGCTGCTCTATCAGTTGTGCAACAACCTGTAATATTTGTTCAACAGCATCCAAACTTTCCTGCGTCCTACCCCTTTTTCTTTAGGGTCCCGAATTCCCACTACATTCATTCCCATGATCAATAATTATGATCTGAAAAGAAATTTAATAAATAAAAAGGCCAACAATGCAAACAACAATGTATGATGCAAATGTACTATTTAGTCAAACAAAAAAGCTACCACTCATGTGCGGAACCAACCTATCAACACCCTATCTTACGGTCCACTACTGACGAAACAATCCGACACGTCTACGGAACTTATAACATAAACTCTAATACCGAAAATTGTCACACCCCATCCCGGGCCCTAATGTCCGAGGCTTGGCATGACGTTGACTTGATATTACCCGATCAATCACAAGTATTTATAAATTATTTACTGATATATATGTTTAAAAAGATATAAATATTTTATCAACTCAAAATTTCAGCGGTTATACAAAACCGTCTATTTTGTAACAAAACTACAAAAAAGTTTAAGCACTCACTTCTAACAGCTAGTCTTTGACAGTTTCCAAAATAAAAGTCACTACATTCTCTGACTCTACCTAGCGCCAATAGTAGACCCGTCTTTAGTAAAGGTACCTGAGATAAAATATTTTATCGATATACTGTCTTCATAATATAAGAATAATTTATGGATCAAGCATAATTATCAAATACCCATTTCAAAACATAATATAAATATAACCACACACTGTGCCGAAATAAAATTTCACAGCTATCATCACAATAAAATAAATGCAATTTAATTAACTAATCAAATTATTTTGATATATAATAAAATACCGCACACATATTTTTCTACTAGTCATAGGATTGTTTCACCTCATGATTGAGAGTTATAATGGTACCGTAACCTGTATAATTGTACAATCTAAGGTTGCCATTAGTATCAAGGCCATTCAATGTCTCCAACAGTAAGAGCTAACACGTGGTATAAATCACCATATCATGATGATAATCATCATCGTCAACAACAACAACCACCACCACCAACAGGACTTACCATTTTGTCAGGTCACAACACAACATCCTACAGGACATGCTCTCATATTAGGACCAATAATATCCCATAGGACATGTCCTCCTATCAGAATCACACTATGACATAGTTGGCTAATAATAAAAATCATTTTTCACATTAAAAAATTTACTTGATTCACGTAACGTTATAAAACAGTTAGTTTTAATAAATATTTTATTTTTCACAATTTAATACGAAAATATAATTTGACAATTTACATAGAAGATAATACATTCATTTCGATATTTGCTCTACTAAATATACTAGCGTTATAATGCTAACGTTGACAGCGTCTTCTGTAAACCTAATAACGACATGGTCTAAACTAAGAATTTAACTAAATAAATCTAATATGCAATGCGTGAAATTCGTAACTAAAAATGTAGTTTTTTTCTCATTCCCAAATACACACACACACACACACACACACACACACACACCCCACCATTGATAATATAAGAGAACAAAGCAAAATAAAATGAGTCTTACCTTAAGAGGCTTGGAGAAGGATAATAAATATTAGGAACTTAACTGGGTAGAGAAACTAATGAGAGAGGAATAAGAGGTAAAAGAGAAAGAGAAAGAGAGAGAGAGAGAGTTAAATAGTGATATATGTGTGTGTGTTTTGTTTCCACTGACATTTTTTTTTAATTTGCTTTGGTTGCCAATTGTTGCCATGTGTCACTCCCATTATCCTCTTTGGCAATTAATCAAATACATTTTACAAACACCCCCCTCTTGAATTTTTAAAGATCAATTTAAGTCCAAAAGTTAGGATTAACATTTTAAAATTTCAATTGAACCCTCAGGGCCTCAAATCCTTTTTTCTTTTAAAAGTCAAAATTAAACTTTTAAATATCATAATAACCCCCTAAAAATTTTAATGTTAAATTTTAATGGAAAATTGGACCCATTGTTTTTTTTTTTTTTTTTTTCTAAATGCTACAAAATGAAATTAAAAAAAACAATGTACATGCCAAAATCAGGTCTTACAATATGTGTGTGTGTGTGTGTAACACATACACAAAGAATAAGTATTTCCCATATCTAAAGAAACTATATTAGTTGTCTAATTTATGTGTATAAAAAATGACCAATTATTTATAAATGGAAAATTTAAAGGTTAAAAAAATAATTAAATTGTTAGTTTATTAAATTCTTAAAAAGTTGGAGTGTGATTTTTTTGGCGCTTTAAAACTTTTTATGTCCTAATTTATTATATAGATTTGTGAGATATTTTAGGATAAATTGTTAGTTTATTATAGATATTTATATGATATAAAATTATAACAATTTACAATGTTATTTGATTTCAATTGTTAGATCTAAATCAATTGTTGTTTATTTGTTGAGAGTTCTATTACCCCAACACTCTAATCAAGGGTTGAAAATGTCTCTTGAAATCTTTCTTGGCCCTTAAATATCTAATCCAAGGGTCAAGAATGTCTCAAATGTAAAATGTGTCATGATTTATGAATACACACACACACAGAGAATTGTAAACTAAAAAATATCCTTTTTTTAAAAAAAAAAAATTTCTCTTTAACTACTCATTTTTTTCAAAATATATACTCTTAATTCTCTTTCTAGAACATTTCTATATGTAAATCATTTTTAATAACGCTCTCTATAGAATTGTCTCTCTCTCAATAAGTTTTTTGGAAAAGTACATTTTAAACCCTGTAGGTATTGACGAATTTCTAAATGGTCCCTCTTTGTTTGAGCGTTTCATTTTAAACTATCTATGTATCAACACATTTTTATTTGGTTATTCTGTCAAAAAAATGTCAAACAGAATTTTGAGGGCAAAATCATCATTTTATATATTTTTAATTTTTTAATCATTTTTAATAATTTTTTCTTTGACCCCCCCTCTCTCTCCCTCTCTTTTCCTCCTTCTTCCCGCAGGTTGGAACCACTCCTGTAACAGGGGGTGAACCATCCCCTGTTATGGGAGTGGCAACAAGGGGTGTTTCACCCCCTGTTATGCGGGGTGAAACACCCCCTGCTATGGGGGTTGTTCCACCCCTGAAATAGGGGGTGTAACACCCCTGTTTTTCACAGGGGGTGAAAACACACTCTTCAACAGGGGGTGCTTCCACCCCCTGTTCCGGCTGGTAGGGAGCTGGAGGGAGAGAGAAAGAGAAGAGGAGGGAAGGAAGAATAAAAAAAGAGAGGAAATGAGGGAGGGAGAAAGAAGGAAAGAAGAGGGAAGAGAGAGAGATGAGCGGGAGAGAGAGAGAGTTGAGCAGGAGATCAAAAAGAGAAAAAAAGAAAAAGAAAAAGAAAAAATCATTAAAAAAATTAAAAATATGTAAAAAGATTGATTTACCCCTCTGTTTTGTTATATTTGACAGAGTTTTTGATGGAAGGACCGAATAGAAACAAGTTGATACCTAGAGGGTTTAAAATGAAATGTTCAAACAGAGAGCGACCATTTAGAAATATTTCAATACCTAGAGAGTTTAAAATGTACTTTTCCCTAATGTTTTATACATTATTTGCATAGTGTTATATCTAATATTTTTTCTCTTGAATTTTTATATCTAAACAATATTTTTTCTTTATATTTTTTTAACAATAAATATATCTACTCTCTCTTTAAAAAATATATATTTCTAAATATTTATCTCTCGATTTGTTTTGTATTTGAATTTTTCTTTTAGAGCGAGGAAAAAATCATTCCGATGGAATGACCATTATTCAACTCCTTGAAATAAGAAATGTCATTCTTCCATTTTTATTTATTTCCACAGTATTAAAGTTTTTCATTCCATTGTTTCATCGAAGGAGAGAATGGGAATTAGTGGTTGTATTGTAATTCTATTTCACCTTGATTTCATCTAACGAAACATGCCGTTAGTGAATATACGATTGAATTTTCCCTTGTAATAATTATGAAATTCTTGAGTTTATGGAAAATTACTTACCAGATATATAATCTCATAAAAAATAGGGGTAATTACTAAACTAAAATTAAATCTATTGGTATCTAAATTTGGTTAACACCCCCAGTTGGTCTAGATAGAGTTCAAGTAGAGTTTTTATGCTGAGCTGGAGGTCTTGATGTCATCGATTATGGAGTGAAGAAGAAATGTATCAAAGTCAGTCATGGTGACACGACTACTACTGCGAGGAGTAAGGGAGTAAGTGATGATAAAATGATAAATACAATGAATGAAACTAAGGTTCTTGACTTTAGCATCTACAACCCTTATTGATGTTCTAGCTTCTTGAAGAGGAAAATTGTGTAAAACCGAGTAGCAACTATTTTGAGAAAAGAAAGTGCCTTTAGGGAAACACAAAAGAGACGAGAAGTCCTTACTTTTGAATTGAATCTCAACTCCATTAACGTAGGAAAAGTAGGTATCTTCTATACATTAATAACTATAGAACAACCTAACCCAATGAGTGTAATAGGATTTGTTTTCACTCAAGAACTTATCCCATCCCAAGTGTTGGAATTTTCGCAAAATGTCTATCTCTTTAGACTTAAGATCATTGAGTCTATAGGCCTACCACACACTACCTGTCATACCCCACGCCAGGGCCCCAACGCCTAAGGACGGGCATGACATTGACTTGATATTACTCGACCAACCAAAAAAATATATACATATAAAAATGTACTACTGTAGTTTTTTTTTTTTTCCAAAATAATATTTATCTACTTCAAAATTCGGGAATACACGAGTCTCAAATATCCATAACAAAACAACAAAAACTGAACCTTTTACGGTTTACACTCGTCCAGCCAGTCCTCTAAAAACGACATTACCTTCTGACTCTACTTTAGTGCCAGTAGTGGACCCGTCCCTAACTACGGTACTTGAGACCAAATATTTTATCAGTGTACTATCTTCATAATATAAAAATAACTTATATAGATCAAGCATAATTATCAAATACCACTTTTCAAAATATAACAGCTAACCGCACATTCAGCCAAAATAACATTTTACAACAATTTTTGCAATAAGATAATGCATTTAACCCAACCAATCAAATTATTCCAATATATAATAAAATACCACACACATATTCTCCTACTAGCCATAAAATCGTTTCACATCATGATCGGGAGTTACAACGGTACCGTAACATGTACAATTGTGCCATCTAAGGTGGCTATCAGTGCCATGGCTATTTAATATCTCTAATGGTAAGAGCTAACACGTAGTAAAAACCACTATATCATGATGATAATCATCATCGTCAACAACAACAGCAACAAAAACAGATATCATCCACCCTGCTGGACTTACCATCTTGTTATGTCACAACATAACGTCCTATAAAACATGCTCTCCAATAAAGACCAATCATATCTCACAGGACATGCCCTCCTGATGAGAAGATAACTATGACATAGTCGGATAAAAATCACTTTCTACATTTAAAAATTTACTTGATCCACATAACGTTATAAAATAATCCGTTTTAATTAACTTTTTTTTTTTTTTTTTCACATTTTAATACGAAAATATAATTTGATAATTTATATAGAAGATAATACACTCACCTCGATTTTTACGCAACTAAACATACTATCGTCCAAATGCTACGTGGTCGACGTCACATGTGAACCTAACAACCAACTAAAAGGCCTAAACTAATAATTTGTTTAAATAACCCTAATATGCAATGCGTAACCCTAAAATGTAATACTTTCTCATTCCTCAAATTCTCTTGATTATACAAAACTATTTAAATTCTTAGTTTCTTAAGTCAATATTAACTGTACAAAAATTATTATAACAACGACTATAAATTTTTTCCTATTAATAATGTAATCTACAGAAAAATATTAATAGATTATTAAAATTTTTATTAGTCGACAAAATGATAAAAATTGTCGTTTTAGTAAAATTTATAATTTTTATTTTAAATTGTATTCTTCGCAAATTAGATATATCTGTATATACAAATATACCCGCTACATTTCCCAAACCCACTATATTAATTGAACATTCGTATATATATTTACATTAATTACCCTCTTGAAATAAAAAAATAATAATTATATCCCAAAATTTCTTAAAATCATATTTGAAATAACTTAATAATCCTCTAAACTTTTAAAAGTCAAACTTAAAACTAACATATTAACCCCTAATTTTTTTAAAATAAATATTAAATTGCACAATGCACCCCATTATTTTTATAAATATTCTAAAATACAACTAGAAATATGCATGAGCAAGAACTAGGCTTTACAATCCTTTTCCCTAGAAGAAATTCGTCCTAAAATTTTAGTTATCTTAAACAAATAAATGTGGATATTTATTCTTCATTTTTTCTTCTTTTTCCTACGTAGCCTCTTCTACGGAGTGACTGTGCCATAACACTTTTAGCAACAAAATCATTTTCTTCCACAATACTTGATCTTTACAGCTTAGAATCTGGACTGGCTCTTTAACGTATGTAAAGTCTTCTTTGAATTCGATTGGTTGAGAAGTCAACACATGCGAAGGGTCTGACACATATTGTTTTAGCATCAATATGTGGAAAACATCGTGTAATTTAGACAATTCTGGCTACAGGGCTAGTTGATAGGCCGTTGTGCGAATTTATTCTAGAATCTCGTATGACCCGCTATACCTTGGACTTCGCTACCCCTTTTTCCTAAATCTCATGATGCCTTTCCACGGGGTATATGGTAAAAACACTTAATCACTCACTTCAAATTTCAACTCTAATCTACACTTATCAGCATAACTCTTTTGTCGACTCTGAGCAGTCTTCAGTCTTTCCTGAATCACTTTTTCCCTTTCTGCTATCATTTGAGCTATGTTAGGCATCAACCATTTTTGTTCTCCAACTTTAGTCCAACAGACTGGAGTCCTGCATTTTCTGCCATACAAGGCTTCATACGATGCCATGTTAATTGTTGAATGCTAGCTATTGTTATAGGCAAACTCCATTAACGTCAAATGATCATCCCAGCTACCAAGAAATCTTAGAACGTAACCCCTTAACATATCCTCCAATGTTTGAATTGTACGCTCAGATTGACCGTCTGTCTGAGGATGAAAAGTTGTACTAAATTTTAACTTGGTACCTAGAGCAACTTGATGACTCGGCCAGAATTTTGAGGTAAATCTCGGATTTCTATCCGATATTATGGAAATAGGTAAACCATGCATTCTGATAATCTCGTCAATATATAATTTTGTATACTTGTCCATGGAGTATGTGGTTTTCACGGCCAGAAAATAAGCAGACTTGGGAAGTCTATCAACTATCACTCAAATAAAATTATATCCCTTTTGAATATGGGGCAATCTCGAAACAAAATCCATTGTGATATGTTCCCACTTCTACTCTGGGATAGGCAAAGGCTGCAATAATCCACCCTGACGCTGGTGCTCGATCTTGACTTGCTGACAAACGAGACACCTGGCAACAAATTCTACAATTTCTTGATTTATTCCATTCTACCAATAGTGTTCTCATAAATTCCGATACATTTTGGTACTACCTGGATGCATTGCATATGTTGAGTTGTGCGCTTCCTCCAAGTTATCTTTCTTCAAATCGATATTATTAGGCACACACAGTCTATTATCAAACATTAATATTTCATTATTATCTCTGATGCGATAGTCATCTCTTTGACCATTCTTCACTTCGTCTTTGATCTTTCCCAATTGGACATCCGACTTCTGTGCTTCTATAATATGGTCAATTAACATCGGTCTTAAGGTCAAAGTCGCAAGCAATGGTGCCTTCTGACCAACAACCAATAAACTCGTAGAGATCTCAGCTAAGCATATAGGTTAGTATGAACAACTCGAATGTCTGCGATCGAATCTGCCGATTTTCGACTCAGTGCATCTACTACAACATTTTTCTTTCCAGTGTGATAATGGATAATGCAATCATAATCCTTAATCAGCTTTATCCAACACCTCTATCTCAGATTTAATTCTTTCTGAGTAAACAAATATTACAAACTCTGGTGGTCAGTGGATATCTCACAGGT
Organism: Eucommia ulmoides; assembly: GCA_016647705.1. NCBI lineage: Eukaryota > Viridiplantae > Streptophyta > Magnoliopsida > Garryales > Eucommiaceae > Eucommia > Eucommia ulmoides. The sequence continues at coordinate 10,104,221 of CM028334.1, read as the reverse complement.
CTCACCATATAGATAAGGTTTCTAGAGTTTCAAGGCAAACACAATTGCCGCTAACTTCAAATCATGCGTCGGGTAGTTATGCTCATGATTTTTTAGTTGCCGAGAGGTATTTGCAATCACGTGGCCATGCTGCATCAGTACACAACCTAGCCCCTAGTATGACGCGTCACTATAAATCACGAAGCCACCACCTTCTGTAGGGAGAGAAAGTTTTGGCGCGGATATCAGTATATTTTTCAACTTCTGGAAACTCTGTTCATATTTGTCAGTCTACTTAAATTTAGATTTCTTACGGGTCAAACGGTCAATGGGGTAGCCATAACAGAAAATTCCTGCACAAACCAGTGATAGTAACTTGCCAATCCCAAAAAATTTTGAACTTTGGTCACACTCTTCGGCCTTTCCTACTGGAACGGCTTCAAATTTCTTTGGGCTAACTTGAATACCATCACCTAAAATTACTTGTCCCAAAAATACAACTCTATCTAGCAAAAACTCACATTTGCTGAACTTTGCATACATTTGTTTATCTCTTAAAATTTGCAATACAATCTTATGATGCTCTACATGGTCTTCTTTATTTTGGGAATAGATCAATAGACCATCAATGAACATGATGATAAATTGATCTAGATAAGGTTGGAAGATTCGATTAATCATATCCATAAAAGCAGTAGAGGCATTTGTTAACCCAAATGGCATTACTAGAAAATCATAATGCCCATACCTCGTACGGAATGCTGTCTTTGACACATCACTGTCTCTGACTTTCAACTGATGATATCCTGATCGAAGATCTATTTTGAAGAATACCATGGCCTTCTGTAACTGATCGAACAAATAATCAATTCTAGGCAACAGATATTTATTACAAATTGTCACCTTATTCAATTGCCTGTAGCTGATACACATCCTCAGCGTGCCATCCTTCTTCCTTACGAATAACATTGGGCCTTCCTATGGAGAAACACTAGGTTTGATAAACCCGTGGTCTAACAGATCTTGCAACTGAATCTTTAGTTCCTTTAGCTCGGTAGGTGCCATACGGTAAGGTGGAATTGATATAGGGGAAGTACCCGAAAGTAATTCGATAGTGAATTCAATTTTTCTATCCACTAGCAACCCTGAAAACTCTTCTAGAAATATATCGGGATAATCCCCGACTACAGGGATTTCTTCCACCTGTACCTTATTCTGACTGGTGTCAATTATATGTGAGAAGTATCCCTGGCATCCCTTATTTAATAATTTCCTAGCCTCTAGGACTGAAATTAGACTAACAAGGGTAATGATTCTATCCCCAAAAAACATGAACTCTGACTCGCCTTGGATTCGAAAAGTAATTTTCTTTTTAAAACAATCCACGGTGGTATGATAGTCGGATAACAAATCCATATCCAGTATCACATCAAAATCGTGAATGCTTAGGGGTAATAAATCCATCGAAAGTTCTTTATCACTAATACGAAGTGGACTGCCTTTATACACAATATCTATCAATAGTGACTCGCCTACGGGGGTAGATATAATAATACTATATGACAGAGAAGTAGGAAATATTTCTATATGCATCATAAAGGTCTCCAAAATAAATGAATAAGTAGAACCAGGATCGATAAGTATACGTGCATCTCTATCATATAAAGACATGATACCTGTCACCATATCCGGGGTACCCTAAGCATTCTGCTGAGTAGTAGAAAATACACGACCTCGAGTAGGAGGTCTACCGGCTGATCCTCTAACTCACCCCTTAACACTGCTAGGGCCAACATTACCCACGCTGCTCACATAAGGTATAGGTGCAGAAGCCGATTTTGGACAATACGGAGATGTGTGGCCCAATTCATGACAACGGAAACATATTGGGCCTGCCATGGGACAGTCCCTAACAAAATGATCGGGTAATCCACACTGATAGCATACGGTTGTTCTAACTTGGCAAAACGTCTGACTCCCACCTTGTCCTTGCTGGCCGGAACTTAGTCCAAACACATTTTGTTGTCACCCAGAATATGATTGTTGGGGCCCTTGGCTCCTACTCGACCAATCACTGGCGGAACTTGAGAAAGTTGGGGTCGAGGGCTGGATCCTCGAGATGCGCTACCTAAATATCTAGTCAATGGCTCAAATATGCTCTTTTTTTATTGTTCACAATTTTGAGCGATTTCCTGCACATCGTTTTCTATTAACTTGGTTGTATTCACCAGTTTAGCGTAACTCTTGATCCGTCTACCTGTCAACCTTGAACGTATTTGAAAATCCAGTCCTTTCTAAAACCTTCTACATCTAGTATATTTAGTCTTTACTAGATCAGGAGCAAATCGGGATAGGGCATCAAATTTGATTTTATACTACAGAATGAACATCTTCCCTATTTCAATAATATGAACTTCTCCTCCATCTCGAACTTATAGGACTCAGGGAAATACTTTTCATTAAATATGATAACCTCTTGGAACTGAAATTAACCTATTCATTTCCTCCCACCAATGGTCGGCTTCTCCTTTTAACTAGAAGGTGGCAAAAGAAACTAGGCTATCATCGGTAATTCCCATTGCCTCAAATACGTGTCCTACACTCTTCAACTAACTTTTAGCATCAGCAGGACCCGCAGTTTCCGTAAAAGTCGGGAGGGGTCCAATTCTTTGAATCTTTTCAAGAATACAGCCTGAGGAGTGGCTATTTTGGTTTGAGTATTTTGGCATTCCATCATCTTGGTCTGCTGTTCTGTCAATTGCTCAGCAGCTTGTAAAATTCGCTCGACGACATCCAAGCTTTCCCGCGTCCTACCCCTTTTTCTCTAGGGTCCAGAATTCCATTACTTTCATTCTCACGCTCCATTAACTGTTTTACGTAAATGATAAGTAGAAAAATAGTAAGAACTAGAATGAACAATGCAGTAGCAATAAATGCAAGAATATTGGCTTCCATAATCTTATCATTTTTTTACTTCGCAATTGATATGTGTAATTTACCTTTCTATTTCCAAACCGAACTTGTTAGTTTTCGAGTATATTTATTACGTTTTAATACGTTTTTATTATTTTTTGTATAAATCAGGTTTGTGGAGTAAAAATGGATGAAAACGGATAAAAAATAATTAAATCGGATCAAGAACGATGGAAGAACGGTGAAAAAAGAGCAAAAATGGCAAAATTTAGAAATTAGAGTCCACCGCCGCGGTGATCAAGATGTAGAGAAGGCCCTAAAGTCTCTGAAAACCCACTGCCGTGGTGGGGAAAGAACAAAATGTCTCTATGCCTACCGTTGCCTCCACCGCCGCGGCCATGACCACAACCGATATGCCCACCACTGCGGCGGTCACTTTGCACAGATTTTAGATATTTATTTAGATATTTTGAGCCCTATATCTTCCTTTCTCTTATCCATTTGGAAAGAGAGATGCCTTAGGGTTTATAATATTTTGAGAGTGTTTTGGGGAGTGCTCCACCAAATCCGAAGGAGAAGAACACGTTGTGGAGAAGGAGAAGAGATTGTTGAACGATTTCAGCGCCAAATCTTCAGATTACAGCTAAGTTTCTTTCGTTTCTCTCTTTAATTTCTTAACTTCAATAATTTTTTGAGCTTGTTTATCTCATTTTTCATTGTATAAATGGTTATGACCATAAGCTAAATGGATTTTGTCTAGGGATTAATAATATTTATGAAAATAATGTTTGTTTGAGTTGTGTTTTGTTAATGGTTGTTCTTCACTAATTCAATTGTGTTTATCGGTTTGTCATGTTTATATGCTTGTTTAAATATAGTGAGAAATTGGGATTTGACACTCGGGAGAGGTAACCCCGAATTCGGGAGGGAGTTAGAAAGTATGCAATCCATAACGTTGAGGCAAGACTCATGTGACCTAGTGTCGTTAAGATATTGAGGGGAACTTCTTCGTTAACGCGAAGTTGCATATTCACTCATCTTACACTCAGGAGAGGTGGTGAGTGAGTTTACGATACAGAGATTATCGGATAGGTTGAACACCGTTATTGTAAACTAAACGAAATCAAACACGTTTTTGTAAACAAAGTTAATCCCTAGATAATATTTCCCCCCTAAACATCTCATATTAGTATTATAGTTTAATTAGATTAATTAACTTAGTATTAATAATATTAAATAATTATAAATTATTTTTTATTGCCTAGATAAAGTTAGGTTATGATAATCGCGGTACTCGACGATAATCTTTGTGGATACGATAACCCTTACTCTCTCAATCTATACTAAAATTTGACCCGTACACTTGCGATGAAAGTGGCTACGTAATATTCCATTACCAAGTTTTTGGCGCCGTTGCCGGGGATTGATTTTTAGATTATTGTTAATGTTGTGAGTAAATGACCTGATTTTAATTTAGTCATTTTTTAGTATTTATAATTTTTTTTCTTTGTAATTTTGTTTTTATTTCTTATGCAGGGTACTTGAAGATGTTAGATCGACAAGTATTGATGTAATTCTTTCAATGACATTTCAAGCCATTTTATTGCACTTGGGATCGTTATAACGAGCTGTTATTTCAGTTTCCAAATCATGGGTTCCCGAGGGAATGTCAACTCTTGAATTTTCTCGATGGGTTATCAGCCGCAACCAGAACATGGGTGGAAGGAGAAAACGATACCTCCTCTTTCTACGACCTAATCGCGGACGAAGCTATTTGGTCGTTGGAGGAACTGGCGGCCTATGATTGTCAAAGTTAGAATTATTCACCAAGTCACCAAAGCTTGGCGGATTGTTCTAATACTTCAGCACCGTGGATTGATACCCCAGACCAATATGTTGAGTCTTCCCCCACCGTGGAGAAAATATTCGCTTATTTTATTAGGGAGACTCAGGCGCATTGGCGGGAGACGAATGACTGGATCAATGAGCAAGAGGATCGTCTTGACAACATTGAGACGGTCTGCGTCGAAATTAATGCAACCATAATGTCTCTTCAGATGCAAATTAGGTCAACTTCTTTGCTTTATTGAGTCCGAGTTCGAAGCGGTGGCATTGAGAGACAAACAAATCACATCCGAATGTGAAAGCCACCGTGGGGAATCGAATGCAAACGGAAGGCACTTGGGTGAGATCGAAGACAATCAAGCTAATTAGGAGAGAATCCAAGTATGGAATGGTAATGGAGATTCATATATTACTCGTTGTGAGTTTTGACCATTTGAATTCTAGTTGGTGATGCTGCACTCGATCCAAGATGATCGCATCTACGAGGATCCGATATGGCTTACCTATCCTATCCCATTTCCCACTCAGTACGTTCAAGCTCCCCAAGAACATAATTCAAGGCTGAGTCGAGTTGAAAGCCTGAGCCGATTAAAGCCATATCTCGCCAGTCTTGAGGGTGTTCAAAACCAAGACCCGTATGTGGTATTGTACGACACGTACTATGGGCGAAAGCCCTACTTCGATTTTCTGTGTCAAGCCGACGACCTTAAATCAGGCGCTTCTTGGTAGGCAACCCAAGTCAAAAATAAATTAGATCCGTCATTGCTGACTTGATTTGGAGGCGAGATTTTCTCACCTCCCAAGTACGTGTTCTAAATCCCCATCTTCATTATTATGCTATATGCTTCTATTGGGATCGCTGATGGGTTGTTTTGGACATTACCCGTTTAAGTACGGTAGTGATACGTAGTATGTTTAGTATGTGTTAGTATTGTTAGTTATGTTGTTTTGTTTTTATTGTGTGCATGTTTGTTTAGGTTAGTTATAGTTATGTGCTGAGTTTTGACTTCATCTGGGTCATGACCCGATGATGAGTCTGTCCCCTGGTTGTTTATCGAGGTCAAGCGTAAAGCTCATTCATGTGTGTTTATTTTTTGTGCTTGACGTATCGTTTTAGTAGAATTATTGTAGATCCTAAATGCACGAGCACGTAAACTCAATGTATAACTATCCAATTGATTTGAAAACGATTATCTGTTAGCCAAGTTTATGATAATAGGGATTTTAGAACTTGATGTGGGGGAAATTCTAGGCAAAATTCTAGGCGAAGTAGTTCGGAAGATATGATTTAGGCATTCGTTTTTATTGTTTGAGTCTTTGATGCTTATCTTGTTAAATGTTTATCCCTCATTACCCTGTCAAAGCTGAAAAGTCGTTTCAATTCTGAACACGTATCAAATACCCTGGCCGATTGAACCTTTTGCAAACCTTTATCGCTAAACCGAAAGCAAATTTGAGAGAATCAAGTTAGCAGTTGCAAATTCTACTTGAAGTGAGTAGTTGGGTTTAGCGTGAACTTTTAATTGGTTCGGTATTCGAGTACTCACTTGTCGTTTTTCTTTCGTTTAAACCACACCCGTGAAATTCTAATAATCGAATAAGTTTGGGGGTGTTTTTTTTTTTTTTTTTTTTTTTTAAAAAAACATATGTGCATGTAGTACAATTTTTGTTTCTTTTCACAAGTGAGTACGTTGGTCTTAAAAGATTGTTCAAAGTTGTTTCCAATTTATCTATGGGGGTTCGAGTATGAGGGTGACAAGCATGTGCCTCGGGTATCGTCAAGTTAATGACGTTAACCTGTTTTCTATTTTCGATATACCCTTGACCATTTTCCAAAATCGAACCAAGTCCTACTGATCTTTTTGAATTGCTTAGACTACGTTAGTGGAGAATAGAACCCATGTCAGGCTTATGGATTCCCTATACCCTTGGGTTTTAGTTATGAGCTTATTTGGTGGATAATCCAATCCGATCGACGGATAATTGTATATTTGAGTTTTATCACACATACATTGATAGGATCTAAAATGGCGCTTACTATCATCGAATGTTAAAATTTTAGAACACCACATGGTGTTTTTTATTCTTGAACGTGATAGGATTGGGGGCCGAGAAGGGAAAAAATCGTTTGGTCGGTAGATGATATTCAAAACTTGCACATTATTATTTTTAGTGTTTTTCATTTTTAGTTTTTCATTTCGTAATTAGTTATATTTTCTTGTATTGTGTGGGTGTTTTGCTTGAGGACTAGCAAAATTCCAAGTCTGGGGGTATTTGATAGTTGTAATTTACCTATCTATTTTCAAACCGAACTTGTTAGTTTTCGAGTATGTTTATTACGTTTTATTATTTTTTAATACGTTTTTATTTTTTTTTTGTATAAATCAAGTGTGTGGAGTGAAAATGGTTAAAAATGGATAAAAAAATGATCAAATCGGATCAAGAGCGGTGGAAAAACAGTGGAAAAAGAGCAAAAAATGGCAAAATTTTGAACCTGCAGCTTACCGTTGCGGCGGTGAAACCACCGCTATAGCAGTGAAAGAACAGAATATTTCTGCGCCTATCACTGCATCCACCGCCGCGGCCATGACCACAACCGACATGCCCACCGCCGCTGTGGTCACTCTACACAGATTTTAGATATTTATTTAGATATTTTAAGCCCTATATCTTCCTCTCTCCTCTCCATTCGGAAAGAGAGACCCTTTAGGATTTATAATATTTTGAGAGTGTTTTGGGGAGTGCTCAACCAAATCCGAAGGAGAAGAACATGTTGCGAAGAAGAAGAAGCGATCGTTGAACAGTTTTAGCATCAAATCTTCGGACTATGGCTAAGTTTCTTTTGTTTCTCTATTTAATTTCTTAACTTTGGTAGTTTGTTGAGTATGTTTAGCTCATTTTTCATTGTATAAATGGTTATGACCATGAGCTAAATAGATTTTGTTTAGGGATTAATAATATTTATGAAAATGTTGTTTGTTTGAGTTGTGTTTCGTTAATGGTTGTTCTTCACTAATTCAATTGTGTTTATCGGTTTGTCATGTTTATATGCTTGTTTAGATATAGTCAGAAATTGGGGTTTGACACTTGAGAGAGGTAACCCTGAATTCAGACTAGGATAAACACAACGCGATGATCTAATAACCTGGGAGAGAGTTAGAAAGTGTGCAATCCATGACGTTGGGGCAAGACTCATGTGACCTAGTGTCATTAAGATATTGAGGAGGACTTCTTCATTGACGCGAATTCGCATATTCACTCATCTTACACTCGGGAGAGGTGGTGAGTGAATTTACGATACAGAGATTGTCGGATAGTTTGAACACCGTTATTGTAAACTAAACGAGATCAAACACATTTTTATAAACGAAGTCAATCCCTAGATAATATTTTTCCCTAAACATCTTATATTAGTATTATAGTTTAATTAGATTAATTAACTTAGTATTAGTATTAATTAATTATAAGTCATTTTTTATCGCCTAGATAAAGTTAGGTTATGATAATCGTGGTACTCGACTATAATCTCAACCAATCACTGTGAATGCAACAACCCTTACTCTTCCCATCTATACTAAAACTTGACCCATATACTTGCAGTGAAAGTGTTAACGTAATATTTCGCCACCAAGTTCTTGTTTGTGTGTTTTTTCTTGAGGACAAACAAACGTTTGAGTTTGGTGGTATTTGATGAGTGGTTTATTTACCAACAAATCAAGTATTTTTAGATTCAAATATTTGTGTGTTTTCAATAACTTTTATTAGTTTAATGTGTTTTTGTATTATTTTATAGGTTTTTGAATAAATGGGTGAAAAGAGGCAAAGTCGGTACATGTGCAGTAACGTCAAGGCCAATTTTGAGCATGGTGCCATTAGATTTTTGGGAAAAATCAAAACATGGAAGTTGTATATTGTTTTCTTATATTTCCATAGGTTTTTAAATCACCTCAATCAGAGTTCAGACGAGAATGTTACAACCAAAATACCAAATGCTGTCACCGCTGCAGCGGTCAAAACAATAGAGAGTTGCTAAACTGTTGTATTTCCGCCGCCGTAGCGGTGATCCCACCGTCGCGGCGGTCCGACAACTGACATAATTGATATTTTGGAATATTTTGTGATTTTGTTTTATCCCTGTATCATCTTCTCTTCTTCCAAACACCCTAGAACGTTTTTGGGAGTCCTTTGAGAGCTTCAAGGCATACCAACAAGGAGAGATCATCCATTTGAAGAGGAGAAATCAAGCTCGGAGTGGAATTCACGGATGCAGAACTGTCACATCTTTGGATAAAGGCTAATCTCTCTTGTTTCTATATTTTATTCTTAAACCCTTGTTGGTATTTGATGTTGTTTGACTTGTTTATTTTTATATATTGGGCTATGGTCATGTGTAGTTAAACAAATATTATCTAGGGAGCAATTCGTTTAATGAAAATATTGTTTGGTTGAATTCATGTTTCGTTATCGGTTTTTCATTCATGTTCAATTGTGTTTACCGTTTTTCATGCCTATATGCTTGTTTAGATATATTGAGAATACGGGATTTGACACTCGGGAGAGGTAACTCCGGATTCGGACTAGGGTTGAACACAATGCGACGATCTAATAACCTGGGAGGGAGTTAGAAAGTGTGCAATCAATGATGTTGGGGCAAGACTCATGTGGCTATGTGTTTTAAAAAAATGCTAGAGGGGGATTTCAACGTTAACGTGAAGTCACATATTCGCTCTCTTTACACTCGGGAGAGGGAGTGAGCGAGTTTACGATACAGAGATTGTCAGATAAGTCAAACACCGTTACCATAGGTCAAATGAGATCAAACACATTTAAGCAAATGAAGTTAATCTCTAGATAATCCATTTCCTTAAATATCTCAATATAGTAATATAGTATAATTATTATTTTAGTATTAATATATTTAATTATAAACTCCATTTTTTATCACCTACATAAAGTTAGGTTATGATAATTACGGTACTCGATAATAATCTCAACTAATCCTTGTGAATACGACAACCCCTACTCTTCTCATTATATTAAAACTTGACCCATACACTTGCGGTGAAAGTGAAAACGTAAAATTCTACCACCAGCAATAACTTGGGATTTAATCCCATAGAGATGATAAAATAAATCTTAGCCAGAATCTAAAATGAAATTTAATAAGTAACAGAGCCAACAATGCTAACAATAGTGCCTAATGTAAATGTGCTATCTAATCCAATAAGGCCATTATCACTCACGTGCCAAACCTACCTATCAACACCCTATCTTACAGGCCACTACTGATTGGACAGATCTGACACGTCTACAGAAGCTATAACCTAAGCTCTGATACCACAAACTGTCACACCCCACACCGAGGCCCCGACGCCCGAGGATGGGGGTGATGTTGACTTGATATTACCCGACCAACTAACAAAAATATATACATATAAACACGTACTACTATAGATTTTTTTTTTTTCCAAAATAATATTTACCTACTTCAAAATTCGGAAAAAACATGAGTCCCAAATATCCATAACAAAATTACAAAAACTGAATATTTCACGATTCACACCCGTCCAACCAATCCTCCAAAAAACGACACCATCTTCTGACTCTACCTAGTGCCAGTAGTGGACCCATTCCTAGCTGCGGTACCTGAGACTAAATATTTTATCAGTGTACTATCTTCATAATATAAAAACAATTTATATGCATCAAGCATAATTATCAAATACAACTTTTCAAAATATAACAGCTAACCGCACACTGAGCCGAAATAACATTTCACAGCTATCTTTGCAATAAGATAATGCATTTAAACTAACCAATCAAATTATTCCGATATATAATAAAATACCGCACACATATTTTTCTACTAGCCATAGGATCGTTTCACCTCATGATCGAGAGTTACGATGGTACCATAACTTGTACAACTATGCCATTTATGGTAGCTATCAATGTTAGGGCTATTTAATATCTCCAATGGTAGGAGCCAATACGTGATAAAAATCACTATATCATGATGATAATCATCATCGTCAACAACAACACCACCACCAGATATCATCCACCCAGCAGGACATGCCCTCTTGTAAGGACCAACCGCATCTCGCAGGATATGCTCTTTTGACGAGAAGCCAACTATGACATAGTTGGATAAAAATCACTTTTCACGTTTAAAAATTTACTTGATCTGCATAACATTATAAAATAATCTGTTTTAATAAACCTTTTTTTTTTTTTTTTTTTTTTTTTTTTCACATTTTAGTATGAAAATATAATTTGACAATTTACGTAGAAGACAATACACTCACCTCTATTTTTGCGCTACTAAAAATACTATTGTCTAAATGCTACGTAGTCGGCGTCGCCTGTGAACCTAATAATCAACGAAATAGCCTAAGCTAAGAATTTATTTAAATAACCCTAATATGTAATGCGTGACCCTAAAATGCAATACTTTCTCATTCTCCAAATTCTCTTGATTATACGGAACTATTTAAACGCTTAGTTTCTTAAGTCAATATTAACTGTATAAAAATTATTATAGCAACGACTACAAAATTTTTCCTGATAATAATATAATCTGCAGAAAAACATTAATCGGCTGTTAAAATTTTTATTAGTTGACGAAATGCTAAAAATTGTTGTTTAGTAAAATTTACGATTTTTATCTTAAATTAGATATATCTGTATATACAAATATACTCGCTACATTTCCCGAATCCACCATATTAATCGAACTTTTGTATATATATTTTTTATATATAAATATACACGTGTATATGCCCGTATAGATAGTCCCTCCGTATAGATAGTCCCATAAATTAAACGTGATATATATATATATATATATATATACACACACACACACACACACATGAAAAAATGATAAGAATACTTGTTCTGCCGCTTCTCCTTTTTTTTTTTTGGTTTGTTTCTTCTTTTCAGCCGAAACACACACACACACACACACACACACATAAGGTTGGTATCATTTCCTTGAAAAAGAAATGATATCAACCACTACTTTTCTTTCTTTATTTATTTATTTACATTAATTATTCTCTTGAAATAAAGAAAATATTAATTATATTCTAAAATTTCTTAAAATCATATTATAAATAACTTAATATTCCCTTAAACTTTTAAAAGTCAAAATTAAAATTAACACCTAAATTTTTTAAAGTAAATATTAAATTGCACAATGAACTCTATTATTTTTCTAAATGTTCTAAAATGCAACTAAAAATATGTATGTACAAGAACTAGACTTTACACTACCCATCTTTGGAAAAATCTTTTTCATATCAATTTTGGTTTTCCAAGCGTAAAAATCGATAATTATCAAACTTAGGCTCTTCTATAGATCTAATACTTTTTCCTTTATCTTTGCTAGAACCAAGACCCAATATCTTTTTAGCGACATGTTTGGTAACCATTCTTAGAGTAGGGATATGAACTCGAAGATGAAGAAATTACAACTAATGATAGAAGATCTTGAAGATCTAGGTGACGGCCCCAATAGAAAGTAAAAACAACTATTTGAATCAAGAAAGAATGGAAATAACAGAAGACTTACCACACAAGGAAGAAATCTCGCAATTTGAAAAAAAGCCTTCAAGGATGTGAGTTGTTTAACACAATATCAAACCCACAATAGGGATGACAATTCAATCTGAACCGACGGGTAACCAAATCAAATCGAACGGTCTGGTTTTAGAACCGATTAAATGGTTTTGGTTTTGAAATTAAAAATGGAAGCGACTTTGGTTTTGAGATAGTAACAATGAAACCGAACCGCAAAACATAATTGTGTAACCAAACCGTGTCACCGACATTTTAGATATATTTTTGTTATATATCACCGCCATTTTTTTATATACATTTTTACCTCTAGTACGTGTGTCTAGATATATATATATATAGAGTTAATTGTGTTAATTTTAGAATTTTCATAATTTCTTCTGGTATTTTAGTTATATTTTTGTTTATATGTAAAACCACCTGTTTGTGGTAGTTTTGGTTTCATATAAAATTAAAAAACCTTAGCGGTTTCATAGTTTTGCGGTTTTGGTTATGCATAAATTAAACGGGTCGATTTTAAAATCGTTTTTTAAATTCCGACGATTTTGGTTTCGGTATATGCCTAACTATTTTGGTTTTGATTTCTATTGAAACTGGTCCAAAACCAAACCATTACCATCCCTAACCCACAATGATGAATCTTTGCTGAAATCTTGGATATATAAAAAGAAATTTGGAATGAGAAGGGTTTCAGAGGATGAACATCAAAAGTTTTAGAGAATGAGAAGGATTTTAGGGTAAAAGACTAGCTCCTTCGGGGTGCGTGGCTGCCCCTCCCAACAAGAACTTTTTCCAGGCTCGAATTCTTGACCTTACAGAGGCCCCTCAACTGCTTTAACTCAAGTGTGCATTGCCACTTGAACTACACCTTGTTGATACTCTTTAACAAATTTTATGAACTTAAATAAAGATATATAAGTCATACATTCATAGCAGTTTATTACTGGTTTACCTATGTTCATGTCCTTATTGATAGTATTAGATCTGTGTTAGTCCACTCTCACAGGCTCCTGAGGGTTGACCTTATTCATAGGAGGATTGTAAAGCACTATGTTCTTTCCTGAATTTTCTTGTTTTTCATGCAGACTAACATATCTAGCCATCTCATTACTTTTGATTGCAAAAGATTTATATCTGAAACAAAATTTGTGTGCAACTTTGGTCTTCAAATTAATTTGGATCCGCTTTGATTAGGATGTGACATCTGTAAATAATGAAAACTATCTTTTGATGTGATTGAATTCACCATAGTGATAACACTTAGCACCTATGTTAGAATTATCATGTCTATATAGAGGATATCTATTGTGATGCTTAACATACCTAGATTTTCATACAAGTACGAGATATTGATAACAATATGAAGAAGTCACTCTAGATTTATTTGTTTTTCGTAAATCGATTCTTGAGAATCTTTGAATTTGTCAACACCTTCTTTGGGTTCAAGATTTCTCTTTTAAAGAGTACTTTGCAACACACCAATGTTTACTTCAAGACCAATTTTTTGGGGTAATTAATTATATAGTCCCCTAAAGATAGTGAAATTAGAAAAGAAACATTTGACCAAATTATTTAAGTTTTTAATCCTCACAAAGTTCGTAAAAAAAAAAATCCCTAATATTATCCTCCAACTGTTCACTCATATTTACGGATCCTGCCATTTTGTCATCTGCAACATGACAAAAGTAATGGAACTTCCCATATTTGCAACAAAACCATCATCGTTGAGAAATACCTTATCACAAGCATAAAACAAATCGAAAAATTCAGAAAAAAAACCAAAACGACCTGTAGAAAAAGAGCTACACGATGATGTAATCAAATGTTTTTAGTCCACTTTAAAATGATACGTAAATATTAACGTAAATCTTAATTAGTGGAGGTGAAGGATGTTAACATTAACGTAAATGTTCAAATAATACACATTATCTATATTACAACTACGATTTGAATCTCACCTTTTAATATTGCGTAAACCTTCAAGTAATACATTTTCAAATGCTTAAATGTTTAATTAATATACGTTTTTATTTTGTGTGTAAATGTTCAAGCAATATGTCTTTAGAAATACACTTTCTAAACTCTTAAAAATGTTAGATTTGATTTCATTTCTATTATGTGCATGAATATTCAAGCAATACGTCTTTCCCTGTATTACTTATTCAATTAATATCACACTAACAAATACTTTTTAACTGTGCGTAAATATTTAAGTAAAACATATTTCACTCTCGAACAATATTAATTTTGAATCTCATATACATATTGTGCTTAAAAGTTAATTGAAATAATACACATTTCACTATGTTAATGGTTATGTAATATTCACTCAATATTTCAATTTTTATTCAAATATTCTACGTGATTGTTTCCTCAATGTTTCAAAATAGTATTTCAATTCACTCAAATTTTATTCAAATATTTGTGTGAATATTTACCCAATATTTCAAAATACTGTTTAAGTTAACTCAAATCCATGTTCACTCAATATTACTCTAAAAATTCAGAACAAATCGTTTACTCAACATTTACTTAATTTCCACTGAATAGAAATAATTGCCATCTATGCGTCAATATTCGCATATCATATATTTTAAACTTAAGAAACATAATATAACACGTTAACATTCATGCAAAATTGTTCATTCCCTATATTACCTGTTCGATTTGAATCTCACCAACAAATTAGTACCTTTAAAACTATGCATAAACGTTCAAGTAAACATATTTTACTCTTGAACAATATTAAATTTGAATCTCATTTCTATATTGTGCTTAAACGTAAAAGTAATACATATTTCACTATGTTAACTTCCAATTATGTCCACTCAACATTCACTCAATGTTTAAAACAATTTACACATTTACGTCAACGTTCAAATATCATATTCAGAATCTAGAAAGGGGAGCATACACATTAACATTTAAGCAAAAATATGAGTTAACACATGCCTCAACATTTACCGAACCACAAAAAAAAAAAAAAACTCAAATCACTGCAAAATTTAGATATGACAATTCAGATTTGAAAACCCAGATGAGAGAGAGAGAGAGAGAGAGAGAATCATCCAATATCCTTTTCAAAACAATCACTGAAAAATTCTTTTTTTTTTTTTTGAATGTAAACAAGATTTTGCACATGGTTGTTAAAACTCTGAATCAAATTTAGGGTTCTATCAATTAGTATTCAATTTTAGTGGATAACGAAAACATGGATGAATAAAATTGAATCATAGAATTTCACTATCAATAATAAGGAACAAAAATGGACGTGGTTACCGGTTAGTGCTCATCTTTTCAATCCTTCAACTTACAACAGAGATTTGAGTTAGAAAAAGGATGATCAAAATTAAGAATTTGAGTGTCCAAGCGAGTTTAGGACTTTTACTTGAGAAATGCTTCTAGGAAAAGAAAGATCCATAGGAAAGGGCCATCAGTAGTATAGCGGCTTGTTCTTTATTCAACTTGATAATTTGCTTCTAGATTCGAAAAATTCCAGATTAGATTTGAAAAATGGAAAGATGAACGGAGATGAACGACAAACAATGAACGACAGCGATCGGTGCGATCTATTCTTCTAAATCTGGAAAATTTCAGATCAGATATGAAAAATGGATGAAGGATGGTGGATATTTGGTGAAAGTCATTTGAAAGTGGGCCGCCAATCTTCCATTCTTGTTTAAGGCAAGTCAGAGATCCTATGAAGGTGAAGGCGATGACACCAGAGATTTGGCGGAGGCGACAATGGTTGATGAATGGCGAAGGCAAGAGATTGCTTGAGATAAGGGTTTAGAGAGAGGCTAAAGAGGATAGAGAAAGAAAGAGAAATTGAACAGTGATGAGAGAGAGAAAACTTGAGGAGAGCGAGAGGGGTCGGTTGAATGAAGATGCCTTATGGTTTTTTTAGATGTCAAGGATAAAAAACTAAACTACTTGTACAAAAGGGTTCAACGGCTAAGATAACTTTTTGTTTGAGCTTTTTTCTACGTCATCTCCCAAATAAGGACTATAAAATAAAAAGTTCAATTTTTTTTATTGTTGACAAACTCAAAATCATTTTTTAAAATTTTATAATAATTTTCAACAGAACGAATTTGCAATCGTATTCTATTGAGATTACATTTAGAATTCTCCAATTTAATATTTAAAGTTTCATTTGTTTATCAAGAACTGTTAAATTTACAATACTTTGTTGAAGCTTGCAACATCGTTTTTTAGAAAAACGATTTTTTTCCTCAAAAATCTCAATTTTATCAATTAAATTATTGATCTCAAGAAGAGCATTCGGAAATTCTCCCATATCAAAATATCGTTCCAAATCAATTTTTTTACTAGACAAAACTGTGCCAAATTTCTTACTCTCAAGAAAAGCAATCTTCTGATTAAGTTTTAGGTTTTCTTTTGCAAACAAATTTGTAAAAACAAGTAATAGTCTCAAACAAACATCGCAATCTCTCAAGTTGAAGCCAAAAAATTGACCTATAATCTGCAGTATTAGTTGGGGCTTGATCTCAAATATGAAATGGAGTAGGGGATAGTTTAGGTTTCCAATTCTGTCTCACCCACTGCTTGTTGTTGCTCCGATAGACAAGATGATGGGTCTCTTTTTCTCTCTAACACACACATGCTGGGTTCAATGGGTCTCTCACACATGCTGGGTTTAGTGTGTAGGGTTAGATGACCAGACAATGGCTGTGATAATGGTGTTTGTTGATGTTACTAGGACGAAGCAAGAGATGGCATGGTGTGGCGGTGCTCGTGACAACCAATGGTTGTGGCGATGGTGCTTCGTGATGTTCATGATGTGATATGAATATCGAAAAGAAAAAAGAAAAAAAAAGATAAGGATAAAGAAAAAGAATTTTTTTTTTTTTCTCTTAATGAGATATATATATATATATATTTATTTTTTAAAAGAAAAAGGGTATAAAAAATTGGAAAATATATTATCATTTTTTTTGTTGGAAAATACATTAGCAACAAAATCGTTTTGTTTGATACAAATACGTTTTCTATTTTTTTTTGAAAAAAATAGAAAATATTTCAAAAATAATTATCCTCACTAAACATGATTCTATTCTCGTCATTTTCGAGACTGAAAAAATAATTTTCATGCCTACCTTTTTGAAGTGTCAATACAGGTTTTATGGTTTGAAATTAAAGTTAATAGGCATTAAAGTGACAGTTAGCTCAAGCTTGAAAGGTAAAAAGTGTATTTTCTCCTTTGGACTAACGAGGGCATTTCACCGACAATGATATCAAGCTGAGTAATAGTAGATGCAATCAGCAATCAGCAATCAGCAATCTACGCCGGGTAGTCTGTTTTCTCGTGGGAGATCTCCACTCTTAACACAGCCATTGACTCGCAGTTATCCCCCCAATCGAACCTAAAACCCTCCAAATTGAACTACTTCAAATTCGTCTCTCTGAAACTCATTCCTGAATATCAACTCAAATCATACTGATTCCATAACCCAGTCTCCCATTTTGATTTTCATGCCGTTCTGAATCATACCCAGATGAGGATTGGACCGAAATGAAAAGGTTGAACAGAAACTCCAATGATTCGATCAAGCCGTCGGATCCTGGAAACGCCGCCGTCTATCGTGTTCCGGTGATGAAATGTGGGTTGAATCCGATGAAATTGATGGGGTTCGTCGTGGTTATTTTGATGGGTCTTTCGGTTCTGTTCTCCGCTTATGTTATTCTGAAGGACCCGCCTTCGGATAGCATCTGGGCAGGTGCTGAAGCTAGGGTTATCGAAGTGAAACCTCAGAAAGGTACTTCATGTTTACTTATTACAGTTAATTAATGGGTTCCTTGTCTGTTTCGATCTAGTGATGCTTGCAATAGTGTTCACTTTTGATACTTCTGTTCAAATTCGTTGTTTTTTGATTAGTTATTTTGGTGATTTGAAGTATAGTATTAGGAATCTCTTTGAAAATAATGCTTGATGAGTTAAGGACCTGATTGCTGGCTGGTTTAAAAAACCCAAATCGCGGTTTTGATTTTTTTGGATTCTTAAACAATGGTGTTTGAAATCTATGAAGTTGACAGTGGATTTTTTCTACTTGATGCAACTTATGTGTTTTGTTTCCCTAAATGCCTTAATTCACCTTATATTCTTAATTAAAGCACATCTTAATCGTTTTTAAATTCTGTTTTTAAAATTTTGTTCTTGTAATTGGTCGCATGAGACCGTCAACTGCCTATCCGTGGGTTGTATCTTGTAAGAATTTCATTTTGGAATAACGTTAAAGGAATCAAATCCTCATAGTTCCTTATATGACAGATTTGTTGAGTATGTTTCTCCTGATTATGTTGTCATACTAATTTCAGGACACTAACTTGCTTAGATAATGTAATTGTGTCTATATTAATCTGCACTTGTATGTTATTTGATCCTCATATGTTATTTATTTATTTATTTAGATGAATATTTTCCCCGACATTTTGATGTCACCAAGGATAAACTACTCGGCGGTCTTCTTGCTGCCGGCTTTGATGAAAAATCGTGTCTAAGTAGATATCAATCGGTATTATATCGTAAAGAAGTACCCTTCAAGCCTTCTTCTTACCTCATATCCAAATTAAGAAACTATGAATCCCTCCATAAACGATGTGGACCCTACACCGAATCCTACAACAAAACCCTCGAAACCCTAAGTTCTAAAAAACAACCAAATGATCCTTCCGAATGTAACTATGTTGTCTGGATCTCGTTCAGTGGATTAGGAAACCGAATACTAACCCTTGCTTCGGCCTTTCTCTATGCCCTCCTCACGGACCGGGTCCTCCTCGTCGACCGCGGTACTGACATTCCCGATCTCTTCTGCGAACCGTTTCCCGACGTTTCGTGGCTACTCCCGTCAGATTTTCCAATCATCAAAGAATTTGAAAAACTCGATCAAAAATCTCCGGATTGTTATGGAAAAATGTTGAAAAGTAACGATTTGAGTAAGAAGGCATTTTCGCCATTTCTCTATCTTCATTTGGTCCACGATTACGACGATCAAGACAAGCTTTTCTTCTGCGATCAAGATCAAAGTTTTTTCAAGAAAGTGCCGTGGTTGGTGCTGAAAACCGACAATTATTTTATCCCATCTCTTTTTTTGATCCCTTCATTTGAAAAAGAATTGAATTCTCTATTCCCAGAAAAAGAAACTGTTTTTCACTTCTTGGGTCGTTATCTATTGCACCCAACGAATCAAGTTTGGGGGCTTATTACAAGGTACTACAATTCCTATTTGGCCCATGCCAATGAAAAAATTGGAATCCAAATCCGGGTCTTTGACACCGGTACCGGCCCGTTCAAGCACGTACTGGACCAGATTTTGAGTTGTGCTGCGAACGAGAAGTTGCTGCCGGAGATTGACCGGTCGGATTCGTCGGAATCTGTGTTTAACTCACCAGAAAATAGAAAGACGAAAGCCGTGTTAATGACATCTTTGAACTCCGGCTATTTTGAGGCGATGAGGGACATGTATTGGGAATATCCGATCGTCAATGGGGACGCAATTGGAATTTACCAACCGAGCCACGAGGAGTATCAGCAGACGGAGAAGCAGACCCACAACCGAAAGGCGTGGGCCGAGATGTATTTATTGAGCTTGACTGATAAGTTGGTGACGAGCTCGTGGTCAACGTTTGGGTACGTGGCGCAGAGTCTCGGCGGATTGAGACCATGGATTCTTAACAAGCCGGAGAATCGGATGGTCCCGGATCCGCCTTGCCAGCGGGCCGTGTCAATTGAACCATGTTTTCATGCGCCTCCGTTTTATGACTGCAAGAGGAGGGTGGGGATCGACACGGGGGCGGTGGTGGCCCATGTTAGGCATTGCGAGGATATGAGCTGGGGGCTCAAGCTCGTTGATCGTCATGAGGAGCTGTGATCAAGTAGGTTTTGTTATTGTTGTGTAAAATTAAATTTAGTTGAATTCTACAATTTCCAATTTCTCGGGGAGATTTAAATTTGGATGAGAGATTTTTTTTCCTTAATCTTTCTTTAGCATTGTAATAATTAGTTTGCTATTGTTTACTTGTTTTTTGTTCTGTAATAGTTGAATTCTTCTGTTCCTCCTTTTATCTATTTATTTTTATTTATTTTTTATTTTTATTTTTTAAAGATTTCAGCTTGGGTGAGAGAAGTCCATAGTCACTAGTAACATTTGGAATATATTCTAGTTGATTTTTTTACATGGTAAAGAGGTTTTTGTTCTCTCAGACATATCTGGTGTAGTTAAACTCTTATCATATTCACATATATATATATTTCACCAGTCGCCATCAATTTTCACAGATCACATTTTGGTTAACTTCGAGTATTTAAGATGGTGAACCACCAAATCACATGTTGGTTAACTTCGAGTATTTAAGATGGTGAACCACCAAAATATTCTTATTTTTATTGCTTCTCTTTGTCGTGCCAGTTCCATTTGTTTGATAAAGATAAAAAATCACGTCATTTTGATCGTCCTATTTTCTAAATTTTTAAAGTATTTTTAATTTTTTTTTTTTAATTTTTATTATTAATTTTTTTTTTTTTTTTTTTTTTTAACAAAGAACGAAATTAACCAAAGAGAGCCTTTTTAGGGTGTGATGAAAAAGGGTTGAGAATGGAATATGGATGAAATGTGACCGAACTCTACAAGGGTTGCTTACGTATCTCGACAATGCTAAGAATCAGGTCACATGTAGTTCAACATATGCCCCAGACAGGGCGAAGAAAGAATGCAAAAATAAAGTGGTGCTCACGGAGAGACAATGTAAAATATAAAAAACCATTACGAAGAGGCAAAAATGGAACCTGAAATACTATCACGGAGAGATAGAATGTAAATGAAAAAGCCATCACGGAGAGACATAATGCAAAAATGAAATGCCACCACGAAGAGGCAGAATACAAATAGAAAACTATCACGGAGAGGCATAATGCAAGAATGAGACGCCATCACGGTGAGACATAATGCAAAAAAAAAAAAAAGTCATCACGAAGAGGTTGAATGCAACATGAAGTGCCATCATGGAGAGACTGAATGCAACATGCAGTGCCATCACGGAGAGGCAACAATAAAAAGAGCCATCATGAATGAGGTTGAATGCAACATGAAATATTATTATGGAGAGGCATAATGCAAAATGAGAAGCCATCACGGAGAGACATAATGGAAAAATGAGATGCCATCATGGAGAGGTATAATGCAAAAAAATGAAAAATCATCATGAAGAGACTGAATGTAACATGAAGTGTCATCATGGAGAGGCAGAATGCAAATGAAAAAGCCATCACAGAGAGGTATTATGCAAAAATGAAAAGCCATCACCGAGAGGCAAGGTGCAAATGAAAAAACAATCACATAGAGGCATAGTGCAAAAATGAAAAGCTATCACAGAGAGGCATAATGCAAAAATGAAGAAAAATCATCACGGAGAGGTAGATGCAAATGAAAAGCCATTACGGAAAGGCAAAATACAAATAGAAAAGCCATTACAGAGAGGCATAGAGCAAAAATGAGAAGCTATCACAGAGAGGCAATATGCAATATGAAATGCCATCACGGAGAGACAAGATGCAAATGAAAAAGTCATTACGGAGAAGTATAAAGCAAAAAATGAATAGCCATCACAGAGAGGCATAATGTAAAAATGAAGAAAAACCATTACGAAGAGGCAGGTACAAATGAAAAGTCATTACGGAGAGGCAGAATGCAAATAGAAAAGCCATTACGGAGAGGCTAGATGCAACAAGAAATGTCATCACGGAGAGGCAAGTGTGAAATAATAGTAAAATATAAAATGTGCTCCAGTCTGTGGTTGGGGTTGCCAAACTCAAAAATTTCCTAGATACAGAAATGGGTAAAATTCATATAATGTGGCCTAGCTTGCGGCTGGGGCAAAATGATGGACAAAGATACAAAATGTGCCCCAGCCCGAGACTAGGGCTGAACCTTTCAGGAAAAATACATACCTGGATGCTTATTTTGAGCTTTTGATTTTTAGCGATAACGGTTTCCAATTTGAGTCGGCAAGAAGGTGAAAGATCTTAGTGATAGGAAAATCCATGCTCTTAGTCTTTTTAAGATCCTTGTAAGATGGACAAGAAAAACACATGGAAAACAAATTTTTAGTCTGAAAAACCTGTCACCTTTTATGACTCGCAATTCCGTTCCCCCTTTTGGCCGTTATTGCTTCGGCTGATGGCGCTTGGATCTGAGCGACATCGAGAGATTCTACCATTTGAATTTAGAAGCTTCACTTTTGAACTTAGAGCCCAACATGCCTTGGGGTGATTCGATGATACTTTTTTTTCTTCGAGATTTCACTTTTCAACTCAAGGGAGGGCCCAACATGTCTCATTAAGGTTTCCTTGGCTTGCGCGACTAGATTCTTGTCTTTTCAAATTTCTAGGTGTTTCGATGCTTGGGGTTCTAATACTCCTGTATGCTCTGTGTTTTCTCAAATCCTGCAAAATTAATTTAGTCCAAAAAAATGGACATATGTCGAAATTACTAAAACGAGTACTTTCAATGTCTGATATGATTTTCTGTGAGATCTTGAGTCTAGATTGCAGAGAAATATGGTTCCAATACATTTTTAGACCACGACTAATGTTTCTTTTCACATATTATGATTCTATTAAAATCCATCAAGTTCTGATTCTGAAAAACGTCGTTTACCCACCAATTTGGACCGAGACGAAAAACTTGAACAAACCAATCTATCCTCTTTATTTCCTCTTCAAATCTCTTCCACATTTGTAGGAGTGCTTCTTGCTCGGTTACCCCACTTTTTGTTTGTCCTTTTCTTTCATTTATTTTTTTTCCTTTCTTTTTTTGTTTAATTTCTTTTCCTCATTTTTTTAATAGATGATCGAACTTACAATGGTTCAGGGGCAGCCAAGCTTATCAATGAACTTGATCTTCTTTGCGAATTGAGATCTTCTTGCAACATTTGAGTGTTTTTTTATTGGGATCATTGGCCTAGAATGATTGTGTTCCCTTTTCACCATTGGGTAACTCAGATAGCAGGCGAACCAAGATGTTTACACCTAATTTTATCAATCACTAAAGGACCACCGGAGACAGCTTAACAATTTGTAACAATATATCAAAGCATCGTTAGAACAATAGATGCCAATCTTGACTTTCGAATCCCCCGTTACTTTGGAATTGCTGTCAAATTTGGTCGATGGCCTTTGGATCTCACAATCGTTTAGCAAAACGTAACCTTTCTTTGTTGCTATTCCCATTGGATCGTGGTCTAACTTTGTCTTGAAATCATATACTTGAACCCTCGCTTAGTCACATCACATACAACATATGCAGGCAATTTTGGGTACCTGAAAGAGTAAGATTCAAACATTAGACCACAATTTTTAGATAAAACAGTATTGTATTTTTTGAAATTTAAAAGTTATTACATAGAAAAATTCATTTCCATCCAAAAGACCAATGGGATGGAAAGATAAGTACACGAAAATGTCCTAATTTTATCAAAACTTCTAGCAAATTGAAAGTAAACAAGAAAACTCAGTTTTGCAGCCTTTAGATTTTTCAAATCGAGCCTCAGTCACCTGACTCGCTCTCATGTCCACTAATGTTTTGGTAAAGATTGACTTCGTCACTCTTTGAAGGTGCATACTTGGGCAACGGATTGTATTGACAGTTTGGCGTACCGGTCTCAAGCTTTTTAGGAAACGTGATGGCTCATGTTCGTATGAACTCCTGTATCTTGTCTTTCAAGTAATAGCACTGCTCGATTGTATGTCCTCTGGATCCCAAGTGATACTCACAGAAAACATTCGAAGAAACGGCTTTACTTCCAGGCTTAGGCTCGTAGGATGGAAGGGGTGTCAGTATTCTTTGCTTCAAACAACTCTTGTACAGTTCGATGATTGAGACCTGAAGATCTAGCAGTTCCTTATCATCGTTCCGAACGTTCCCCCTATAGTACGAGGTGGATAGTGTGGGTGGTATTGGGTTCCTAGCTTTAGGGTGTGGTTGAGAATTTGAGGTGGAGGGTTTTAGTTTGGTGATATGAGGGTGTATGGTAAGCGGGTGTTTGGTAGGATTGAGGGTAGTATTGGGGAGTGTAGTTTTGGTACGGTGGAAGTGCGTTCTGGTAGTGTACCTCCGGAAGTTTTCATATTTCTTCTTCAGTATTTGATAGAGGGTATTACGGTCCGGTACGGCATTCTTATTGTACCCATATGGCTCACTGAAGACTTATAACAGATCCTCGAAGATCTTGATCTGGGATAGGTCTAGGGTCATATTCTAGTTGAGAGTAGGTCTTTTCAACGATCTTCGAAACATCTTCAGGCAAAGATATTTATTACGGGCATGAACTCCCAATTCCTTCTTGTAGATACTAACATGCCACTCTGGGGGGCTCATATCGTCATACTTCGTGAACTCCAGAAATACGAAGTTTTTCGGGTATACCACTCGGGGTAGTGCTGACAATTTTTTGTATGCCCTTTTTTTGGATGACTTTTCCATTTTTAGTTCTTCTATTGTTCTCTCCAATTCCTCCATTTTCAAAACCCATGCTGGAGGGGGTCTATTATCTTCTTTGTTTTCGGTTTCAGTGGCTAAGGCCGGTCGATTGGCATTCAGATTGTTGGATAGAGCAATGACCCTCTCTGGGTAAATAAAGATCTTCGTGCGGAGGGGGCTCGGCCATCGGGTGAGGTCTGATAAACATGCCCCTGGCTGGGATATGCCAGCGCCTTACTGGTGAAAGGATGAGGGCTTATTTGGGGTCCATAGTAGATCGATAACGCGAAGTTCGGGCCGACGTGGTTCGAATTTGGCACTGAGTTTTGCATCTCGACACTTGGAGGGTTTTTATTTGGTGATTCAGTCATAGGAGTTTCACTAGATAGGGGAATAGGCACCTCCTAGGGTCGGCTAAGTTCGTTGATCATTTTCCTCAACATGTTGATGGTTTCTTGCATTTGAGCCATTTAAACTATACGGGGAGATTCAAGATTACCTTTTGATGTTATCCTAGAAGAAGTTTGAGCCCGACTGCGAGTAAAAATCGGACTTCGGATGAGGGGAACCGGATTTGCTTTTTTTTGGGATCAATTTGTCTGTCTCGTCCTGTTCTTACAACAAACCCATTTATTAGTCCACGCGGGTCTTAGGTAGACTTAAAACCTATTCGAGTTTGAAGTTTTCAATTTCAATAACGACCTATTAAAACAAATAATGATTTCTGAAAATTCTTTCGTTACTTAATCGGTATTGAAAACTTTGAACTCGTTTGATTTTTAAGACTTTCTAAGACATCATCAATCCATCAAGAATAAAACCCCCTTTCACGTCTTGTATTCATAGAATCCTGTGGGGATAATATGGATACAAGACAATCGTACTTGTGTTGGAGGGTTTACAACAATATAAGAGCCCGAGAGAAAAGAAAGAAAAGAAGAAAAGAAACAAATATCACAACTTATTTACAAAATGGAAGAAAAAGGTAACAAAATAAAATATAACATTATCACATAGATTAGTTCGACTTATTTGGACATATTAGGTTCGACCCTCTAATTGTCTCCAGTGGAGTCGCCAGCTGACGTGCCCCATTTTTCTAAAAGGAAAAGACTATTAAATAATAAATAGCTTAAGGAGAGAGGGGTCTTTAAAGCGCCGATTTTCTCAAAAAAATACTTAGGCTGTTTTTAGAAAAATAAGAAGTCGCCACCGAACTTTGGATTTAAAGGGTGTACTAGGTGACCAAATTTTAGAAAAATAAAATTTAAAGGGCCAAAGTAAAAATTGACTCCAAAAAATACGGTCATACTAAAGATTTATTAAAAGTTTGGGGGTCGGTTACGTTCGGAGAAGTGTTAGGCACCCTAAGACGCTTGTCCGAAAACGGTACCTTATGTACAATTAAGTCCAATTAGTTTAGTCCGAATGTTTTATTTTATTTTTTGAAATCATTCCCTTCTTATAAAATCCTTTTGGTATTGTCACAAATAAGGTGGGACAAGTTTTGGTATTTTTTGGAATGTTACCTCGGTATAATCTCTTATCGAATATTAAGGATTCGATAAGAATGGTCCCCAAGGGATTTTATATATGTTTCTGAGAGATTTCTTTAATTTAAATAGACAAACTAAAAATAGGTGAATAAAAATGAAAACATGAATGCAAAACTAACATTTATATATATATATATATATATATATATATATATATATATATTTATGTAAAAGCGACCAAAAAAATAAAGGGTTTAATTCAAATATGTCATTGCAAACTGATATGAATACGAGAAATGAATAGGAAACACTACGTGAATTAACGTGATTGTGCGTGACAATGATTTAATTATCTAATATAAAAATATAAGTGGTGCACGTGCCATGACTAGATGTGAAAAGTAGCGTGGATTCATGAAAAATAAAATAAAATATATATATATATATATATATATATATATATATATATATATATATATATATATGTGTGTGTGTGTGTGTGTGTGTGTGTGTGTGTGTGTGTGTGTGTGTGTGTGTGTAAAAAGTGTAAGTGGTAAGAGTATCCTAAACATGCCGTCTAAATGATACGAGAAATAAACATGCTAAGTGGATGAAAAAAAGTCTACTTTGAGTTTGTCCGATTAATTTAAAGAAATTTCGTTTTGAAATTTCCTTGAATTCTATGGATATGAGAATTAAGAGGAGATTCTCCAAAACAATTTTATTTTTTATTTTTTTAAATACAGAACAGTAAATAGAAAAATAATGACCCAAAAATCATGCACTATTTATTAATTTCAAATCTGTTTTCATCTAAAAAAAATTAGAAAAAAAAAAAGAACAAGTCATATTCACTTGTTCTCAAACAATAGTGAATAAATAGACTTATTTTAGCACAAGGGGAAAGTGAAAACAAAATTTAAAAAAAAAAAGAAATAATGCAAGTAGTCCCAAAAATTTCATTCATGCAAGAAACCAATCTCTCCATATTCCAAATGAGATTGCATCGGATCTTTTGTTTTTTTTTTAATTTTATTTTTTATTTTTTAGGCATTGATGAACAACAACAATAAACAATACAGAAAAATAAATAATGAAAATATCGGGTCATTGGACGACTAATTTTTTTATTTTATGAATTGTAAACAAAATAAAAAAATGCCAAAGAAAAAAAAAAAAAAAAAAAAAGCAGTGGGCGTCCTCGTCTAAATGTGCAAACGTTAATATTGAGAATGAAGAACTTTATCTCGACGTTTTTTATCGAGTCATCGGACAATTAAAAAAAATTAAGCTTATAGGAATTTAAATTGCGAAAAAAATAAAAAAATTAAAAATCAGAAAAACATACATGTTCTAGGTTAAGAATCACGATACTCAATTTTTCCTCACTTGTAGACAGCTCCCCGAAACGGCTTTCGATGAGAATCACTCTCAAAGGGATTTTTCCTCTCAATTTCTGAATGAATAAATTAGGAGGAAGAGAGTCCTATTTATAAGAAAGAATGGGGCGTGAAAAATACAAGGAAACTCTAAAAAACTAGGTCTGGCCGCCAAAGTCTAGTCCAAATTGGACTAGGAAATGGTAAAATTCGGAAAAACACAAAAAATGGACTCGGCGGCCGACATATGGCAAGGCTTACTTTTTCTTTCTCTCCCTCTCACGTGCACATACATGGCTGACAGTGGGCCCTCTTTCACTCTTTGATTTTTTTTTTCTCTCTCTAAATAAGACTAAGTTAACTATAAAATGAAATATAAAAAATTTTGCGGGGCGAACAAAATGCCTTGTCTACATTTATGCATGAAATATTTCATAGATCGGTGATAGATACTTGTATTATCTATTTGTGCACATTTTCAACCAATTTTCTTGGCCGCATCTTTTCCCATTATGTCATCTGCCAAAATAGCATAATCTGGATGACTTGTATTCATTATCTTTCATTTGAATAACACTAATGCCACGAATTAAAGAATTCATACTTCAAAATGTAATATGCTCCAGGGTTCAAAACATAGGACCCTTAAGGGCCCGTTTGGTTAGTATTCTCAACCAAACTCAACCCAAAAATTTTGGGTTGATTTTTGAGAATGCGTTTGGCAAACACAAAATTCAACCTAACCCAACCCAAAAAATAGGAATTGATTCTCAAAATCCTAAAGAAACCAGAAACAAAAAAAAATTATTTTTTTTTGTGTCAAAAAAATTTAACCCAAAGTTCTCAACTTCCGTCTTCATCTGCCGGCCGACCACCACCACCCGCCGCCGCCCGGTCACCGTCCGACGACCGTTGTCGGCCACCTCCGGCCGCCGTCCGGCGACCATCGCTGCCCACCTCCGCCCCTGCTGCCAACCGTCCTACCACCGCCGTCGCCAAAACAAAACAAAAAAAATCTCAAAAAAATAAAATAAAAATAGTTTTAGGATAAAATTATTACCAAACACGATTTTGTTCTCAGCACAAAACAAAAATTGTCGTTACCAAACGTAATTCTATTCTCAAAAGGAAACAAAAAATTCTTAACCCAACCCAACCCATCCCAGTTGGGTTGAGAAAAGTGGGAACATTAACCAAACGCCACCTAATTTCCTATATTTATACTCTGAACTCCGAATTTCTTAAGTTCAACAAAATTACCCGATTTCTTTTCAAGAACTCTTCTAACTTCAATTCTTTATTGTGGGTGACATATTGGGTTCATATTAAAAGTTGGATGGTGAAATTAGTTAATTAACTATTTTTACTAATCAATTAATCAATACAAATTGGAACAATTCCAATTTTATCATTCTAGAAGAAAATATTTTTGTTCTTTTAAAGAATTTCTTTCGACTGTTAGTCACGTTTACCCACATATCATAACCATGTTTAATTGACAAGAATTTAACCAAGTGAACATTCTTTGGTATGATAAGCATATTCCATGATTTTTTTATCTATGGGCCCGAAAAGGACCAACAAGATATTGTTAAGTAAAAAATCCTACTCTAATCATATGTATTTGATTTATAATATAATTTCTTGTTATACTGATTGGAATCGCATCCCAATAATCACACTACTCTGGTCATAGATTTGAGTGAATTATATTAAACCGAATCATACGGGTCATGTCTCATTTTGTTAAGAGTTATCGATCATTTCTTGCATACTTTATATTCGCATGCATGTCCCACTATACCAAATGAAGCCTTTGAAGGCTCGTGGTTAGAGAACAACATTTAATATCATCAAAATATAACAATTTATACATGTAATAAACAATACCTCAAGTCCAAAAGTTCACAAAATACAATCACACCTAAGATATTCTATTTTGACTCGAGCAAAATTACCATGTAAGAGATCAAGAATGATCACATTTGCTCTCTTACTAGTATTAGTAAGTTCACTTGCAGATGTTTCAGTATCTCATACTAATGGATTAAGACTCATCATTCTCAAAGAGAGGACATCAGATTAAACTAACCTAGATTGTTGAAGACACTTTTCAACAATACAATACCGACTAGAAACAGTTTAGAATATCGAGTTACTAGATGTCTTTAGTCTCCTCTTATTTAATCATATCAAATTTCTAGACATTCTACTCAACATCTAAGGTCTACAATGATAATGATATAATTACTAAAACAATAAAAAAAATACCTTTTATTATTTCTTAAGATTAAAACATTTTACATATACAAGTTTTAAACGTAATATTACAAGATTGGCTGTAGGGATTACATCTAACATGTTGATGTTATGAGTACAAAGCAGGGGATAGTGCGGTAGTGGCCATGATGGTGGTCGTTGCGATTAGGGGTGTGCAAAAATCCAAAATACCTGACCCACCCGCCCATAAGGATGGCAATTAAAACCAAACTGATAGGTAGCCACACAAAATCGAACCGAGTAGACCGGTTTTGAAATTGACTATATAGTTTTGGTTTTAAATTTAACAACCGACGTGGTTTTGGTTTTAGTTTTGGCTTTGGAATAGTAACCGCGTAACCGAACCTCGTGATCGAACCACGAACCGAATTGTGTTACCATATAACTGATATATATATAGGCCAGCTGCTAGGTTTGTAATTTATTTGTATACTTGGCCGATCAAGTTCTGCTTCTCCTACTCCTTGCCTCTTCTCTTGCGCATTTCTCATCACTTCATGTGACTATTATCTATAATTTTATTGTTGTAATTCATTTGTGACTATTATTTATGATTTTATTGTTATATTTTATTTATCGTTATAAACGTTTATTATAACAATTAATAGTTTTGTAGTTTGGTTTTTGTTTTTAGAATTTATGTTTTATATTTTAGTTATACTTTTGTTCGTATATAAAAAATAATGGTCCGCGGTTTTGGTTTTTATTTTGGTTTTGGTTGATTTTTTATAAACATTAAAAATCTTAAACGATTTCGTGGTTTTTGTTTTTGGTTAAAATTAAATAATCGATTTTAAAACCGTTTAATAAAACCTGATGGATTTGGTTTTGGTTTTATATATGTCTAAAGATTTTTGTTTTGGTTTTGTATGAAACCAAACTAAAACTGTATGGGAGGGTACCTGACCAACTCGGACCGCTGGATGCGGGTTTGTGAAGTTTAGGGTTGAAATGCGGGTTCAATAGGTCATATTTTGCAGGTTTAGGGTCGGATCACTGGTTTTTCAATACCGAAGCTGTGACATCCAACCCTTTCGATCATGGTTACATAAATAGGCTCTAGGTTTTTTTCTTGTTCATTTCACTGATCCTCTCGCTCTCGCTTCTCCGCTTTTCTTCACTTAAGATCTTTAATCTTCTTTTCATCTCCAATTCTCTAATCTTCGATTCTCCTCAGATTTCCACACTTCCTCACTTCGTTCAATACTTCAGATCTCCACTCTTCTACTTTGATTCAACCTTCGCCTCTTCTCTATTCATTTGGTTCATCCTCTTCTCTTCGTTTTCTTTATTTGCTTCGTTCCAGAATCCAGACTACAGAATCCAGATGATATAGGGCAACTATGAGATGCACAACATTATTGAAAGTGATTGACGATGTGTGTGACAAACAACGAAACGACGACTCCGATATACGCGATGTCATTGACGGTGAGTAGATATTGGTTTTTCAATTTTCGGTTTCTAATTTTTTAAATTTTGTGTGAGTAGATCGACTATGTTTTGGACCTTCTTGTGATCTTTCAATGCGACATTGATTTTAAAAGTTCTATTTTTAGAAAAAAATTAGGGTTGATAAATACGACTGTCTCCGACTAGCATCCGAAACCATCAACCAATATCAAATTTTACATTATGTTGGTTGTGAACAGGTGATGAAAAATCTAACCCGATGCATATTGGATTGGGTCTCAGATTTGCCCAAAATACTCCCCACCCGACCTGTGCACAACCCTAGTTGCAATAGTGTTTCGTGATGTTCATCATAGGACATGAACTTAGAAAAGTAAAAAATAAAAAATAAAAAATCTTAGTAATATATATTTTTAAAAAGTGAGCATATAAAAATTGAAAAATATATTACTATTTTTTTTTTTTTAAATACATTAGTGAGAAAATTGTTTAATTTGAAACTGCAACAACAGCAACAACTAAGCATTTGTCCTACTTAAGTACAACATAATCAAATATATGGAACTTTTTTCTGAAATACTCAACAAAAACATTAGTTCCACAAAAAATATCAATACTTAATTGTTCATAAAAACCTAGGGATCAACAGAGTGTTTCATGATCATCAAGCACACTCGGTTAGACCGATCCCGCTTTTCAATTTTAACCTCATTGAGATTTTTAGGAGTAGCAGTGGTCGATCCAACTGAAGTGCAAGATCCAAATCCATACAACCGAGGATAATCTCCACGGTTTCTTTCTAGACTTTAAAGTTTGTCTTATTCGGCATTGGGATGTTGCTGACTTGGGTAGAAACATTCGTAGTGGTATTAACATAAATTGTATAGAGAACAAAATAAACAAGCATACTCACATTAATAAGCATGTCAAAAAAATAAAACAAGACATGAACAAATAATCCAAATTGGGGACCCATCTCAAGATATTTTGCACAATATTAATTCTCAGTCTTTGGACAAAGAAATTAGCTGTAAATGGTTCTCTCAGTGCAATAATCAAATGTTGACAATAAATCCTGTCAAACAATAAACCTATCTTTGGACCGACTTACTGTTCACATGAAGACCTGATAATCATCACTCATTTATTACCCCATGTATGTTTATTAGTTGGCCAAACAATAACCTTAATTTGAGCCGATTATTGATTACATAAATAATAACCATACGCATAAACAAACACTAATCCTTATTATTTAGTCAATCAATAACCTTTATTTGGGTCGGCTGTTGTTCGCATAAATAATAAATATTAACATCTTAATATCCCAAAATAAAATAAACAACACAATAGAGATTACTTTGGCAACATATTGTTTTATTTTAATTTATATATTAGTCGACCGTCCTAATGGTCAGTTGATCGAATGCTGTGCAATGGGTTAAAGTTTCTGACGTTGAGACATCCCAATCGGTCGATCGGTCTTGAAATTCGGTTGACTGATTTGTACAGTGGCCAAATCAGTCTCCGTTCCTTAGCAGTCGGTCAACCAGACCTAATTGGTCGGTCCACCAATTTGGACAATAACTAAATCTGGCGACCTCCCCATGATAATGGGTTGATTGACAGACCCCAGTTGGTTGGTCGACTGATTTAACCAGTAACCAAATCGGTGACTTTCTTCTACATGGGTTGGTTGACCGATTTGTGAGTGTGGGTTGACTGATTTGGTCAGTGGTTGACTTCCGAATTTACGAGCCATCGGTCGACCAACTTGTTTGGTCAATTGACCGACCATCGTCGTTGCTTTATTTTCTGTAGCGACAACAACACCCAAAAAATAGTTTTCCCTTAAATTCATAGTTTTCAACAATAACAAATCATGTAATACATATACTCTATGTTTTCTCCCACGATTCTACAAGGAATCAAACCTTTAATAAAGAAAACTCAAATCCTAAAATTCTACTATGAACATTAAGGCTTCAAACCCTAAAATTCTACCGTGAACTTGAAAGCTCTGAACCCTATTGATTCAATATGAAGTAGGCTCTAATACCACTTGTTGGGAGTTTATCTCTATAAATCTCAATTGATTCTTTAAAACTAGATCAACATATCAATTTACCAAAGGTTCTATAAACACATAAATAAGTGTACCTGGATCCATTATGAACGATTGCCTACCGTTGCAGAAATACTACGACAATCGATCATGAACGGATGAACACAAATGCCAGAGGGGGGGGGAGGGGGTTTGTGAATAGGACCATCGTCTCTCTTCCAGATAGGGAAAAGAGAAATTGTGTTATGATTTGGTGTTTTTAGGAATCATAACCAAAAGAGCCTTTTTATATTGTTTAATTAGGGTTCCCATAATCCTTTAATTAGGATAAAATTGGTATCTACTCAATTAGCCCATATCAATTTGAGCAGTCTACGGACTTACCAAAATTAAACCACTTAATTTCAGTCCATTAAATTAAATAACTAATATAACTGAATAAAATATGTTGCCCAATATAGGAAACATGATTTCCTAACAGAATAAACACATGATACCTTGTTGAATACTACATGACCTCGTCTTATATTCAACACGGTTTTATTTTCTAACAATATTTATTTTTTAAAATCATTTTCATAATAATATATGACCATGGTGAGTACAACATGGTACCATGTTGAATATAACACGATCTTGTATTATATTCAACACAAGATTTCGTGTTATATACAAAAATTAACAATGTTGAATATAACACGATATCGTGTTATATTCAACGTGACTTCGTGTTGAATGTAATACGATCTCATGTTATATTTCACTTTCGTTCAGAACTTCGTTCTTTATTTGTTGTTTTTTATTCGATGTGTTATTTTTTAGTACGTCATGTGCTTAATTGTTACTGAATATATAGCTGATACATATTTCGAATAATTAGCTATGTTGAATGTAACACGTTCATATAAACAAGATGCAAAATATTAGAAATACAGATCTTATTTTGTTCGTTTGTTAGAAACTATCACGAATATGTTTTATTTTGAGTTTATTATGTGTTTAATCATTACTGGATACATATCTCATATATAATCGATCAATTAGTTGTGTTGAATGTAACACGTTCATCTAAAAAAGAAGCAAAATATTAGAAATGTGGATCTTATTTTGTTCATGTGTTAGGAACGGTCACGAATCTGTATTTGTTTTGAGATTTTCTACAATGAATCGATTTGTTTTTGTTGATTTTAGGATGGATTTTGAGTTGATTTTAGTTTCGTGGCATTAAGAGAAATGAGTTTGTTAGAATATTTTCGTTTGTCAGTTGAAAAGTACGGAGAACAAAATTGGCCAAAAAACGAAAAGGATTATTTGGTAACACATTTAAAAAAAACAAGAAGTTACGCGGTACTTTTGTCCTGGACTCCTAGGTAAACCACCCTTGAAAGTATTTGGTGAAGCAAACTTATATCAGGCAGCATTACTAAATGCTTGATAAATTAAGGACCTGTTTGTTGTCTGGATTAAAAAACCAATCGCGGTTTTGATTTTTTTGAATTCTTAAACAATGGTGTTTGAAATCTATGAACTTGTATATATTAATCCTCATATGATATTTATTTATTTATTTCGATGAAGATTTTCCCCGGCATTTTGATGTCCCCAAGGATAAACTACTCGGAGGCCTTCTTGCTGCCGGCTTTGACGAAAAATCGTGTCTAAGTAGATATCAATCAGTGTTATATCGTAAAGAAGTACCGTTCAAGCCTTCGTCTTACCTCGTATCCAAATTAAGAAACTATGGTGGCGTGTGGTTAGTATTCCGTTTTTCTTAATCCAACTGAGATGGGTTGGATTGAGAATTTTGTTTTCTACTGAGAACAGAATTGCATTTGGTAAATACAATTTTTTTTTTTGTACTAAGAATAAAATCACGTGAAGTAATGATATTATCCTAAAATTGATTTCATGAACTAGCTCTAGAATTGATTCAACCAAACCCCCAAATTCAACTAAAATCTCCAAATCAAGAACCAAACCTAGAATAGATTTTATGAATTCAACCAAACCCTCAAATCAAGAATCAACTCTAAACCAAAATTAAAAACGAACCCTAAACCACTAACAATCGAAATCAAAATCGAAACCCTAAACCAAATTCAAGAATAAAATTGAAAATGAAACCCTAAACCACTAACAATCGAAATTGAAATCGAACCCCAAACCAAATCGAAATCGATTTCAGTAATGATTGCGAAGACGATTTCAATTTCAAGAACAAAACCCTAAATCGATTTCAAGTTCGAAACCCTAAATCGATTTCAAGAACCAAACCCTAAATCCATTTTAGTAACGAAATCGAAATCGCTGAAGCTTGTCCAAAAAAAAACAAACAAAAAAACGAAGAGCTGAAGAACAGTGACGATTTGCGATTGATTTGCGAACGACGATGATTGACGATTGATTTGTGAACGGCAACGATTGATGAAGAGCTGAAGATTTGCAAACGGAGATGATTTGCGATTGACGATCTGCGATTTGTGATTGACGATTTTCTCTCTATATATATCTCCAATCCCCCTTTGATTTCGATGGCAGCCACGACAGTGATGGAGAGACGATGGGGATGGCAGCGACGACAACAAAGACAATGTTGGTAACGAGAAGACGAAGACAACGACGACGGGAGTAGCGTAAGACGAAGATGACGGGAAAGGTAAGGGAAGAGATGAAGACGAAGAGACGAACGACGATGAGCTTCGGCGTTTCAAATGAAGACGAAAGAAGAAAAAAAAAGAGCTCAATAGAAGTTGAACAGGGGGTCTCATTAACATTTCAGAAAATTCTGAGTGGGTCCCTAAGGCCCCGTTTGGTTAGTGTTTCCATTCTAACCCAATCCAACCCAAAACTTTTGGGTTTGATTTTTGGGAACACGTTTGGCAAACACAAAACTCAACTCAACCCAACCAAAAAAATGAGAATTGATTCTCAAAATTCTAAAGAAATGAAAAACAAAAAAAAATTATTTTTTTTTGTGCCCAAAAAACTCAACCCAAGTTCTCACAATCATCCCACTTTATTCTTCCATCTTCGTTGTTCTTCCTCGTTGGCGTCGTCCTCGTCGGCTGTACGCTCGAGGATTCACAACCATCGTCCTCGCGGTAATGACTACTCGCAAGTATACTAGGTCTAGTTTTAAGATAATGGATCTTGTAAGATCGGATATCGTTCCACTGGGAAAGACGTGTAATTCGGTTGAGTATTGTGATTTAAATAGTTTCATATTATCTCGACTAATCAAATTTTGTTTGTTTTCTATTTAATATACTAAGATAAACGACAACTGTTAGGTTAGTTCTAATTACACTAATTACTTAGGTATTGATTGCTTTCACATAATGCATAATCTAAGTCATTAAGTTAGCTATAGTGGTTTTCTATCTATTCCGACAATCTCTGTATCAATAACTCATCCGCTACCTCTCCTGAGTGTCAACAAAGAAGTCCCCTTCAACACCTTTACGACCCTAGGTCGCATGAGTCTTTAGCCAACGTCATGGATTGCATACGTTCTAACGCCCTCTCGGGTAATTAGAACATCACGTTGTATTTACCCTAGTCCGAATCCGGGGTTACCTCTCCCGAGTGTCAAACCCCATATTCTCGGTTTATCGATACAAGCATAATATCAAGAATATGGTAAACACAATTGGATTTAGACAAACAATACATTAAAGTAATATTAATTCATTCAACTTAACAATTACATGATTTCAACTACACCTAAGTAACATTTAACTAATACTATAAGATCTTAGCCATATACCATACAAAATAAGAGGGATTCAACATTCTTAGATATGAAAAAAGTGATTACAAAGATAAAAACAAGAGAGAAACGATCAAATCTGGAAGTGAAATGGTTCACTGTCGCTAATGATCGATCCGCAAGTGATCCTTCTTTGTGCGACTGATGAATCTCCTTCTTGATCTTCAAAATATAGCTTAAGAACTCTCTACTAGGGTTAGGGTTCTTTAACAACTAGTTTCAGACGTGGGAAAGGGGTATAGATAGGCCTAGGGGTTCAAAAATATCTAAATAGATATTTTAGCCTGTTATGCGAATTCCGCCTAGGCGGTAGAATCTTTGCCTAGGCGGAGTTTAAGTCGATTAGAATTCCGCCTAGGCGATGGTTTCTTCACCTAGGTAGAGGACTAACTTCTTGGTCCTCTTTCTTTCTGATGGAATTCCGCCTAGGCGATAGTAACTTCGCCTAGGCGGATTTACAGCAGTTCAACTCTTCTAGCAGTTCAACACTTCCAGCGTTCTGACGGAATTCAGCCTAGGCGGTGGAAAATTCGCCTAGGCGGATTTCAATACTTTAGTCCTTGCAACCTTCTGACGGATTTCTGCCTAGGCGGATTTCAATTTCTCAGCGCTATAACCTTCTGGCGGATTTCCGCCTAGGCAGATTTCAACTTTTCAGTATTTGCAACTTTTTGATGAATTTTTGCCTAGGCGGTGGATACTTTGCCTAGGCGGAATTGCGTTGTTCTTTGAAACCTCATTTTTTCATCTTTTTCGCTACCCTTTTCTCCACCATTTCGCTCGATTTGCCGATTGTTTACGTCCCTACTCTTGACTAATAAAAATAGTTAAAAAGATATTCAAACTTCAATAAAATACTCGAAAACTGACAAATTCAGTTTAGAATTGGATAAGTATTTTACACCTATCAAATACCCCAAAACTTGGAATTTTGTTAGTTCTCGAGCAAAACACCCTAATGCTAAATAACACTAAATCTATTAATTAGCTAAATTCTAAACTACAAATAAGTAATCATTAACAAATAAGAAGTACACACCTGTGAGATTTAAGTTCAGTCAAAGAAACCATGTTATTCTTCCCTCAACAACCCATAATCAGATCTGGTTAAGGAATAACACACACCATGTGGTGTTCCAGAATTTCAACACTCAATATCAGTTAAAATCATTAAAGATCCAATTAAAATGTGTATGTGTGAGAACTCGGTTATATAACTAATCAAACACCGGATTGGATTATTTAATGAATAAGGTCATGACTTAAACTTGTTAAAACATTCAAGAAAGCCATATGCTTGACTGCACTCAACTATCCACTAATGTAGGTTCGGACATTCACCGAGATCAATAGGGCTTGGTTTGGCTTTGGAGAACGGCCAAGGGTATCGTAGAAATAGAAACTCGTTATAATTTTAACGATACCCGAGGTACAAATGCTTGTCGCTAAATCTCTCTCATGACCCCTTTATCTTTAAAGATATTACCCTGAACAAGATTTAGTAAACTTGTATTCACTTGTCACAACAACCGAAATTAAACACTATATTCACATAGTTATGTTTTTTTTTTTTTTTTTTTCATTAACACACACACACCCCCAAACTTATTCAATTTTGTACAATTTTAGGGGCGTGTAAATACAACTAAAGGATTGACAAGTGAATACTCTTATACTTAACCAAAAACATTTAAACTGAAACTCCGATTGCCCGCTTCAAGTTAGCATAATCAAATGCTACTTGTTTTCACTCAATTTTCACTTTTATTCCTAGAGACAATGGTTCTGAAAGATTTACTTGGTTAAAGTATAGAAACAAGTTCAGAAGTGAAAATTTTATGGCTTCGACAGGAGAACGAGGGAATAACTTTTCAGGTTAGTTTCAAACGGTTCAAGCGATAAAAATGAAGGCCTCTATCATGCCTCCGAAATTACCTTACCTATAATTTTGCCTCAAGCCTCCCCCAGTCAAGTTCTAGATTCATCATTTCTGTTATGAACTTATTACTGAATAATCGGCATCAAATCGTTCAACTAGTTATACAATGAGTTTATGCAATCGTGCGATTTAGGATCAAAATAATTTTCACCTAATCGACATGCTAAGCACACAAAACACACGTGAATGGCATTACCCCCGACCTCAATATGCAATTTAGGGGGTAATTTTCATCATCGGGACATGGTTTGGATGAACTCAAAAACTCAGAATGAACGTACAACTATATTCATTAACATATCTACTCTAATTCTATAAACTAGCATTACTTATGCTAATGATCCTTATACATGCATAACAAAAAGAATTTCAAAATTTACAAAAATTTAACATTAATATCATTATAAACAAAAATTTGTACACAAAAAGAATTTTGTCCCTTTTACATCAAAAAAAATTTGTCATCCTTCATATCCCCCCCCTCTCCCAGAAAACAAAAACTACATGCTTGCTTATCATATACCCCCAAACTTGAACGAGGTAGTGTCCTCACTGTCTAAGCAGCGAAACTAATAGCAGAATAGAAATATAAGTATTGAAAACTGGGGCAGACACATACCTAGGAAGGAAAACATACTAGTCTAACCTCCTACCGTTCATTGTGGAGGAGATGGCGGTGGTGGCTTATTAGTCTTGGAAGGTAGCACGGGCGTATAATGTGCTATGTCGATTTCGAGATGTTCGAATAAAACTCTTTGGTTTTGATTTTGTTGCCGAATGTAGTTATCTATGTAGTTCTCCATCCAAGCAAAATTAGCTTGGAGCTGGCTCATATCGGACTGGAGACTACGGACATCTCGTGAAATTTGGATGAGTTGGCCTCTGCGGGTTGTGGGCGTCGGTGGCTCTGAAGGGTCGACTTCTTCCTCTTCCTGACCTTCTTCTCCTTCACCTGGTCCGCCTTTCCATAACCTGTTAATCATTGAAAGATCGAGTGGCTTTATAGGTGGAAAGGGGCTTGTGGACGTGATACGAACTCTGGCTCGTTGAAAGAGAACGGTGAGGAAGGAGGGAAAAGGAAGGCCACCATTTGTTGTCCTGGCAGTATGAAGTATTGTAGAATAAATGTGCCAATCGACGTTGACGGGCGTCCCTCTATCAATGCAGCATAGCATAAATGCTTGCTCCTTGGAAACATCGGACACATGGGTGGTAGGGAGCAGATTAGCGCAGATAAATTGATGCCAAATTTTGGGCATAAACATATTCCAACCAAAGCCAAACAATATAAATTTCACAAGATATCCCACCAACCATAACCAAATCACATTTTTGTTGCAATGTAGCATAAAATAAATTATTCACATTGTATATATACACAAAAACATGATAGGGTTTACCATTAATCATTCCTAAATCCCAAATAACATGAAAACCGCAATCTAGGGTTTAAAGGGGTTTACGGTTCTAACCAAATCCAATGATTTTTGAAATAAATGAGCAAATGAAGCAAATATTTCAAAAACTAAATGAAAAATAGGATCATTGACACTTACTTGTTAAATTTTTTTGATCAAATCACTGGAGGATGGCGATCTTGCACTGTTTTACCGTTTAAACCGTAATTTTCGAAAATGGGAAGAGGAATCCCACGTTTGGATGAAGATTCTTGGTGAAAATCCAAGTTTTTAGCAATGCAGGATGAATCTTTGAAGGGAGGAAAGGATTTGGGATGATGAAATTGAGAGGTTTCTTGAAATTTTTAGGAGGGAAGTGTCGTTTGCGAAGAGGACTGCTGCGTTTTAAAACAGGGCTTTGGTGAATTCGCCTAGGCGAAGTAGCGCATTTTTCTTTTTAAAAACCTTCTGGTGTTAATTCGCCTAGGCGGTGGTTTTTTTCGCCTGGGCGAATTTACACCAGTGTGAAACCCCTGATTTCGTTGTAAATCCGCTTAGGCGATTGGTTTTCCGCCTGGGTGAATTTACGCCAGTGTAGGAACTCAACTTTTCTTCATTTTTTCGCCTAGGCAGTGGTTTTACCACCTAGGCGAAGTTACGGCAGTGTAGAAATTCAGACTTTTTCTTTCTATTTTCGCCTAGGCGAATTTACGCCAGTATGTTTTCTTAGCCTTTTGTCCAATTTTCGCCTAGGCGGTGGTTTTTCTGCCTAGGCGAATTTATGCCAATGAGGATTTTGGCTAGATTCCTTCAGGTTTTTACATTTTTGCTCTACACCTCTTACTTCCTCTTCGTTCCTCAAACGATTTGTAGCATGCAAATCAATCCTAAGTGTCTAGCCTCATTAATTCACCACAAAAAATAATATTACGAAATCAATACGATCTCCAAAAAGTAATTTATACAAAAGTTGGGAATGTTCGTTACCCTCGATGACATATCAAAAGACGTTGCTTGGTTTTACGTCCCTAGCATGGACGTTTATAATTTCCGGCTCTATCCTTCAACGAGGGAGATGTTCTCCACAACTCGCTCTTCATCCTTGAAGTAGTGCTTGATCCGCTCCTCGTTGACTCGGAAAGTTCGTCCGTCTTCGCCTTCTAGCTCGATAGCACCAAATGGATAAATATGCTTGATCCGGAACGGTCCAGACCACCGAGACTTCAACTTTCCAAGAAAGCGTCTCAACTTTGAGTTAAACAATAGAACTTATTGGCCCGGACTGAACTCCCTCCGGACTATTATTTTATCATGCCACCTCTTCGTTTTATTTTTGTAAAGCCTGGCATTCTCATAAGCCTCGTGCCGGAATTCCTCAATTTCATTCAATTGGAGGAGACGTTGCGCGCCAGAAGCTTTTATGTCAAAGTTGGGTTTCTTAATCGCCCAAAATGCATGGTGCTCCAATTTAACGGGCAAATGACACGCTTTCCCAAACACTGATCGATACGGCGACATGCTGATCGGTGTCTTAAAAGCCGTGCGATAAGCCCTTAAAGTATCGTCAAGCTTCACCGCCCAATCCTTGCGATTAGTATGAACCGTTTTCTCCAGAATTACCTTGATTTCTTGGTTTGAAAATTCAGCTTGGCAATTTGTCTGTCGGTGGTATGGTAGCGCCACCTTGTGTCTAACCCCATACTTTGCCAACAAAGCGCTTAATATTTTGTTATAAAAGTAGGTTTCCTCATCACTGATTAAGGTTCGAGGTGTCCCAAACCGTGTCATGACATTGTGTTGAAGGAACTTCAAAACCACTTTGGCATCATTGGTAGGTGTTGCTACGGCCTCGACCCATTTAGACACATAATCCACCGCTAACAGAATATACTCTTTGCCAAATGACGGCGGAAATGGCCCCATGAAATCTATGCCCCACACATCAAATAACTCAAGCTCAAGAATTGATGTTAATGGCAATTCATGCCTTCTCGATATGTTACCCACCATTTGACATCTATCACAAGTTTTCATAAACGTATATGAATTTTTAAACAAAGAATGCCAGTAAAAATCTGATTGAAGTATTTTCGATACTGTTCGAGTCGCACCAAAATGGCCGCCACAAGGTGATGAATGGCAATGGTAGAGAATACTAGCCATTTTCTCCTCCGGTACACATCTACGGATCACTTGATCAACACATTTCTTGAATAGCAAAGGCTCGTCCCACAAATAATACTTTGCATCAAAAAGAAATTTCTTCATTTGGGCTCCCGTCGACTCAGGTGGTAACACGTTATATGCAAGATAATTCACAATGTCCGCATACCAAGGAAGTGCATTTTCAACTGAAAATAGTTGTTCGTCAGGGAACACTTCCATGATGCTAGACTCGTCACCAACGTCTTCTTGAATCAACCTCAACAAATGGTCGGCAACAACGTTCTCACTCTCATTTTTATCCCTTATTTCAGCATCAAACTCTTGCAATAGAAGAATCCACTTTATCAATCTTGGCTTGGCATCTTTCTTTGCAAATAAATACCGGATAACCGCGTGATCCGTGTAGACAATAACTTTTGACCCAATGATATAAGATCGGAACTTATCACAAGCAAAGACAACCGCTAGTATTTCTTTCTCAGTTGTGGTGTAATTATCCTGGGCATTATTCAATGTCTTACTTGCATAATAGATTGATCAGAAGATCTTCTCCTTCTGTTGGCCTAACACCACGCCAACGGCATAGTCACTCGCATCGCATATTATCTCAAATGGCAACTCCTAGTCCGGAGCGACCATTATTGGAGCCTTGATCAACTTCTCCTTTATCGCCTTAAAAGGCTCCACGCAAGCCTCATTGAATTCAAATGAGGTATCCTTATCAAGAAGGTGACATAACAGCTTCACCGTCTTCGAGAAGTCCTTAATAAAGCGCCGGTAAAAGCCGGCATGCCCCAAGAAACTTCGAACTCCTTTCACATTAATCGGTGGTGGAAGCTTCTCAATTGTTTTAGTCTTTGCTCGGTCTACCTCAAGCCCCTTGGAAGAGACTCGATGACCCAAGATGATTCTCTCTTTAACCATAAAGTGGCACTTCTCCCAATTTAGAACTAAATTCTTCTTCTCACATCGGTCAAGAACAAACGTCAGATTGTAGAGACAGTGATCAAAAGACGACCCAAAGATTGAGAAATCATCCATGAAGATTTCCATTTTCTCTTCCATTATATCAGAAAATATCGCCATTATACATTGTTGAAAAGTTTCCGGTGCATTACAAAGGCCAAACGACATACGTCGATAAGCAAACGTTCCATATGGGCATGTGAAAGTAGTCTTCTCTTGGTCCTCCGGTGCAATGGCTATTTGATTGTAACCTAAATAGACATCAAGAAAGTAATAGTACTCATATCCGGGTAATCAATCTAGTATTTGGCCAATGAAAAGAAGAGGAAAATGATCATTCCTCGTCGCGTTATTCAATCTTCTATAATCAATGCACACACGCCATACCGTGATGGTTCGTGTAGGAATAAGGTCGTCCTTATCATTCTTCACCACCGTCATACCTCGTTTCTTGGGCACCACTTGCACCGGACTAACCCACTCACTATTGGATATAGCATATATAATTCCCGCATTCAAGAGCTTCCACACCTCCGCTCTTACCACTTCCTTCATAGCCGAATTTAGCCGTCGTTGATGTTCAATGGAGGGTTTGAACTCATCCTCCATCAAAATATTATGCATGCAAACCGAGGGG
Organism: Eucommia ulmoides; assembly: GCA_016647705.1. NCBI lineage: Eukaryota > Viridiplantae > Streptophyta > Magnoliopsida > Garryales > Eucommiaceae > Eucommia > Eucommia ulmoides. The sequence goes on along the minus strand of CM028334.1, from coordinate 10,059,899 downwards.
CTAATTCCTTTGATATCCGAAATAGACCAAGCAAAAGCGGATCGGTGTCTCTTCAAGATTCTCAGCAACTTACTCTCCTCTTCTTCTGTCAGAATTGATGAAAATATAACCGGATCGGTCGAATTCTCTCCCAAAAAGATATACCGAAGATGTTCCGGCAATTGCTTGAGTAATAATCCACTGTGAGGCGGATTTGATTCCTCGGGAGATTTTTCAACTTCTTCAATCTCCACCACATGAATAGGATCTTCTACGTATTTAGATTGAGCATCCAAAGTCAGCACGTAGTCCACAACCTCAAGTTCGGTAGTAGAGCCTTCCTCACCAAGATCCCCCATAGATAAGGAATTTGTGAGTGTATGCTCTAACGAATCCATCTCCATATTTGCAAGAAAGAACTCCCTCACGCAAGAGTCCACAATGTCAACTCAATTGCAATTGGGAGGTTCATCCGGAAAGTTCATAGTTTTAAAAATGTTGAAACTTATCTATTCATCATTCACTCTTAACGACAGATTTCCATTATGCACATCAATCAAGGCCTTTCCCGTTGCAAGGAAAGGTCTTCCTAGGATGATCGGTATTTCTCTATCTTCTTCCATTTCAAGCACAACGAAATCCACCGAAAATATAAATTTGTCTACCTTCACTAGCACATCCTTAATGATACATTTTGGATAGGTTAACGAACGATCCTTTATTTGAAGAGAGATCATTGTCAGCTTTGCACTCCCAAGTCCTAATTTTCGATAAACGGAAGAAGGCATCGAATTAATACTCACCCCAAGATCACAAAGCGCCTTATCAAAATGAGATTTTCTGATAGTACACGGAATTGTGAAACAACCGGGATCCTTCAATTTGGTAGGTAACTTTCTTTGTAGTATTGCAGTACACTCCTCCGTTAGCTTCACCATTTCTTAATCCTCCAACTTCCTCTTATTTGTCATGATGTCCTTAAAAAACTTGCCATAGTTGGGCATTTGTTCCAATGCATCCGCAAAAGGTATGTTGATGTGGATTTTCTTGAAAATTTCAAGAAATTTCTTAAATTGGGCATCCAACTTCCTCTTTTGAAATCTTTGAGGATATGGCAATGGGTTTTGAGGATATGGCAAAGGGAGAGAGTGTAATGGCAAGTTCTTGAAGGATATCATGACAAAGAAGCGGAGGTTGGAGGATTATGAAACGGTGAAGCTAACTGAAGAGTGTAGTGCAATACTACAAAAGAAGTTACCTACCAAATTGAAGGATCCGGGTAGTTTCACAATTCCGTGTACTATCGGGAAATCTCATTTTGATAAGGCGCTTTGTGATCTAGGGGCAAGTATCAATTTGATGCCTTCTTCCGTTTATCGGAAGTTATGACTTGGAAGTGCAAAGCCGACGATGATCTCTCTTCAAATGGCGGATCGTTCACTAACCTATCCAAAGGGGATCATTGAGGATGTGCTAGTGAAAGTTGACAAATTTATATTCCCGGTGGATTTTATGGTACTTGAAATGGAAGAAGACAAAGAGATCCCGATCATCCTTGGAAGACCTTTCCTTGCAACGGGAAAGGCCTTGATTAATGTACATAATGGCAATTTGACCTTAAGAGTGAATGATGAAGAAATAAGGTTCAACATTTTTAACACTATGAACTTTCCGGATGAATCTCCCAATTGCAATCGAGTTGATGTTGTGAACTCTTGCGTGCGGGAGTTCTTTCTTGAAAACATGGATATGGATTCCTTAGAGAGCATTCTCACAAGTTCCTTATCTATGGGGGGATCTTGGTGAGGAAGGCTCTACCATGGACCTTGATGTTGTGGAATACGTGCTAGCTCTTGACGCTCAACCGAAAGACGTAGATTGTCCTATTCATGTGGCAGAGATTGAAGAAGTTGAAGACTCTCCCAAGAAATCAAATCCGCCTCATGGTGGGTTATTACTCAAGCAATTACCGGAACACCTTCGGTATATCTTTTTGGGAGAGAATTTGACCGATCCGGTTATAATTTCATCAACTCTGACGGAAGAATAGAAGAGTAAGTTGCTGAGAATCTTGAAGAGGCATCGATCCGCTTTTGCTTGGTCTATTTCGGATATCAAGGGAATTAGTCCGTCGGTGTGGATGCATAAGATTTTGATGGAGGATACGTTTAAACCCTCCATTGAACATCAACGGTGGCTAAATCTGGCTATGAAGGAAGTGATGAGAGCGGAGGTGTTGAAGCTCTTGAATGCGAGAATTATATACGCTATATCTGATAGTGAGTGGGTGAGCCCGGTGCAAGTGGTGCCAAAGAAAGGAGGCATGACGGTAGTAAAAAATGAGAAGGATGACCTTATTCCGACACGGACCATCACAGGATGGCGTGTATGTATTGATTATAGGAGATTCCATAAGGCAACGAGGAAAGATCATTTTTCTCTTTCTTTCATTGACCAAATGCTAGATCGTTTAGCCGGTTATGAGTACTACTGCTTCCTTGATGGCTATTCCGGTTACAATCAAATAGCCATTGCACCGGAGGACCAAGAGAAGATGACTTTCACATGCCCGTATGGAACGTTTACTTATCGACATATGCCGTTTGGCCTTTGCAATGCACCGGCAACTTTCCAACGGTGTATGATGGCGATATTTTCTGATATGGTAGAGGAGAAAATGAAAATCTTTATGGATGACTTCTCAGTCTTTGGATCGTCCTTTGATCACTGTCTCTACAATCTGGCGCTTGTTCTTGACCTGTGTGAAGAGAAGAATTTGGTTCTAAATTGGGAGAAGTGCCACTTTATGGTTAAAGAGGGGATCGTCTTAGGTCATCGAGTCTCTTCCAAGGGGCTTGAGGTAGACTGAGCAAAGATAGAAACGATTGAGAAGCTTCCGCCACCAATAAATGTGAAAGGAGTTCGAAGTTTCTTGGGGCATGCCGGCTTTTACCGGTGCTTTATTAAGGACTTCTCGAAGACGGTGAAGTCGTTATGTCACCTTCTTGAGAAGGATACTTCGTTTGAATTCAATGAAGCTTGCATGGAGGCGTTTAAGGCGATAAAGGAGAAGTTGATCATGGCTCCAATAATGGTTGCTCCGGATTGGGAAATGCCATTTGAGATAATGTGCGATGCGAGTGACTATGCCGTTGGTGCGGTGTTAGGCCAACGGAAGGAGAAGATCTTTCGCTCGATCTATTATGCAAGCAAAACATTGAATGACGCCCAGAAGAATTACACTACAACCCAGAAAGAAATGCTAGCGGTGGTCTTTGCTTGTGATAAGTTCCATTCATATATCATTGGATCAAAAGTGATCGTCTACACAGATCACGCGGCTATCCGGTACTTATTTGCAAAGAAAGATGCCAAGCCAAGGTTAATAAGGTGGATTCTCTTATTACAAGAGTTTGATGCGGAGATAAGGGACAAAAAGGGGAGTGAGAACGTTGTTGCCGACCATTTGTCGAGGTTGATCCTAGAAGACGTTGGTGACGAGTCTAATATCACGGAAGTGTTCCCTGACGAACAACTCTTTTCAGTAGAAAATACACTTCCGTGGTATGCTGATATTGTTAATTATCTTGCATGTGGCGTGTTACCACCTGACTTGACGGGAGCCCAAAGGAAGAAATTTCTTTTTGATGCTAAGTATTATCTGTGGGACGAGCCATTGCTATTCAAGAAATGTGCTGATCAGGTGATCCGGAGATGTGTTCCGGAAGAGAAAATGGCTAGTATTCTCTACCATTGCCATTCATCACCTTGTGGCGGCTATTTCGGTGCGACTCGGACAGCATCAAAAGTACTTCAATCAGGTTTTTACTGGCCCTCTTTGTTTAAAGATTCATATATGTTTGTAAAAACCTGTGATAGATGTCAAAGGGTAGGTAACATATCAAGGAGGCATGAATTGCCACTGATGTCAATTCTTGAGCTTGAGTTGTTTGACGTATGGGGCTTGGATTTCATGGGGCCATTTCCGCCCTCATTTGGGAAGGAGTATATTCTGCTAGCGGTGGATTATGTGTCCAAATAGGTCAAGGCCGTGGCAACACCTATCAATGATGCCAAAGTGGTGTTAAAGTTCCTTCAACATAATGTCATGACACGGTTCGGGACACCTCGAGCCTTAATCAGTGATGATGGGACCCACTTCTGTAACAAAATGCTCAATGCCTTGTTGGCAAAGTATGGAGTGAGGCACAAGGTGGCGCTACCATACTACCCACAGACAAATGGCCAAGTAGAAGTTTCAAACCAAGAAATCAAGCTAATTCTGGAAAAGACGGTTCATACAAATCGCAAGGATTGGGCGGTGAAGCTTGATGATACTTTATGGGCGTATCGCATGGCTTTTAAGACACCGATCGGCATGTCGCCGTATCGATTGGTGTTTGGGAAAGCTTGCCATTTGCTCGTTGAATTGGAGCACCGTGCATTCTGGGCGATTAACAAACTCAATTTTGACATAAAAGCTTCCGGTGCGCAACGTCTCCTCCAATTGAATGAAATGAAGGAATTCCGGCACGAGGCTTATGAGAATGCCAAGCTCTACAAAGATAAAACGAAGAGGTGGCATGACAAAATGATAGTCCGGAGGGAGTTCAGTCTGGGCCAACAAGTCCTATTGTTTAACTCAAGGCTGAGGCTCTTTCCCGGAAAGTTGAAGTCCAGGTGGTCTGGACCGTTCTGGATGAAGTATATCTATCCATTTGGAGCTATCGAGCTAGAAGTCGAAGACGGACAAACTTTCCGATCCAACGGGGAGCGGATCAAGCATTACTTCAAGGATGAAGAGTGAGTTGTGGAGAACATCTCCCTCGTTGAAGGATAGAGCCGGAATTCATAAATGTCCATGCTAGGGACGTAAAACCAAGCAACATCTTTTGATATGACAATGAGGGTAACGAATATTCCTAACTTTTGTATAAATACCTTTTTGGAGATCGTATTGATCTCGTAATACTAATTTTTTGTGGTGAATTGATGAGGTTAAATACTTAGGATTGATTTGCATGCTAAAACTAATTTGAGGATTGAAGAGGAAATAAGAGGCGTAGAGAAACAATGTGAAAACCTAAAGAAATCCAGCTTAGGTCCACACTAGTAAAAATTCGCCTAAGCAGTAAAACCACCGCCTAGGCGAACATTGGACAGAAAGGCTGAGAAAACATTTTGGCGTAATTTCGCCCAGGCGGTAAAACTACTGCCTAGACAAAAATTGGACAGAAAAAGTTAGCATTTTTACACTGCCGAAATTTTGCCTAGGCGGTAAAACCACCGCCTAGGCTTAAAATTGAAGAAAAGCTAAACTTTCACACTGGTGTAAACTCGCCTCGGTGGAAAACCTACCGCCTAAGTGGATTTACAATCAAATCAGGGTTTCACACTGGTGTAAACTCGCCCCGGCGGAAAAACCACCGCCTAAGCGAATTTACACCCGAAAGTTTTTTTTTTTTTAAAAAAGGCACTAATCCTACTAAGCGGTAAAACCACCGCCTAGGCGAATATACGTGAACTCTGTTTTTAAAACGCACAGTCCACTTCGTAAACGGCATTTCCCTCCTAAAAATTTCAAGAAACCTCTCAATTACACCATCCCAAATTCCTTCCTCCTATTAAAGATTCATTCTATAGTGCTAAAAACTTGGATTTTCACCAAGAATCTTCGTCCAAACGAGGAATTTCTCTGCCTATTCTCAAAAAATTAGGGTTCGAAGGGTGAAACAGTGCGAAATCGCCATTCTCCACTGATTTGATCAAATTTTTCAACAAGTAAGTGTCAATGATCTTATTCTTCACTTCGTTGTTGAATTATTTACTTCAGTTGTTCATTTATTTCAACGAAACATTGGATTTGACTGGAACCCTAAACCCTTTTAAACCCTAAGTTGCGGTTTTTATGCTATTTGGGATTGAGGAATGATAAACCCTATCATATTTTTGTGTTGATATACAATGTGAATCATGTAGTTTGCGCTACATTGCGACAAAAATGTGATTTGGTTATGGTTAGTGGGATATCTTGTGAGTTTTGTATTGATTGACTTTGGTTCGCTGACTAGGGTTTGAATTATTTGTTCTATTGTTATTATCGTGGTTGGTGTTGTGATTTTAATTTTCAGGGAAAATGGCAAAGCGCAGGGCTGCCAAGCACCCAAGAACAGACGAACCTCCGTTCGCGTCGGACTTCAATTCCCTTAAATTTGTTTCTAAGCAGGTTGAGGAGCAGTATAAAGAGCATGAGAGTAAGCGGCCAGGCATCCGTCAAAGAGAATTTGGGCCTTTGAATGATCTTCCTGAAGAAATCAGAACTGTGATCGTACAAAGACGATGGGAACAGTTCTGTGCTCAACCTTCAATAGGAAAGTTGCCCCTTGTTCGAGAATTTTATGCAAACATCGCAGAGGCCACAGGGTTTCAAACACGGGTTCGAAACATTCCCATCTTGTTCAGTGCCGATCATTTTAATGAATTGCTAGGGTTGACGGAGCCTGAAGCTTCAAGAGATTTATCCGATGCCGCCTCACCGACAATGAGTGCGGTGATTCAAGCCTTGACGATAGGAAACGCACAGTGGACCAACACATGGCAGGACCAAGCAATCTTCAAGCCGTGGTTTCTGAAACTGATCCCAAAGATTTGGTTTTCATTTATTTGTGCTAATTTGCTCCCGATGACCCATGTGTCTGACGTGTCCAAGGAGAGAGCTTTCATGCTCTACGGCATCGATAGAGGGACGCCCGTAAACGTCGACTGGCACATTTATTCTTCCATACTTCATACTACCAAGACGAAAAAGGGTGGCCTTCCTTTTCCTTCCTTTCTCACCGCGCTCTTTCAACGAGCCGGAGTTCGAATCACGTCCATAAGCCCCTTTTATCCTGTGAAGCCACTTGATCTAGCAATGATTAACAGGTTATGGAAAGGCAGACTAGGTGAAAGAAAGGAGGGTCAAGAAGATGAAGAAGCCGATCCTTCGGAGTCGCCAACGCCTACAACCATCCGAGGCCAAATCACCCAAATCTCACGAGATGTCCGTAGTCTCCAGTCTGAGGTGAGCCAACTTCAAGCTAATTTGGCTCGGATGGAGAACTACATAGAGTCCTACATCCGGCAACAAGATCAAAACCAACGAGTCATATTCGAGCATCTTGGGATCGACATGGCGCGTTATACGCCTGTGCCGCCTTCCAAGCCGGATGAGCCGCCACCGCCATCTCCTCCACAATGAATGGTAGGAGGTTAGACTTCTATATCTTCCCTCCTAGGTATGTGTCCACCCTAGTTTCAATACATATTTTTCTATTCTGCTATTGGGTTCGCTGCTTAGGCAGTGGGGACACTGCCTCGTTCAAGTTTGGGGGGAGTATGACCTGCAATGCATGTAGTTTTTATTTTTTTTCTTGGGGGGATAAGAAGGATGAAAATTTTTTGATGTAAAGGGGATAAAAATTCTTTTTGTGTACAAATTTATTTATTAATGTTAAAATTTTTGTAAATTTTGAAATTCTTTTTGTTATACATGTGTAATGTTTAGCTATGCATGTGTAAGGATAATTAGCATAGGTAATATTAGTTTGTAGAATTAGAATAGAATTGTTAATGAATTGAGTTGTACAAGCATGCTGAGTTTTTGAGTTCGTCCGAACCATATTCCGATGATGAAAATTACCCCCTAAATTGTGTTTTAAAGTCGGGGGTAATGCCATTCACGTTTGTTTTGTGTGCTTAGCATGTCGATTAGGTAAAAAATATTTTGATCCTAAAATCGCACGATTGCATAAACCCGTTGTATAATTAATTGAACGATTGGACATCGATTATTCAGTAATAAGTTCATGACAGAAATGAGGAATCTAGAACTTGACTGGGGGAGGCTTGAGGCAAAATTATAGGTAAGGTAATTCCGGAGGCATGATATAGGCCCTCATTTTTTTCGCTTGAACCATTTGAAACTAACCTGAAAAGTTATTCTCTCGTTCTATTGTTGAAGCCATAAAAGTTTCTCACTTCTGAACTTGTTTCTATACTTTAACCAAGTAAATCTTTCAGAACCATTGTCGCTAGGAATAAAAGTGAAAATTGAGTGAAAACAAGTAGCATTAGATTATGTTAACTTGAAGCGGGCAATCGGAGTTTCAGTATTTTTGGTTAAGTATAAGAGTATTCACTTGTCAATCCTGTAGTAGTATCTAAACACCCCTAAAATTGTATAAAATTGAATAAGTTTAGGGGTGTACTTAAAAAAAAAAAAAAAAAAAAAAAAAAAAAAAAAAAAAAAAAACTATATGAATATAGTGTTTAAATTCGATAGTTTTGACAAGTGAATACAAGTTTACTAAATCCTGTTCAGGGTAATATGTTTAAAGATATGGGAGTCATGAGAACGATTTAGCGACAAGCGTTTGTACCTCGGGTATCATTAAAATAATAACGAGTTTCTATTTCTACGATACCCTTGGCCGTTATCCAAAGCCTGACCAAGCCCTATTGATCTCGGTGAATTTCTGAACCTACATTAGTGGATAGTTGAGCCCAGTCAAGCATATGGCTTCCCTAAATGTTTTAACAAATTTAAGTCATGACCTTATTCATTGAATAATCCAATCCGGCGTTTGATTTGTTATATATCCGAGTTCTCACACACACACATTTCAATAAGATCTAAAATGATTTGAACTGATATTGAGTGTTGAAATTCTAGAACACCACGTGGTGTGTGTTATTCCTTAACCGGATCTAATTACAGGTTGTTGAGGGAAGAAGAGTATGGTTTCTTTGACTAAACTTACATCTCACAGGTGTGTACTTATTAATTGTTAATGATTACGTATCTATAGTTTAGGATGTAGCTAATTAGTGTAGTTAGTGTTATTTAGCATTAGGGTGTTTTGCTCGAGGACTAGCAAAATTCCAAGTTTGGGAGTATTTGATAAGTGTAAAATGTCTATCTAATTCTAAACCGAATTTGCCAGTTTTCGAGTACTTTATTTAAGTTTGAATATCGTTTTAGTTATTTTTATTAGTCAGGAGCAGGGAAGTAAACAATCGGCAAACCGAGCGAAATGGTGTGAAAAGGGTAGCCAAAAAGATGGAAAAAAAGAGGTTTCAAATAACAGAGCGATTCCACCTAGGCGAAGTTTCCACTGCCTAGGCGGAAATTTAACAAAAAGAAGCAAAAACTGAAGATTTGAAATCTGCTTAGGCGAAGTTTCCACCGCCTAGGCGGAAATTCATCAGAACGCTGGATGAACTGAACTGCTGGATAGAGCTGCACTGCTGTAAATCCGCCTAGGCGAAGTAGCTACCGCCTAGGCGGAATTCCATCAGAAAGATAAGGAGCCAAGAAATTAGTCCTCCGCCTAAGTGAAGATTCTACCGGTTAAGCGTAATTCTAACCGACTTAAACTCCGCCTAAGCGAAGTTTCTACCGCTTAGGCGGAAATCGCAGAACATGTCAAAATATCTGTTTAGATATTTTTGAACTCCTAGGCCTTTAAATACCCCTTGGCCACGTCTGAAACGTTTGTTGAAGAACCCTAACCCTAGAAAAGAGCTCTTAAGCTATATCTTGAAGATCAAGAAGGAGGTTCATCATTCGGATAAAGAAGGATAACTTGTAGATCGATCATTAGTGACAGTGAACCGTTTTACTTCCAGATTTGATCGTTTCTCTCTTGTTTTATTCTTTGTAATCACTTTTTCATATCTAAGAATGTTGAATCCCTCTTATTTTGTATGGTATATGGCTAAGATCTTATAGTAGTAGTTAAATGTTACTTAGGAGTAGTCGAAATCATGTAACCGTTTAGTTGAGTAAATTTATGTTACTTTAACGTGTTGTTTGTCTAAATCCGATTGTGTTTATCGTTTTTCTTGATATTATGCTTGTATTGATAAACCGAGAATACGGGGTTTGACACTCGGGAGAGGTAACCCTGGATTCAGATTAGGGTAAATACAACGTGACGTTCTAACGACCCGGGAGGGCGTTAGAATGTATGAAACTCATGACGTTGGCTCAAAACTCACGCGACCTAGGGTCGTTAAAGCGTTGAAGGGGACTTCTTCGTTGACACGAAGTCGTGTAATCCCTCGTTTTACACTCGGGAGAAGTAGCGGAGGAGATATTGATACAGAGGTTGTCGGATTAGATAAAAATCGTTATAGCTAACTAAATGAAATCGATTATGCATTATATGAAAGAGATTTATACCTAAGTAATTAGTGTAATTAAAACTAACTTTATAGTTGTAATTTATCTTAGTATAGTAATTAGAAAACAAACAAAATTTGATTAGTCGAGATAATATGAAACTATTGAAATCGCAATACTTAACCGAATTACCTGCCGTTCCCAGTGGAACGATATCCGATCCTAAAAGATCCATTATATTAAAACTAGACCTCGTACACTTGCGAGTAGTCCAATTACCGCGAGGAGGAAACATGGTATGAATCCTCGCGCGTACAGTTAGTGTTCCCACTTTTCTCAACCCAACTAGGATGGTTGGGTTGGATTGAGTTGAGAATTTTGTTTCCTACTAGAAACAGAATTGCGTTTGGTAAAGTCAATTTTGTTTTGTGCTGAGAATAAAATTGTGTTTGGTAACGATATTATCCTAGAATTTTTTCCAAACAATTGTTTTTTTTTTTTTTATTTCTTTTTTTTTTTTTCATTTTCTTTTTCTTCTATTCTCTTCCTTCGTCTTTATCTTCACCGATTTCATTCATTTGACATCTTCACCTGTTCCTTCGAACAGATTGGAGCTGAAATCATCGAACAGAAATCATCGCAAAAAGCAGTGGTTTTTTTCGAACCCGAAATCTAGCAGACGAACCCATAGAGCTGACGAACCCTAAACGAAAATCAAAATCGATTTCAATTTCGAAATCTAAAATCGAAATCGAAATGAAAGTGAAGAAATTGAAATCCAAAAGCGTTTGAGAATGCGATTTTGAAATAAAAAATCAAAATAGAAATTGAAATCAAAAATCGATTTCGTGTGATGAAGTTAACAAATTTTCATTTTGATTTTTGATTTCGAAATCGAAATCGAAAAGCGAAATCGATTTCATTTTTTGATTTTGATTTTGAAATAAAAAATTGAAATGAAAATTTGTTAACTTCGTCAATGATGGCAGAGAAAACGATAGCGATAAAGAGATAACGGTGACACACAGGCAACGAGTAGACGAAGAACTGAGACGACGAAGTGGAGAGGTGGAGGCGAGGACAAAAACACAGAGACGAGGAGGTGAGGATGATGATGAAGACGAAGACACAGAGGGAAAAAAGAAAAAAAAAAAGAAAAAAAACTCTCGTAGTTAACAGAAGTTGAACATGTCTCATTAGCAATAAGAAAAATACTGAGCGTGTCCTCTTCTTTGGGTTGAGTTTTTTAGGTACAAAAAAAAAAAAAAAAAAAAAACCAATTTTTGTTTCTCATTTCCTTAGGATTTTGATAATCAATTCTCATTTTTTGGGTTAGGTTGGGTTGAGTTTTGTGTTGCCAAACACGTTCCCAAAAATCAATTCTAGAATTTTTGGGTTGGGTTGGGTTGGGTTGGAATAAAAACACTAACCAAATAGGGCCTAACCAAATGAGGCATATGAATCCCTCCATAAACTATGTGGGCCCCACACCGAATCCTACAACAAAACCCTTGAAACCCTAAGTTTGAAAAAACAACCAAACGACCCTTCCAACTGTAACTATGTGTTGGGTAAATTATTGCCACTCCCAACTTTGAGAGAATCCAATGACCCACTTCACAAATGAAGACAAATAACTAGGTGAACTGCACATGGAAAATGAGAAAAAGAAAAATCTATAAAATTGGGCAAAGGCAGGCAAAAGTTTCGACTTCTCAATCTTCATGTGTTTAGATTGCCAATTTTATCAAATCTCCTCTATAAATAGAGGAGATGAACAAGGAGAAATAATAACTTCTCTACACAGAAAATTGTAAAGAGAGAAAGTGATAAAAAAACTCCAATTTTTAAGAAGATTAGTGAGAGCCAATTTGTGAAATTTAACCAACAAATTGAAAACAATATCTTTGTGTATTGTTTGAGTGATCCACCAAAATGTGAGATTTGTAATCCCATTATTTATTATAGTAGAATATTGAAGCGGCCTAGGAGTCTTGTGATTTTTACCTTCAATTGAGGAGGGTTTTCCACGCTAAAATCCGCTGTGCTATCTCTGTTCTATTTTTTTTGGGAAAACATTCTGGGACTGTGGAAATATAATTTTTTACTGAATTATCTTGTCATCTTTCCCAACAAAGTGGTATCATAGCTTGGAGTCCAGTAGAGGAAGAGATCATATACGTAGTATACTACACTAGTATATACGTATATATGGGCACCGCTCATATATACGTACATATATGATACTATTCATAATATTTATACGGGATGTATATAGTATCTATACTATACTATTCATACAGTACTATTCACAATATTTATACGGGATGTATATGTATACAATATCAATACAATACTGTTCATACGATATTATTCACACCTACGGGTATTATTCACATAATATTGCACGCGGTATTATTCATCGGCGGCAAAGTACTGGACCCAGTTAAACCTACTGATTCAAACCTGTGATTGAGATAGAGGAGAGCACATGCAACATAATCAAATTGATTGCATTTAACTATGCAATTTGGAAGCCAAGGATAGAGGATCTTTTGTACATAAAAGATTTGTGGAAGCCTATTGTAATGCCGACATAGGAGGCGGCATCGACAACGGATGACAAAATCGACGAAACAACAACATCAACCACGAGCACATCGACAACCCCATCAGACACTGACTGGACCGTGCAGAACCGAAAATGTGATGCCCAAATTCGGCAATGGATTGACAAGAGCATTTTTCAAAATTTTGCTAATGAACATGATGTTTATGTTCTTTGGCGAAAGTTGGAGAAAATGTATGCGAGAACAACCACACAGAATAAAACAAATTAGATGTGCCTATTAGTCAATTTGTAATACAAAGATGGAAGCAGTGTATCGGAACATATGAGTGAATTCCAAGGTATTGTTAATCAACTCAATTCTATGAAAATGATAATAGATGACAAGTTGCAAGCGTTACTGAAGTTGAGTTCTCTTCCAAAGAGTTGGGACACATTAGTCGTGTCAATTAGCAACTCTGTTCCAGATGGAAACTTTACCATGGATATGGTAAAAGATAAAATGTTGAACGAATAGTCTAGACGAAACGATGAAGGATACGCTCCTAAGTCTAAAGCCCTTGTTGATAGATGAAATTTATTCATTTATTTTCAAACCGAATTTGGTAGTTTTTGAGTATTTTTATAGTGTTTTAATTTCTTTTAATTAGTTTTTATTTGTTTTTATATAAATCAGGTGTTTGGGACGAAAATGAGCTAAAACGGTTGAAAATCACTCTGCATTTATGAATTTGGCCTTTTTACTCATTTTTCCACCGTTCTTCTACCGCCGTTCCACCGATTAGCTTGATTTTCAAACACTACAAATGAATAAATTAAAACAATATAAAAACAGTAAAAAAAACTACCAAATTCGGTTTGGAAATAAATGGATAAATTCCACCTATTATTTGTCTCAGAAAAACAAGGCAGGCAAGAGAGGCGTGGGAGAAACAGAAGTTGAAATCCCTACGGTCAAGAAAGAGGACTTTCTAAATTCAAATTTAGATTTGACAAGAAGTGTCATCACTGTGGCAAACCCAAACATTTCATTCTAGAATGTCGGAAGTTGAAGGCGGAGCAATCCCAAAATCAAGAAGCCAAAACTCGAACAAATGACACCACTACTGTCATTAATGAAGCTGCCACTGTTCGAGGTGATTACTATGTCAATCTTGTATCACAAGATTCCACTTGGGTTATTGACTTAGGCGCCTCCTTCCATGTCATGGAACGACTAGATTTCTTCTCATCTTACACTCAAGGAGAATTCAGACGTGTGAAAATATGAAATAATGGTGCATCTAAAATTGTTGGTATCGGCAATGTTTGTCTCAAAACCAATCTTGGATGCAAGCTACTTTTGAAAGACGTGAGATATGCCCCTGATATTCATCTCAACTTAATCTCTACCAGGAAGCTTGACAACGAGGGCTACAACAATTACTTTGGTGAAGGCAGATGGAAACTTACCAAAGGTAATTTGTTGGTAGCAAAAGGCAAGAAGGACACTTCTCTCAATCTCACGGAAGCCAAGTTATACAGAGTAGACATGAATACAATCAGGAAAGAAGTCCCCACCAAGCTATGGCATAAGCAGCTCGGACATATGAGTAAAAAATGTCTTAAAATCCTTTCCAAGAAAGAGTTATTGCCAAGAATGAAAGGTACACCATTGCACACCTGTATTGATTGCGCTATGGGAAAGCAACACAGAGTTACATTTCAAACTCATCCATCATCTAGAAAGAAGAATATTCTGGATCTGATACACACATATGTCTGCTCAATGAGTCATAAGTCATTGGAATGTGCTCTTTACTTTGTGAATTTCATTGACGACCACTCTAGAAAATTGTAGGCCTTTGCCTTGAAAAACCAAAGATAAAGTGGTGGAAATTTTAAAGCAGTTTCATGTAAAAGTTGAGATAGAAACTGGAAAATATTTGAAGTGTGTACGTGCATACAACGGAAGCGAATACCGCAAACCATTCGAAGAGTACTGCAGGAAATTTGGCATCAAGTTGGAAAAGTCAGTACCCAAGACACCTCAGCACAACGGTGTTGCTGAGATGATGAACAGAACCATCTGTGAAAAAGTCAGATGTATGTTGTTAGATGTAAAGCTGCTGAACTCCTTTTGGGGGGGAGGCAATGAGGACAACACTTGATTTAATCAACCTTTCTCCATTAGTTCTACTTAACTATAATGTGCTAGAAAGAGTTTAGACGGGGAAAGACGTTTCACACAAACACCTAAAAGTATTTGACTGCAAAGCGCTTGTTCACATCCAAAAAGATGAGAGGTCCAAGCTGGATGGAAAGGAAAAAAAAATGCATCTTTGTGGGATACGCCCATGAAGAGTTCGGCTACAGGCTTTGGGATCCTATTAGTAAAAGGATCATCAGAAGTAGAGACGTGATGTTTCTTGAAGATTAGATAGTTAGAGACTTTGAGAAACCAAAAAAGCCACAACTAGATGAATTTCCAGTAGATCTCAAACTTAGTTCTTCACCAACAAATTCCAGCGATGAGGGAACAATACTAGATCCTGATAATGTTACTCCATCAGCTGGTAGTTCGGAACCAGAATCGATTCCGGAACAAGTCTAACAACAACCGAGAGGCTCTACCCGAGAGCGATAATCGAGTTGCATATATTCTCCTCATGAATATTCAATGCTCACTGAAGGTGGAGAACCTAAGAGTTATGAAGAAACTGTTGCAGATAAGTATAGGGACGAGTGGTTAAAAGTTATGCAAGAAGAGATGAAATCCTTGCATGAGAACCATATATTTGATCTGGTGAAACTATCGTAGAGTAGGAAAGCTCTCAAGAACAAGTGGATGTACAAGAAACAATTGAGAAAGTCATTTGCAATAAAGGACTTAGGAGCAGCAAAGCATATTCTTGGCATGACGATTACCCGTGACAGACAGAATTGCAGAATCTGGCTATCTTAAAAATGTTATGTTGAAAAGGTTCTTGAAAGATTCAACATGCATAAAGTTAAGGCTGTTAGTTTTCCACTTGCAAGCCACTTCAAGTTGAGTGCGAAACAATGTCCTTCAAGTAAGGAGGACATATTAGAAATGGATAGGGTGCCTTATGCATCGGCGGTTGGCAGTTTGATGTACGTCACGGTATGCACCAGACCAGACATCGCTCACATAGTCGATGTAGTGATCCGTTTCCTTTCAAATCCTAGAAAAGAACATTGGGAAGTAGTCAAATGGGTACTTAGGTATCTCAGGGGGACATCCGGTCATTGTTTATGTTTCGGCAATGGTAAATGTAAGACCCCGACTTTTGACCTACATAAAATTCAAGCCGCGTTTTATTATTTCAAAATAATAATAATAATAATAAATAAATAAAAATATACCGGGGTAGATTTCAATATTTATTTTATGAATTGAAATTTTAGTGGGTTGTATTGAAATTTTGTATAAACATTAAAATATAGTTTGGGTTTAATTGCTACCCAACATATTATAAGGGGAGGTTTGTGTAATATTACAAAAATATCTTCATTTTATTTATAAAGAGAGAGAATGGAAGTTGGTGAAGTGTTAAGGGGGTGGCATGGGCTTTGTCCGGCCGGTGAGCTCATGCATATATATATATATATATAGAGAGAGAGAGAGAGAGAGAGAGAAATCAGGAGAATGATTGAAGAAGGATCGCGAAGAAGAGAGAGAAGGAACGGGGAAGAGAAAGGAAAGCCGAAGAGAATGGAAGAGAGAGAGAGGTTGGGTCAGCAGTTTGGTTCGCCGGTAGGGGGTGCTGCTGTTGTGTGTGTGTGTGTGTCCCTGTTTTTGTTGGGGGATGAGGTGTGTGCCGTGTGTATGTGTGTTGTTCCATTTCCCGGCAGTGTGTGTTGTGTGTATATGCTCTATTTTGCCTGCAGCAGGTCGTCACCGTCCATCCGTCATGGGTGCTGTTGTGTATGTGTGTGTGCTGCGTGCATGTGTGTGGGTGTATTTCTTTATTTGTTTGGTCATGCAGGTGTGTGCGTGTGTTTTTTGGTTCGGGTTGGTGCTGCCGTCGGGGTGTGTGTGTATTTGATCGAACGTGTGTGTGTGTGTGTGTGTTTTGAATCGGTTGTTCTTGGTGCGTGCGTGAGCTGCTGTATGTGTATGTGTGTTTTTGTGTGTATGTGTGGGTGATCGTTGCAATTGGTAGTGGTGACTGCCGGAGTTAGTGAGGAAAGTGAGAGTGGTCGGCTGGAAAATTGACAAAACAGAGCAGAAGGGAGGAAGAGCATCCTCCTAGGCGGTAGAAAGTTCGCCTAGGCGGTGGTTGATCAGTGTGCAGAATGAGAGAAAGTTCGCCTAGGCGAAAGTTTCTCGCCTAGGCGGTGGGCCGTCAGTGTGTAACTCAGAACTGTAAAGGAGCTCGTTCGCCTAGGCGGTGGATCGTCCGCTTAGGCGGTGGGCAGCAGTAAGCAAAAATCAAGGAATTCGTGTTGAGGTCGACAATCGATTGGGAGCGGGTAACATTTCTCGTTAAAATTACATGATTTATTAATTTAATTATTAGAGTCGAAGTTGTCGAAATGATGAAAAACAAATAATGAGATTGTTTATAGGAACAAAGTTTATATATAGTAAACCGTAACGGAACGATGTTAACTAAATGATAATATTCCTAAAGAAAACGCGGGAAATAGGAAAATTTCAGAAATGAGGATTTCATAGTATGGTTAGATTAATTCTACATAAAATATTAATTTAGGTTCTGTCACATATAGGTTCACATTTATCGGAAGTTCAATAACGGATAGTTGGTGGAGCTTTCGAGAGCAGAATATCAGGTGAGTGTACTGCCTTCTTGCCAAACTATTTATATATAGACATATGATGAAATCTGTGTTTACTTCCACTGTATGATTTCAAAATGATATTGGATCGAACAGGTTTTTGGAGTGAGTTGGTGAAACGAATTTTTGGGGAATTGTGTTGGTTTCTGAAAAGAAAATATTTGGTTTTCATAAAAATAGAGAGGGGAAAAATCGTTCTGTTAAAATTAGACGGTTTTCAATCAAAAGTGAAAAATATGATTTTCGGATTTAAAAGTTGATTTTGCGAAAAAGAGGTGGACGTTGGTGATTTTGACGGTATTGATGAGATGGTGATTTATATTATGGTCTATCCAGTGGGTGGTCCAGCAGATGGATATTTATTTGTGATTTGGTGATGATATTATTGAGTTGACTATGTCATAGTTTATGATGTCCTGTCCGGAGGGTGGTCCGGCAGGTGGTGATTCATATTATGGTCTGTTCGGAGGGTGGTCCGGCAGATGAATATTTATTATGGTGATCGATATTATGTGGTGATTTATATTATTGGCCTCCGGAGATGTCCGGTAGGCGGTGATCTGTGCAGTTAGGTTCACTAGGAAGGCATATCCTACGGATGGTTACGGTACCATTGCAACTCCCGATCGTGAGGTTAAACGATCACTATGGCTAGCTGGTAGTGTGGTGATGTGGTGTTTTAATTTCGTATTTGGTGATTTATAATATATATGGTGATTGGTCTTATTTTATATTGGATAAGTTTGAATGGAACTTATTTATATCGCCTTATTTTCACTGCTTATATACTGGAGATTTTACCGGTTGTATGGTGTTTATATATTTACGCTTGATTTATTTAAATGTTATATTATTTAGAAGATATTATTATTATTATGTAGAAAATGATTTTTACTAAGAAGACAGTACACTCGCAGGTGAAACAGTTAGGAGTCGGTCCCCTACTGGCACTAGGTAGAGCTATGTGATGGAGTCATATGGGCGATTGAGAGAAGTTGTCAAAAGCGAACCTATAAAAGGTTCATGGATAAATATTTTTAGTTAGGAAAAATTTCGGGACGGGTGTGTCCCCCATAATAGATGTTTGTATTATTAAGTGTGTATATATTGTCATTCATTAGTTATTTGGGTTTTTTTTTTTTTTTTTGTGATGTCATGTTGTAGTCACGTCAGTCTCGGGATGATGGGTGTCCGGGACGGGTTGTGACAGTAAACCTGTATTGGAAGGATATACAGATGCAAATATGGCTGGTGATATAAATTCAAGAAAATCCATATCCGGATACCTGATAACATTTGGAGGGAGAGCTGTTTCGTGGCAATCACGATTACAAAAATGTGTTGCCCTATCCATCACAAAAGCATAATACATCTTGATCACTGAAGGATGTAAGGAGATCCTGTAGATGAAGAAGTTTCTACATGAGTTGGGTCAGAATTAAGAGAAGTATGCACTTCACTGCGATAGTCATAGTGTAATCCACCACAGTAAGAACCCAATTTTTCACTCGAAGTCTAAACACATCGACGTAAGATATCACTGGATTCATAAATGTTTTAGAAAATAAGTTACTACAACTTGAGAAGATCCACACCAATGATAACAGGACCGACATGATGACGAAAGCTATACTAAGAGAGCAGCTCGAAATTTGTAAGGAAGTTGCAGACTTGACTTTAACCCAAATTGGTCGTGAAGGGGAAATTTGTTGGGTCAATTATTGCCACTCTCAACTTTGGAAGAATTCAATGACTCTCTTTACAAATGAAGACAAAGAACTAGGTGAGATGCACATGAATAATGAGAAAAAGAAAAGTCCACAAAATTGGGCAAAGACAGGCAAAATTTCGATGCCCACTCTCAATCTTCCTGTGTTTAGACTGCCAAGTTGATCAAATCTTCTCTATAAATATAGGAGATGAATAAGGAGAAATAATAAGTTCTCTACACAGAAAATTGTAGAGAGAGAAAGTGAGAGAAAACCCCAATTTTTAAGAAGATTAGTGAGAAACAATTTGTAAAATTTTACCCACAAATTGAATACAATATCTTTGTGTATTATTTGAGTGATCCACCAAAATGTAAGGTTTGTAATCTCATTATTTAGTATAGTGGGAGATTTAAGCAGTCTACGGGTCCGGTGGTTTTTACCTTCATCTGAGAAGGGTTTTTCACGCTAAAATTTTCTGTGTTATCTCTGTTCTATTTTGGTTTGGGAAAATGGTCTAGGACTGGAAATATAATTTTTCACTAAATTATCCAGTCATCTTTCCCAACACTATGTTGTCTGGATCCGGTTAAGTGGAATAGGAAACCGAATACTAACCCTAGCTGCGGCCTTTCTCTATGCAGTCCTCACGAACCGGGTCCTCCTTGTCGACCACGGAACCGACATTCCCAGTCTTTTATGCGAACCGTTTCTTGACGTTTCGTGGCTACTCCCATTGGATTTTCTGATCGTCAAAGAATTCAAAAAAATTGATAAAAAATTTCCATTTTGTTATGGAAAAATGTTGAAAGATAATGATTCGGGTAATAAGTCGTTTTCACCGTTATTCTATATTCATTTGGCCCACGATTACGACGATCAAGACAAGCTATTCTTCTGCGATCAAGATCAAAGCTTTCTCAAGAAAGTGCCGTGGTTGGTGATGAAAAGCGACAATTATTTTCTCCCGTCTCTGTTTTTGATCCCTTCGTTTGAAAAGAATTGAATTCTCTCTTCCCGGAAAAAGAAACGGTTTTTCACTTCTTGGGTAGGTATCTATTTCACCCGACGAAACAAGTTTGAGGGCTTATTACAAGGTACTTCGATTCCTATTTGGCCTGTGTTGGCGAAAAAATTGGAATCCAAATCCGGGTCTTTAACACCGATACCGGCCTGTTCAAACACGTACTGGACCAGAATTTGGGTTGCGCCGTGAACGAGAAGTTGTTGCCAGAGAGCGACCTGTCGGATTCGTCGGAATCTGTGTTTAAACTGCTGGAAAATAGAAAGACAAAAGCCGTGTTAATGACATCTTTGAACTCCAGCTATTTCGAGGCGGTGAGGGACATGTATTGGGAATATCCGACCGTCAATGGGGATATAATTGGTATTTACCAACTGAGCCACAAGGAGTATCAGCAGACGGAGAAGCGGATCCACGATCAGAAGGCGTGGGCGGAGATGTATTTGTCGAGCTTGATCGATAAGTTGGTTACAAGCTCGTGGTCAACGTTCGGGTATGGGCGCAGGCTCTTAGTGGATTGAGTCCGTGGATTCTTAACAAGCCGGTGAATCGGACGGTCCCGGATTCGCCCTGCCGGCGGGCTGTGTCGATCGAGCCATGTTTTCACGTGCCTCCGTTCCCTGACTGCAAGAGGAGGGTGGGGATTGACACGGAGACGGTAGTGGCCCATGTTAGGCATTGCGAGGATATGAGCTCGGGCCTCAAGGTCGTCAATCGTCATGAGGAGCCGTGGTGAAGTAGGTTTTGTTAAAATTTAATTTAGTGGAATTCGACAATTTGTTGGGGAGATTTCAATTTGGATGAGAGATTTTTCTCTCTTAAATCTTTCTTAAGCATTGTAATAATTAGTAACGTTTATAACCCATATAGTTTGCTATTGTTGTTTGCATGTTTTTTTGTTCTGTATATTCCACTGTAATCACTACTAACATTAGGTGTCCAGGTTTTGTTATACTTTAGTTGATTTTTTCCCTTGGTAAAGAAGTTTTTGTTTCTTAGACATATCCGGTGTGGTTAAACCCCGTCATATCCCCCACCCGCACACACATATATCACTGATCACCATCAATTTTTGCTTGACAAACATGTGATGTGTATAATACCCATGACCGTGTCGGTTAGCTTTGAGTATTTATAAGATGGTGACCACCAAAAATATTCCAACGAGATATTTTACAGATCAGTGATATTGGTATTATCCATTTGTGCGCATTTTCAACCAATTTTTTTGGCCGCATCTTTCCCCAATATGTCATATGTCAAAATGACATAATCTAAATTAAGATTTTAAATCGTGGTATCAGATTACATAACTGTACCGATCACGGTGTAACGGTATCAGGAGAATATGTAACCGTTAATAAACATATTCTAATAAGTATTATGATATTTAATTACATATACAACACAATAGAGATATGAAAAAGGACGAAAAAATCGTCGTACTGAACAATCTTAGAAGAATGAGATGATGCACACAATATGAATAAGAACAATTTACGATTTTACATATCTATCTACCACAATTTAATTTCTATTTATCAAGAAAAAAAAATAGGATTGAAAATTAAACCAAAATTACCCAATTTTTTAGTTACACAATTTAGTTTCAAACCAAAAATATTTATTAAACAATTTGTTTCTAGAGGTTCGATGGTGGGCTAGTGGTAAGGCCTGTGGATCGAATCTCACCGGGTGTGTAAGTTAAAAAAAAGAAAAAAAATGTTTCTAGGGCTAAAATTAAACAAAATATGTAAAAAAAAATTAAAATATATAAACTATATACATATATGTAATATATATGTATATACAAATTAATAAAAAAAATCTAAGCAACAAACTTACAGATCGGGCCGAAAAAGGAGAAATTTGATTTGTTTATTTTTTAATGAAAAAATCCTTCTAAATCGTGCTGAAAATGGACTGTTTCATCTTGGATTTAGCTTGGAAGGCTTGAGTTTGGGAAGAAATGGGGAGGAAATGGAGGAGATGAGGAAGAAATGAGAGAGAAATGAAGATTTTTCAGGCTTTCAGCTTCTGAAAAAAAAAATTCTGATGGAGGTAGGGAGTCTAGGGATGCTAGTGGAAGGCTGAACAACCCAAAGATTCTCAGTATTCCAGCTTGTAATGGTGTTAATGGTCGTTACGCATAACCATAACAGGGTTAGACCCCGTTACGGGCCTATAACAGGCCGATTCAGTGTGAATCAGCTGAACAATGGATTATTGGCCAGTAAACAAAAAAAGGGGCCAATAAACAGTTACATATCGTCCATTATGATACATAACAGCCTATACTGAAAACCTTGATTTGGATCACTCACATCATTTTCTTTCAAGTTAATAACACTAATGCCATTAATTAAAAAACTCCATACTTCAAAACGTTTTATGCCTATTTTCTTGTAAATTATCTCGAAATCAACTTGTTTATTCACTAGTGAGTTGCATCATGAATATGTTCATTTTAAGCGTCCTTAAAATCCACCAATTAATGATGTTTTTTTATTCTATTTTCCGCTACAACACTTAGGTGCTTATAAGTCCCATTATAGCCATATGTTCTTTGAATTGCTCCAAAGACAACCCCTTGATCATAGGGTCTGCTATCATTTCATATGATGGAATATAACTATATTTAATTTCCTCTCTTTAATATATATTGATTATAGTGATAATTCACATCAATATG
Organism: Eucommia ulmoides; assembly: GCA_016647705.1. Taxonomy (NCBI): domain Eukaryota; kingdom Viridiplantae; phylum Streptophyta; class Magnoliopsida; order Garryales; family Eucommiaceae; genus Eucommia; species Eucommia ulmoides. The sequence goes on along the minus strand of CM028334.1, from coordinate 10,036,958 downwards.
TTCGTCTTTGAGGTTGTTTCTTATACTTTTTTTTTTCCTTTTTTCTTTTAAAGAGTCATTGGACTAATTATCAGAAAACACATTGACTGGTCTAGTAGGTATACCCGATTTTAAACCACCAACAAAATGCTTAATATATACTGGATTACTTACCTATATGTTGCAAGCCATGTATTATGTTCTACAGGGTAAATTTTGCAATACAACTCTAGTTCTTACATAACCAAGAAACAATCATTCCACCTAACATAAATGCATGGCCAATTGTAGATTTTCTGTCGTCTATATCACCTACAAAAATCTACATTGCAATATCCATTTATTACTAGATCACCTAATCCAAAACAAAGTCGCATAGGTTTGGTTCTTTTCATATATTTGAAAATACGTTAAACTACTTGTGAACGTGATATACTAGGGTTGGATTGATATCTGCTTACTATACCCACCGCATAACATATATCTGGTCTAGTGCTAGTCATAGCTGACGCGCTCCAATTTTCCGAAAGATTAAAGAATATGAAATAGTAAAGCGTAAACAAGATAAGATTTTTTTTTTAAAGCGCCGGTTTTCTCAAAAAACATTTAGGTCATTTAAAAATAAAAAGTTGCCACCTAGTATTGAATTTAAATGATGTGTTAAGTTATTGAATTTTTAGAAAAAACAATTTAGAAGATCTAAGTAAAATTAACTTAAAAAATACGGTCAAATCCAAGATTCGATTGAAAGAGCTCGGGAGACGGTTACGCTTGGGGAAGGTGTTAGGTACTCCAAAACGCCCGTTCGAAAATGATACCTTATGTCAAATTAAGTCCAATTAGTTTAAGTCTGTCCGAATATTTTATTTTATTTTGAAAATCTTTTCCTTCTTATAAACTCTTTTTGCTATTTTCCAAATTAGGATGGGACAAATTTTTGATATTTTTTTAGAATGTTCTCCCGGTACAACGTCTTATCAAATATTAAAAGATTTGACAAGAATGATCTCCTGAGGGATTTTAATGTGATGGATATTGACATTAGGCTAGATTAACAATTTTATCTAGGTAGATTTTAAAAAATAAAATATTTGGAAAATAAGAAAGTTTTTTGAACACTTTTTGAAAAAATATTATTTTTTTGGAAAATTTAATATATTCACTCTAAGAAATATAGAAATGATAATATGAACCCCTAGCTACTATAATAAATCTTGCAGCCCCCATAGATTTTTAAAAAATAATCTTTTATTCTATGACCATATTTTTTCATTATTTACATACAATGTCGTTCAATAAAAAAATAATATGAATAATTATATTTTTTTTATTTTCTACTTTTAACATTTTGATACATTTTCACATTTCCTATTGATGTGAATGTTCATGCTTTGATGTGAACAAAATTACGTTTTTTGTTATATTCACACATTTTCATCAAAACAATAAAAAAAAATACAAAATCAAGATATCGAAACACCCCCCCCCCCCCCCCCCCCCCCCCCCCCCGCGGATATCAACATTCACAAAAAAAAAAAGAAAAAGGTATGAACTATCACCAAACAATAAAACCAATCGAAGAAGAACAAGAACCAAACATTCACAAATCAACGAGAGCGGCAAAATTAAATATGGAAAAAAAAATTGTAAAATAAACCATAAGATTAAAAAACAAAAAAAAAAAAAAAAAATCTATGTGTATATTCACCAAACACTAAAACCAAATAAAACCATTGACGAAAAATACTCACCATTGACCAAAAACACTCACTGGTGCACATTTACTAAAAAAAAAAAGCCAATATAAACAATCGCAAAAAAATAAAACAGTCAAACCAAGAATGAACACAAAACATTCACAAAATCAATGTGAACAACAAAATCAAAACATTAAAAAAATCCTAAATCAACTTCGCAAATCATTGGAAATAAACCCTAAAGATTAACATTCATAGACCGGTATGAAAACATTCACAGATTCGGAGCGGCGAATGACCTGCATCGTTCATCGTATACTGATAAGCATTCCCGAATTTGGATTTGGATCTGAGTCCAATGAGAGCGTGAGTAAACATTGGATCTGAGTCACGAACATTGGATCTAGATTTGAGTCCAATGCAAACATTTACAAAAATCAACAAATCGAAACATATCTACCCTTAGTTCAAACATTCACAAAAAATGAATAAAAAGCATTTGAAAAACCCCTAAAAAACAGATCAACAAAAAACAAACAAACAAATAAATAAATAAATAAACATTCACCAAATATGAATATCCCCAAACCACACGTTGGTTCAAAAATAATTCAAAAATAAACATTCAGCCTTGAAAACATCCAGATCTAAACCTAATTTATGGGGGGGGGTGGGGGGTGGGGGGGGGGGTGTAGACACACAGAGAGAAAGGCCTTCGTGACGACAGCCATCAGTGATGAGCATGAGCAGATCTTAATCCACCATAAATCATCCAACGTTGTGGTTCATCGGTTAGATCGTCCACTGCAGATCGTTAATCGTCGTCGTTTTTCGATCAAATCATCAATCACATGGCCAGAGAGATAGAGATGGTGAACAGACAGCGACCTTCGTGGCAATGTTATCGACGGACGATGAGCACGATAGACGAGTTCTTTACACTTTTAATATATTTTTAAAAGAAAATTACTGAAATATGACATTTTCTAACCTATTTACATAACTAATACTACCCGGGGTTCGGATCCCGGGGTTGGGGGGTCGGTCGTATACCCGGGGTTCGGAACCTCGGGTATACCCAAATTTTTTTTTCTCTCTCTCTTATACGGGCTTATACCCAGGATACTAAACCCCGGGTATAACCCCTAAAAAAAAAAAAAAATTCAAATCGTTTTTGCCCAAGAAATTTTTAAAATTTTCAACAACTTTAAACTGATTAACGGTGGTCTATCGATATTTTAAATAAATTAATTTTTTTTGTGCATAAATTACGTTAAAAACACTACATAATAATTTTTATAACACTAAAAATGGACAAGTGGATGGATTTTAAAAAATTGTCAAAGTTGACTAGATGAGCTGTTTCGATAACGGCGAAATTTTTTCGACAATTTGAAATTAACAAAAGATTGCATGTTTGTAACAGAAATGAACCAATTTTTTTTTTGTATATAAACTATGCTCATAACGCTATATAACAAAACTTAGAACACTAAAACGGACTAATGAATAATTTTTAAATAATCTTCAAAGTTGGTCAGATGAGTTGTTTCGATGACGATACATTTTTTTTTGAAAATTTTGAGTTAACAAAAAATGGTCATTTATTCGTAACAGAAATGAACCTGATTTTTTTTTCATACAAATTACGTTTATAACGCTAAATAATAAAATCGAGAACACCAAAAATGGATAAGGGAATATATGGTGTTGAGAGAAGAGAAAACTTATGTAGGATAATAGAAAAAGTTTGGATGGACATAACTTTGCGCTCGGTGGTCCGTTTGGGGTGATTTTTTTTTTTTTAGGTATTTTTTTGAGATCTAGGCATGTCAAACACCAAAGGCGGTTTGGTCAAGTATTTTTTCAAATAAAACCTGTTTTCACCTTCAATTTTGGATTGGAAGTGTCGGGTAAATAAATTTGTAATATTAATCGCAAACGTGCGTCTTGTCCCGTTGATAAAATTGAAATATTCAAAAACCAGAGTGATGACTCAGATCAGACTCAACTTTAAAAATAAATAAAAATTTGCCCCCAACGGACCACCGAGCACAAAGTTATGTCCATCCAAACATTGAAGAGCAATATAGTGTTTTTGAAACGTTGAAGAGCAATAAAATGTTGTGACAATAACTATTATTTAAAAACTATTCACTAATCCATTTTTGGTATTCTCGATTTTATTATTTAGCGTTATGAATGTAGTTTGTATACAAAAAAATCAGGTTTATTTCTGTTACAGATAAACGACCATTTTTTGTTAACTCAAAATTTTCAAAAAAATTGCATCGTCATCGAAACAACTCATCCGACCAACTTTGACGATTATTTAAAAATTATTCACTAATCTGTTTTTGTGTTCTAAGTTTTGTTATGTAGTGTTATGAGCATAATTTATATACAAAAATATTGGTTCATTTTTGTTATGGACATACAATCTTTTGTTAATTCCAAATTGCCGAAAAAATTTCGCCGTTATCGAAACAGCTCATCTGGTCAACTTTGACGATTTTTTAAAATTCATCTACTTGTCCGTTTTTAGTATTGTAAAAAGTATTATATTTTGTTTTGAACGTAACTTATACACAAAAAAAAAAAAATTTATTTAAAATATCGATAGACCACCGTTAATCAGCTTAAAATTTTAAAAATTTCTTGGGCAAAAATGATTTGAATTTTTTTTTTTTATTTATTTATTTATTTTTATTTTTTTTTATGGGTTATACCCGGGGTACCGAACCTCGGGTATAAGCCCGTATACGAAAAAAAAAAAAAACAATTTTCTTTTTTTGGTATACCCGAGGTTTTGAACCCCGGGTATATGACCACCCCCCCAAACCCGGGGATTCGAACCCCGGGTAGCACTAGTTATATAAATAAGTTAAAAAGTGTCATATTTCAGTAATTTTCTTTTAAAAGTATATTAAAAGTGTAAAGAACTCCACGATAGACAGCAATGAACGAAAACAATTGTGCTCGATAGCGATGGTGACCAGACGGTGACCTTCGTAGTGATGTTACAGATTAACGATAAGCACGATAGAATAGACGGCATTGCCGCGGCGACCTTCAGATGATGGTGGGTTGCGCCTCAAAAATGGAGAGAGAGAGAAGAGAGAGAGAGAGAGGGCGACTGAGGGAAGATGGAAATGCTGAACTGAAAAATGTTGTAGGGTTTGAAGACATTGAGAATGGGGAACGACTGAGATTAAGAGCGTTAGAGTTATTAATTTTTATTCACGCGTATAAATGTCTATCTAATTCTATTTTTTAACTGTCAGAGATCAAATGCTTAGAATGTTTCCACAAAGATTTATAAAATAACCTTTCGCTTAAAGGGGTTATTAACGAGAGAGAGAGAGTGAAATATGGGCTAAACATTAAATAGCCCTATTTTTATTTTTATTTTGAAAAAAAAATTGTTTCTATTTTTTTATTTTTTGAGAGGAGATTTGGTTTTTTTTTTCTTTTCTTTCTAAACCTATCTTTCTTTCTTTCTTTTTCTTTTTTTTTTAGAAAATATTTGAAGATTTTTTTTAGATAAGATTTGGAAACCTTTTCATTAATTTTTTTTTTGAAAAAAATAAAATAAATTTTTTAAAGAAAAAGATGATTTTTAAAGTTTTTTTTTTTTTTGGAAAGAATAAAGAAAAAAAAAAAATCCTTTTATTTATATTTTGCTAACTTAACCCAATTTAAGATCTATTTAAGAAAAGTGTCTTCTTAAACATATCGTCTTAAAATTTCACACATGTTGAAAAATCAAGAATAATAGCATAGAAAAATACTCCCTTACCCCCTTAAGTTTTTATTTTTTTATTACTTTTTTTTTTTTTTTTTTTTTTTTTTTTTATAATTTTGTTTATTCTTTTGTTTCTTTTGAATTTAGATATAACAATAACATAAATAAAAATATGATAAAAAAAAGTAAAAAATTAAAAATTAAAAAAAAAAAAAAAAAAAGTTCCTCATCTAGCTAACGCTCAGAGGCTAAACTTGAGAAGGAAGAATCTCGTCTCAGTATTTTCATGGAATCCTCAGATAATTTTAACAAAATTGAACTTGCAGGAATTTAAATTGTGTTAACGAAAGAAAGCAATGAAAATAATAAAAGAAGAGACATACTAATCCTAGTAAAAATTTCCGATACGTGGATTTTTCCTCTCTCAAAGACGGCTTTCTAAATGAATTTTCCTTAAGAATCACTCCCTAGGAGGATTTCTCTCTGATTTGTTTTTTCCCCAAAGGGTTTCTCTCTCAATTTTTTTTTTATTTGTTTTTGTACCCAAATGGTTTCTCTCGAAAATCAATCCTCGAAAGGTTTTCTTTTGAACCCTCGCTTCCTATAAGGATTTCTTCCTAAATATCTAAGTTCCTCAAAAGGTTTATCTCTAAGTTTTTTTATTGTGTGCTTAAACTATGAGGAAGAGAGTTTTATTTATTGGGAAAGACGGGAGTGAAGGAAACCATAGGAAACCCTAAGCAACCTAACCCTAATCCTGCAAGGAAAAGGAAAACAATACCAAAAAAAAAAAAAAAGGAAAACGAGCAACGGTGAAAAAGAAAACCTAGTCCCATTTCGGCAAGGAAAAATAATTTGTTTTTAGTTTCTATTTTTTTTTTTTTTTTTTTGTTTTCCATTTATATATATATATATATTTGTTTTTTCTTTTCTTTTCAAAATGAAACAAAATAAAAATAAAAATTAATAATAAATTAATTAATTAATTAAATTAAATTAAATTGCAATAAAAAATTTGGGACGGACAAAAATGGCGTGGCTACAATAACATACATGAGACTACTCATAGTTTGTGGGTAAGAAATATTTTTCATCCACTCTCTGTCTTCTATCTTTATGGACTCTTATTTAGGTTGTACGAAAAGTCCATAAAAATTGAAAAATCGAATCGAGCCGTACCAAACCATGCGAGTTTTTGAATGAAAAATTTCAAACGATTCAATTTAAAGGAGAAAATAATTTATTTATTTGATTTTCAATTTTGTTTCGGTTCAAACTCAAATCAACATATTATGTTTTTTTTTTTTTTGGGCTTTAGATGTAAACTAAAACTGCTAAGAACAACTTTAAAAAAAAAAAAAAAAAAAAATCAATATCACACACAAAAAAAATAATCTATTTTTTTAAAAAGACTCATTTCTTCGAATAAAAATATAGTCCCAAAACCATTAGATCAATCCATAAACCAAAACCAAATCGAAACTGAACTGAACTGAACCATTTTGATTTGGTTTAGTTTGTTTTTCTTAAAGAAATTACACCAAACTGAAGTGATTAATGAATATTGATATGGGTAAAATTTCACCCCTGCCACATGTTCGCCTCCTAGATCAAAAGCACCACGTAATCAAATGACCTAGTGAGCTCGGTCGCTCAACAGCCCGGATGTCTCCTCTAGTCGATTAGAATGAAGCATTTTGATCAATTGCCAAGCATTAATCTCCAGTGTTCCCCTCTAATATCACCACTAAAGAGCAGGTCGGTGTAATCGTCCTGACCTTCAACTCAGTGCCTGGTCCTGTAAAACCTCATTCATAACACGTACGTTATTTTAGTTGCATTTTAGAGTAACTGGAAAAATTCGGGGTGAAATTGGGTCAATTAAAAAAAAAAATCAAAATTTAAAATTTAGGGGTCAATTTGAAAATTTAGAAACATTAAATCCAAACTTTGGGACGTAAATTGACATTTAACTTTTAATTAAAACTTTTAAGGGTGAAATTGCAATTTAAGAAATTCTTAAAAGTGGACTTGGACTAAAATGAAGATTTTAAGAAGTTAGGGGGGAGGAAAGGGTAATTTAACAAAAGTTTATTTTAATTATATATGTGTGTGTGTGTGCGCGCGCGCGCGCGCGCACATATGTGTGTGTGATCGTGAGCTCAGCCGGCCAGAAGGAGAGAGAGGAGAAGGCGACATGGCAGGAGGAGCTTAATACTTAGACCACTAATTACATGCATATAAATATTTGTTCATGCATGTAATGATCACCAAAATCTCAAAGAAGAAGAAAAGATTAAGAAAATCTAGAGAGAGAGAGAACTGAAGGAGGGGGGTCGTCGGATGTTCGTGATGGTGGGTTCTTCAGCGTGATGTGTGTTTCAGTGCTGATTATTGTCCTGTTTGGCGGGATGTGTATGTGTGCCGTTCATTGGTCTTGTCCGACTGCAGGGTATGCATGTACTCTATTTATTTTTCTGTTTCTGTGTGTATCAATGTGTGTGTGTGTGTTTGATCCATCAATGGTGCGTTTGATTTTCTGGTTGGCAGTGTAATATTCTGTTGATCGTGTGTGGTCTGTTCGTTAGGTGAGAGGGTCCAGGTGTGTGTGTGCGCTCCGTTCGGCCGGCGATCAAGTGGGTATGTGGGTGTGTGTTTCTGTTTCCGTTTGGTAATATCTGTAGGAGCGTGTTTTGTTATTGATGGTGAGTTTGGCCAGTGGGTATGTGGCTTCTCCAATGGTGCGTGTGACTATGTGTCGTCGGCGATGAGTTAGAGAGAGAGAGCTTGTCGATGGCAACCGTCGTTTCTCCGTCGTCGGTGGCGGAGGTGCCGTATTTGTTGTATGTGTGTGAGTGTTGTTCTGTTCAAATTGTTGGGTCGCCGGCGGTGAATGGAGTGTGTGTATATGGGTGTTTGGTCAGATAGGGGGGGGTGTGTGTGTGTGTGTGTGTATTTGGTCCGGTAGTAGATGAGTGTGTGGGCGTTCCGTCTTGCTAACGGTGTGAACGGCGGGTGTATGTGCAGACAGTTGCAGGGGTGGTGGTCGGTGTTGGTTGTTTGGCCGGCCGTTGAGTTAGAGAGAGAGAGAATAACGACAGCTGACGAGCTGAGCTCAATCAGAAAACAGAAACACAAAACAGAAAGGAAAAAGGAAGGAGAAGAGGAAAAAGGAAACGTACACAAACCACCTCAATAAAACCAAAAACTCATCTCGCGGACCCGTGGAAAATCATGGGAAGGTAAAATTCCGTACTCACTTAATATATGTATTTAATTATCCCGGGGCTGATTTTGAAACTAATTATTTTATTGAAAATGTCGAAATGACGATAATAAATAATGAGACCATTTATATGAATAAAGCATATTTAGTAAACCGTAACGGAGTGAGGTTAATTAAATGAAAACATTCCAAAAGAAAACGTATGGAATAGGAAACTACGGAAATTAGGATTTCATGGCATGGTTAGGTTATTTTTACATAAAATATTAATTTAGACCCTATCATTATTAGGTTCGTAAGTATCGGAGTACCGGTAGAGAATAGACGGTCAAAATCTTCGGAGTAGATAACCAGGTGAGTGTACTGTCCTCTTACAAAATTATTTTCATATATATATATATATATATATGCGTATAAAATGGCCTTACTGAGACTAGATGATTTTATAGACGATATGGATCAAGCAGATTTTGGGGTGAGTGAGTGAAAATGGATTTTCGTGAAATTATGATAGTTTTCAAAAGAAAGTTGAGAATGATTTTCGTTGGATTTGGTGGTTTTAAAAGAGAGTGAAAAATACCGGATTTTTCTAAAAATAAAGAGTGGAAAAATGATTTTGGTAAAATCAGACGTTTTTTTTTAGAAAAATGAGAAATATGATTTTGGATTAAAAATCAGTTTTGGAAATAGAGGGTGATGTTTGAGATTTGAAGATGTTGATTAGACAATATTATTGATTTGTTATTTGATGATGACGTTATTAATTTGATGATGCTATAGTATTTATCTGCTTCGACAGAGTGATAATTATCTGCTTCGGTAGAGTGATGGTATTGATTTGACGATACCATAGTATTTATTTGTTTCGGTAGAGTGAGGTTATCCGCTTCGGCGGAGTGATGTTTATCTGCTTTGGCAGAGTGATGTTAGACGTTTATACTGCGCAATGATTATCCGCTTCGGCGGAGTGATGGGTGTTCGTAGGAAGGCATATCCTACGGATGGTATTGTACCGTTGCAAACTCCCGATCGTGAGGTTAAAACGATCGTTATGTCTAACCAGTGTGTATTGTGGTGAAGTGGTGTGTTTGCGATGTGTGTTTGAGGTGTGTGTTTGAGATGTGTGTTTTACTTATATTGGATGATTTATTATTTATTATTTATTGTGATGATTGGTATAATTTTATACTAGATGGATTTGGATGGAACTTATTTATATCGCTTTATTTTCACTACTTATCTATTAGAGATTTTACGAGCTATGTGGTGTTTATATACTTCCGCTTAATCCATTTAGATGTTGTAGAATGAGTTTTATTATTAAAAATATTTTACTAAGAAGGCAGTACACTCGCAGGTACAACCGTTAGGAGTCGGTCCCCTACTAGCACTAGGTAGAGTCCGGCGATGGTGTAGTACGGAAATATTTTGGAAAGAGCTGTTTGAGGCGAACCTGAGAGAGCTTCATTGTTGTTATACTTTTGTTATTATTATAATTCAAGGATGGGTGTGTCCCCAGTTAGAGATGTTGTATATGGTCAGAATTTGTGGTCGTATATTTTTGTATGCACTTTGTCGTTTACTAGTGGGTTTGACATTAAGATGAGGTCGTGCTGACGTCACGTCAGCCCCACGGTGACGGGTGTCCAAGGTGGGGTGTGACAGGTCCGGCCTGCATTCCCTAACAAGCTTGGCCCATTAGCTTCTCTATTGGCATACCAAGGCCCAAGCCCATGAATCTAATCCTCCACACGCTTTCCATGCGTCTGACTGATTAGGACGGATAACCGAACTTAAGGCCTTAATTTTCTGGATGCTAATAATGTCCTCGCCTATAAATAAAAGTTTTTGCCAAGCCATTCAGGTGGTGAAAAACTTGAGGTAACAACCTTGTTTTATCTAAGTGACCTCTTTTTTTTCCCCCAAGCTCTTACTCTCACGCTAGGTACACCCCGACTAGTCCTGTGTGCAGGTTCTAGCCCGGAAGGTCAAGCCGGACAACGCCTAAAACAGCTCCAGACGGATTGAATATTCCAGCCTAGCAGAAGTTAACCTCCAGATTCACCCCAACTCTCCACGTCACCAGTGATTGGACCATGCTACTGGTCGACCTATTTTTCGACACCAAAATATATATTCGGTTTGGTTTAGTATTGGTTCCAAAACCGAACCGAACTAAAACGTTTACCACCCTACTGATATTTGTCCTAAAACTCTATCCCTTACAAACAAGCACATTTAGGTAACATTTGGTACGCATGATTCGAGATGGGATTAGAATGACTATAGGAATGGTTTGGTACATGGGATTTAATCTCATTCCCATTTTCAATGATTCCCTAGTCTCACAAAGTATGAGATTAACCAATACCCAGATAAACTTGGTATTGGTTAATCCCAATTATATGATATTAGGTTTTAATCAATAATCGGTAAAAAACGAGATCAAATACTAAACAAATATTTGAAATTGAAAAAAAAATTAATTAAATTAACTATTATACGGTTTGAAAATTCAATTAAATTACTATTTTACCATTTGATGTCATTCTAATACCATATGTAAATCATTTCGTCACCAAACATAGGAATAATAATGACCATTCTATTCCATAAGTATACTAATTCCAATCTTATTATTATTCCATTCCAGTGTACCAAACGCAGCGTTAGAGGTATGCAGTGATTCATGTTAAACCTCTTAAGTACCTTTTTCAGGTATTTTTCTTGAGCTAGATATAGTATCATTGAAATTCTAATCCATGATTATTCGTTCCGAGCATATAGGAGGCATCTCCCATGTCTTTCATCTCAAATCTAGATTCTAGGTATGCATTTGTTTTCCTTATTATGTCCGGATTGTTTCCTGCTAACAATATATCTAATTAACTCATCTCATATCCTAATTCTAAGATAATCCGGTGAAAGTTCAGATACCATCGTCTTAAAGATTGTTTGAGCCCATGGAGTAATTTCTTCAATCTACAAACTTTAGGGTTAATTACACTTTATCTTCCTATAGTTTAGTCAATTTACACTTATCTTCTGTGATTTAAAAATCGTCACTTACTTCCCTTTTGGTCAAATATTTGGTGCACTTATCCCCCTACATCAAGGGGTATGTGGTTTAAAAATCTAACCACAGGGAGGTAAATGACGATTTTCAAACTACAGGAGGGTAAAGTACAAATTGGTCAAACTATAAAGATAAAGTGTAATTAACCCTAAGCTTTATCTTCACGTCCTTTGACTTCATATCCATCCAGTTGAATCATATAGATGGCTTATTTTTAGTTCTCCATTAAGAAAAGAAGTTTTGACATCTAACTGTTGTGATCCCAAATCCCATCTTTCCACAATGGACATAATTATCTTGATAGACATACACTTTACAACTAGAGAATATGTATCTACAGACTCCATACCGAGTTTCTCAGTGAATTCATTTGCCACTAATTTAACTTTTTACTTATCCAAACTTCCATCCTCCTTGTATTTCTTCTTGAGGGACCCACATATAACCAATAGGATTTATTCCTTTCTGAACTTAAACTAGTTCCCACACTTTATTCTTTTATGAGAAATCCAATTCTTCTCTTATTGCTTTGTGCTATTTTGTAGGATTAGGACTGTCCACAGCTAGAGAGAGAGAGCAGGGGACTTGCGGCAATGTAGAGAGAGAAACTGGAGCTGCGATAGAAGGGGGCTTGGACGGCGACGGGGGACTTGCCGACGGTGACGCAAATATGCAGGATCAGAGTTGACGCGGATCAGATCTTTAAGAAGAAGAAGAAAAAGAAGAAGAAGAAAGGGCATAAGGAGGAGGAGATCTGAGCAAAAGTTTTGTTAAATCATATTTTTTTTAAATTCTGGTTTGATTATTTTTGGAGCTATGTGTCACGGACCGCTTAGTTACAAGGCAGTCAGAAAGAACAAACATGCTGGCTGAAGGATTATAGTACTTATATGTGACTCCCAGCCAGACGAATGGGGACACCACTAAACGTCCCTTCAGAGTCGAGGCATACCAACCCTGTTAAGTGTAGAGAAAATGTTGCTTGTCATGGACTGAACAAAAAAAAATAGGGGTTTCTCTTCTCGTGCACAAACTGGTCGGGAGCTGGAGTTGCTTTCTTGATGAGCCCAAGGCGTGTCAAAACCAATCAGTATTGTACAAGAAGGCGTGTGCAAGAAGGCGTGCTTACCCCTGTGTAGCGAACGTGTCGGGAGTGCCGTGCGGGTAGTTGTTGTTACGAAAATGTGAGCTCGTGACATGTGGTATCAGAGTAGGGCATGATTAGCTCCACCAAGGACTCGCTCGAGCCATGAGGACGACATTCCTTGGGGAAGAGGTTGAATTGCAATCATGACCCAAACACTCGTTGGAGGATGGGTAGGCAGAAAGTTAGGAGCGTCACATCAAAGATCATGTGGATCATGCGATCCGAGGCACATCACATTTATCTCTGTCACACAAAGTGTGAAGGCACAACGGGGTACGACATCGAAAGTTGTTCGCATCGTAATTAGGTCGTATGCGATATTGGGTGGGGGGAAGAGTGTCACAGACTGCTTCTTTAAAAAGCGATCAGAAAGAACAAGCATGTTGACTGGAGGATCATTGTGTTTATATGCGGTTCTAAGCTAGGTGGTCGTCGACACCACTAGGTGTCCCTTCAGAGCCAAGGCAAACCGACCCGGTTAAGTTTGGAGAACATGTTGCTGGTCATGAACCTGACAAAAGCATAGGGGTTTGGCCTCCCCTGTACAAACTAGTAGGGAGTTGGAGCCACTTTTTTGATGAGCCCAAATTAGGGCCAAATCAATCAGCATCGTATATAAAGGCAGACTTACCTCCGCGCAACAAACACATAAGGGGTACCACGCAGGCAGTTGCTACTACGAAAATATGAGCCCATGAAAAGTGGTATTAGAGCAGCGCATAATTAACTCTACCAAAGACTTACTCAATCTATGGGGATGGAACTCATTGGGGAAGGAGTTGAGTTGCAGTCATAATTTACCAAGCACTTATTGGAAGATGGACAGGCAGGTCAGGAACATCAAGTCGAAGATTTGCATCGATCATGCGATTTGGGGCACCTCACATTTCTCTTTGTCGCACAAAAGTGAAGAGGAACAACAGAGGCGCGACATCGAGAGCTATTCGCATCGCATCGAGGACGTTTGCGATATTGGTTGGGGGAGAGTGTCACAGACCCCTTAGTTACAAGGCGATCAGAAAAAATAATCATGCTAGTTGGAGGATTGTAAAGCTTATAAGCGGCTCCTAGCCAGGCGGATGCCAATACCTCTAGGCATCCCTTCAAAGTCGTAACATACGACCCAGTTAATTTTCGAGAATATGTTGCTCGTCATGAACTTGACAGAAGAAAAATAGTTTGACTTCCCCTGCACAAACTGGTCAAGAATTGGAGTTGCTCTTCTGATGAGCTCAAGGTAGGGCAAAAACTGTTAGTATCGTGCAAGAAAATAGGCTTACCTCATAGCAAACCCATCGGGGGTGCCGCACGGGCAGTTGCTATTGTGAAAATGTGAGCCCGTGACAAGTGGTATCAGAGCAGGGCACGATTAGCTCTACCGAGGACTCGCTCGAGTTGTAGGGACAATACTCCTTAGGGTAATAAATTGAGTTGCAGTCATGATTCACCAAAAACTCTTCAAATGATGGGCAGGCAAGGAGATAGGAGCGTCACGTTAAAAACTTGCATGTTTTGTACGATCTAGGGCACCTTACCTGTTGATCCTAAGATTTTGATGAACAATTAAGTATTGATGTTTTAGTGAAACTAATGTTTTAATTGAGTGTTTTAGTGATTTAAAGTTCCATTGATGAAGATGACAAATTAAATGTATGCTAAATGATGAAGTTGAAGATATTAAAGATTTAAGAGTTTGAAGAAATTAGGGAAAACAACCCAGGTAAATTTCAACTCTTAATATCTCATTTAGGAACATACACGGCACAAAATATTATTATTATTTATATGTGTTTTGATAAGATGAATTTATTTGCTCCTATGTGTATTTGAAAAGAAATATTTATAAATGGTTAAAATGGAATTTGAGAAAGTTAGTGGAGCTAATTGAGATGAATTTATTTGCTCTTATGTGTATTTGAAAAGAAATATTTATAAATGGTTAAAATGGAATTTGAGAAAGTTAGTGGAGCTTATTGAAAAAAGAAATTAGTTAAAAGGGAGAAATCGTAAAAGAAAATATCTTAAAAACGAGATCAGAGAATAGATACAGAATGTAGCAGTTGACTGAGGAGTCGATTGAAGAAAGAAGCTGAAACATCCTGAATTGATAAGTCAACTGACAGGTTGACCGACCAATGATGGTTGAACTCCTTGAATCGAAGAATCGACTAACAAGTCGACCGGTGAAAGATAAAAAAACTCTCTGAATCGAAGAGTCGACCGAGCGGTCGATCAATGAACTGCATAGGCTATTCCCTAAATTGTCCAATCGACTGGGCAGGCAACTGAGTGCTCTGTTTCATGATATTGTTTGATCTGAAATTATATCTAAAAGTAGTCATTTTTTGTTAGGATTTGAGAGAGATTTAAGGGATTTGGTGATATTTAAGATATGGTTAATCTATTATTTAATTCCTATAGATTTGGTACTTGGAATTAAATTGTCTTTCAAATTGATCCTTTTAATATTTCCTATCTTATGGAATTAGGTTTGAAAATTCTTTTGAGAGATTAAATTGAATATTTTGAAAGCTATTTGATAAGTGTAAAATACCTATCTATTTCTAAATTGAATTTGTCAGTTTTCGAGTGTTTTATTAATCTTCTATTGTGTTTTTGTTAGTATTTATGTTATTCAGTTGTAGGGATGTAAACGAGCTATAAACAAGCAAAATGGTAGAAAAACGACGATTCTATTGTGTTTTTGTTAGTATTTATGTTATTCAGGTGTAGGGATGTAAACGAGCTATAAACAAGCAAAACGGTAGAAAAACGACGAAGAAACGAAGGAAAAAGATAAGATTTCATGACAGCAAGTCACCATTGCAGCGAATCATCCGCCGCCGCCGCGGTGAAAGTGCAGAGTTGTGTTTTCCTTCTGAAGTCTCACTGCTGCAGTGGTAGATCATCCGCCACGGCGGTGAAACAACAGAGAATTATGATTTCTGCTCAAAGGCTCCACCACCGCAGCGATAGAAGCCACCGCCGCGGTAGTGAAACAACAGAGAATTCATAAAAAGCTTCACCGCCACAGCTGTGCACTAACCGACTCAACCCATCGCCGTAGCAGTGATCCCAACTGCCGCGGCAAACAGCTCTGCACAGAGAAAAATATATGTTTAGATATTTTTGAAACCTTAGGCCTTTAAATATCACTCCCACTCTCTAAAAAAGGTTGTTCAGCATCCCTAACCCTTATATAGAGTTCTTAAGCTATATTTGAGAGACCAAGAAGGAGATTCATCATTTGGGCAAAGAGAAATCATTGGTGGAGCGATTTATAGCGACAGTTGACCGTTCCATTCTCAGATTTGATCGTTCTTCTCATGTTTTTATCTTTGTAATTACTTTTCCATATCTAATGATGTTGAATCACTCTTGTTTTGTATGGTATATAGATAAGATCAGGTAGTATTAGTTAAATGTTACTTAAGTGTTGTTGAAATCATGTAAATACTAGTTTGAATGAATTAATGTTTCTTTAATAGATGTTTGTCTAAATCTGATTGTGTGTAGTGTAATTCTTGATATTATACTTGTATTGATAAACCGAGAATACGGGGTTTGACACTCGGGAGAGGTAACCCCGGATTCGGACTAGGGTAAACGTAATTTGACGTTCTAATGACCCGGGAGGGCATTAAAATGTATGTAATCCATGACGTTGGCTCAAAACTCACGCGACCTAAGGTTGTTAAGGCGTTAAGTGGGACTTCTTCGTTGACACGAAGTCGTGTAATCCCCCGTCTTACACTCGAGAGAGGTAGTGGATGAGTTATCGATACAGAGATTGTCGAAATAGATAAACACCGTTATAACTAACTAAATGAAGTTAATTATGCTTTATGTGAAAGAAATCAACACCTAAGTAATTAGTGTAATTAGAACTAACCTAATAGTTGTCATTTATCTTAATAGATTAAATAGAATACAAACAATTTTTGATTAGTCGAGATAATATAAGTCTATGCCAATCACCATATTCAACTAAATTACACCATTCCTAGTAGAACGATATCCGATCTTAAGAGATCCATTATATTAAAACTAGACCTCGTGCACTTGCGAGTAGTCATATATGCGAGCGTGCAAACGCTTGGCGTACAAGTTTTTGGCGTCGTTGCCGGAGATGGTGTTTTTAATTTGGGTTGATATTGTGATCAAGTAGTTGAATGTTAATCACAATAATTCTTTTGCTTTTAATTTCATTCAATTCATTTGTTTATTCGATTAATTTGTTTGAATTGAGCAGTGCATGCAGCGTAGTAAACGAATTCGTAAACAGAAATAAGAGCAATCTACTGTTATGGCCGGGGGAGATGAAAACGTCCCGCAACGGCCGGAGCCGCAGGCATTCCAGCCTCCAGAACAAGAGCGCCCACAAAGAGTCCTTAGGGATTATTATCGACTATTGATGCTGGATAATTATTCAGGCATCCGAAGGCAACCAATCCAAGCGAATAATTTCGAGTTGAAGCCCGCCCTAATCAACATAGTTCAACAAAACCAATATGTAGGGAATCTTCATGAGGATCCTAACGTCCACTTGGCCACCGTTATGGAGATATGTGACACTGTGAAGATCAATGGTGTTGCTGAGGATGTTATCCGGTTGAGGTTATTCCCTTTCTCATTGTGTGATAGAGCACGGGGTTGGTTCCAATCTATCCTACCGGGGAGCATAAATACTTGGGAAGACCTTGCTCAAAGGTTCCTCACTAAGTTCTTCCCATATTCCAAGACTTCTCAACTCTGAGGCGAGATTGCGCAGTTTCGCCAAAGAGACTTTGAGCCGTTATTTGAAGCGTGGGAGCGATTCAAGGATCTACTGCGAAGGTGCCCCTAACATGGATATCAAGATTGGTTTCAAACCCAATTGTTTTACAACAGATTAGATGGCCAAACCAGAACGATTATTGATGCTGCCTCAGGAGGATCGTTGTTGTCCAAAATCCCGTCCAAAACTAACGCTTTATTGGAAGAAATGGCGGCCAACAATTATTAATGGCCGAATGAGAGGAACACAAGAAGACGGGTCTCTTCTATCCAAGAATCTGACCATATCGCAACATTATCGGCCCAAGTGTCCAAGCTCTCAGATCAATTGGTCGCCTTGTCTACTAAAGGCGTTTTGTCAAGTCAAGGGGATGAAAATGTTGCAAGTTGTTCCCAATCCGGATTCGATAATGAGTTCGAGGAATGCCACTTTCTAAACAATCGAGCCTATACTTTCAAGCCCGCTACCAACATTCCAACTCATTACAATCCTAGACTTCGCAACTATGAGAACTTCTCATATGCGAATAACCAAAACTCTTTGCGGCCACCTCCGGGATATGGAAACCAAGCTCCGGGATATCCGATGCAATCCAACCATCAAATGCAACAACCACCGATGCATAATCCAAAATCAAATTTGGATCAAGTATTGGGTTCGTTTATGAATGAGACTCATACTATGATGCGTGAGATGTATAACCGGTTGAACAAACGTGAAATACGGCTTGACTCAATTGATACAACTTGTACAAACACCAATGCCATGGTGAAGTCTTTAGAAACTCAAATCGCGCAACTTACTAGGTCCATCAAAGAACAACAAAAGGGAAAGTTTCCAAGAAACACGGAAACCAAACCTAGGGAATGCAAGGCAATTTAATTGAGGAGCAGAAGAGAAGTGGAGGTGAGCAAGCCAATGGAAAACGAGCCGGGAGTGAGTCATGAGTTTCATCACGATGAATCAAGAACAAAAGCAGAAGAGGAAGTTGAAGAGAAAATCGATGAAAGAAAAGAGAAGTCGAGTGAAGACTTGGATGAGGAAAAGAACCAAGAGAAAGTCGAGGAGAGAAAAAGAGATGAAAGGGTGATGCCGGGGTAAGTATTATTTTCAGAAAATCCACTAATTCTAGCTACTTTATTGCCATATCCTCAAAGGTTCCAAAAGAGGAAGTTGGATGTACAATTTTGAAAAATTTCTTAAAATCTTCAAGAAGATTCACATCAACATTTCTTTTGTGGATGCATTGGAGCAAATGCCCAATTATGGTAAGTTCTTGAAAGATATCATGACAAAGAAGAGAAAGTTAGAAGAGTACGAAACAGTAAAGCTAACGGAGAAATGTAGTGCAATACTACAAAGGAAGTTGCCTGCCAAATTGAAAGATCCGGGTAGTTTCACAATTCTGTGTACTATCGAGAAATCTCATTTTGATAAGGCTTTTTGTAATCTTGGAGCTAGTATAAATTTGATACCTTCTTCCGTTTATCGAAAGTTAGGACTTGCGAGTGCAAAGTCGACAACGATCTCCCTCCAAATAGAGGATCGTTCGTTAACCTATCATAAAGGTATAATTGAGGATGTGCTAGTGAAGGTCGACAAATTCATATTTCTGGTGGATTTTGTTGTACTAGAAATAGAAGAAGATAGAGAAATCCTGATCATCCTGGGAAGACCTTTCCTTGCAACGGGAAAGGCCTTAATTGATGTGCACAATGGAAATCTGACGTTAAGGGTGAATGATGAAGAGATAAAGTTCAACATTTTTAAAACTATGAACTTTTCGGATGAACTTCCTAAATACAATTGAGTTAATGTTGCGGATTCTTGCGTGAGGGAGTTCTTTCTTGCAAATATGGAGACAGATTCATTAAAGCATACTCTCACAAATTCCTTATTTATAGGGTATCTTAGTGAGGACGGCTGTACCACGGAACTTAATGTTGTGGATTACGTGCTAACTTTGGATGCTCAATCTAAAAACGTAGATGATCCTATTCATATGGCGGAGATTAAAGAAGTTGTAAACTCTCCCAAGAAATCAAATCCGCCTCACGGTGGATTAATACTCAAGCAATTACCGGAGCATCTTTGGTATATCTTTTTGGGAGAGAATTCAACTAATCCGGTTATAATTTCATAATCTTTGACGAAAGAAGAGGAGAGTAAGTTGCTGAAAATCTTGAAGCGGCATCGATTTGCTTTTGCTTGGTCTATATTGGATATCAAATGAATTAGCCCTTCAATTTGCATGCATAAGATTTTGATGGTGGATGCGTTCAAACCCTCTATTGAACATCAATGGCGGTTAAATCCGGCTATGAAAGAAGTGGTGAGAGCGGAGGTATTGAATCTCTTGAATACAGGAATTATATATGTTATATCCGATAGCGAGTGGGTTAGCTCGGTGCAAGTGGTGTCCAAGAAATGAGGTATGACGGTGGTGAAAAATGATAAGGATGACCTTATTCCTACACGGACCATCATGGGATGGCGTATGTGTATTGATTATAGAAGATTGAATAAGGCAACGAGAAATGATCATTTTCCTCTTTCTTTCATTGACCAAATGCTTGATCGATTAGTAGGATATAAGTACTATTGCTTTCTTGACGGCTATTTAGGTTATAATCAAATAGCCATTGCACCGGAGGACCAAGAAAATACTACTTTTACATGCCCGTATGAGACATTTGCTTATAGACGTATGTTGTTCGGCCTTTGCAATGCACCGGCAACTTTTCAACGGTGTATGATGGCAATATTTTTGGATATGGTGGAAGAGAAAATGGAAATCTTTATGGATGACTTTTCAATCTTTGGGTCGTCTTTTGATCACTGCCTATACAATTTGGCGTTTGTTCTTAACCGATGTGAGGAGAATAATTTAGTTCTCAATTGGGAGAAATGTCACTTTATGATTAAAGAGGGGATCGTCTTAGGTTATCAAGTCTCTTCCAAGGGGCTTGAAGTGGACCGAGCAAAGATTGAAACAATTGAGAAGCTTTTGCCACCGATTAATGTGAAAGGAGTTCGAAGTTTCTTGGGACATGCCGGCTTTTACCGGCCCTTTATTAAGGACTTCTCGAAGACGGTGAAGCCGTTATGTCACTTACTTGAGAAGGATACTTCATTTGAATTCAATAAGGCTTGCATAGAGGCTTTGAAGACGATAAAGGAGAAGTTGATCACGACTCCAATAATGGTCGCTCCGGACTGGGAGATTCTATTTGAGATTATGTACGACGCAAGTGACTATGTCATTGGCGCGGTGTTAGGCTAACGGAATGAGAAGATATTCCAATCAATATATTATGCAAGACATTGAATTATGCCCAGGAGAATTACACCACGACTGAGAAAGAAATGCTAGCTATTGTTTTTGCTTGTGATAAGTTCCAATCTTATATCATTGGATCAAAAGTGATTGTCTATACGGATCATGCGGCTATCCGGTACTTATTTGCAAAGAAAGACGCCAAGCCGATATTGATAAGGTGGATTCTTTTATTGCAAGAGTTCGACGCTGAAATAAGGGATAAAAAGGGGAGTGAGAATGTTATTACCGACCATTTGTCAAGGTTGATTCAAGAAGACGTTGGTGAGGAGTCTAGCATCACGGAGGCGTTCCTTGATGAACAGCTATTCTCAGTTGAAAATGCACTTCCGTGGTATATGAACATTGTGAACTTTCTTGCCTGTAATGTATTACTACCCGATTTGACAAGAGCCTAAAAGAAGAAATTCCTTTTCAATTCAAAGTAATATTTGTGGGACGAGCCGTTGCTATTCTAGAAATGTGCTGATCAGGTGATCCGAAGATGTGTTCTGGAGAAGGAGATGGCTAGTATTCTCTATCATTGTCATTCATCACCTTATAGCGGCTATTTTGGTGCGACTTGGACAGCAGCGAAAGTACTCCAATCAAGTTTTTACTGGCCTTCTTTGTTTAAAGATTCATACACGTTTGTAAAAATTTGTGATAGATGTCAAAGGGTAGGTAACATATCGAGAAGGCATGAATTGTCATTGACGTCTATTCTTGAGTTTGAGTTATTTGATGTGTGGGGCATTGATTTCATGGGGCCATTTCCGCCGTCATTTGGCAAGGAGTATAGTTTGTTAGCGGTGGATTATGTCTCCAAATGGGTCGAGGTCGTGGCAACACCTACAAATAATGCCAAAATAGTCTTAAAGTTCCTTCAATAAAATGTCATGACACGATTCGAGATACCTCGAGCCTTAATCAGTAATGAGGGAACCCACTTTTGTAACAAAATGATTAATGCTTTGTTGATAAAGTATGGGGTTAGACATAAGGTGGCGCTACCATACCATCCACAGACAAATGGCCAAGCTGAAGTTTCTAACCAAGAAATCAAGCTAATTCTGGAGAAAACGGTTCATACAAATCGCAAGGATTGGGCGGTGAAGCTTGATGATACTTTATGGGCGTACCACATGGCTTTTAAGACACCGATCGGCATGTCACTATATCAATTGGTGTTTGGGAAGACGTGTCATTTGCTCGTTGAATTAGAGCACCATGCATTCTGGGCGATAAAGAAACTCAATTTTGACCTAAAGGCTTCTAGTGCGCAATGTCTCCTCCAATTGAATGAAATGGAGAAATTCCAGCACAAGGCTTATGAGAATGCTAAGCTATACAAAGATAAAATGAAGAGGTGGCCTAATCAAATGATAGTCACAACGTCCAGCTAGGGACATTAAATCAAGTAATTCTTTTTTATATGTCTTCGAGGCTATGAAATAACCCAACTTTTGTATTAATTTATTTTATTTTGGAGGCCATAAAGGTCTCGGAACATGTTTGGTGATAAATCTAGGAGTATAGATATTCCGGGTTGTGTTTTGAACTCAAAAGTTGATGAAATAGTAAGGTGGAAACAAGTGGTGAAGAGTTATGTTGAGAAAAAATGAAAAAAAAATCAGCAAAAGGTCACCGCCGCGGCAAGAAGCTTATCGCCATAGCGGTTACACAACAGAATGTTTTGCCAAATTTGAAAACGGGTCACCGCCACAGCGAAAAAGCCACCGCCGCGGTGATAACACAACAGACAATTTTAAAAAAAAAATCAGTGCGTCATCGCCGTAGTGGTGAGTCCTCACCGCCGCGGCGATGAAGTCATCTGTTCAATTTAAGACAGCTGCTGTTTCACATTTCCGAAAACCACCTTCCCAAAACCCAAAATCTCTCTAGATTTCTTCCACCAAACCTTTCCAAAACCCAAAAATTTCACCTTCCTCATTCTATATTACAAATTTAAACTTCAAATCATCCACCAAATCCGAGCATCAAACCTTCATTTTCGGATTTTTAGGGTTTTCGGCCATAGGGAGCGCTTTCGACAGGTTTCAAGCCGATTGGTCTTATTTCTTCCATCAAGTAAGTGTTTTTCAACATATATTTCATGTCTATGATGAAATTATAGGATGATTTGCATCTACATTGCAAAAATGGTTGAATTTGGAGTAAACCCCAAACCCTAGGTCCCTTTTTCGCGAAATATCTTTTATTTATGGATTTTTGCTCGATTTTTGGTAGTTATTATCTTTAGATATGGATTTTGTATTGTGTGGAAAAGAATTGTTAGCTACATTTTTGGATTTTCGTATGAAAATATTGTGGTTAGTTTATGCGCATTGTGAATAGGGGGTATTCATGACGGTTTGAACTCTTAAAAGTGGTTTGCAATGTTCGGTTGTGATTGCCTTGTTCTATTATGTGATTGTGATTGCTAGGGAATATGCCGAAAAAGGTTGCGACCAAAAGGCCAAGAAGAGGAGAAGTATTAGGGCCTCCTCCGGATTTCGATTCTACGAAGTTTGTATCCAAGGCTGCAGAAGAACACTACCAGAGACATGACCACAATAGGGCTTGCATCAAACAGTGTGGCTTTAGACCTGTGGCAGCTCTTCCAGTGGATTTCAGAAATGTTATCTGTACAAGGGGTTGGGAGCGATTCTACAAATCGCCTCCTCCAGCTGACGTCACACTTGTCCGGGAATTTTATGCCAATATTTCCGTAGAGACGGACACCCAAACCAAAGTCCAAGGTCACCCGATTGATTTTAGTGTTGCTCGGTTAAATGCGTTACTGAAAGTGGTCCTGCCGGCACTATCTGACGAGGCCGTAGGCAGTTATTGGGTGAGTATGGAAAGAGTCCTCCTGGCCCTAACTACCGGAAATGTCCAATGGACTACCATGGGGTCGGAGCCAGTAAATTTTCCCGCAAGATTCCTAAATCCAATTCCAAAGGTGTGGCATTATTTCATTTGCGAGAATCTCATTCCAACCGCTCACCACTCCGATATCTCCAAGGAGAGAGCTCGGGTTCCAATTCGGGGAATCAATTAATGTTGACGATCTGATCTATTCATCGATTCTCCATACCACCTGATCAACGAAAGTAGGTCTGTTTTTTCCATTTTTCTTGACTGAACTTTTCAGTTAAGCCGGTGTCATAAATGGAGTAGATAATTTGTTGCCCCCTATCCTTCAAATTGATCAATCATCGATAAACCGAATGTGGAAAGAGAGAGTGCCGAGGCAGGGCGAAGACAGGAAGCACATTGGGAAGCTGAGGTCGGGCCTTATGAGGCCCCTGTTCCCGAAGTGCCCAGGCAAGCTCTAGATGATTTAGCACGTATTTCTCAAGATATCTGGAATGTTCAACTAGATAACCAGGTTCTACACCAAGCCCAGTACAATACTGATCTTCGGATTACAGCGCTCGGGGCTTACATGAAGCAATGTATGCAGTATAATAACCATGTGTACCGGTTCATGTGCGAACGATTTAGCTATAACATGAGTTCGTTTTATAGATGCCATAGATATCGCCTGACCTTTCACAGCCGCCACAATTTCCTTTCACACCCGGTAATGGTGGCAATGACGTTCCCCCACAAGGATAGTAGGAGGTGACACTTCCATGTCTCATCTCCTAGGTATGTGTTCCAACCCGATATTTTTCACTACATGCTATATGTTGAAATTGGGTTCACTGTTCCGACAGTAGGGACACTGTCTTGTTTAAGTTTAGGGGAGTGTGATGGTGTTTATGTTATGATATGGTGTTTATATTATGATGGTATCCATAGTGTTCATCTATTTTGAATTTTTTTGTAGAAAATGATGAACAAAAATTTGACCAAAATGTTTTGACCAAATTTTTTTTATGTATATTATATGGATGTTTATGTATGCGTAATTACCCTTTGTAGACGTTCTAATTTATTATGTTGATGTTAATGTCTAGTTAAGTTATATTTAAAATTTTTGTTGATGTATGTATAATGTTTAGTTAAGTGTATGTATGCTAGTTTTAGATTTAGAATAATGATGTTAATGAATGAAGTTGTAAGTGCATGTCGAGTTTTTGGGTTCGTCTGAGCCATGTCTCGATGATGAAAATTATCCCCTAATTGTATATTGAGATCGGGGGTGATACCATTCATGTGTGTTTTGTGTGCTTAGCATGTCGATTAGGTGAAAGTTATTTTGATCCTAAATCAAACAATCACATGGACTCATTATATAATTAGTTGAACGATTTGACGATGATTATTTAGTAATAAGTTCATGACAGAAATAAGGAATTTAGAACTTGATTGGAGGAGGCGAAATTATATGTGAGGTAATTCCGGAGGCATGATATAGGCCTTCATTTTTATCGATTGAACCTTTTGAATCTAACCTAAAAAAAAATAAAAATTATTCCCTTGTTTCCCTGTCGAAGCTCATAAACTTTTTAATTCTGAACTCGATTCTATACATATGCCAATTAAATCTTTCTAAACCATTGTCACTAAGGATAAAAGTAAAAACTAAGTGAAATTAGGTAGCATTAGTTTATGCTATCTGAAGTAAGCGATTGGGGTTTCGGAGGAAATGTTATTGGTTCGGTATTAGCGTATTCACTTGTCAGTCTTTTTAGTCTATTTGTACGCCCTTGAAATGTACAAATTTGAATAAGTTTGGGGGTTTATCAAAATAAATAAATAAATAAACACAACAACAACTATGTGAATATAGTTTTTAATTTCAGTTGTAGTGACAAGTGAATACAAGTTTATTAAATCTTGTTCAGGATTGTATTTTCAATGTATGGGGTCACGAGAGAGATTTAGCGACAAGCGTTTGTGCCTCGAGTATCGTTAGATTATGAAGATTTTCTATTTTCTATGCCCACGATACCTTTGGTTGTTCTTAAAAGTCAAGCCAAGCCCTATTGATCTCTATGAATGTCGGAACCTACATTAGTGGATAGTTGAGCCTAGTCAAGCATATAGTTTTCCTGAATCTTTTAAAAGTTTAAGTCATGAACTTATTTATTGAATAATCCAATCCGGTGTTTGATTCGTTATACATCTGAGTTCACACACACACATATTTCAAATGGGTCTAGAATGGTTTTAACTAATATCGAATGTTGAAATTCTAGAACACTACATAGTGTGTGTTATTCCTTAACTTGATATGATTACGGGCTGTTGAGGGAAGACCACATGGTCTCTTCGATTGAATTTGAATCTCACATGTGTTTATTTTCGATTTGTTAATGTTTAGTCATTTTTTGTTTAGAAATTAGCTAATTAGAGTAGTTAGTTTAATTTAATGTTAGGATGTTTTGCTCGAGAACTAGCAAAATTCCAAGTTTAAGGGTATTTGATAGGTGTAAAATACCTATCTATTTCTAAATCGAAATTGCTAGTTTTCGAGTGTTTTATTAATCTTTTATTGTGTTTTTGTTAGTATTTATGTTATTCAGGTGTAGGGATGTAAATGAGCTATAAACAAGCAAAACGATGGGAGAACGGCGAAGAAACGAAGGAAAAAGATAAGATTTCATAACAGCAAGTCACCGCCGCAATAGTAGATCTACCACCGCGGCGGTGAAGGTGCAGAGAGTTGTGCTTTCCTTCTGAAACCTCACCGCCATAGCGGTAGATCCTCCGTTGCAGTAGTGAAACAACAGAGAATTATGATTTTTGCTCAAAGGCTCTATCGCCGCAGCGATAGAAGCCACCGCCGCAGCGGTGAAACAATAGAGAATTCGTAAAAAGCTTCACCGCCACAGCGGTGCACTAACCGACTCAACCCATCACCGCAGCGGTGATCCCAACCGCCGCGGTGAATAGCTTTGCACAGAGGAAAATATTTGTTTAGATATTTTTTAAACCTTAGGCCTTTAAATACCACTCTCACTTGCCTGAAAACGGTTGTTCAGCATCCCTAACCCTTATATAGAGTTCTTAAGGCCCTGTTTGATAACTCATTCCTTCCCAAAATTTCCCATTCCATTCCCAGATTTTTGGGAATTCTGTTTAGGAATAGCATTTGGTAATTTTTGTTTTCATTTTCATTCCATTCCCATTTGAGAATTGTGCCCATTTTTTTCTTAAGAAATGAGAAACAAAAAAAAGTTATTTTTCATAATTCTCATTCCATTCCTAAAACCACTGGGCACTGTTTATACGCCGGCCGACCACCACCCGCCACCCGCCGTAGCTGCCCGGCAGCCGACCACCTTCTGCCCTCCGTTGTCCGGCAGTCGGCCACCGTCCGCAGCCGGGCACCTCTGGCTACCGTCCGCGGCCACCTCTAGGAACCTCCGGCGACCGTCGCCGACCATCTTCGGGAACTCCAGCGATGGTTGCTGGTCACGTCCGACCACCGTCGCTGGCGATCGTCGCCGCCACCACCGCCAAAACCAAAAAACAAAAACTCACACAAAAAAATAAAATTGGTTTTAGGATAAAATCGTTACCAAACGCAATTCTATTCCCAAAACAAAAAAAAAAAACTATCGTTACCAAACGCGATTCTACTCCGAAGAAGGAAATAAAATTCTCATCGCATCTCATCCCATTCCCATCCCACTGCTGGAATGAAAACAGAAACTGTTACTAAATGCCACCTAAGCTATCTTTGAGAGACTAAGGAGGAGATTCATCATTTGGGCAAAGAGGAATCATTGGTGGAGTGATTTATAGCGATAGTGGACCGTTCCATTCTTATATTTGATCGTTCTTCTCATGTTTTTATCTTTGTAATTACTTTTCCATATCTAATGATGTTGAAATACTCTTGTTTTGTATGGTATATAGCTAAGATCATTTAGTATGTTAATTAAGTATTGTTGAAATCATGTAAATGCTAGTTTGAATGAATTAATATTTCTTTAATAGATGTTTGTCTAAATCCGATTGTGTTTACCGTTATTCTTGATATTATGCTTGTATTGATAAATCGAGAATACGGGGTTTGACATTCGGGAGAGGTAACCTCGGATCCGGACTAGGGTAGACACAACGTAACGTTCTAACGACCTAGGAGGGCATTAGAACGTATGCAATCCATGACTTTGGCTCAAGACTCACGCAACCTAGGGTCGTTAAGGCATTAAGGGGGACTCTTTTGTTGACACGAAGTCGTGTAATCCCTCGTCTTACACTCGGGAGAGGTAGCGGACGAGTTATCGATACAGAAATTGTCGGAATAGATAAATATCATTTTAGCTAACTAAATGAAGTCAATTATGCTTTATGTGAAAAAAATTAATTCCTAAGTAATTAGTGTAATTAGAACTAATCTAATAGCTGTCATTTATCTTAGTAGATTAAATAGAATACAAACAATTTTTGATTAGTCGAGATAATATGAGACTATGCCAATCACCATATTCAACTAAATTACACCATTCCTAGTGGAACGATATCCGATCTTAAGAGATCCATTATATTAAAATTAGACCTCGTGCAATTGCGAGTAGTCATATACGCAAGCGTGCAAACGCTTGGCGTACACTATTATTAAGTGAATTATACCTTAAATAAAATGTATCAATATATGAGGTCTATTGGTGATTTTAAAAAATATATCTTGTGGAAACTAGCAGTTATAGGGCTTGTTTTATATACTTATAAAAAGACCTACGGATTTCACATAAATATAACACCATATCAAGAACAATTCAATTCATAAGCTTTTATAAAAGTAATCATTTTGATATTTATTTTAGGGGATCATATTGTGATATTAATTATTGAGGTGTTCTTGAGTTAAAGCGTTGATTGTGTAAGCGTCACCGATTTGAACTATTTAACGTTTCAATCTATTATTTTTCGATGTTATCCGGGTGAAATCTTTCCAATTATATTCTTTCATTACATTATTTGATTATTGTTTGGAAATTGATCTTAGAAATTGTTTATGATTTTTGAAGAAAATATTTTTACAAACAATTTCTTAAATCCGATTACGTGCTCCAATTTGCTACCCATATCTTGTTAAAATCATATTTTTGTATCTCACATATTTCTATCACTAGTTGGGATATTAATTGAGTTTTTATTTATCTGTGGTGGTAGAAGCTCTGAGTGAGATTTACTTTTTATCAATTTGTGTATTGGTGAGTTGTGACGGATTAAATATCATTTGGGGTATTTAATCAAAGGTAGTCGGATTTCAGTCTCTTCCTATAAAGAGATTGATGTAGTAATTCTTCTTGGATAGAATTACATTATGAGTGATTTGTAAATGTTCCATCTTTACATGGAAAAATGATAGTTGGAGCGTTTTATGAGGTTTTAATTCTTGAACCGTAGTGATAAAAAGGATTAGGTTAATCTTTAGCTTGTAAAAAGATATGTTATTCTTGAACTTGTAAAAAGTAGAGGTTATTCCTAAGTCTTAGAAAATGAAATTGTAAAGGTTGATTCTGAGCCTGTAAAAGAATTGGTGTGGGTTTGGTTTCTACCTTTAAAGGGATCTTGAGAATTAGTGGGTGCGAATCTCCATGGGGCTCGGAGGACTGGACTAGTCAAGAGTAGCTTGGTGAACTAGAATATATCTCTGTGTGATGCATTATTAATTTGTTTATTTTTTGCTATTTCGATGTGCATTTAGATTTATTATAATTTCGTTGTGGTATAAATATAATAATTAATTTAGGCATAAAATTAATTATTTGATTTATTCAAGTTTTATTCTGATTATTTTTTAATTACCCAATTCACCCTCCCTCTTAGATATTCTACTAGGCCAACATTACCTTTTTCTATGTCAATTAAAGTATGGAGGCACATCGGGAGCGCGACATAGAGAGTTTTTTGCATTGCAACTAAGAAGTTTGCAATATTGGGTAGGGAAGAGTGTTATGGACCGCTTACTTACAAGGCAGTTAGAAAGAATAAGCATGTTGGTTAGAGGATTGTAGCGCTTATATGCGGTTCCTAGCTAGGCGGACGCCGACACCACAAAACATCATTTTAGAGCTGAGGTATCGACCCAATTAAGTTTGGATAATATGTCGCTGGTCATAGACCTGATAAAAGAATAAGGGTTTGACCTCCCCTACAAAAGCTGGTCGGGAGTTAGAGTCACTCTCTTGATGAGCCCAAGACAGTGCGAAATTATTCAGTATCGTAAAATAAGGTATGGTTACCCCCATGCATTGAATGCGTTCGAGGTGCCGTGTGGGGAGTTTCCATTGCCAAAATGTGATCCCTTGATAAATGGATTTTCGAACGACCATCTCACGAATTGATATTGTGGCAAAAATGCATGAAGAATGTAGGGTGTGGCATTTTGTCACAACAAATGCTTGGAGTTTTAATCTTCTTTGAAAAATCACAAAATGGAAATTATTTGTTTTTAGAGAAAATGACATTTTTTGTTTTTAACAAATGGCTCGGGTGCTCAATTCGCCCTTGGTATTTGGAAGTTGACACATTGGATCTTTAACATTTCATTTTCGGTCCAAATTGGTCATTCTGTTAGGTCAACATTAACAGTCAACGTGTAAGTAAGGGTATTTTAGTAATTTCATGTTAAAAAATAAGGACAATTTCGTCCTTTTATTCAAACTAATTTAATAGGATCTATTTGTAACTTATTCTAACTTTTAAGGGCCAAATTGTATTTTTTTTTCACAACACCTTCTTCCTCCATACCTTTCACACTTGAAGGATTTTGCCCACCCCCCCCATTCACATGAGGATCCATTGCTAGTAACTCCAAAGTGTCCATGGACAACTTTACAGATTTCACATTGCGGAGCTATCGAATTATATTGAAAAGATTGATTGGCATTCTTTGCTTCACAGCATCTGTGTACAGTTCTTCAAAATTCATAAAAAGATAAATCTATACAGTCTCTAGACAGGGAAATTCCTTCATTGAACAGATCAATGAAACTGCCTTTCGAAATTGAACGAAACAAGTCTCAGCACACAAATCGTGATGCTCGACTCTAATGAGAAGATTGGATTGTATGATTGGAACAAAATTTCCAGATTCCTCAGTTTTGGAGCAAAAATAATCGAATCCGAAACTCAAAAGCTGAGCAGAGTTAGGGTTTTTAACCTTGGAAACCTCAAAAACGGCTTCGATCCAAAGCTGAAATCATCGTTATCCCTCAATTGAAAGCGTTAAAGACACAAGGTCTTCAACGCTGGTAAAGAAAATTTCTTAGGTATAAGCATATCTTCCCAAACGTTTTTTTAGCTTTAGTACATTTAGCGATTTATAAGTAAAGAAACACTGCGGGAACTCGAAAGGCTTGGGGCAAAAGTATGACGCCATATCGATTTCTTTAATGTTGTGTTGAATCACGTAAGAGATACAATTACTCACAAAATCTGCATCGATTTGTTGATCGGATGAGAAAATACGAAATCTTGTGATATTGGTGTCGGCGCAACGAGTGAGGAATTTGGAAACGAAGTTGATGAAGCTAGGTAGCTTGTACTTATGACAAAAGAAGTACATACTTACTGGATATGTGCAAGGAAATGGAAATTTTTGGTAATCGAAATCGAGATTGGGGATTGAAGTCTAGAGGTTACCTCCATCTCTTTGACAAAATGCTTGACTCAATTGCTTGTGGGTTTTGGTAGAGAAAGATATATGAGATGGGATTTGGAGAGAGAGAGAGAGAGTAATGGGTTTGGGTATTCAAAATACACATTTGACTCTTAAGTATTAAATAGAAAATAAAATGATCCCAATGAAAAAAATAAAAGGCATAAATGTAATTTAACAATAATTAACAGAAAACTTAACAGAAGGGCTGATTTAGAACGAAAATGAAATGTTAATGATCTAATGTATCAACTTCCAAATACTAGTGGCCAATTGAGCATCCGAGCCATTTGTCAGGAACCAAAAATATTATTTTCCCTTATTTTAGGTTGTTGGAAATACTTGTTAAATGGTATTGTTTGGGGAAAATGACATTTTTGGTCCTTGACAAATGGTTCAGGTACTCAATTGGATTCTGGTATTTGGAAGTTGACACATTGGGTCCTTAACATTTCATTTTCGTTTCAAATTGACCCTTCTATTAAGTTTTCTGTTAATTATTATTCAATTACGTTTATTAAGGATATTCATCACCCACCAGATAAGAAATTTAAGGTGAGTTCAGAATCAAATACTTGTTAGGAATAGAAAGATGGGAAGTAGAAACCTAACCGGTATAGGTAACATGCATTTGAGAACCATCAGCGGTATGAATATTAGGGATATTCATCACAGAGAGTTTAGTTGAAAAAAAATGTTAGGATCAGATGTCAAATTATTACAATAGGCAAAATCAAAGAATCAAAAAGAGTTACCTGTAGTAAATGAGAGAGCAGGGAAAAGATTTGTACAATTTTTGGAGAAGATATGATGGATAAGTGAGGCCAAATCTGCAATAGACATAGTAATAGTAGTGGATGTAGGATCTGAACCCTCTTTGACATTGATAATGAGTGAACAACCCACAGACATCGTTGTTGAATTTGGAGAAACTGTTGTTATGGATGGATTCAAAATGTTGAAATTGGCAAGAAACCGGTTTATACTTGTGAAGAACCAATTGAGAGCCCCTTGAACCGATCAAATCTTCGTCATAAACTAAATTAATAATATAAAGAGAACTGTACTGTATAATCTGAATTTGATTAAACGAATATCATAGATAGATCCAGAAAGCTGAAAATATTCAGGAACCGATATTGAATCTTCAAGGACTGAATTTGATTTGATTAAACGGATATCACAGATAGATCTAGAAAGTTGAAAATATCCAGGAACCAATATTGAATCTTCAAGGACTGGGTAAAAAATGGGTGAACGAGTGTAGGAACCACACAGATATAAAAAAAAAGTATATTCTGTGAGCCTCAAACCACAAAACAAATGCTAGAAACATAAACAGAACGTCGAAAAACCCTAGAAACCGGTCCAAGATTGCAGAAAACGGATCGAAAAAGGCCTAAACCAGTCCAAGGAAAGTTACTCAAATAAACCGATGAAATGGAAGGCAGAGGGTTGACTAGGTGATAAAGTGGCATGTCAATGGTTGATGTGTCGTTGACATGGCACTAATGTAGTGCTGAACTGGCGATGGCGTGAAGATGATATGGCGACGACATTGCGGCTGACTAAGTGCTCATTAAGCGCTGACTAGACATTGATTGGGAAACTAGGCCTGATGTGGCAGCAGCAAAAACGACAAATAGTGGACTCAGCGCGTGGATCTAACGTGATTTTGGAGTAGCACATTTTGTCCACGCGTAGGGGCGCGTCCAGAGTCTTACATGCTCAATTTTTTCTTCGCTTAAATTGTCTCATTGAGATGGTTCCAATGATATATTATGAGATAGATTTGGAGCCTTAATTAAGGCGGTAGAGCCAAAAATCTGAGACAGTATGCTCGATGCGTGGATCTGACTACAAAGACAATGAGGCCACACGTGTGGGCACGTGGAGGGTCGGATCGGGCTGTTCTTTGCATCGTTGGAATTGTCTTGTCGAGATAATTCTGATGGTATATTGAGGGATGTAGTTGGAGCCATGGTTGAGGAAATATCAACAACTATCATACTACCGTTTTCGTCTCATAGAGACGAACACGATGCCACCAAAATCACTACCATTAGAGTAGCGACGAACTCTCGCGTGCCACCCATAGCCTGCCGTACCTCCTAACTGCACCGTCTCTGATTTTGGACTTTGTTAACTCAACCACTACCACTACTTCTCTCTAACCGAACATCAGACTTACTCCACTCGATGATTCATCTCTTCAGGATGGCACTCTATATCACCAACTGGTTGGAAACCTTGTATATCTCACAGTCACTCATCCCGACGTTGCCTATGCAGTTCATCAGTGATTTTGGTGGCGTTTAACCACTGGTTACTATTTTTTCTTGGATAACTCTTTCATTTCTTGGCATAGTAAGAAACAAACTGTAGTTGCTTGCTCAAGCACTAAAGCTGAATATCGTGCCATGGCTAATGCAACTCAAGAATTTCTCTGGCTTCGATGGCTACTCGCTGACATGAGCATCTCTTCTCCTATTGCTACTACCCTACATTACGACAATAGAAGTGCTATTTAGATCGCTTACAATGATGTCTTCTATGAGTGTATAAAACACATCGAGACTGATTGTCATTTCATCCTCCATGACATTCTTCAAAATACGGTTCGTCTACAATCCGTCAGCTCAGCCGATTAGAGAGCAAACATTTTCACTAAGGCTTATCCATCTGAACATTTTCACTCTCTGATTTCCAAACTCAAGTTCACCTCCCTTATCGCCTTGAGTTTGAGGGAGGATGTTAATGTAATAATGGGCTTAACCCACTTAGACCCATTAGGGCAAAACCCAAACCTCTTCTTCCCTATAAATACTTATGTATATGATGTAATCTAACATCCCTTTCATATGTATTCATATGTATTCTTGTATCTCTTTATCATATTATCAATACATGGTTCATTTTCTCACTTCTCTATTATCTTGACAATATATATGTATATATATAATTATGAAGGGAAGTAGAACTAGTAGAGGAAGACAACAGAAAAGGATTGAATCATCAGCACCAATCTATTTGTGAAAAGTGCTTGGAAGGAGATGGTATGAAGGAAAGAAAAATACACTTTGGTCCCTAAATTTAGAATAATTTACAAATAGATTATATTAAATTAGTTTGAATAAAAGGATGAAATTATGCTTTTTTTTTAACATGAAATGACCAAAATACTCTTACTTATATGTTGACCGTTAATGTTGACTTAACAGAAGGGCTAATTTGGAAAGAAAATGAAATGTTAAAAACTCAATGTGTCGACTTCCAAATATTATGGCCGAGCACCTGAGTCATTTGTCATGGACTAAAAAAGTCATTTTTTTCCTTCTTTTTTTTTTTTTTTTTTTTTGTCTCAAATTGAAATTTGAAATTTTGAAAAATTACCCAAGTGAGTACAAATACAAAGTCCAAATACTAGGTACTCAAAAAGTGACATAATTTGGGGGTTATGAAATTAATATCTATCAAGTAATGACCCTTTTTATAAAATCTAGGTACCCAAATACAAAGTTCATGTCCTTATCCGGAAAATTGAAAAAACTGCCTACCTGACGAATGATTATAAGACCAACGGTTCCTTCCATAATTACATTCCAGAATTCAAATACACAAAGACCCCAAAAGTTTGGACACAGTTTCAAATCGGTTTCTAATAATCTAATTATCTCCATTATTCGATTTTGTCATCCTCAGAAGGAGACTGAACTGTCCCATGATCCATTACAAACAACCATTGATAATATCATTACAAGCAGCCATTGATAATATCATTCCAGAACTGATTCTCTTCATAGCTTCCATTACAGAAAATACCCTCACCACATTCTTCTACACACCATGAAGGAAGCAGATGATCCCCTCCACTGCCATTCCCTTGCTTCTCATCCACCACCGCATGGCGGTGCTTCACGAACGCATCCATGTTTTCCTGGTTAAAAATTCCCGGAAACCCTAAGGTCCCTAACAAGTTGAACTGCACCTGTCCCAACCCCGACGACGTAATATTACTATCAACATCATTGTTATTGTCGAAAAACCCTAGCAAGTTAAATGGCCCCGTACCCAATTCAATCCAATTATTATTATTGCTTAAAAACTCTAGGAAGCACTTATTATTATTGTTGTCGTCGTCGTTGCTGATGTAAGACGCAAAAAAGTTTGTGAGAGAAATTGGCGGGTGTTGTGTCCGGCTGTATGGCAAACCTAAATAGTAGTTGGGTTGGTGGTTAGGTTTTGAATCTCGAGCGAGTCGAGCTTCGGCTTCTAGACGAGTAGCCTCCCACTGAGCCATGTGACTCAGTTTCGCAGCGCTCTTGGACTCGTCGTTGCTGATGTAAGACGCAAAAAAGTTTGTGAGAGAAATTGGCGGGTGTTGTGTCCTGCTGTATGGTAAACCTAAATAGTAGTTGGGTTGGTGGTTAGGTTTTGAATCTCGAGCGAGTCGAGCTTCGGCTTCTAGACGAGTAGCCTCCCACTGAGCCATGTGACTCAGTTTCGCAGTGCTCTTGGACTCTTCGGAGCTGATCACGGTGGAGCCTTCCCGACGATGGGTCACTGGATCAATACCCATTTTGGCTAACCGTTTCTTGAGATGACTGTTCCAGTGATTTTTTATCTCGTTGTCTGTTCTTTTTGGCAAGTTCGTTGCTATAACTGACCACCTAGAAACCAAACAAAAAATAAAAGTAAAAAAATAAACATATACAATATTAATCACTTACCCTTATATCATTTTTTTTTTTTTAAGTTGTGTCCGTGTCAGTTTACGCACACGTCGACTAATCACCTCTTTGGGAGATCTTAAGAGCGTATTCCCCTACATTGGTCTAATACATTCATGATTAAATTTAACATTTAATTCTTTAAGTACTTTTTAGAAGAGTCAAACCCTAGTTGACAAAGAATAACAACTTCCCTTACAAAACGGATTAACCGTTCCTACCCTATATCACTATTAATTAAAAAAAAATGTTTTTTGAAAGAGGATAACAATAAATCAATAATTAACCTGTTCCCAAGGAGAGCATGAAGTTGAATGATGGTTTGCTCTTCAAATGGACTGAAGTGTCCTCTCTTGATGTCAGGCCTGAGGTAATTAATCCACCTCAGCCTGCAGCTTTTCCCACATCTATCGAGACCTATGCAACCATTCACCACATAATTCATTCAAATTCCAATATTGATCTACTAATCATAATAAAAACCCAAGGTAATCATGCGTCATCCATACTGAAGTTAAAAAAGAAAAGTTGTAAGGGGCATTACCGGCTTTTTGGGGCAGTGTTCTCCATCTTCCTTCACCATGTTCCTGAATGTAACGTAAAAGCTTCTGGTCTTCTTCCGGTGACCATGGCCCTCTCCTCAATCCTTCACCATTGCAGCACGGAGTTCTTCCCATTTCTTTCTTCTTCTTTCTTTTTCTCGACAAACACACTCAGAAGGAAGAAAATAAGACAGTTTTTCCCTTTTTTTTTCCCTATTCTTTTGGAAGAACAGTGTGAAGGAAGTCGGAGATGAGGAGGTAGATCAAGAAAAGAATGTTAGGAAAATTATTTATGGCGATGCATGCATAATGCATATTAAATTACAGGAAGGACACCCCTACCTCCCCCCCCAAATGGAAATTACTCGTTGTCGTAGGGTGTTTAAGAGACTGCACACAATTAAGTGGCTGCTGCAGTGCCTTGCAGTACTAGTGAATGAAAAAATAATATTTTTATTTATTGTCAAAGAAAAATTATTTTTTTATTATTGTTCGGTTAGAAAAAAAAATTGAAAGAAGGGAAAATAAGATAGTTTTTCTTTATGTTTTTGTTAAAAAAGAAAAAAATCAAAATCCTATTATCAATGGCAGAATTGTAATTTTGTTTATTCTCTTTTACTTTCTTTTTTTTTTATTTTTCTTCTAAAATTTGTTTCAAAAATTGTGCATTTTTTTTTATTTTTTTATTCTTCTCATTTTCGATCGACACCAAATATATTTTTTCTTTTTCATTCTTTTTTCGCCCAATCAAATGTATTCTTGTGAAAAATATTAAATAAAATAAATAAATAGTGACCTATATATGTAATAAAATTTTAAAACAATAATTATAAGTGTACAACAATCACTTTTATGAATTCACAGTTGGATAGTGATTGTCGTGTATCATTCTAGCACGCACGAAAAGAAATTTTAATTGTAATAGATATTCAGGGTACAAAACATACCCACTCCATAGTTAAAAGGGGAATCTAGTGTTAATATAAAAGTACAAGAACAAAGAACGAACTGTTAATAATCCACGAAATTAGGGTAAGGATGGAAAAAAGAAAAAACAAATGAAAGTATAATATTTTTATTCATTTGTGAAATAATTTTTTTTTTTTGTATTGTTTATTAAGAAAAAAAAAAATGAAAGGACAAAAAATAATTTATTTTAATATAATTTACTATTTTACTTTCATATATTACAAAAAATAAATTAAAAAATATTATCAAGAGAATAATTATAATTTTACTCATTTTCCCTTACTTTCCTTCATTTTCCTTGCAAATTTTTGTTACACTTTCCTTCATTTTCTTTTTAAATTTGTGTAGAAAAAAAATTGTTTCGAAATTGTGCATTTTTCTTCTATTTTCTTGTTCTTCTTATTTTCCATCCAAACCAAACAAGTTTTTTTTTTTTTTCATCCTATTTTTTTAATTATTATTATTTTTTCATTCATTTTCTACCCAACCAAATGAACCCTTAGTGAAAAATATTTAAAAAAATAAATAAATAGTGACATATATGTGTTGCCTCATAAAGCAAAAGGAACAAAGTTACCAAATTTTCTTGGGTTAAGTCGTGGATTAGGTAACTATCTTTAAGACGTTTCGCGATTCTGCTCAAGATTATGCAAGTAGAATAATAAATCTGTCGTCCCCAGGATAAAACAACCCAGAATTCTCCTCTTTCTAGGACCTCTTCTGCACGTAAGAAGACTTGAAAACTAAACACCCTAACACACTACTCGAAAAGCAAATGAAAAACAAACACTCGAGAAAAGATATTTTGAAGTAAAATAGAGAGAGCTCGAATTTTGGTCTGAAAAACTGAGGCAAGCCTCGGTATTTATAGGCAAAATCACCAATGGGTAGAAAACGGCTAGAAACTACCGAGTGGGATACGTTGAAAGAAATGTGGGTAACAGAGAAGAGATTAAACGTGGGTATCGTTGGAGAAATATGGGGTAATCTGTTAAGATTATCTTTACCAAATCAAAGAAACATTAATTTATTAAAAAAAAAATATTTTATTAAATAAATTTTATCCCAAAAAATAAGCGCCAGTCACCTCACCTTACTCGTCTCGATCGGCCGGCAGCGGTGGCACGCGTACGCGTTTGTGGTAATCAACATAGATGTGTTTCATGTTCCCTTCACAAAATGTAAGTATCTCTTGAAACACACCAAGACTTAAATCTATCCCTTTATAAACACTTCTAAATTCTTATTCCTAACCAATGTGTGACAAAAGCAATATAGGAAAAATTAGTGGTAGGTGGCTTCTTACAAGTCGAAAATTTACATGCTCCCCAATAAAAGTATGAAACAATAATTACAAGTGTACTATCACTTTTATGAATTCACAGTTGGATAGTGATTGTAGTGTATTGAAGAAGGCACGGCAAGACATTTCAATTATAATAGATATTTACGCCCGTTAACCGTTTTCATTCCAGAATTTTTCATTCCATTTCTAAATTTTTTAGAATTCTATTTAAAAAGAACGTTTAATAATTTTTATTTTTATTTCTATTTCATTCCCAATTGAGAATTGTGCCCATTTTTTTCTTAAAAAATGAGAAATAAAAAAAAAATTGTTTCTCATAATTCTCGTTCCATTTCTAAAATCAATATCAGTATTCATCCGTCGGCCGGCCACCGTTCGCCGCTGCCGTCGGCGAAGGCCATCTCCGGAGACCGTCGCTGGCGCCGGCGGCCTAGCAACTTCCGACGCTGCCGGCCGTCCGCCACCGTCACGCACCCGTTGGTCATTGTCGCCATCATCGCCGCTGCCGCTCGGCCAAAACCAAAAAAGAAAAATCTCAAAAAAAAAAAAAATTGATTTTAAGATAAAATCGTTACCAAACGTGATTCTCTTCCCAAAAAATAAAAAAATAAAAAAAATTATCGTTATCAAATGCGATTCCACTTCCAAGAAAGAAACAAAATTATCATCCTATCCCATCTCATTCTCATCTTACTGCTGGAATGGCACCAGAAACGATTACCAAACGCCACCTTAGAGTACATAAGGTACCCATTCCAAAGTTAAAAGGGGAATCTAGTGTTAATACAAAAGTACAAGAACAAAGTGTTAACAAAAATTTAAAGTTTAGGTAAATAATTTTGTAAGAAATCTAAAATTACTCTTAAAAATTCAAAATATTATTGTATATATACCATAAAAGTTATTGTATTTTTTTACCACAAAAAATCCCTTAAAAATAATATTTAAAAAAAAATTGTTTATTTACATGAGCATGTGTTTTTCAAATATCGATAGTTTTTAAGGTTGATAATTCCATCTAAATCAACAGATAACCAAACCAAACTGAACCGAACGGTTCGATTTTAAAACTGATTAAATGTTTTGGCTACGATTTTGATTCTATAATTGAAAACTGAAGCGATTTTGGCTTTGAAATAGTAACCATGAAACCGAACTGTCTAATCGGTACTTTAGATATATTTTTATTATATATATTACCCTTATTTATTTATTTTTTATATATTTTGACCCTTAGTATAATATATGTGTGTGTGTATATATATATATATATGTATGTGTGTGTGTGTCTATATGTAAATATATAGGGTTAATTGAGTTAATTTGTTTCTATATAAAAAATAACGATTCGCGGTCTACTTTTGCTTTTATTTTTGTTTTGATTTTATATAAAATTAAAAAAGCTTAACGGTTTCTCGTTTTTGTTTTTGGTTTTACATAAAATTAAACAGTTCTATTTTACATATTCTAAAAAACCGGTGGCTTTAATTTTGGTTTTGAGTTTGGTATATACCTGACGACTTTGGTTTTGATTTTGGTTTTTAGTGAAACTGATCCAAAACCATACCGTTGTCATCACTAATAGTTTTCCAACTCATTATCACATGTTACAAGTTTATTCCAAAAAAATTGCATGTCCATCTAAGAAACACGTAACTCTTCAACATAAACTTATAAACTTACAATTAAGAGTGAATGTATGAATAGTATTAAAGTAAAATCAATTTATTTTTTCTTGCTCCACAAAATGTGTTTCTAGATAAAGCTACAAATCTCCTTGAAAGCAACCTGACAATAGCAGTAGCTATGAAGCTATTTCATATTTGTTGGAACTTTACTAATAGGGAGGGAAATATATTTAATATTACTTTTGGGTTGATTCCATTTATGGATAGGGCACATGGTTAATTACAATTTAAATAGATAATAAATAAGTTAGGTAGGTCTGCTTGGGATTTGAATTCAAGTCAGATGGATGCTGCTTTCCCAATTTCTAACCAGTACCCATCCTTCAAGGCACATATCAGCCATTGTAATTACCTGATTTTTTATTTTATTTTATTATTTTTTCCTCAAATCAAATTCATGCCAAATTCTTTCTTCATTTGTGTACAAATATAATTTTCACTTAAATTTTTATAATTTTACTTTTTTTTAATAAATTACACTGAATTTTAGTTTTTAATAAAAATTCCATTGAATTTTTTTTATTCAAAAATATATATTTTTTTAAAATAAAGTAAATACCCTCACATATATTCAATTGAATTTTATTTTTTTATAACATTCCACTAAAAAAATTAAAAATATAAAAGACATTAAATTTTAAAAAGATTAAAAATATTTAATATAAAATTATATTTATAAACAAATTTATTACCAAAAATTATAATAAATAAATAAATCATTGTTCCATTGAACTTTTTATAATTCCACTAAATATTAACAACTTCACTAAAATTCTATAATTTCGCTAACGACTGACAATTCCACTAAACATAAACATAAAATTAAAAATTAAAAAATACACAATTCCACTACAATTACAAAGAAAATCATATATCATGATCTACATCAATCTAAAAAAAAAAAAACGAAATATTCATATAAAAAAAAAAAAAATTCGAGCAACCAAAATTGAAAAATCACTTATATAAAATTACATAAGAATCAGGTGGAAATTCACTAAAAATTATAGAGTGCAAAACATAAGTTATCAATGGAAGCAATCGGAAACCGAGCTAACATCAAACAAGCTTATCTTACCACATTCTCATGAATAAATCCATTAAAATCCAAAATTGGAGAACTCAAATCCAATGAATTCCATTGAAATTGATCTCAAAAATCAAAAGATTAGGAAAACAAAAAAGCACAAAATTGAGAATAGTGCCTTCTTTCCACCGTCGCCACATTTCATCTGTCACCACACTTCATCACCTCGCTTCCACATTTGCCTTTGCCTGTTCTCCATCTATTCGTCGCTTTCATCCATTTCTTCATATTCGTCATCTATCCACGCTTTGTTGGCTCGCTTCAACCATCGCCGCACATGGCCAGTGAAAATATTAGGGAAAACGTTTTTGCAAAAAACTCAGCATAAAAGAAGCTAAGAAGAAACTTTATATTTATAGTAGGTTAACTTTATAATATGGCTTAGCAACTAATAGTATTAAAACAAGTGGCAACAACAAATAGGAAGAAGAAAAATAGAATGTTATAATCCCAATGAAGATGTCGTTGGCAGTTGTAGTGCACTGCAGCAGAGAAATAATCGAATGGATTCTAGAGTTGTGGCTGCACACAATACATGACTGCTGAGGTGGAAAGGTGAGCTGAGAGAAAATCAATTCTTAACACCACTCCTCAAATGAAGAGGTGATGTAGTCGTTCCAAGTTTGTCAACAAGGAAGTGGAATTTGGAATGAGACAGTCCCTTTGTCAAATAGTCTGCAATTTGGTCATGAGAGAGAATGTACCTCACTTCAAGCTTTTTCTGTTGGATCCTGTCACGGATAAAGTGTATGTCAAGCTCTATGTGCTTTGTTCTAGCATGGTAAATTGGGTTAGAAATAAGAGAACTTGCTTCCATATTATCACTCCATGTTACTGGAGGAGCAGGAAGTAGAAATTCGAATTCTTGAAGAAGTGTTTCAATCTAGGAGATTTCAGCAACAACATCTGCAAGAGCCTTGTATTCTGACTCAGTGCTAGACCTGGAAACAACAACTTGCTTCTTTGAGGACCATGACACAAGGGTGTCTCCCAAATAAACACAATAACCAGCAATGGACTTCCTGTCATCTAGGCAGCATGCCCAATTTGCATTTGAAAACCCAGTAATAGAGAGTCTTTCACTATGCTTGATCTAAAGACCATTGTTCATAGTACCTTTAAGATACCTGAGGACTCGTTTTGCTCCATTCCAATGAGTTGTAGTTGGGGCCTTTAGAAACTGGCTTAGATTATTTATAGCAAAAGATATATCAGGCCTTGTGTGTGACATGTAAGACCCCGATTTAACACGTACGTTATTTTAGTTGTATTTTAGAGCGATTGGAAAAAAATATAGGGTAGAATTGAATTAATCATTATTTGAATTAAAAGTTTAGGGGGCAAATTATAAATTCGTATACATTAAATCTAACCTTTAAGATTCAAATTGTCTTTCAATTGATAACATTTAAACTTTTAGGGGTGAAATTACAATTTGAAGAAAATTATAAATGGTGAATTGGGCTAAAATAAGGAATTAAAGAAATTTGGGGGAGAAAAGAGTATTTAGAATAAAAGATTTTTATATAAATCTCTCTCTCTCTCTCTCTCTCTCTCTCTCTCTCTATATATATATATATATATATATATATATATATATATATATATATATATATATACGCATATGGTGTGTGTGCCGAGAGAACAACCGAAGACAGAGAAAGGAATGATCGAGATCCATTGACGTGGCAAGCTAGGAATAAACTGATCCACTTGAAACATGCAATCGTGATCTTCAACGGAAGAATGAAGGAGGAGCAGAAACAGAGGAGAGAGAGAGGGGAGGTCCGGTGGTCGGGGGGGTGGTGAGATCCGACGAGCGTAGGAGTGAGCGATTCGTTCGGTCGTTGGTCGATCGTTGGTGGTGCCGACGGTGTGATGTCTTGTTCATTGTCGATGGTGTGGAGTGTCGATGGGGTGATTGTCACTGTTTCGTCGGAGGTTGTCGTCGGTTAGTTCGGCGGTGGGCTTCAGTAGCCGACGGTGGTGTGTTGGGTTAACGGTGAGCTTCCGGTGGCTGTTGTTGACACTGTGATGTGTGTGTGTTTTTTGCTTTATTCAGTTTCTGTTTTCTGTGTTGTGCAGCGTGTGTTCGTGGTTCGCCGTTTTGTTCGACGGTGACGATTGGCGGTATGTGCAACGGCGTTGGTGGCTCTGCTCAATTGGTGTGTGTTGTCCCTGCAGGGTGTGGGCGTGTTGTGTGTGCATGGAGGTCACCGAAATTTTCGCTGAAAAGTTAGAAAGAGAGAGAGCTGTAAGTGTGTGGGTGTGGGGACGATCGGCAGTGCATGGGTGGGGTAGACGTGGAAGTGTGTGGGTTTGTTTGACTGGTGGTGCGTGTGTTCGGTTGGTGGGACGGCGAGGCTTGATCGACGGCAAGATGTCGGCGGCGGCGGCGAGACTGCATAACAGGAAACAGAAACGCAAACCAGGAAAAGGAAAAAGGGGAGAAGGAAAAAAAAATGGAAAAATTACATGAACACCCCAATAAAAATCTAAAAA
The DNA here is from genome assembly GCA_016647705.1 of Eucommia ulmoides. Lineage (NCBI taxonomy): Eukaryota > Viridiplantae > Streptophyta > Magnoliopsida > Garryales > Eucommiaceae > Eucommia > Eucommia ulmoides. The sequence goes on along the minus strand of CM028334.1, from coordinate 9,992,595 downwards.
TTTATCTCGTGACCGACGGACGATTCGGAGCAGGTAAAATCTAAATCAATTACCATTGTTGTCAAATTGAAATATTAGCAAACGGGATTATAATTTAGAATCGTTAATTCTACTAATTTTTGTCACCATCCATATTAACAAATGCGTACAGTAATTATTAACGAAATGAAATTTACCGGATAACAATTTTTCGTAATAAAAAGTGGGTACGGGAGAAATTACAGAATTTAGGGCCTGCATTGCATGATTCAATTATTTTATATAAATTATTAATTTAGGCCCTATCACTATTAGGCTCGCAGGCACTGGAGTATCGGCAAAAGATAGTCAGTAAAAACTATTCGGAACGGATAACCAGGTGAGTGTACTGTCTTCTTGCCAAACTATTTTTACATCTATATGATAGAAAATTATTGTATTTACATTAGATGCTTTTAAAATTTTGTGGATCAAGTAGGTTTTGGGTGAGTTGGTAAAAATGGATTTTTGTGGGATTACGATGGTTTTTGAAAGGAAGGTGAAAATGGTTTTCGTTGGATTTGATGGTTTTAGAAGAGAGTGAAAAATATCTATGTTTCTAAATATGTCGGGTTTTCCAAAAATAAAGAGTGGGAAAGTGGTTTTTGGTAAAATCAGACGTTTCTTTTTTTTAAAAAAGAAAGTGAGAAATATGATTTTCGGATAAAAAGACAGTTTTGGGAAAGAGAGGTGGTTGTGTGATTTGATGATGATGTTATTAATTTGACGATGTTATTGATTAGACGATGCCATAGTATTTATCCGCTTCGGCGGAGTGATGTTTATCTACTTCGGCAAAGTGATGTTAGACGTTTATACTGCGTAATGATTATCCGCTTCGGCGAAGTGATGGGTGTTCGTAGGAAGGTATATCCTACGGATGGTACGGTACCGTTGCAAACTCCCCATCGTGAGGTTAAAACGATCATTAGGGCTGGCCAGTGTGTGTGTTAGGGATGTGGTGTTTTACGTATATTGGCGCTGATTTGATATTTATTATCATGGTGATTAGTATGATTTTTATATTAGTTGGATTTGAATGGAACTTAATTATGTCGCTTTATTTTCCCTGCCTATATACTGGGGATTTTACGAACTATGTGGTATTTATAAACTTATGCTTGATCCATTTATATGTCGTAGAATGAATTGTTATTATTAAAAATATTTTTACTAAGAAGGCAGTATACTCACAGGTGAAATAGCTAAGAGTCGGTCCCCTACTGGCGCTAGGTAGAGTCCTGCGATGAAGTCATGTGGAGGGTTGAGACGAGCTTTATGAGGCGAATCTGTAAGGGGTTCATGGTATTATATTTTGTTGTTAGTATATTTGGGGAACGAGTGTATTTCCATAGCAGAGATATGTATAGCTACATATAGTTGAGGGGTTGTTTATATATATGCATGTTGTCGTGTAATAGATGGTTGGTTGGTTGTTTTCGGTGATGTCATGATGTCGTCACGCCAGCCCAAGATATCGGCACTTCGGGACGGGTCATGACTATTTTGGTATCAGAACTTAGGTTACAGGTTCTGTAGACTTGCCAGTAGTTGTGTCAATAGAGGATCATAAGATAGGAAGACATGCCAGTTGTCTAGTCAGTAGGGGACCTTGAGATAGGGTGTCGATAGATGGTGTCGAGTTAGTGGTGGACCGTAAGATAGGGTTTCGATAGATGGGTTCAGCACGCGAGTGATAGTTTGCATTGCATTAGAGGGTATATTGGTATTGTGCATGATTAGTTGTCTTGTAGGCAATTAATGGGCGCGACGAAGTTGTGATACTGCTTGTTGGTGGTTTGGGTAGTGGTTGGTAGTGCTGACGGGTGGATCGTGATTGTAGGGGTGCCAGTGGTTAGGAATATTAAGTTATAACTGATAGGTAAATCTATTCGTAGGTAGTACGTAATATTTTTATTTTTTTTATTGTTGAACCAACAGTATGGTAGAGCATACTTAATTCGTCCAATGTTAAGTTATTCATTGAAATGAATCGGTTGACGATACTTTATTTATGCAGTGACACGACACACTGTGCTACTATTTGAGATACGCAGATTCTATCAGAAATGTGTGGGTGTGCTCGTGATTTTAGGAGAAAGGGAGGTTCATATGTTTGCAAATAGAAAAAGATGACCATTCGTCGGCATGAAATAAAAATCGGATGTGGAAAAAAAAAACAGAAAAGACAAAATGTAGACAAATCTAGAACGGATTTACTTTGGAATTAATTTTAGGTTGACAGGCGGGCAAATTAAAAGGTATACGAAATGGGTAAACGGAGCGAAAATTTATAGAGAATGAGGTATAAGAAGTAGTCGAGAACTATGAGTCCGTATAAATAGGGAATGCGCATAAATATAGTCTACTTCGTATCGGTGGTAGGAAGTTGTCGGTAGATCTATTACCCCTGAATACTTACGATCTTGATGTAATACTGGGTATAGATTTGTTGTTCAGCTATCATGCCATGGTGAACTGTTTTAAGAAGGAATAGATCTTTTGAATCTGAGGCGAGCCGGAATTTGTGTTCTCAGGAAACATAATTATCACACCTGTCAGGTTGATTTCAGTCTTAGAAGCCAGGAGATTATTGACGAGAGAATGTCAGGGATACCTCACGCACATGATTGACACCAGTCAAAAAGAAGTTTAGATGGCAGATATTTCAGTGGTAAGAGATTTTTTCCAATGTATTTTCCAGAAGAATGGTCAGGGTTGTCAGTAGATAGGGAGATAGAAGTCATTATTGAGTTGCTTCCATGAACTGCTCCTATATCGATTCCCCCTTATCGTATGCCACCTACCGAGCTGAAAGAATTGAAAGTGCAGTTGCAAGATTTCGTTGCAAGATTTACTAGATCGTGGATATATCAAACCTAGCGTTTCTCATGGGTAGCCCCAGCGTTGTTCGTGAAGTAGAAGGATGACACGTTGAGAAGGTATATCGATTATCGGTAGCTAATTAGGGTAACCGTCCGTAATAAATATCCGTTGCCTAGAGTAGATGATTTGTTTGTTCAAATTCAGAAAGCTAAAGTGTTTTTCAACATATATCCTTGATCGGGGTATCACTAGATGGAAGTAAGAGTCGGTGATGTGGCGAAACCGGCGTTCCGTGCGAGGTAGGGACACTATGGATTTTTGGTTATACCCTTCGGATTGACAAATGCCCCTGCTGTCTTCACGAATTTGTTAAATCGGATCTCCCAACCTTATCTAGACCAATTTATTATTGTATTCATTAACGATATATTGATCTATTCCCAAAATGGAGAGCACACAGAGCATATTCAGATTGTGTTGCAAACGTTGCGGGAGAAGCTGTTATATGCAAAAATTCGGTAAATGCAAATTTTGGTTAGATCATATTGTATTCTTGGGCATGTTATTGCAGGAGACGGTATTTAGGTAGACCCAAAAGAAGTTGAAACTGTTGTTCAGGGAAAAAAAAATGATTGAAATCCAAAGCCTTTTAGGATTGGCGGGTTACTATCGACGGTTTGGGTAGGGACTTACTATTATAACTGTCCCGTTGACTCATTTGACTCGCAAGGAATCCAAGTTCGAATGGACTGACAAATGTGAGCAAGGTTTCAAGAGTTGAAAAATAGATTGATATCGGCACCAATTCTATCCCTCCCGACAGAAGGGGGGGTGGCTTTATGATTTATAGTTATGCATCCCACCAAGGGCTAGGATGTATTCTGATGCAGCATGGTCATGTAATCACATACACATCTCGACAACTGAAGAATCGTGAGCAAAAATCACCCGATGCATGATCTGGAGCTGATAGCGATTATAGTTGCCTTAAAGATTTGGGGACACTACTTGTATGGCGAGACGTGTGAAATCTACACAGACCACCAAAGCTTGAAATATCTTCCTACTCAGAAGGAATTAAATTTGAGGTAGAGACGTTGGATAGAGTTGATTAAAGGCTATGTTTGCACTATCCACTATCACCCGGAAAAAGTTAATGTTGTAGCGAATGCATTGAGTCAGAAATCAGCGGGTTCGATCGCGCACCTAAAAACCATTCATACTAATCTGTATATCGATTTAAGATCATTGTGAGTTTAGTTAGCGGTTGGTCAGACAACTGTATTGCTTGCGATTTTGACTTTGAGACCGACGTTGATTGATCGTATTATCGAAGCTCAGAAGTCAGACATTCAATTGGAGAAGATTCGAGATGAAGTGAGAAGTGGTCACAGAGCGGATTTTCATGTTAGGGAGAGCGATGAGGTATTGATGATGGGAAATAGACTGTGTGTGCATAACAACACCAGTTTGAAGAACGATATTTTGGAAGAAGCGCATAGCTCGGCATACGCGATGCATCCAAGTGGTACCAAAATGTATCGGGATTTGCGTGAGCATTATTGGTGGATCGGGATGAAACGAGAATTGCGGAGTTTGTTGCCAGATGTCTTACTTGTTAGAAAGTGAAGATTGAGCATCAACGTCCAAGTGGGTTGTTGCAACCTCTACCTATTCCAAAGTGGAAATGGGAGTATATCACGATGGTTTTCACTTCGGAATTATGCCCCTTTTGAGTAAGAGGTAATCGTTGACAGGCTTACCAAGTCCACTAATTTTTCTTTTTTAGCCATAAAAATTATGAATTCCCTTGAAAAGTATGCTCAATTGTATATTAATGAAATTGTTAGGTTGCATGGAGCACTGATTTCTATAGTATCAGGGAGAGATCCGAGATTTACTTCGGGGTTTTGGCCTAGCCTTCAAACCACTTTGGATACCAAGCTGAAATTTAGCACCGCTTTCTATTCTCAGACAGACGGTCAATCAAAGCGTACGATTCAGAAGTTGGGGGATATGTTGAGAGGATGTGTCCTGAAATTTCCTAGTAGTTGGGATGACAGTTGCCGTTAACGGAATTCGCCTACAACAATAGCTACCATCCGAAAATCGAGATGGCTCTGTATGAAGTATGGTATGGTAGGAAATGCAGAACTCCAGTCTGTTGGACTGAAGTAAGTGAACGTAAATTATTGATGTCGGACATAGCTCAGATGATAACAAACAAAGTAAAGGTGATTCGAAAAATAAAATAAAATTCTCAGAGTTGACAAAAGAGTTATGCAGACAAGCGCTGGCGGGAGTTGGAATTTGAAGTGAGAGATCATGTATTCTTGTGAAATTCTTCGTGGAAAGGCATAATGAGATTCAGAAAGAAAGGGAAGTTGAATCCAAGATATATCGGACCATATGGAATTCTAGAGCGGATTGGCACGACAGCGTATAGACTTGCGTTACCGCCAGAGTGTCTCGACTACACGACATTTTTCATGTATCGATCGATGCTCCAAAAATATATGCCAGACCCTTCTCGTGTATTGACTTCGCAACCGATCTAATTGGGAACAGATTTGACCCACGTTGAGAAGTTAGTCCAAATCCTAAGCCGTAAAGACCAGGTGTTGTGAAAAAAAATGGTTCTGTTAGTCAGAATGTTATGGCACAGTCATGCAGTGGAAGAGGCGACGTGGGAGCGAGAGGACGAGACAAGGAACAAATTCCCGCATTTGTTCAATTAGGTAATAAAATTTCGGGACGAAATTTTTTTTAGGGGGGAAGAGTTGTAAGACCCTGATTTAACACGTACGTCATTTTAGTTGCATTTTAGAGCAATTGAAAAAAATATGGGGGAATTGAATTAATCATTATCCGAATTAAAAGTTTAGGGGGCGAATTGTAAATTTATATACATTAAATCCAACCTTTAGGATTCAAATTGTCTTTCAATTGATAACATTTAAACTTTTAGGGGTGAAATTACAATTTGAAGAAAATTATAAATGGTGAATTGGGCTAAAATAAGGAATTAAAGAAATTTGGGGGAGAAAAGAGTAATTAGAATAAAAGATTTATATATATATATATATATATATATATATATATGGTGTGTGTGCCAAGAGAACAACCGAAGACAGAGAGAGGAATGATCGAGATCTATTGACGTGGCAAGCTAGGAATAAACTAATCCACTTGAAACATGCAATCGTAATCTTCAACGGAAGAAGGAAGGAGGAGCAGAAACAGAGGAGAGAGAGAGGGGAGGTCCGGCGGTCGGGGGGGTGGTGAGATCCGACGAGCGTGGGAGTGAGCGATTCGTTCGGTCGTTGGTCGATCGTTGGTGGTGTCGACGGTGTGATGTCCCGTTCATTGTCGATGGTGTGGAGTGCCGATGGGGTGATCGTCACTGTTTCGTCGGAGGTTGCCGTCGGTCAGTTTGGCGGTGGGCTTCAGCAGCCGACGGTGGTGTGTTGGGTTGACGGTGAGCTTCTAGTGGCCGTTGTTGACGCTGTGATGTGTGTGTGTTTTCTGCTCTGTTCAGTTTCTGTTTTCTGTGTTGTGCAGCGTGTGTTCGTGGTTTGCCGTTCTGTCCGACGGTGATGATTGGCGGCATGTGCGACGGCGTTGGTGGCTCTACTCAATCGTTGTGTGTTGTCCCTGCAGGATATGGGCGTATTGTGTGTGCATGGAGGTCGCCGAAAAGTTAGAGAGAGAGAGAGCTGTAAGTGTGTGGGTGTAGGGACGATCAACAGTGCATGGGTGGGGTAGACGTGGAAGTGTGTGGGTTTGTTTTACTGGTGGTGCGTGTGTTCGGTTGGTGGGATAGCGAGGCTTGATCGACAGTAAGATGTCGGCGGCGGCGGCGCGACGGCAAGATGTCGGCGGCGGCGGCAAGACTGCATAATAGGAAACAGAAACGCAAACCAGGAAAAGGAAAAAGGGGAGAAGGAAAAAAAAAAAAAGGGAAGAAAAAGGAAAAATTACGCGAACACCCCAATAAAAATCCAAACATTTATCTCGCGATCGACGGACAATTCGGAGCAGGTAAAATCTAAATCAATTACTATTGTTGTCAAATTGAAATATTAGCAAACGGGATTATAATTTAGAATCGTTAATTCTACTAATTTTTGTCACCATCCATATTAACAAATGCGTACAGTAATTATTAACGAAACGAAATTTATCGGATAACAATTTTTCGTAATAAAAAGTGGGTACAGGGGAAATTACAGAATTTAGGGCCTGCATTGCATGATTCAATTATTTTATATAAATTATTAATTTAGGCCCTATCACTATTAGGCTCGCAAGCACTGGAGTATCGGCAGAAGATAGTCAGTAAAAACTGTTCGGAACGAATAGCCAGGTGAGTGTACTGTCTTCTTGCCAAACTATTTTTACATCTATATATGATAAAAAATAGTTGTATTTACATTAGATGCTTTTAAAATTTTGTGGATCAAGGAGGTTTTGGGTGAGTTGGTAAAAATGGATTTTTGTGAGATTACGATGGTTTTTGAAAGGAATGTGGAAATGGTTTTCGTTGGATTTGGTAGTTTTAGAAGAGAGTGGAAAATATCTGTTTTTCTAAATATGTCGGGTTTTCCAAAAATAAAGAGTGAGAAAGTGGTTTTGGTAAAATCAGACGTTTCATTTTTTAAAAATAGAAAGTGAGAAATATGATTTTCAGATAAAAAGACAATTTTGGGAAAGAGAGGTGGTTGTGTGATTTGATGATGATGTTATTAATTTGACGATGTTATTGATTAGACGATGCCATAGTATTTATCCGCTTCGGCAGAGTGATGTTTATCTGTTTCGACAGAGTGATATTAGACGTTTATACTGCGCAGTGATTATCCGCTTCGGCGGAGTGATGGGTGCTCGTAGGAAGGCATATCCTACGGATGGTACGGTACCGTTGCAAACTCCCGATCGTGAGGTTAAAACGAGCATTAGGGCTGGCTAGTGTGTGTGTTAGAGATGTAGTGTTTTACGTATATTGGCTGATTTGATATTTATTATCATGGTGATTAGTATGATTTTTATATTAGTTGGATTTGAATGGAACTTAATTATGTCGCTTTATTTTCCCTGCCTATATACTGGGGATTTTACGAGCTATGTGGTATTTATAAATTTACGCTTGATCCATTTATATGTCGTAGAATGAATTGTTATTATTAAAAATATTTTTACTAAGAAGGCAGTACACTCGCATGTGAAACAACTAGGAGTCGGTCCCCTACTGGCGCTAGGTAGAGTCTTGCGTTGAAGTCATATGGAGGGTTGAGACGAGTTTTATGAGGTAAACCTGTGAGGGGTTCATGGTATTTTGCTGTTAGTATATTTGGGGAACGGGTGTATTCCCATAGTAGAGATATGTATAGCTTCATATAGTTGAGGGGTTGTTTATATATATGCATGTTATCGTGTAATAGATGGTTGGTTGGTTGTTTTCGGTGATGTCATGATGTCGTCACGCCAGCCCAAGATATCAGCACTTCAGGACGGGTCGTGACATGACATGTACTGTAATGCTCTAACGACACTTCTATAGGTAGTGGGATTAGCCATAGGTTCTCTATCAAGCAAGGATAGAGGCCTTCCAGCAACCATACGTGTTGGATAAGGCTTTAAGTTCGTTATGTCAACTCTCTCAAGTAGTTCTTCAACATACTTAGAATGTGTTAAATAGAGCCCAGTATTGTCGCTGTGAACTTCTATGCCAAGGAAGAAGATAGAGCACCTAGGTCCTTCAAAGAAAAGATTCTATTGAGTTCAATGATGAACATCTTCAACGTTTTCTGGGTTGTTATCTGTCACAATTATATCATCAACATAAATAAGGACCATGATGATAAGACTGTCAATTTTGAAGAAAAACAAGCAAGTATCAGCCCTAGAAACTTTAAAATTCTAGGTGATAAGTGTGCCTTTCAGTCTATCAAACCAAGCCCTAAGTGCTTGTTTCAAGCCATATAAAGACTTATTTAACTTGCACACAAAGTCAGGCTTTTCCTTGTCAACAAAGCATTGTTGATGTCCAATTGTCGAATATCCCAATTCTTTGATACAACTATTGTGAGAACAATCCTTACTGTAGAAGCTTTAACAATAGAGCTAAAAGTTTTTCCAAAGTCTATGCCTGGTCTTTGATGAAACGCCCTTGCCACTAGCCTGGCCTTAAACCTTTGGAATGAGCCATCAATATTTCTTTTAATTTTAAACACCTATTTGTTACCAACTATGTTATATTCAGCAGAGTTGGGAACTAAGGACCAAGTTTGGTTAGCCTCAAGAGCATTCACTTCTTCTTTCATTGCTTGTCTCCATCCTTCATTTTGTAGGGCATTCTCAACTGAGTTTGGTTCTTCACAGTAGGGATTCCATTTGGTTTTTTTTTCCAAATATACCTTAGGCTTGAATATTTTAGCCTTAGCACGTGTTGTCATAGGATGAGATGCTTTGAATTCTCTCCTGTTTGTTATGCCCTCATGGTTTTCTTTTTCTTCTTCAATATTTTGCTGAGTATCATTCAAGACAGCTTCTGGAAGACTGTGAGAAATTGTTTCAAGACTGGAAATAGAGTAATCATTTAGTTCTACCTGATCATTGTGTGAATTAGAGTTTACCAATTCAGGTGAATCTTCATGAGATGTTGAGGATGAGTTATCTTCACTTAGAACATCAGGATTTGAAGGATTTTGGATAGATATAGAACCTTGAGTGTTAGGTAATGGAAACCATGAAGAGTCTTGGACAATGACTTACTTTTCTGGTTGATAGTTGTTGACAAACCCCAAATTGAAAGGAAATTCAGCCTCATTAAATATAAAATTTCTTGAGATATACACTCTTCCAATAGGGCTAATGCACTTGTATCCCTTATTAGACTCACTATAGCCTAGGTTGACACATTTGACAGAATGGAATTGGAACTTATGTGTTTGATAGGGTCTAATGCAAGGAAAATATGTTGATCCAAAAACCTTTAGGAATTGATAATCAGGTTTCTTGGAGTAGAGGACTTCAAAAGAAGATTTCCCTTTCAAGACTGGTATTAGTAATCTATTGAGGAGAAACACTGCTATTAAGAAAGCATTTCACCAATACTTCAATGGCATGCAAGCTTGGGCCAAGAGAGTTAATCCCTTTTAAAAATGTGCCTATGTTTTCTCTCTGCCCTTCCATTTTGGGAAGATGTATGAGGATAAGAATGTTGAAATTCTATCCCATTTTCACTCATGAGTTTAGAAAAAGCTTGGTATTCTCTTTCCCAATCAGTCCTTAGTGTTTTGATTTTTTTGTCAAATTAGTTTTCCACTAGACTTTTGAATTGAATGAAGGCTCTAAGAGTCTCAGACTTTGCTTTTAATGGATAAATCCAAGTGTTCCTACTATGATCATCTATGAAGTGGATGTAAAATCTAAAATTCAGATGAGACATAACAGGTGTAGGGCCCCAGGTGTTAGTTTGAATAAGGTCTAGAACATTTTTAGCTCTATTTTCAGATAGTTGAAAATGAAGATAATGGGATTTTCCATATTGGCAAGCATCAGAAAAGCTTTCTTTTTCATTACTTTGGAGGTTTACATTGTTGTAACTCAACACTTGATTCAAGACTCTAGTTGATAGGTGGCTTAACCTCCTATGACACTCATCCTTTTTTGAAAAAAAGGACTAATCAGCTACAGGTTGATTAACACTGGATTCTGAAAGTAAAACAACACCAGAAAAAAGTTGATTTTTACTCCCTGACTTGTAATTATCATGACCATAGACATTTGGATTGAGAGGTGATGTCTTAAGTTGGTATAACCCATCTTTAAGCCTCCCTTGAAAAAGCACATTCTTTGTCACCTTATCCTTCACAAGACAAAAATCAGAATAAAACTCAATGAATACATTATTATCAATAGTCAATTTGGATACACCAATTAGATCTTTTGCAATTTTAGGAACATGGACTATTTCTTTGAGAATCAATGGAGTTTCTTATTTTGCTTGTAATTTACCAAAACCAATATGTGATATAGAGAGTTTGTTACCATCTCGTACTCTCAAGTGTTCCTTACCACCATATTCCACTTTCTGGTTCAAGTTGCCAAGCTCAACTGTGACATGGTTGCTGGCTCCACTGTCAGCATACCATGCATCATAATCAACCATATCTGGTGTGGCCATGCATGCAGAAGCATTTCCCTTGTTCTGACTGTTGTTGCTGTTGGGACTAAAACCCATGAAGCTTTCATCATACCTGTTATAAGACACAGCTACAGAATGACTATATTTACCAAAAACTTGGCAGGTAGGTTTTGGCCTATTTGACCTATCACCCCTACCTCTGAAGCGACCACCATTTCCACGAGTTCCAGAATAACTTAAACCTCTACCTCCAGCTTGTGATTGGTTCTGATTGTGACCCTTGCCATATCCAGAATTTTCTTATTTACCAGCGAAGTTTGCTATAGGAGAGGAGAGGTTATTCACAAGTTTGTTAGAACCAAATAAAGAATTTAGCCTCTCAAGCTTGCTGTTATAGCTGAGGAGGATATCCTACAACTCCTGCCAAGTGGTTGTTTGTCTTGTTTCCACTTGCACAATGATAGGTATATAATTTGAGTCAAAACCAGTAAGAATAATAGCACTAAGTTGATGTTCAGGATAGGGATTACCAGCTAAGGCAAGTATGTCTGCCTAGGATCTCATCTGCCTTAGATATTCTGTCATAGCCATGCTTCCCTTCTTGGTAGTTTGTATGTTGGTTCTGGTTGCATCCATCTTGGCCTTTGAGTGAGCACCATACAGGGTTTCGAGGCCTCTCCAGAGTGCTGCTGAAGATGTGCAGACCATTACTTTAGTGGCTATGGTTTCAGACATTGAACCATAGAGCTAACCCATTAAGAGTTGGTCATGAACAATCCATTGTTCATAATCTGAATTGACTCTCACACCAAAATCCAGTAGTCCCATCACCAGTAGCAGTTCCTGTGGGAATGCATTCAAGTGGACAGACTTTGTTTCCATTTAAGTAATCATCAAGTTTATAACCTTTGATAATGGTAGACACCATTGTCTTCCATAGTGTAAAATTGTTTCTATCCAGCTTCAAGGAGAAGGGCTGGTTGAGGGTACTCCCAAAGTGAGGAACCATTACTTCTCTGCCAGTGGTTCCATTGTTGTTGGAGTTTTGGCCTTGTTGCAGACCAGTATTGCTGGAAACAGGTGTGACCTATATGTTGCGACCCTATGGTGGAGTTTGGGGGTTCCCTATCAACATTGGCTAGGGCCAAAGAGTACTAACTCTTGATACCAAGTGAAAATATAAGGGAAAAAGTTTTTACAGAAAACTAAGAGTAAAAGAAACTGAGAAGAAACTTTATATTTATAGTAGGTTAACTTTACAATATGGCTTAGCAGCCAATAGTATTAAAACAAGTGGCGGCAACATATAGGAAAAAGACAAACAGAATGTTGTAATCCCAATGAAGATTCCGTTGGTAATTGTAGTGCACTGCAACAAAGAAATAATCGAATGGATTCTAAAGTTGTGGCTGCACACAATGCATGACTCCTATGGTTGAAAGGTGACCTAAGCGAAAATCAATTCTTAACAGGACCGTGGCATATGCTTCTTTGGTGGCAACAAGCAACAAGGCAAGCACGAGAGACTGTGGGCGGTGGGGATGAACAAGATGTGGGTGACGAAGTTGTGGGCGATGAGGTTGAACGAGATGGTGGGCAACGGGGTTGAGAGACAGAGAAAGTTGGGAATTTAGGCTTTCTTAGCACTGGGGTAGTTTTGTCATTAATTTTAGAGAAATCGGTATTAATTTTATTTTCTTCTAATTTTGGAGTTATGGACAATATTTCATCTGGTTGGTTTTTAAAAAAATATTTGATTTTATAACAGGGACTTCAAAATTTCTTTTAATTATGCACAGTTGAGTTGAAGAGAAAAATAATAAAAAGATAAAGAAATTCAAGATAGGTTAACACAAAAAGAAAAAAGAAAAAAAGCAGCTGCTATTTTTAGAGGTGACACTTCACATAAATGTAAACTTAGAGTGAAGTACAGTGAGTGACGTTTGACTTGTATTTTTGTTTCCCGAAAACTTAATGCATGAATAAAAGATTCAATTAAAAATATAAAAAATTACCTAATAACCTAAAATCAATTTCCTAATCTCAATTAGTTTATAATAAATCAAAAACTCTCATCATAATTATCTCACGAACTGATTAATCCCAAATTTATTTAAAAAATTTCAAATGTCAAATTATTGATATGCCCCTGATTCATTTTAACCCTAATTTACAGTCGTACTCTCACTCTCTCTTCCATTCTCTTACACTCTGCCTCGCCATTCAACCAACTCTTTCTCTCTCGCCAAACTCCTTCGTCTTCGTCCATAGCCATTCAACCGTCGTTCTCTCTATTGTCTTCGTCCATCACTTTCATTGCCATATGTCGCCTTCATCGTTGTCGTCACTTTCGAGCATCGTCGTCATCATCTTCAAGCATTGCCGTCTACTTAGATTAACAAACACGTCGATTGACGATGGTGAACAGATCTAGCTTTCGTCGATATGAAATGTTAGCTTCTCGGATCTCCCCTATTTAGTTCAGATCTAGCTTATATCTTATCATTTTTTTGTCGATTTCAACGATTTTCAGTGGATCGTTATTACTTAGTGTTGGTCCAGTAGAATACCCAAGTGGGGGGGTGAATTGGGTAATTAAAAAAATTATCAGAATATACTTGAATAAATCAAATAATTAATTTTATACCTAAATTAATTACTATTTTTATATCACAGTAGAATTAAAATTAATTTAAGTGCACACCCATACAACAAAAATAAACAAATTAAGAAAGCAGCACACCAGAGATTTATACTGGTTCACCAAGTTACTCTTGGCTAATCCAGTCCCCCGAACTCCACGGAAGTCGCACCCACTAAAATCAAGATTCCTTTAAAGGTAGAAATGAAACCCGCACACCGATTCTTTTACAAGCTCAGAATCAACCTTTATAATTTCCTTTTCCCAGGCTAAGGAAGAACCTCTACTTTTTACAAGCTAAAGAATAACCTAATTCTTTTTAACATTTAGGCTCAAGAATCAAAATCTCACCAAAACACTCAAAATATCCTTTTACCCGGTAAGGATTGAACCGTTACAAAATCACTCAAAACAAAAACACAATTTTTATCTAGGAAGAATCACTACCTTAATCTCTTTACAGGAAGAGACTAAAACCCTGCAACCCTTGATTAAATATCCCCAGTGATATTTAATCCATCACAACTCACCAATACAAAAATTGATAAGTAAATCTCACTCGTAACTTCTACCACCTCAGTCAAATAAAAACTCAATTAATATCCCAACTAGTGATAGAAAATACGTGAGATACAGAAATCTAATTTTAACAAGAATATGGGTAGCAAATTGGAGCACGTAATCAGATTCAAGAAATTATTTGAAAGAATATTTTCTTCAAAAATAAAAAATAATTTCTAAGATCAATTTCCAAAATAAAATAATAAACAATAAATAATGTGGAAAGATCTCACCCGGAATCCACAGAATTAATGATTAGAACAGTATAGCTTCAAATCTGGTATCAGCAAGAATAAATTGCAGTTAATTATCAGAATCACTATTTAGAAAAGCTCACAGTATCGAAGAATGATAACTCTTATAAACGCTCTCTCAAAATGATATAAACTAATTTTTTCTCTTAGAATTATTAGTTATCCTTAGAAAAATTCGTAGGTCTATATAAAGGCATATGTAATTAGCCTCTTAACAGCTAGTTTATAAGTGTCATGACAATAAAATACTCTTATAGACCCCTTATATCATAAGGACTTCGTTTAGGTTCAATTTCACTTAAAAACAACTTTCAAATCTCACAATTAAATCCCCAAAATATTTTTCAATCTCAATTAATAAGCATAGAAACTATTTCAATTACCAAATTGAGAAACATTAATATTTAATGTACCAAATCAATATGATTTAATTAATATATGAACCATATCTTAAATATCACCAAATCCCTTAAATCTTTCTCAAATCCTAACAAAAACCGACTATTTTTAGATATGATTTCAGATCAAACAATATCCTGAAACAAAGCACTCAATCGACTGCCCAGTCGACTAGATGATTCAAGGAGTAGCCTATTCAATTCATCGGTCGACTGCTCGGTCAACCCTTTGATTCAGAGAGTTTGTCACGCCTTCGCCGGTCGACCACTCGGTCGACTCTTCGATTCAGAGAGTTCAACTACTACTAGCCAGTCGACTCCTCAGTCGTTTCTCTGATCTCGTTTTTTTTACTCACTTTCTTTTACGATTTTACCCCTTTATCAATTTTCTCTCTTAAATAAGCTCCACTACTATTCTTATACTTCATTTTAGTCATTCAAAATTATTTCTTTTCAAATCACATAGGAGAAAATAAATTCATCTCAATTAGCTCCACTAACTTTCTCAAATACCATTTTAATCATTCAAAACTATTTATTCTTACTTCACATAAGAACAAATAATTTAACTTAATCAAAAAACACATAAAAGATAAAATACATTTTGTGCCGTGTGTGTTCCTAAATGGGATATTAAGAGTTGAAATTTACCTAGGTTATTTTCTCTAATTTCTTCAAACTCTTAAATCTTAAATATCTTCAACTTCATCATTTAGCATCCCTTTAACTTGTCTTCAATATCTTCAATTTCATCATTTAGCATCCATTTAACTTGTTATCTTCATCACTGGAACTTAGATCGCTGAAACACTAAATTAAAACATTAGTTCCACCAAAACATGAACATTTAATTGTTCATCAAAATCTTAGAATCAACACTTTGATCTAACACTATTTTGAAAATTGAAGAATTGTTTGCTTAGATCTGATTTTGGTCGATTTCAGCAATTTTCTTGAATGCTTGCATAAATCTGATCTTGAATGTTACATTCAACACACATGAATTTGTAACGGCTGCAATTATTAGATAATATTATATTCAACACACATATTTATTTGATTATCAACAGTTAGATGATATTACATTCAACACACACGATTTTTACAATGACTACGATTTATTAAACAATATTACATTCGACACGCATGTTTGAGAATATTCCAAAATAGCTGTGTTTAATCAGATTACATTCAACAAGCATTCTAAAATATGATTTTGAGAATATTAGACAATGTTACATTCAACACATATATTATTTTTGAATCTTAGCAAGATTAGACAATGTTACTGTAAGGCCCAAATCATAGTACGTGTGTCATTAATAGTTGCATTTTAAAGTATTGAAATATTCGGGGTAAATTTTTGTTAATAAAAATCAAAATTAAAAGCTTAGGGGTCAAATTTGAAATTTAGAAAACATGAAAATTAAACTTGAGATCCAAATGGATAATTAAAATCAAAAATTGAAAATAGTAAGGGTAAAATTATAATTTTAGAAACTTGTAAAAGTTGAAAATGATTAAAATAAGATCTTAAAGGAAGTTGGGGGGAGGAAAGTGCATTTTAACTAAATATTTTTTTTATATAAACACATATATGCAAGCATAAGTGCGTGTGTGCTGTGAGATCGGCCGGCGGGAACAGAGGAATAGGAAGAGGGGCGACCTGGCGTGAGGAGATCCAAAATCCATCCACCATTTACATGCATATAAATACCCTCATGCATAGTTATGATCAGGAAAAATCTCAAAGCAAAATCAGAAAAATTCAGAGAAGAAAAAGAGAGGACCGGAGGTGGGCGTCGTCGGGCTATTCATGATCGCCGGTAGGCGTGGTTTCGGTTTTGGTCGGCTGGCGATTGTGGGAATGTGAGAGGGTGTGATCATCACCACCGTGTTCAGGCATTGGGTGAGGGTGTGTGTGTGACTTGACGGAGGTCGTTCCTCTGTTTTGATCGTCGTGAGTGTGTGTGGGTGTTTTGGTCTGCCATCCGGAGGCGGTGGGTTCTGACATGGGTGTGATCTTCGTAGTCTTGCTCGACGGTGTGGGTGTGTTTATCGTCACTGGTGTGCATGGTGGTGTGTGGTGGTCACCAGAGCTGTCGCCGGAAAGTTAGAGAGAGAGAGAGAAAGCAGTGAGTGTGTGTGTGTGTGGACGATCAGCAGTGCATGGGGTAGATGTGGAAGTATGTGGGTTCAGTTGTCCGGAGGTGCATGTGTTCGGTTAGTGGGACGGTGAGACTTGATCGACGGCGAGATCTCATCGGTAGCGATGAGACAGCAAAATAGGAAACAGAAACGCAAAATAGAAAAAGGAAAAAGGGAAAAAGAAAAATAAAGAAAAGGAAAAATTACACAAACACCCCAATAAAAATCCAAAAATTTATCTCGCGGCCGACAGACGATTTGGAGCAGGTAAAATCTAAATCGATTACCATTGTTGTTAAATTGAATTATTAGCAAACGGGATTATAATTTAGAATCGTTAATTCTAATAATTTTTGTCACCGTCCATATTAACAAATGCGTACAGTAATTATTAACGAAACGAAATTTACCGAATAACAATTTTTCGTAATAAAAAATGGGTACGGGGGAAATTACAGAATTTAGGGTCTGCATTGCATGATTCGGTTATTTTATATAAAATATTAATTTAGACCCTGTCACTATTAGGTTCACAGGCACTGGAGTATTGGTAGAAGATAGTCAGTAGAAACTGTTCGGAACGGATAGCCAAGTGAGTGTACTGTCTTCTTGCCAACTATTTTTATATCTATATATGATAGAAAATGGTTGTGTTTACATTAGATATTTTTAAAATTTTGTGGATCAAGCAGGTTTTGGGTGAATTGGTAAAATGGATTTTTGTGAGATTACGATGGTTTTCGAAGGAAATGTGAAAATGATTTTTTGTTGGATTTGGTTGTTTTAAAAGGGAATGGAAAATATTTGTTTTTCTAAACATGTCTGGTTTTCTAAAAATAAAGAGTGGAAAAGTGGTTCTGGTAAAATCAGACATTTCCTTTTTTAAAAAAAGTGAGAAATATGATTTTCAAATAAAAAGTCGATTTTGGAAAAGAGATGTGGATGTGTGAACTGACGATGTTGATTAGACGATATCATTACTTTGTGATTTGATGATGATGTTATTAATTTGACGATGTTATTGATTAGACGATACTATTGACTCGTAATTTGACGATGTTATTGATTTGACGATGCCATAGTATTTATCCGCTTCGATAGAGTGATGTTTATTTGCTTTGGTAGAGTGATGTTAGACATTTATACTGCGCAGTGATTATCCGCTTCGGCGGAGTGATAGGTGTTCGTAGGAAGGCATATCCTACAGATGGTACGATACCGTTGCAAACTCCCGATCATGAGATTAAAACGATCATTAGGGCTGGCCAGTGTGTGTGTTTGAGGTGTGTGTTTGAGTTGTGTGCTTAAATAGTATGTTTTATATGTCTGCTTGAGATGTGGTGTTTTACGTATATTGGTTGATTTGATATTTATTATCAGGGTGAATACGAGCTATGTGGTATTTATAAACTTACGCTTGATCCATTTAGATGTTGTAGAACGAGTTTTTATTATTAAAAATATTTTTACTAAAAAGGCAGTACACTCGCAGGTGAAGCAGCTAGGAGTCGGTCCCCTACTGGCGCTAGGTAGAGTCCTACGATGGAGTCGTGTGGAGGGTTGAGAGGAGCCTTATGAGGCGAACCTATGAGGGGTTCATGGTGTTATATTTTGCTGTTAGTATATTCGGGGAACGGGTGTATTCCCATAACAGAAATATGTATAGCTTCATATAGATGATGGTTTGTTTATATATATATGCATATTGTCATGTAATAGATGGTTGGTTGGTTGTTTTCGATAATGTCAGGATGTAGTCACGCCAGCCCGGGATATCGGCATTTCGGGACGAGTCGTGACAGTTACATTCAACACACACATTAAAATTTGAATTTTGGCAATATTAGACAGTATTACATTTAATACACACATTGAAAAATGCAGCACAAATGGGATAATTAGATGTATCGCAATATTGGATAAAGAAGTACAATTGGCTATCCCCCTTGGATGTTATATTCAACATTGCATTTGGATGTTACATGTAACACCCACACATTATATAATTCATATGTCCAAAAAATATGATTAGCATATCAATAAAAAAAAAAAATTACTGACTAATACAGTATAAAAATATTAATTTTGCAACATCAGAAATTACGAAAAAATTTGTGTGTTTTGATGTTAACATTGAAAGTTATATTCTCATTGAATGAGGGGTATTTTGGTTAGAAAAATATAAAAGAAGCTGTTGGTGCAAAAAAAAACAATTGGGATGGATCAATACTTTACAAAGCCAAAAGAGACTTCCTAGTGCACGTCCCTTAAAATAGATATTCCCTCTCAGTCTAAAAGAAATAATATGGTGAACTTTTGGGAGTTTTGTTATGGGTATTTGTCATTTATTCCCCTTATCTTTTTATCATTAATCAAAAAAATTATTTGTCATTTTGTAAATACCGGTCAATCCTAATAACCATTTTTTATGTGTAAGAAAACTTGGATGCCCTTACTTTTTGGGTAGACTTGAGAGCTTATGATTTTGCATGGTTTAAAAATCAATGTTCTGAAAGAAATTGCGTAATTTGTTTTGGACCACTTGTGCTTATGCTAGAGGATCCGAATCAAATGTTCAAAAAACCCAATAGAAATGACAAATTTGTTGTACTACATTTCCAAGGAGAATAAATCTTTCCGAAATATTTTTACCAAAATCAAACCAAGTCTTTCACTTTATTGCAGTAGAGAGAGAGTGTGAGAGAGAAAGGCTAAAGTTCAATCGTTCGTTAAAGAACCCATTGGTTTTTGTTGGTTAAAATTTATCCATTTAATCTCTTGAAAGGTTTGGTCTTCAAATATTTGTTCATCCGTAGAACCCGTAGGTAAGTTCTCTAAAACTCTGTTTTGTCTTTTTTTTTCTTGGAGAATCCTTGCATGTGTTTTATACGAATGAGTTTCGATTAGTTGTGGTGAAAATGTGTTTGTTTAGCTTTGGTTTACAAAAACAAAAAAAAAAAAACAAAAAACCAAGGTTTCAATTTTGGGATTTTTTTTTCACCTTCGTAGTTGTTTCTCTGTTTTCTATTTAAAAACCTTTGTTTTGTATTAAATTTGAGATTCACCTTTGAACTACCATTATTGTTACTTGTTAAACTTGACATTTCCCAAGAGAGGATCGATGACTAACACTAATCAAACAAACCTCAAAAAAAAAAAAAAAAATAGGACAAAAAAAAATAAAAAAAGAATTTTTTAATGTTTAGACCTAATTTGGCTTTCTCTCTTCTCAATTAACCTTTTGAACAAAAATGTTATTATTTAAAACTGTTTAAGAACATTCTTAGATTTAGGTCCTTGATAGTTAAGAAGTAAGCATTGATAGACGTTTTTACTCATGTACAAAAAAAAAAAAAAAAAAAACCTAACCCTAATCATTCATATCTCTCATAGTCGCTCAATCTACCATTGTTCAGTTCTTCTGTTTTCTCTCTCTCAACCAAAATAGGCAATTCAATATCTCCATGTTTCCAATCTTCAAGAACTTCACTGGTGACTTTGATCTTCTATGAAGGAAAATCAACAATGTTACTTGCTGGGAAAAGGGTCGTCGGAGACGTTATGTTTGAGTTCCTAGACCACATGGTTTGCCATGCAGACTCATTCTTCTTGGGTCACCCCATCCTGGCGTTATCCATCTTCGATAAGTTTCTCGTTGCCATTCGCCGCTCATCGCCGCTTACTGTTTGGTTGTGTTTCGCTCTCTCTTTCTCTCTCTAACCTGCGAAATCCCAAATCTAGTTTTTCCAAATCTGGAGTTTTCTGGATCTGATTTACATTGTCATCGTTCTTCTTCGGTCGTCATCGTCATTCTACTTCGACCGTTTCCGTTTGTCGTCTGATGTTCGTTGTCTTTCGCCGTTAGTTGTCATTCGTTGCCGTTCTCCATTGTTCGCCCTTGTCTTTCCACTACAGGTTGGCCACCACATTCGTCCTCAACCTAGAGTTCGTCATCATGCTCTTTTCCTCTCTTTCTCTCCCTCTCTCTCTCCATTTCCAGATCTAGTTTGAATGTTCATGTAAAATATCCAGATTCAAATGTTCATTCCCAGTGTGTGGTTTGATGGATGTTCATTTGCGATTTGGTGAATGTTCATGCCGATTTTATTAGATTTGTTTTGATTTTGTTGATTTTTTTGAAGTTTTTTTGTTTATTCAAGTGAATGTTCTTTTCGTTGATTTTAGATTTTTTTTACATTTCTTGAATTTTTATTTTTTTTTTGAATGTTCGCATGGGATTTCAAATCTGTTTAACTTAGCTTTCAGGGTGAATGTATCATTTGTGGTTAGTGAATGTTCATGCTGATTTTGTTTTTGTTGGTCTTAGGAGATTTTTGACGTCTTAATTTATTGTTCGTGATGTTTAAGGTGAACGTTCATGTGATCATATTAGGGAACTTACCAACACCAAACACACATTCGAATCCTGAAAATCTAATCGAAACCTAGAACTCAAAAACCCTATCTAGAGCTCGAAACAAAATACTCTCTAGAACTAGAATCCTTCGGTGATGACAATGGTGATTACGCAACAAAACTTCATGACAAAAAATCTGAATACCACTGATGCACTGGTATTTTCTAAAAAAAATAGAAATACAGATTGGAAACCGATAAAAACACATAATGGATTTGAATGAATGGATAAAAATGTATAAAAACTGAGTTGAAATCAACAATATATATATATATATATATATATATATATATATATATATATATATATATAGAATAGAAAATTATTACATTCTTAAATAAGTTGTTATTTTTGTCTTGAAGTTCACATTGTGGTTTTTAACTTCAAACGTGATAAAAAGGAAATAATTTTCCTTATCTCTTTTAGTTACCAAAAACTCTTTCGTGATTGAAGAAAAAAAAAAAGAAAATATCGATTACCTAGAAGAAAAATAATCAATCTCCACACTCAAGCTGTAAGTCTCAATCTCTTGAAATTCTAAGTGATAATACTGTGTGTCTGGAACCCAAAAAAAATGGAAAGGGGAAATATAATTATATAAAAGAAGTCTAAATTTTTTAATTTTAAATTCTATATTTTCTCAAACAGTAATCTTGATATTAAAGTTGATTAATTAGCAAATATATATGCCAACAATTTCGAAAAGTATATGTATTACATTGAGAATTAATTGTATCTTAACAAATGGAATTCATATTATTAAAAAAAAAAATAGGTTCTAAAGTTTAAAAAGGGAATAAATTTTTAGTAGGATAATTTATGGATTTTAGGTGCTTAGTTAGGATAATTATTAGATTTAAATATTGCATTATTTTTTTCATTTACGCATGTGTTTTGTATTTGTAGTATCGTAACTTGGTGGTGTTGGGATAAATCCCTAGGTTGTCATGATCTCCAAACATGGATCTTAAGTAGCTGATATTGTTGATGATAATGGTTCTTGGTTTCTCCATCCTATTTTACATTTAATTAATTATGATACTGAGATGAAAATCATCAATATTCAGCCTCCTGTCTTTAATCTTATTGATAAACCCCTTTGGATGCCTAATAATTCTCGCATATTTTCCATAAATTAGGCTTATAAGTTAAGCAACCCGGATTGTAAGACCCCAATCTTTGATATACGTATAGTTTAAGTCGCTTTTTAAAATGTTTCGGAAATAACGGGGTTGGGTGTGTCGTCGCCGTTTTGCTTGACGGTATGGGTAGGTTAGCCGTCGTTTGGTAAGTGTGTGTGTCTGTGTTTGTGTGTGTCCGACAGCGTGTATAAGTGTTTAGAAGTGGGTATGTGTGTGTTTAGGTGTGGGTATATAATTAATTTGGGGGGGGGGGGGGGGGGGGGGGGGGGGGGGGGTGTAAGTTTTCTGTGGGTATATAGACGTTTAGATGGTTGTCACCGGAGTTGAGAGTAGTGAGAGAAAGGGTGTCGTCGACCGGTGGGTTTGTGGGTGTGCCCGTGTTCAGCTGTGTGTGGGTGTGTTTCGGTTGTGTGTGTGTGTGTTTCGGTTGTGGGTGTGTCGCCGTCGGTTAGTTTGGCCGACGGTGAGTGAAAATTAGAGAGAGAGAGAGCTTGTCGACAGCAACCGTCACTGCTCTGTCGTCGGTGATGGTGGTGCCGTGTTCGTCGTGTGTGTGTGTGTGCTGCCGTGTACATGTGTGTGTGGTGGGTTCGGTCAGTGAGTCGGTCGTCTGGTCCAGCGGTGGGAGCAGTTGATTGGCGGTGAGAGGTTGTTGTCGGTGGCTGAGCACAAAACAGAAACAGAAGAGGAAGAGAGAGAGGGCCGGTGCAAAACAGACGCAGAAACAACGAAGAAGAAGCGGGAAAGAATAAAGAAAAATAAAGAAGAAAAAAATTACACAAACCACCCCAATGAAAATCAAAACTCATCTCGCGGCCGGCGGAAAATCTGGGAAATGTAGAATTCCTAACTCTTTTAATATATACATTTAATTTTCTCAATGTGACATTTGTGTTATCATTGTTGGTGAATTTTAGCATTATGTGTTCGCAGGAAATATTTTGATTATATAGAAATGTCATGTGAAAATCTATTTGATTATATGGAAACTATATGAAAAGCATGCTAAGGTGTTTTACGTGGCGTATTAAATTTAAATGCACGTATTAAAGGGGTTGAAATTCTACTGAGTATTGGTTCACAATCTCATAGTTTTTTGTTGTAAGGTCGGCTAGGAGAAAACGAAAGAAGAGATATTGTATATGAAATTTATATTCGTAAAACTTGTATTTATTATTTATTGTTGTAATAGGAGGAAACGATAATTATAATTATCATAGCCATTGTGAAATCTCTAACTCTTTTGACATACTGAATATGCGGTTTGAATAAAAATTGTTTTAAGAAAACCGATTTAATCAAATGTTAGAAATTCGGTTTTTAAACTTATGAGTTCGGTAATTATTAGTTGCTACTGGATTGTAAATTAGAAATATTTTTATAAATTGAATTATTAATTATCTATTGCCTACATATTCAAAAAGCTATTGGATTTTCTAGAAGTTAAATTCGGTCGATCGATTTTATAAAATCTTTAAATTTTGGAACTATTAAATATACAATTTTTATAAATTATTAAATTATAAGTTTTATCGCCGTTATATATAAATTTGCGGTTTTAAATCAAAATAGATGATCGGTTATTTGATCGTATTTAAATCGGGATTATTATATTTAATAATTACCGTAGAAAAATCGGCGACTCAAATTATTGTTATTATTATAAAATTTACTGAAATTGGTAGATAGAAGATTTGACCAGTCGGTTTGGTTATAAATTGATAAATAATATACACCAAATTGGTATATAAATAAAACCGATTATTATATTCGATAAAGAGACGGCTAACAAATTTGTTTTGAATATAAATTTTAGTTATCATTGTCGATATATTTATAAAAGAAATTTGTTGCCGTAGTAAATGAAATTTGTTCGGATTTACACCTAATAAATTATCGGTTATTCGTTTTGGGTAGAAATTCTCTATAGGAGAAACTGGAGTAGTGGCCCTGGGAAACTGGACCATTACAATATATTTGCAAAAATTATTGGGGTCATAAATATGGAATGTGAATGTTGTTCAGTGGGATAGATTTGTCCATATATTATCAAAAGGTTGCTAGGTTCATGGAAAAAACTTGGGGATTGTTAGGTAATTTTAGATTCAAAAGAGGACCTCTAGTAAACGCCCCATAATTATTCTAACTTGTATAAAAAAAAAAATATGAATTTTATGACTTTATTGACTATTCCTAAACCTTTTTTTTTTTTTTTTTTTTTTTGTATACCCACGAATGTCCCTATACTCACATAGGTTGTAAGACTAATCTCGTTTGGGATTCCGTGGCTGTCCCTCTCAATAAATGTTTTTCGGCAAGCTGGAACTTTTAATCTTGCAGTGGTCCGTCAACTATTGTAACTCAAACGTGTCTCGCTACTTAAACTATACTTTGTTAGTGACTATTCCTAAACTTGTGATTAGTTGATTTCTACATGAATTGCGTCAAATTAAAGTAATTGTCGTTTAATCTGCTAAACAAAGTGTGAATTCAGTGTGGCCACTGTTAATAAAGCGGCATACGATGAGGCAATTTGTAAAACCGGATAATTATGAAAGAAGCAGGGCAAAATTTTCATTCAGATTTAGGGTTTAAAAATAGAGCTTCTTGTGCTTTCACTCTTGACGTTTCAAGAAATTTCACTTTATCCCTGAATTTTAATTTGATGACATTAAATTTTAAAATATTCAAATTATATTAAATTAGACCAAATCGATAATTTCGTTATTTTTTATGACAGAAACCAACTATATGTCAAATATAAAATCACCCATGTAGATGAATTTCATCATAAAAATGATGAAATGACTTGTCATAATTTTTATACTTCAAAGTTTAACGTGTTTAAATTGAAAGAATATAGGTTAAAATGAGATTTCTATAAAACTTCAGGGGTGCAAAGTGCAAAAAACTCTTAAAAATATGTAAATCAGTTAATAATGAGATAGAGAAAGAACAATTTTTTTATTTTTTTTTTGTTGGGGTGGGGATTTGAACACATTAGATATCCATTAGAGAAGCACACTGAGAACTCGTTCGGTTAGACAATTAAATTAAGATGAAGTATTTATTAAATTAAATATATTTAATAACAAAATTAAATAATCATTTAAAAAATACAATCACTTAAAAAGTTATTTAAAATTTTAAGTGGTACATGATTCACTTAATTTTTTAACATTTATCACTTGATATCATAAAATATCTAATTATCACAATTATCATTTTATGCTTTTTAAAATCTCATAAAACGGTTAAAAATAAATAAAAAAATATAGATGTAGAAAATATTAAATTAAAAAAAAAAATAGAGAAAATTGTAAAAATAGAATATTTAGAAAAATAAAGTTGTAAATTTTTTTATAAAAATAAAGAATTATAAAAAATATTTTTTTGAAATTATAAGCATTAAAAAATTGAATATTTAATATATTCAATCCTTAATAAATTCAACATTTATAATTTTAACATTTAAAATTTAAACGGTTACCAACCTAAGTAATCACTATGTTACAAGTCTCGAATTTGAGACGAACAGCTAAATAGCTAAAAATAATGCAGTTCACGACAAAAGAAAACAAAAGTAAAATCAGTTACGCCAAACAGACCTTAAGATGTCATGAACGTTGAAATACAAGAAGAAGGACGAAATTATAATACCACCACAATTGCAAGCAATTACAATTACAATAGGAGTAAAATATAAAATTAATGTCACACCCAAATTCGTTTAAAGATCTGTACAATGCTCACACCATCATTTTAATACGACAATTATTCACTTAAGCTCTTGTTATACTGGAGCTGCTTTTTCCAACCCTTTTTTTTTTTTTTTTTTTTTACCGTAGTCTTAGGGTATAAAACTAATCTTGTTCGGGTTCCGAGACTATTTTTCCCAAGAAGTATTTTTTCACGCGCTCGAACCCTTGATGTTATAGAGACCCCTCAACCGTCTTAACTCAAGCATGTCTTGTCGCTTGCGCCATCCTATGTTGGTTGTTTTTTCCTACTGCTAATATTTAAATTTTTATTTTTTTGTTTTCCTTCTTTTTTTTTTTCAGAAGTGTTAATAACTCCATAGACAATCAAGATCAACTGGACCAACTAAAGCTGATGGTGCCTCTTGATCTTCAAATGGCCTCCTACCCATTTCAAGACTCGGCATAGCAGAGGAGATTTCATTGTTCAAATCATTGCTCAAACATGTTTCTTGTGAAGCACTAGCCATGCTCTTATCTGCTTTGAAGCTCTGCTTCATTTTTGGATCATAATTTCCAAACAAACCCCTAAGAATTGGCTGATTCTGAACAGAAATCGAACACGGGTTTTCCAAATTTGATTCAATTTGGGAAGATTGAGAGTGGAAATTCGGGGTTGGAAGAGAAAATCGATGTAGTGAATCAGATGGATTTGAGGAGCCGGGAAATTGGGGGGTGTAATTGAAACAATTAAGAACCTGTTCTTGGATGTTCCGGCTGTCAATTGGATTGGAGAAGCAGTGCACGTGAACCGAATCTGAAGGGTTCAGTTTTGTCCTTGAGCCGACATGGGAAGGATCTGATAATGGTGGCAGACCAGCAGGATTGGATTGATTTTCAATGGAATTCAATCTCAGCAGTCCTGAAATATGGACTTTCTTTCCACCATTGCTCTTGTGAAAAGCTCTACAAATCACCCACTCATTCTGCAACACCCCAAAAGAGATCATTTCCGGAACGAGAAAAACAGGGGAAGGAGAGCAAAACAGGGGAAAACGGAGCAAAACCAGGGGAGTAATTGAAACATACCTTTGGTATTCTGGCTATGTTTTGGAGAGAGAATTTACCCTCCAATCTGTATTCATGGATGACCCAATTGGTTTTCTCTCCTTTCGGAGCCCTTCCCCTGTAGAAAACCAAAGTCTTCTTCATTCCAACCAGAGATTTTCCTCCGAAAATTTCCTTATCTTTTCCGGTGGCTTTCCAATAACCAGCAGCAGTTGCTCTGTTTGTCCTCAATCCAGTCGGGTACTTTCTATCCCTCACACAGAAAAAATACCATTCCTTTTCCCCCATTTTCGCTTTCCCTTAATTCCAAAAAAAATAAAAATTAATATAATCATAACCTATGAAGAAAAGGGAAAAAAAAAAAAAAAAGAAAGAAAGAAAAGGACTATGGAAAACTTACAAGGCAAGTCCCAAGGCTCAACTTTGTTCATATCAACCTCTCCAATGGCTCTAGCGGAGAAGTTTCTATCAAGAACCTTGTTCGTTAGATAATGAGTGATCAGCTCCTCGTCGGTGGGATGAAATCGAAAACCCGGTGGCAATTCAATCTCATCATCTTCTCTAATCATTTCTGAAATGTTTTCCATCACCCAAACAACAAAACCCTAATCTTTATTTTCCTCAAAAACTTGTTCTTTATCAAACAAAAGCTTTGTTTTCACGTTAGAACGCTTGAGAATTGAGGAGAAAAAAAACCCAAAGTGGGAAAAGATTTAGATGTGGGGAGGATTAGGATGGATTTTGAAGTGGAAAGAATATATTGAAGGAAAAGGGAAAACGCTTTCAGCCCAAACAGTTGAGTTGTGAACTGAAAAGAGAGAGAAATGTTGACGGAAGAATCAGTGTAAGGGACAGGAGGCCCTAAATAGTGGTGTTTGGAGAGAGAGAGAGAGAGAGAGAGAGAGAGGAGAGAGAAACGTGGTTCTTAAGTAAACTGGGGAAGGTTGTTTTGGCTCTCTTTTTAGCTGTGACCTCTTGAAATTTGACCAAATGCAGCTCATCTCATATTATGCATGCATTTTTTGGCAATAAATGGAATTTAATCAACGATTTATTTCAGATTTCAACTATTGGATTTAGATTTCAACTAGTTAGCTTTAGGTCGGGATGTCGGTGGAACCAATTTACTAAATTGTTTTTAATATAGAAAATCTAAGCTGCGGTTAATAACGCTTAATTTTAATTATTGAATTTTAAGTGTTTAAGTTTTTAAGTACTAAAATTATCTGAAACTTACTAGATAAATTAAAATTTTAAGTGCTTAATTTTTAAACACATTCACCAAGATGATTAAATAATGCACATTTGACCAAAAATTTTGCACAAATTTTAAAAATAACTTAGTTGATTCAGTGGTCGTGCTTACAATTATCAAACAAACTTATTGCAAAAAATATTTAGACACCATTTGATAACGCTGAAATTTTAAGTGTTAAATTTTAAGTGCTAAATTAATTAAGTGTTTACTTTTCTAATACTTTTAACTTCAAAAAAATATTTTTGTAAAAAATAATTTTATAACTTTATTTTTTAAAACATTTTAATAGTATTGATGTCAAATTGTAGTTATGGTAGATAGATGTTTATTGGTTACAAATGAGAAGTGCTTAAAAAATAAGTAAGTTACATATCATTTAAAATTTTAAATAATTTTTAATGATGTTTTTAAAATGTTTGTTTTATTTTGTTATCAAACATATTTAATTTGATAAATGTTTAATGCATTCAATTTTAAGTGTTGAATTGTGTTAACAAGCAAGTCCTTAATCTATTCGATTTTTAGCACTTATTAAACATGGTCTCTGATAACGATTCATGTTAGCATCAAATTTTAAATTTATTATTTTGGTAGTTAAAACATAAGAACCTCTAGATTTTTTATTTTTTTTTTAACAAATTATATACATATCTTACAAGTTAAATATTATATATTATGTAATTAAAATTGTTTTTTTTGTGTTTTTTTCTCTCTCTCTACAGTACATGTCATTTTCTTGGATACATAAAATCTTATTCCTCAAATGATCTTTTTGGGAAAACAAACACAAATGTCTACAAGCTTAAAAGGTTAAAGAAGCTTTTTATAAGATCAGCTACCTGAAATTAGCTCAAGTTCCATTCATCAACTCCAAATTACCATTTTAACCTCAATCTCTATTTTATTTGAAAGAGCTTTATGCTAATGGGTGTCCACATGTGAAACGTGCATAATATACAAAGAAAAGAAAATTATTATTTTTTAATTTAATAATTAAAAATATTTCAGTGTTTTTTTTATTTTGCCTTGTTACATAGCATACGCATGTTTAATATATACAACGAACTTTAAATTTAAGAGTCGTACTTGTATTAAACAATGCAAAATTCGGCAGCTTTACAATAATAGATCCACACGCACGTGATCTTATCTTCTTATTTTTCTTAATGTGGCAATGAAGCATGCAATTTATGGTAAAATGGTGGCACTTGTGGAATTCCACTATCACCTAAAATTAGGAAGTCTTTAATTAGACATTTAAACCATAATTTGTCCCATTTTTCTTTCCTTCTTGAAATCAAAGGCTATGCACTTCAGTGGATTAATTAGGGAGAGATATTTATGTTTGTTGGGAAAGTTTCATAGTGACAAAAGGAGAAAAATGTGAACTGTCTTTGGAAAAGATGTTTAATTGTCCAAAGTATGAGAAATGTTACCAAAACGATTGCTCATCACATTTACAAAAGGTCTTTCTCACTGAAACGTTTGTTTAATCTCTCACAATATATGTTTTTAATTAATTACAACTTAGCCGATAGTCTTCTAGTGAAAAGTGATAGTAATTCCCATTTTTTAAACTAATTTTTATCCCAAACATAACATTAAATCCCTTATTTTATAAATAGAAATCAATGCAAAATACATCTTCTTTCAACCAAATTATTAGTTTATTAAATCTTGAAACCATAATTAGGTATCCCAAAAAATAGTGTTAATATATGTATATATAGACCTTGACTCACTAGGTTAAATATAGCTAAATAGACCAAACTCTAATCATTACCTATATATACACACACACATATTTTTGTACAATTCTTATTATTAAAATAATTGAAATGCGAAATATTGATATGTTGTGGTAGAATTTCCGGCTTAGTCGACATTAGAATAAACCTGTAAGGTAGGAGCGTAGCAAGTTACGGTCAAAAATACTAAACTCTCAACCAGTGAGCTAATTATTTCAACGCTATTAAATTTTATTTTATTTTATGTGGAATTTTTACCTCATTTTCTTGCTTGACATAGATTTTAGTACTTCATGAATGTAGATTGAACCAATTATATGAAGAAAAAAAAAAGTAATTTTATAGTGTTAAAAGTAAATTAAAAAATATAAAAGTGGTAAATAAACCTACCTCAATGGACCATGATAAGGCACGTGTCATAATTAGCTTTTTGAAAAAGGTATTTAAATCGTCTAAGTAACCTCTTAAATCTAACGGTTTCGAAGGAAAAAGTCAACGATCACATCTGCCACGTAAGTGTCACTGCAAAGCAGGGATGGAGAGTGCTGTCCATAGCCAATCACAGCCGTTAACCAATGATTCTACTTGGCTTCATTTTACTGATTCAACTTACATGAATTGCTCAACTCTAGTTAGGTTAATTAACTCAATGGTTGACCCGACACCTAAAAAAATACAAATATAAGTACAAGTATCGTTTTTTTTTTTTGAGTAATTAATTTTTTCGGCAACATGTATTGAGGTCAATTTAATCATTTCATTCGATAATTTTAAGTGCATTTTTTCACATTAATTTGATACATTCAAAATTAAATTTAATATTTAATTAAAAAAAAAATGAACTCTGATTGACAAAAAAAAATAAACTCCTTCCCTTGTCAACCAAACTAATATTTCTTGGGTACAAATATTGTATCTCATGTAATATAAATCAGAGAATCATAAATTCAAAATATCCATCATAGGTGGCGCTCTCTTTTTATTTTTAAATATTCTAAATTAATTGTTACATTTCTATTTAATAAATATATTTTATTATTTTTTAAATTAACCCTCTTTTCCCTCACATATTTAAAAAAAACAAAATTATCATTTTACAACAATTCTCAATAAGCACAATACAATAAAATAAAAACTAAGGGTTTTGATAATTTTTACCCTTGAAATTTGATCAAAATATCACTTTGGTCCTCACAGCTTCAATTTGAACTTATAATACTTTAAAAAAATTTAATCATTCCACTACAGTCAATGTCATGATCTTTGTTATAATTTTTTTTTAAAAAAATAGTAAATTTTTGTGCATGTGACTGCTTTTAAAGAACTTTATGATTATTTTCAGCCTTCTCCTTTCTATGCTCCCATTCTCCTTTCCACCCAAATACACTAAACTCGAAAAATATAAATATAACATAATATACAGTTTTTTCATAGAAAATTTTTAAAGAACAAAGAAAGAGGATAGAAATGTCATTAAGGTCCTCCTAAAAATAATTTGGTGCATGGCAAGTAACAGTTTTCCACCCAACATTGTAATGGAGTTATTGATTTAAGTCAAGTTGAAATCATTACTAAACTTCAGTGTTGTGTGAAGTGAAATAATGGTGAAAGTCTAGGATTGACAAGTGTTAAAACCCCTATTTTTTTTATTTTTTTTTGGGAGGGAGAAAGGATTTTACAGTAAGGTGTGTCTGGAACAACTTGCACGTACCTCGATTAATCACCTCATTGGGTAATCTTAAAAGGGCGTGCACCCTCATATTGGTATGATGCATTAAGGATTAAATTCAAGATTCAATTCTTATAGTACTCTTCAAGAAAGTTGAACCTTAGTTGACAATGAAAAGAGACACCTCCCCATGCCAATCTTAAATCTTAAACCCTAAAAACTATTCAAATACTAGTTAAAACTTGGTACAAAAACAAATAAAAAAATGGAACAGAGGCAGTATAATACATGTATGACAAAAGTGAAAGGACTATTAATGAAGTATTTATGAACTTCATGTCAATTTTATACTTTATATACATGAAACAGAATATATTTTAAAATGAAAGAACTACTATTGTTAGAAACAAAATTTTAAATGTAGGAGGAAGGAATGGAATAGAAATAGTTTTCGTTGACATATTTATTACACAATAATAGAGGCCAATTTCTAAGCCTCAGGTTATAATATAATATACTCTACATTTAGGGATTTTATCCTAATATCACTCCTCAATCCTAATATCACTCCTCAAATTTAAAATGATTTTAAAGATTAGGACATGAAAACAACTCGGATAATATATGATTGGCTAAGATATCAATATTTTGATAGGAGCAATTGACCTATGAAAATGAACACTATTTCAATGGACAAGGGCACAAATACAACCATCAATTTCAATATGCATAGTAATATTTTAATAGTAAATTTTTTAAAATTAAAACTATATGATATATAATAGCTTGAAATAATAGGTAATTTTGATGGGTAATTTTGCCAGCCATTTATTATTATGACTTAATTTATCACAAAATTTATCACTATGATCTAACTTGGTTATTAAATCTATCATTACCATAAATGGTCTAACTATTAATTAGTAATTACCTAATTTCTCCATCAATGAAGTATTTAACTTCAAATTTGGTCCAAGAAATTCCTATAAATATAGGTCTCATTCTTCAAAACATACAACAAAAATCGCCTAAAAAACACAAATCTATCATTCTACTATCTAGTTGAAGACAAGTCATGCTTCAAAAAGCGAAACATGCAAACTGAATTCTCAAGCCCAAATCTTGACCCTACCATTTTCAACCAAGTTCTCTCTAAATTCTCGACCTAAATACTACAGGGCGATAAACTCTACTTCAGTATAAATTCTACTTTAAATTTTGAAAGCGTATATTTTTCTCTAAACTATGGCGACTTAATCATTAGCAAGATTTCTCATCAAACCTGTTGATTCCTAGGTTTTGATGGACAATTAAGTGTTAATATTTTTGTGGAACTAATGTGTTTGTTAAGTGTTTTAGAAAAATAGTTTCATTTATTAATTGTGTTGAAGATATCATGAAGAAAAGGTTAAGGATGCAAGGTTGGACAAAATGACGAAATGAAGAATGTTGAAGATATTGAAGAAATTAAGTGAAAACAACTCAATATTCTTATACTCTTAATGTAACTCAAATTAGGATCACATACGACACTATTAAATGAGTTGTGTTTTTGTGCGTTGAAATGATAGAGTTTAGGATCCTAATTATTGATTAATTATGTTCTCCTTATGTGACCTAATTGAAAATCATGATTAAAAATTAAAGTTTAGGGTCAATTTAGTCAACCGAAAAAAGCAATTGGTTAATTGAATCAAACGTTGGGTTTGGGAGCAAAAATTTGTGAAGAAATTGACCAACCAGCATCAATCGGTCAACTGATCAGAAAGGATCAGTCAATTGTTTGAAACAGTAAAGTTTTTGGAGCAAAAAGTAAAGATTCAGAAGCAATTGATCAACCAACCAAAGGCGATCGATCAACTGATGGGCTTAAGTGTGTAAAAGTGGATGTCTTTGAACCAATCAGTCAACCGATTAGGAGGCAATTGGTTAAACAACTGTACTAGAATTTGACAGGAAAAACTCTATGAATCAATCAATCAATCGATCGAAGAGGGATTGGTCAACCGACTAGCTGTTTTGATTGGCCTGGTTTGCACGCTGTATCAATCGGTCAACAGACATGCCACAGTTCGGTCAACTAACTATTTCGATTGAGATTTCGAGAATCTTAGTCTTTTGATAAGAAAAAAACTAGCCATTTTTATGATTCCAATAAAAAAATTTGGGAGATTTAAGCCTACTGAAGATATGGTACATGTATTTTGATATCCCTATTGATTTTGTCCACATAATTTAAGATTATCTCAATTTTAATAGTTAAAATACTTTCTATATTTATGATTAATAATTGAGAAATATTTTATGAATTTATTTGAGAGTTTTGAAAGTTATTTTTAAGTGAATTACACTAGAATTGAATTATTATATTATATGGGGTCTAAAGGTGCATTTTAGAGGTGTAGTTTTTGAAAAGTAGCTGTTAGAGGACTTGATTTCAATCTATATAAATAGACCTGCGAAAATTAGATGAAATATATCAAGGACTATCAGTTCCTACGCTTTTCTAAGAGTTATCATTCTGTTAAGATATTCAAGAAAGATTTTGTATTAAAGTTCTTGAACTAAAGCGCTATTGATTTGGCGTCACAAATTTGTGTTGTCATGTAATTTTGTTTTCATTCTTCAGTATTTTCTTGTTAAGATTTCATATTATTATTGATTGTTTGGATTTAAAATCGTTAAAAAATCGTTTTCAAATTTAAGAGCATAAAAATATTTTTAAAACAATTTTGTGCGATTTTTTTTTATTACGCGCGTTAATTTATGCTACCTACACTTGTTATTAATCAGATATTGATTTGTCTCACATTGAATCTATCATATAGTAAATTTGAGACATTAATAGAGTATAATTGTATTGAGGTGATAAAAGATCATTGTGGGAAAAAACTCATCAATTTTTATATTTGTGAGTTTGAGCGGATTAAATGCGGCTGGGTTGGTGTCTAGTCAGGATCGCTAGGTTTCAATATTTTTCGATTAAAAATATTGAGATTTGATCTTTATCCTAAGGTATAAAAAGGTAGGTTATTTTTTTTCCTTAAAAAGAACTAGGTTTTGATTCTTCTTGAAATTGAATTAATTTTGAGTGAATTATAAAGGTTCAATCCTTACTTGGAAAAATGATACTTGTGAGGGTTGCGAGGATGTAATTATTCCTATAATAGAATTAAGTTAGTCTTTAATCTGATAAAAAGATATGGTTCTTCCTTAGCTTGAAAAAAGAAAAATTATGAAAATTGATTATGAGCCTGGAAAAATAATCGTTATAAGGGTTTGGTTTCTACCGTTAAAGGAATCATGAATTTAGAGGTTGCGAATCTCCATGGAGTTCGGGGAACTAGATTAGACAAGTTTGGCTTCCTGAATTAGGATATATCTTGGTGTGCTGCATTATTTACTTTCTTTATATTTTTGTTTGAGTATGCACCTAGAATTAAATACTTATCCGCTACATAACGAAAATAATAATTGATGTAGGAAAAATTGATTATTTGATAATTAAGTGTTGAAATATTTATTGGTTTAAATTTTTATAACTACCCAATTCACCCTTTCTTTTGGGTAACTCATTGGGCCAACAATAGGTACCAAAACTGATTTTAGCTCGATAGGCTTAAAATCCTAACTAAACACGATCATATGGAGAGCACTGCTCATGACATCGTATGTATTATTGTAGAGTCTTTCACTTCCTCTGATAGTTAGTGTCCTGTTAGTGAGAATGATAAACTTGTTGATAATGAGGCTGTAGATAAGGCTATTGAGACACTGATTATCCTTACTTATGTTTTCGGAAAAGAGAATTTAAAACTTGCGCAAATGATTGCAATTCTTGAAAATAAAAAATTTAGTACTACTAAGTCTTTTAAGAAGAAGAATTTGGACAAATATTTTGAAATTGTTGAATTTACAAATGCCTTAACTGAAATACGTAAGTTTCTTGAAAAAATCGATTCTCTTGAAGAAAATAACAAAGTTTTGAAGACTAATGTTTGTGCTTTGCAACAAAATGATTTTAAAAAGAAAAATATTGAGACTTTAAATAAGGTCTTGAGCAGTAAGTTGGAGAATGCAAGGTGTGAGCTTGATAAAACTCATGCGAAAAATTATTCTGTTGAAAATAAGTGTCAAATTCTTTAGAATGATCTTGAATTTATAAGAAGAATTTTGGTATACATGTGAAAATTAGTTCAACACGGCGATTACTTAAAAATACTTACAAGGAACTTGATGAAGTAATGAATAAATTCAAGAATATTGAGAGAACTAAACTTGTTGAAAAACCAATAGTTGCGAAAGTAGCTCCTCAGTATCACCATCGATATTGTGCTCTCGTTCGGAATAATGATTATCCGAAGAAACATACTAACAATGCTAAATATTTTTATTGTGGGAAGCATGGTTATTTTGAGAAAGTTTGTTATTCGTTGCATGGTTACCCTATCGGATCCAGAAATAATTGGATACCAAAGAAAGAATTTTTTTATGCAGGTACTGATCGTAGATTCGACCAATCAAGAGGATATATTGAATATTACATGCCAAGAAAGGAGTCCAGATTCAATGCACCAATGAGGAAGAATCAGTATATACAAAGTAGAAAGTTCAAAAAGCAGCAAGTTTAATACATGAATTCAACTAATATTTATCCTCAACAAATGGCAAGAAACCAATATCAAAGAAGAACAATGTATAAAGCAGTGACAAAGCAAAATGTGAAAAAGCAGCTCAAAGTACCGTACAAGGGTAAGAAAATTATCACTGAACCAATCCAGAAAAGTGCCAATGCAAGAAAGGAGGAAATCAAAGTGATAAATCAAGCAAAAGGAAAAATAGTGGATTCAGATAACAAAAAGCTTGAAATTAACAA
This sequence comes from Eucommia ulmoides, assembly GCA_016647705.1. Taxonomy (NCBI): domain Eukaryota; kingdom Viridiplantae; phylum Streptophyta; class Magnoliopsida; order Garryales; family Eucommiaceae; genus Eucommia; species Eucommia ulmoides. Next base: position 9,955,724 of record CM028334.1, on the reverse strand, counting down.
TCCACCAAAGGTACACACACCAATTGCTCCCAAGGATGATCTAGGTATGTCAACTTTTCTAAAATTCAAATATGTTAATTTTGTGAGGGAGACCAATGCTTCGCATTTCTAAAATTAGATATTTATGTTATGTGTGTGTGTAGGTGTGAAAATGTTTTAAATAATATATGTAGATCAAAATAAGACGTAAAAATTGAGCTTGTTGATCAAGTAGGGTAAAAATACACAAAAGGACAAAATAGCCCTATCGGTCAACCAACAGAAACAAAGTTTACAGTACGCAGACTGTCACATCCCGTCCTGGACACCCGTCATCCCAGGACCGGCATGACGACAATATGATAACACCTATTACATCTAAAACTTCTTATACATTACAAATTAAAATAATTCACTATACAATTCATTACACAACATATACATAATCTTTTACTTCCTTATTGTTCCTTTCTGACAGCTCCACTCAAACATATTCCCAAATGACTCCACCTAATGCCAGTAGGGGACCGTCTCCTAAAGAAATCACCTGCGAGTGTACTGTCTTCTTAGTAAAAATCATTTTTAACATAGCAACAATACATTTCATAAAATCCAACATTTAAATGGATCAAGCGTAAATAAATATAAACACCACACAGAGTTGGTAAAATCTCTAGTATCAAATAAGCAATGAAAGCAAAGCAGTATAATTCAGTTTCCAAACACCCAAATTTAAACACACATCTCAATCCCATACCCACCGACTAAGCCATAGTGATCGTTTTAACCTCACGATCGGGAGTTGCAACGGTATCGTAACCATCCATAGGATATGCCTTCCTAGCGGACCTAACTGCGCAGATCACCACCAACCGGACGTCTCCGAAGGCCAATAATATAAATCACCACATAACGTCAATCACCATATAGTAACTATCCATCTGCCGGACTATCCTCCGGACAGATCATAATATAAACTATGACATAGTCAATTCAAAAATATTATCACCAAATCACAAATAATTATCTCTCTGCCGGACCACCCTCCGAACAGACCATAATAATAATCACCACTTCAATAATATCGACAAAATCACCATTTCATCAATACCGTCAAAATCACCCTTGTCCATATCTTTTTTTTAACAAAACCCACTTATAATTTAAAAATTATGTTTTTCCCACCTTTTTATTAAAACCACCAAATCTAACAGATTATTTATAAAGTCTTTCTTTTTTAAACCCAAACATTTCAATGGAAAACTATTTTACCAACTCACCTACAACTGGCTTGATCCATATAATTTATAAAATTCGTACAGTTAAATAAACACATATCTCATCATATTTATATGAAAAATAGTTTGGCAAGAAGGGCAGTACACTCACCTGATATCTGCTTTCGTAAACTTTAACCGACTATCCCGTATCCGAACTCCGGTGCCTGCGAGCCTAACGGTGACAGGGCCTAAATTAATATTTTTGTATAAAAACAAACTAATCACGCCATGAAATCCTATTTTTCCTTAATTTCCTATTTCCCATCTTTTATTACGAAATACAACTATTCAACTAGTATCGCTTCGTTACGGTTTACTATTTATAAACTTTGTTCTTATAAACAATCTCATGATTTATTATTTTTATTTTATTATTCTAAGCTAAGAAAACTAAATTTAGAATTCACAAAATAAATTAGAAAGGTTACCCGTTCCGAACCGATCGTGGATTTCCCTAAAATTTCATGTATTTCTGCTTCTGCTCCCTACCGCCTAAGCGACGTCCCACCGCCTAAGTGAATGAGTGACTGCTTCTCCCTTTTCTCTCAACTACACTCTGCATTTTTACCGCCTGGACGAAAATCCATCGCTTAGGCGACCGAGCTGCTTTGCAGTTTCTGAGTTAGACACTGACGACCTACCGCTTAGGCGAACTTCCTCACTAATTCCGGCAGTCACCACCACCAAACAACTAGCCATCAAAAGACCACCACCCATATTGGCGACGAGGCATGCACACCAAAAGCCCACACACTCACCGCCGGACCGATCCGACACCGCCGGCGACACACCTTACCGCTGGACCTCTCTCTCTATACGTTTTTTTCCTCTATTTTCTTCCTCTTTTTTTTTTCTAGTTTGCTAGATTTTGCCGACATAACACACACGATATATATATATATATATATACACCCACCGAAAACACACACACCCACAAACACAGTGGAATTCACACACACACACACCCCAACAGCACACCCAACTCGCACCACCGCCACCACCGTCGGACCAAACTTACTGACCAAACCCACCACATACACACAGGCCGGAGGAGCACGTACACACACTGACGACATCCCACCGCCGGCAACCACACAACCGAGCACACACACACGCATACAATCGCCGATCGTTTATCCCCACACCGCCGGCGATTAAAGACCCACACCACAACAACAAAACAGAGCACACGTTCGCCAGAACCTTCTCTCTCTTTCCTGTTGCCCGATCTTTCTCTCTCTCTCTCTTCTTTCTCTTCCTTTCTCTCTCTTCTTTCTGGACCTTTCTTTCCGTTTTTCTTTATGTGTGTGTGTGTGTGTATATATATAATATGTATGTATACGTATGAGAGCCCACCCTTTCCGGACAACCCCCATACCTCTACCCAATCTCACCTTACCCATTCCCAACTTTCTATGTATATATAAATATATATTAAGATATTTTTATAAAATTACACAAGCCTCCCCTTATATTATGTTGTGGTGGAAATTAAACCCAAAAGTATGTTTTAAGGTTTTTAAAATTTCAATACAACCCCCTAAAATATTAATTTACATAATTAATATCGTAGTCTACCTCGACATTTTCAAAATATTTTAAAACGCGACTTGAATTATTCCTATATGAAAAGTCGGGGTCTTACAACTCTCCACTCCTCAAAGAAATTTCGTCCCGAAATTTTCGTCAATCTACTAGTATGACAAAGTCACATTACATGGTTATGTTCGCCTCACGTGATTTTAGAACGACTGTTTCCTATTTAGGGTCTCCTAACTACAAGTCCCTCAAAATAAATTTTATTTCGTCAAAATATACTTATCTATTGCAATACCTCTGTTTGCAGTGATCGATATTATATCCACTACCCAACTAATAGAATGCACTCGATCGATCATGTTAAATACAAACTACCAATGGTCAGAGAATCTCAATTGATTGAGCCTAATCATTCTGGCCAAAAAATTTCCGTAACCAACACTTATTTATTTCATCCAACATTTTCAATCGACCCGTTTGCTATGATAACACCGTTTAACATTTAAACTAACAACACTTACAACCAAGTGCATAAGCAGTCTAATAAGCACAATTAGCTCAAAATTATCAATCTCAGTATCTACCTTAGAATTTTCAATTCTCTTACAAACATTCCTAATATTACCAATAAATCTTCTGCACCACTCCAAAATCACATAAATATATTTTAAATCACCTCCAAAACGTAACAATGTCTTTCTACACATAAATATCACCAACCACCTTGCTATATATCCAAATATATCCAACGAGTCATCTATAAGAATTCCCTTCATGCCTCCACATTTAATCGAGTCCTTGACAAGGTCACGTGTTTTAAATTTTCTTTCCATCTACCCAACATGCTTCAAACTTATATTCACGTATAAATATGAATCGAATAACAAATGATACGTCCCATTTACAAAAATTTGATACATCTCAAAAAGTATTAGTTACTGACTGTAACATAATATATCATGAGTACATATCAATTTATGAACATTTCGAGTTATTCTTTTCCCATGAAATCTTAATGGCCTCCACATGTCGCCTCTGCTTATTGTTACCAGTGATCCAATACACCTAGTTATGTTCTCCTATCTCAGTTCGTTCGATTTGATTTAACATCCTGCATCCTTTTCAAATAGCGCCTTATACGATGCCACCCTTGATCATAAAAAGATATTTATTTTAAACAAATTTTATCGGTGACACAGAATTAGTCTTACTATCAGAAAATTTCAAAATACAACTCTTTAACCTATCTTCCATCATCTAAATTGCACTTACCTGATAAACCGTTAATCCCATAAATGTAGCGAGGTATCAACTTCCAATTGGGCACCTTAAGGAGTATAGAAATTCGACCCCAACGTTAAAATAACTATCAGTTCTTGATACTACAGTTTCCCCTTTGCAGCTTTTTCAATAGAGAGTTTATTATCTGAAAACAACTATCCGTCTTTCCATATTTACAACATGTCGGCTTTTTCGACGATAATTATTACATATAAAATTTTCACCATTCCATACTGCATTTCAAACTCCTCTACGAATTATGTCAGACAATGGCGACTTACTTTGATGCGATAAAAAATTATTTTCCAATTCACACTACAACGACAATACTTATAATTCCAAAATTTTATTTCCGAAATTTCGAATAACCGATTAATAAAATTCCAAGTCACTAATCCTTATCATTTTCTTTTTGGTTTAAAGGAATATATTATCCCTTCTTAATTTAATATTTTCATTGAATTGGTGCATCATGCAATCGAACAATCCCATCAACACATATATATATATACTGGGCATACGCATCAGGAAAACATTCCTCGAACTACTTTCCCCTTTCCCTTCTGGCATAGGTCAAGGCTACAATAACCCACCTAAAAGTTTCGTTACTTCTCAATCTTAACTTTACCAACAATTCACCGAACTAGAATGTTATGATTTTCCATTTCCAAACTACTAATCATACTCACGAAATCATCATATAGTTAATATTACTGGGGTATTCCATAACTTGTTCTCGGCACCTCTTTTAAGGTTTCTTCCGTCAATTGGCATTATTGAACCTACGCACTTTATTTCAAATCCTCAACACTTCATCATTCTTTTGGACATGCCAATCAGCTCTACTGTCAATTCCCACTGCATCGCTAGATCTTCTTAGCTGGACATCCAATTTTTACATTTCTATAATACAGTCAATCAATGCTATATCAAAATTTCAAACAACGCTACCATCCAACCAACCACCCACTAAACCTTCAAGGGTCTCAACTCAACTCATAAATTAATATGAACTATCAACTCACCGATTTCCATCCCGAAATATTTACTATAGTCGACCATATGTCCATCCTTCATTCCCTTCACCTCTAATTTTTCCCAACTGGACATCGTACTTTTGTGCTTCTACCCTACCATTTCTATATATCAATTCCACATTTAAAAGCTTAGTTAGAGTGGTCATCCGACCAACTGTCCAATAAACTCACTAAGATCCCAACTTGACACGTACATTGGTATGAGTAACCTAATACGTCCGACTTAAAACACAAATTCCCCCATACAGGAAATGTTACCAAATGTCAAAACAAATACAATCATTACTAGCTCCAAAAGATTTCAAATTCTAGCCGTCGATTCTCGGCCTTTTCCATATTCCGTTAATCCACCACTTTGACTCCTTTTGGATTCTCTTAAATACTATGCCTCTAGAGCACTAGTCCCAAAATTTACCACTGATTCAACCAATACTCATATTTATTGCATTTAGCATACCATTTGCTTTTCTCTCAGCATTAGTAATCATACTCTAGAAATAATCTACAAGCTCTTTTCTACTCTCGACCGGATTACCGTTTTTACCACGCCAAAATCTCTAATCCTCACTTATAAATATCTCACTCAAAAATTATGGAACTTATTTAACAGCAACTACAATTATTAATCATGCCTATTAGCACCTCGTCAATTTCTCGGACCTACATAGAGAAAATCCCTATCTACTACAGTATCCACTGCCGAAACTTGTTTGAACTAAGGCCTAGCACCTACATACTAAATTATGATATCCTTTTTTTAACACTTTTCTAACCTCCTAGACCCATTACCGGACTAGCGAAGGAAATAAATACGCCTTCCCCCACGATACATACTTTTATTCATCACAATTTTGACTTCACCTGCAACCTTATATTACTCACTTAAATATATTATATTTACACGCACCCACTAACCTTCCAGACCCACAACTCTCAGTTACTTTCTACATATAATCTTTTATTTTATTTGTTATATTTCCTCATTCCCCCACTTTTTACTCTACCTTTTTGTCAATCCAAAATATTTTTCTTGCCACAGTTTTCTCACATTCTTAGTTCCAACTATTCGACTTCCCTTCTTAATATTATTATAAGATTCTTTCCAACTTCAGTACTCTACTTTACTATCTAGTAATTAAGAACAACTTACTAATTACTACCGATCATTATCTCATTCTTACGCCATTTGCATATAATTGTTTCTTAATTTATAGATTACATTTTCCAATAATGTATTCTTTCACCATCACGATGCACCCATTACCCTCACTTTAACATTTATAGCACTACTCAAATTCGCTACTAGCAATATCACCACAGGTCGTATCACTAGTTGCCAACAAGACAGCCCTCCAAGCACAGGGCCAATGCCCTAACTAAGGTAATGAAAGAACTAATACTCACGTATCTAATTCACCTATTGACACCCTATCTTATGTCCCCTACTGACTAGACGACTGACACGTCCCCCTATCTCATGGTCTTCTACTGACCCAACCACTAACAAGTCTACAGAACCTATAACCTAGGCTTTGATACCAAAATTGTCACGTCCCGTCCCGGACACACGTCATCCCAGGACCGGCGTGACGACAATATGATAACACCTATTACATCTAAAACTTCTTATACATTACAAATTAAAATAATTCACTATACAATTCATTAGACAACATATACATAATCTTTTACTTCCTTATTGTTCCTTTTTTACAGCTCCACTCAAACATATTCCCAGATGACTCCACCTAATGCCAGTGGGGGACTGTCTCCTAAAGAAATCACCTGCGAGTGTACTGTTTTCTTAGTAAAAACCATTTTTAACATAGCAACAATACATTTCATAAAATCCAACATTTAAATGGATCAAGCGTAAATAAATATAAACACCACACAGAGTTGGTAAAATCTCTAGTATCAAATAAGCAATGGAAGCAAAGCAGTATAATTCAGTTTCCAAACACCCAAATTTAAACACACATCTCAATCCCATACCCACCGACTAAGCCATAGTGATCGTTTTAACCTCACGATTGGGAGTTGCAACGGTACCGTAACCATCCGTAGGATATGCCTTCCTAGCGGACCTAACTGCGCAGATCACCGCTAACCGAACATCTCCGGAGGCCAATAATATAAATCACCACATAACGTCAATCACCATATAGTAACTATCCATCTGCCGGACCACCCTCTGGACAGATCATAATATAAACTATGACATAGTCAATTCAAAAATATTATCACCAAATCAAAAATAATTATCTCTCTGCCGAACCACCCTCCGAACAGACCATAATAATAATCACCACTTCAATAATATCGACAAAATCACAATTTCATCAATACTGTCAAAATCACCCTTGTCCATATCTTTTTTTAACAAAACCCACTTATAATTTAAAAATTATGTTTTTCCCACCTTTTTATTAAAACCACCAAATCTAACAGATTATTTATAAAGTCTTTCTTTTTTAAACCCAAACATTTCAATGGAAAACCATTTTACCAACTCACCTACAACTGGCTTGATCCATATAATTTATAAAATTCGTACAGTTAAATAAACACATATCTCATCATATTTATATGAAAAATAGTTTGGCAAGAAGGACAGTACACTCACCAGATATCTGTTTTCGTAAACTTTAACCGACTATCCTGTATCCGAACTCCGGTGCCTGCGAGCCTAACGGTGACAGGGCCTAAATTAATATTTTTGTATAAAAACAAACTAATCACGCCATGAAATCCTATTTTTCCTTAATTTCCTATTTCTCATCTTTTATTAGGAAATATAACTATTCAACTAGTATCGCTTCGTTACGGTTTACTATTTATAAACTTTGTTCTTATAAACAATCTCAGGATTTATTATTTTTATTTTATTATTCTAAGGTTAGAAAACTAAACTTAGAATTCACAAAATAAATTAGAAAGGTTACCCGTTCTGAACCGATCGTGGATTTCCCTAAAATTCCATGTATTTCTGATTCTGCTCCCTACCGCCTAAGCGACGTCCTACCGCCTAGGCGAACGAGTGATTGTTTCTCCCTTTTCTCTCAACTGCACTCTGCATTTTTATCGCCTGGGTGAAAATCCATCGCTTAGGCGACCGAGCTGCTTTGTAGTTTCTGAGTTAGATATCGACAACCTACCGCTTAGGCGAACTTCCTCACTAATTCCAGCAGTCACCGCCACCAAACAACCAGCCAACAATCAACCACCACCCATATCGGCGACGCGGTATGCACACCAAAAGCCCACACACTCACCGCCGGACCGATCCAACACCGCCGGCAACACACCTCACCGCTGGACCTCTCTTTCTCTCTCTCTCTACGTTTTCTTCCTCTGTTTTCCTCTTCTTCTTTTTTTCCCTGGTTTGTTGGATTTTGCCGACATAACACACACGATATATATATATATATACACCCATCGAAAAACACACACCCACAAACACAGTGGAATTCACACATACACACCCCAACAGCACACCCAACTCACACCACGGCCACCACCGTCGGACCAAACTTATTGACCAAACCCACCACATACACACAGGCCGGAGGAGCACGTACACACACTGACGACATCCCACCGCCGACAACCACACAACCGAGCACACACACATGCATACAATCGCCGATTGTTTATTCACACCGCCGACGATCAAAGACCCACACCACAGTAGCAAAATAGAGCACACATTCTCCAGAACCTTCTCTCTCTTTCCTCTTGCCCGATCTTTCTCTCTCTCTTATTTCTCTTCCTTTCTCTCTCTTCTTTTTGGACCTTTCCTTCCATTTTTCTTTGTGTGTGTGTGTCTGTGTGTGTGTATATATATATATATAATATGTATACGTATGAGAGCCCACCCTTTCCAGACAGCCCCCATACCTCTACCCGATCTCACCTTACCCATTCCCAACTTTCTATATATATATATATATATATATTAAGATATTTTTATAAAATTACACAAGCCTCCCATATATATATATATATTAAGATATTTTTATAAAATTACACAAGCCTCCCCTTATATTATGTTGTGGTAGAAATTAAACCCAAAAGTATGTTTTAAGGTTTTTAAAATTTCAATACAACCCCCTAAAATATTAATTTACATAATTAATATCGTAGTCTATCCCGACATTTTCAAAATATTTTAAAACACGACTTGAATTATTCGTATATGAAAAGTCGGGGTCTTACACAGACTCTGCATTGGTCGGTTAATCGACCAAGAACAATCAGTCAACCGACTGTTATGGGATTTATATCCCTAGTCCCTTCATTTCACCCCCACTTCGGTTTTGAAGCCCTCTCTCTCTCTCTAAAAACCCTTCATCTCCTAAGTGTTTTCATCTAAAATTTACAAGAAATCCTCACATTTTGGTTTGGAATAGAAGATTAAGGGTGTGGATCTATCATTTGGAAGACAAAATATTCGTCATAAGGTTGGTTCTTCAATTTATCTCTAGGGTTTTTGTAGATCTATTTCATCTTGTTAGATCTTTGAGTCATAAATTGGTTGTTGAACTCACTATTGAAAGAAAATACCTAGAGTTAAAAGACATTTCTCAGGAAAACCTAAATATGACAATTTTCATTTTAAGTGCAAAGAGGATGAGTTAGAGTACAAAAATAAATTTGCAAATCGAAAGGTAGTTTGTAGTAAACCCGTTGATTTTGATGGATTGAAAAAGAAAAATATCGATCTTGAGAAGTATGTTAGGAACTTGGGTTGGACTAATTTTGTTTATCAAAGCAATGAATGGATACCCCATTGGGTAAAAATATTTTAAAGTAATCGTACAATTAGAGATGAATAAATAACATCATTCGTTAAAGGGGTTGAAATTAGATTTGATAAGGCAAGTCTTAGGGATATTTTGAAGTTGAATAGAGAAGATGTTTTTCCCTACAATGCCCCTCAATGTCTTGCAATGAATTTTAGTAGAAGTGAGATTGCTAATAAGTTTGGGTTAATTGATAATAGAGCGGGATCACTATCACTTGAGGATTGTCTCATTCATTCGATAATTACATATTCAATCGTGCCTAAAGGAGGAAGTCACGCGAATGTCAATGATTTTGATTTATACTTGCTAAATGAAATTGTTGAGGGTAAAAATATTGATTTAACCCATATTATGATGGAACACATGAAGTATCATTTAAAGAAACCCTCTAGAGTGCTACCATATGCCGATACACTTCAAAGAATATTCGATAACTTCGGAGTTGAAAATGATCCTAATGAAATTAAGTTTTTCACAGTGACCCCAGCATAGATGAATGTTAGTAATTTTATACTAATGGGGTATGAATTCAAGAGGAATAGATGTGTGAGAAAGAAAGGGGAAGAGAGACAGATAATGGTTGTGGAAGAAGAAGAAGAAGAAGAAGAAGAAGAAGAAGAAGAAGAGGAAGAGTTAATCTCAGATCAAAAGATAGACATGCTTCGAAATCAAGTCAATGATCTCCAGTAATACACGGAGATGCTGGATTACCGAATGTCTAGGATTGAAAACAATATGGTTGAGATTAGAGTATCTATGGACTGTGGATATGGGAGGATTATTGAGACAATAGAGACTGTATCTGGGAGGATCACAGGTAGCATGGAACATATGTTTCAATTTATGCAAAGCTCGCAGTTTTCCAGCCAGCAGCAGTCCAATGCCCAACAGTAGTATAGTGGACATACTACATTCAAACCGTAACAATCCTTTGGAGGATCCACTGTAGCAGGGTCATTAGGGGTAGGACCATTTGTGCCGTATTATTAGCAAATTTCTTCGAGCTCGAGCGTTCAGCCTGGTGGTCAGTACCTATAGCAGTCGGCTACGAGTCTACTGGGACCATATTGTCCATTCATGGGACAGGGTCCTCATTGTTTTTTCTTTTTTCTTTTTCTCTTTTTTTTTTTTTTATTTATGTTTTATCATTCTTAGTTTGGTTATATAATTTGAACATGTCTCACCGTGATACTTTGGTTTGTAATAGTTTAATTTAGGATTTGTGGTACTTGATCTAGATAGACTAAGTGGTAATTACCTTATTGTGGTTTGTCTGAACATAATCTTTTATGCTTAATATTTATCTCATGATGATCCACATATATTCTAGTGATTAAAAATGATTTTTATCTTATTATTGAAAATCAAAATTTTATGATTTAAAAGGAAAAATTATTTTATCAAGATATTTATAAACAGGTTAAAAATAAATTTTTGTTTTGCTTCTTCATCCCCACTTTTTGAGATAACAGAGGAGAAATGGTTTGATGTTTAATCAAGTTAAATTATGTTTAGGAATTTGTTCGCCTAAGCATTGCATTGAGTAACGAGAGATCTAAGTTAAATTGGTGATATTGAGTTTTATTGAACATTGTTGTTGTTATATTAATTTTTCGAGCTTACATTGAATATCCTTTGAATTATATTTAAATTTATCTTCATGATTATGGTAATTATGCTCAAATAAGTTAAATACCCATCCTCAGATTTAGGGGGAGCATGGTTACATTCTCGTTTTGAATAAAATATCAAAATTAATTGTCATCATAAAAAAATGGGAGATTGTTGATTCCTAGGTTTTGATGGACAATTAAGTATTAATATTTTTGTGGAACTAATGTGGTTGTTGAGTATTTCAGAAAAAGAGTTCCATTTATTCATTGTATTGAAGATATCATGAAGAAAAGGTTAAGGATGCAAAGTTGGACAAAACGAAGAAATGAAGAGTGTTGAAGACATTGAATAAATTAGGTAAAAACAACTCAATACTCTTATACTCTTAATGCAATCCCAATCAGGATCACACATGACACTATTAAATGAGTTATGTTTTTGTGTGTTGAAATGATAGAGTTTAAGATCCTAATTATTGATTAATTATGTGCTCCTGATGTGACCTAATTGATAATCATGATTAAAAGTTGAAGTTCAGGGTCAATTCAGTCAATCGAAAAAAAAAATCACTTAACTAAATCAAACATTGGGTTTGGGAGCAAAAATTGGTGAAGAAATTGACCAACCAGTATCAATCGATCAACTGATCAGAAAGGATCGGTTAACCGTTTGAAACAATAAGCTTTTCGGAGCAAAAAGTGAAGATCCTGAAGCAATCGGTCAACCGATCAAAGGCGATCGGTCAACCGATAGGTTTAAGGGTGGAAAAGTAAAAGTCTCTAAACTAATAGGTCAACCGATTGAAAAGTAATCGGTCAACCGACTGTGTTGGAATTTGACAAGGAAAACTCCCTAAACCAATCGGTTAACCCACTAAAGAGGGATTGGTCAATCGACTAGCTGTTTTGATTGGCTTTGCTTTCACGCTGTATCAATCGGTCAACCGACTGGCCAGGGTATGGTTAATCGACTATTTTTGGTGGAAATTTTGAGAATCTTGGTCTTTTGGTAAAAAATTAACCATTTTTTATGATTCCAATGGAGAATTTAGGAGGATTTGAACTAATTGAAAATATGGTACATGTTTTTGATATCCCTATTGATTTAGTCCACATAATTCAAGATTCTCTTATTGCGTGCTTTAATTTGTGCTACTCACACTTGTTATTAATCAAATATTGATTTACCTCACATTGAATCTATCATGTAGTAAATTTTAAAATATTAATTGAGTATAATTGTATTAAGGTAGTAGAAGCTTTTTGTAGGAAGAAACTCCTAATTTTTTGTATTTGTGAGTTTGAGCGGATTAGACACGGTTGGGTCAGTGCCTAGTCAGGGTAGCTAGATTTCAATCTTTTTCAGTGAAAAAGATTGATATTTAATCTTTATCCTAAGGTATAAAAAAGTCAGGTTATTTTTTTCCTTGAAAAGAATTAGGTTTTGATTCTTCCTGAAATTGAATTAATTTTGAGTGAATTGTAAATGTTTAATCCTTACCCAAGAAAAATGATACTTGTGAGAGTTATGAGGTTGTAATTCTTCCCGTAATAGAATTAGGTTAATCTATTGCCTAGTAAAAAGATAAGGTTTTTCTTTAGTTTAGAAAAAGGAAAATTGTGAATGTTGATTCTGAGCTTGAGAAAAAAAATCGTTGTAAGGGTTTGATTCCTACCGTTAAAAGAATCAGGGGTTTAGAGGTTGTGAATCTCCGTGAAACTCAGGGGACTAGATTAGGCAAGGTTGCCTTGCTGAATCAGGATATATCTTGGTGTGTTACATTTTTTACTTTATTTATATTTTGTTTGGGTATGTATTTGAAATTAAACATTTATCTGCTGCATAACGAATATAATAATTAATTTAGGAAAAATTGATTATTTGATGATTAAATGTTGAAAGATTTGTTGATTAAAATTTTTATAATACTCAATTCAATCATTCCCCCCTCTTGTGTAGCTCATTGGGCCAATAAAACCCTATAGATTGCTTGCACATATAGTGATTGACAGGGTTCACGTGAGTAACTATGAAATTATAATAAAATTAAAAGACGATTGAACACTCTGGAGAAGAAAAGCAAGACATTAAATAAAATTCATGTATCATTTAAGCGGGACGAAAGATTATCTCATTTTCTCATTCTTTCTCCCACCAAGCAAAGAACGGTAGTTGTACTAGCTAAATGACCTCTTTCACCGAAGAGGAAAGAAAGAAAAATCTTCCGAGACCTCAATTTCCATTAGATTCATTCCTAAGCTTGCTTTATTGCAGCAAGATGATCAGTCTGAGAGTGCTGGAGAGAAGAGAAAGCGGTCAAAACCTCTCTGATTCGGTCACCGCCAATAGAACAAGGGTTAGCTCGGCTGCTGGTCTACAACCGGTCCATTACCGGCCGGCTCCAGACCGAAACTAGCAGACTCATCCCAACTCTCGGATCGGAGATGATGCTAACAGGGCGGGAATCGAAGTGGGGGACCTTTCTACCACCTGTGTCTATCTCTTATCAAGTATGCGCCCCAAACATTGACTACGTACAGGGTAGTACTCTTGGAAAGATAGAATATCACCGCGTTGAACATAACATGTTGTTACGAATGTCACTCCCGAGGGATCGACCACTATTCTAATCTAAATAGTGTAAGGCGGAGAACTGTTCTTCATTGGAGGGCCGGAGTGCGGAGGTTGTTCCCATCATTGAAGTCAGAGTGTGGGACTGAGCCTTCCGAAATCCAAGGCCTCCATAAAGAGTCGTGGGATGATAGAAGAGACGGCATAAACGAGCACTCATGAAATGCGCAGGTCACGTAGTGAGCGTGAACATGTGTGGTATTTGAAACGTCTTCCGAGTTATATTGCGAATCTTTTAGATAAACCTCTTAAAGACATTCCAAAATCACCGTGACTCAGACATCTTTCCTCTGGCCATGAACCTCCTTTGCATTTTTTATTTACTCAACTCTTTGAGTTTCAATCAGAAATGACGAAGAAGTAAGGAAAGAAAAAACTATAAGTTACCAGCTTAAAATCCAATTATGAAAGATTTCACCGCAATCAATAAAAGAAATAAAAAAAAATAGTCAAGTAATAGTAAAAAAAAGTCATACAATGATTTCCTATCAACTCTCTTTTTTTCTTCAAATCGCAGTACACATTTAAGTCTCTTGTATAATACTCGTCCTCTAGAACCACATTTCACCCCGATTACCTTAAATTATATTTTAATAAATTGGAGTAAGCCTCAACAATAATAATTAAACCCCCTATATCAATAAGAATGCCATGAATTAAAAAAAAAATGATTTTTTTTAAATAATCTTGTAAAAAAATATAGGTTTAATATATTTGTCTATACATTTGCTTTGTGGGCGTGTTTCGTTTGTTCCAACATATGTCATTAGAGGTGACATGAAGATGTGGCAGCACACCACTGGTTGAGAAGCCGGGAAGTAAGGGAAAGACAATTAGGATTAAGACATGAATTAGGCAATAGTCAACTAGATAGATTTCCTTGAAAATTGATTCCAAATCTTTGATAACAATTTATCAAGTGATGATTCATGGTTGACTAATCCATGTATTGCTAGCTTGCCATTTGTTTACTCAATAAATCTTTGTGTTGTAGAAGTGGAAACATTTGATTGAATGTTAGAGTATTATTTCAAAGTTGGTTATCCATTTGGTTTTTAATTTTAAAATAGTTATCTATTGAAAGTAAGATTTTTATAATATATTTTTTATATAAAAATATACTTGATTAAATTATAAAATAATTTTTAAATAGATAAAATAAATATTTTATGATGACCAACCAGACAATTGAGAATTATTAAAATTTAAGATAATTTACCCTTAATCCATTACTTAGTTCACACAAGTTCTTAAGTACTATTTATTAAAATAATATACCAAAACTACAATTAAACATATTTTATTTATCAAAAATTATTAATAATTTTTTTTTCGTCAAAAGTAACCCTAAATACAAAAAACCCTAAAGCAAACCCTAAATCGAAATTTCTTTAATTTCCTTAGTTTGTTCTATCTCTCCCCACCGTACGTCTCCTCTTACGCGAATATGCCTCCACCATAGTCAGCCTTCGCTTTTTGCCACTGCCACTAGATTTGCATCCACCTCCACATTGTAGACTTTGTTGGTGGTGATTCCCACAAAGTTGGCGTCAAAATAAGTGGTGATTGCGAGAATCGGGCTTTCGCCACCACATCTAGCTTCATGAATTCTCACTCTAGAATAGAGTATTTCGAAGTCGATTGTACATTTTGTTTAATTTTAAAATAGGTCTCTGTTGAAATTAAATTTTTTAAGACAAATTTGTTTAAAAAAAATAAGTAAATTATAAAATAATTTTTAAGTTAATAAAATACAAATATATATTATGACGACCTATCAAACAATTGATAATTGTTAAAATCTATTATCAAGTTGTAGACTTCCTGAATCATACAAGTGATCCCATAGGTTGGAAATAAAAATGTCGGTCGGAAATTTTGATCATATGAAAGTGATAGTGATGATTAACAATTTTAGAAACTAAAAAAATATTTCCATATCCCAAATTCTTAGCTTGAATGGCTGTTTGTCCTCTTTTTTTTCTTATCTATTTCAGCATCACAATTAACACGTACTCATTTTAATGGTTTTTTAATTTATTTGAACTCCATGTTGGTCCTTCTTAACAATAGTATAATACAATTAATTTTATCTCAAATGTACAAAAATTAGAAAAAATAGATGATTGCATAAGTCACTAGCAATTATTGTTTTTGTGATTTTGTATAAAATTGGAGTAGCACTTATTTATTATAATGTGAAGGCGGAGTAGTTCATATAATAAAAGGATTACGCCAAGTCAAGAAAATAAGACTTTATGAATAGTTGGGGTATAAAGTGTAATTAGACCACCCTTTTTATATGTGATGGGACAAATCTACTCACTTAGAGTCCTAACCCGACAACAGTTAACCAAATGAAGTACTGGATACTTTAGCGGTTTATCTATAGTGCTAGTGGGATTATTGGGAAAAATACTATAAACAATCCTACTTGGGCTTATTTCGAGAGAAAAGCTCAAGTAATTAAATAATGAAAAAGTAGAAACTTGGTATTTCACATACCAATATAGTATTTTACATATCATCATGTATTATTATACACCTGTTAAAATTCGATGACTATTCAATTGAAATGTTTGAGATCGTAGACGTCTGATAATTGATATCCTAAATGTTTCTAATGGTAGAATTATTAATTGATACTTAATAATTTGGATAGATTAGTTTGTAGAGTGTTTTTCCTTTTGAGAATAGTGAATCTCAAATCCAATGGCAGAGATACTAAAACAAAAAAATAATATCTGAGTTATTTTGACTTGAGTGTAGACACGGCATTTTGATCACCCCGCAAAATATTCATACTTTCTTTTATAGTTAACTTTAATTTTAATTAACTTTATTTTATTTTATTTCTAGAAAATACAAAAAATAAAAAATGGATAAAGAAATAAATAATAAAATAACAAGTTTACCGAGTCAATTATTTATGAATTTTGAAAATGTCAAAAAAGGAAAAATGGAGAATCTCGATTCAGAAGTTTTAAGAATTAATTTAAGCTTGAATTTTTGAAAATTTTATGGGCTAAATTGAAATTTTGAAATAATAAATTAAATTTCTAAGGTTTAAATTAATATTTCAAAACTCCAATTACGTCCGAAGGTTTTCGAATTAGGATTTTGCAACAATAATTGTGCGTTTTAAAAGTTTCGGGACTAAATTGAAAATTCAAAAAAAAGATTAGTATTGGGCCCGGAGTTCAAAATTTATCTTTGAAAACTTAAATTTATTTCAAAAACAAGTAAAATTAAAGTTTCATAATTCCAATTGAACCCCTGAATAAGCCAACTGAGATAATTTGTCGAATTGGAAAGTTTATGGGTCTAAATTAAAATTTTGGAAAACTTTAAAATTATGTTCAGATTAAATCAATTTTTTAATCATATTTTCATAATTAAATCTTTAAAAATGATTAATTCTTGGAAAAATTGAATCGAGCTCAATTGATTGTCGAAAAGTCAAGAAAAAACTTTGGAGTCAAAATGTGAAGTTTGCAAAAATTGTTTTGAGGTTAATTGATCAAAATGGAAGAAATTTTCAAGATTATATCATGTTTTAGTCACCAATTTCAGTTCCCAAAGATCAATTTTGAAGGAATCAAATGAAATTAAAAAGTTTGGAAAATTTTTATTTTGACACCAAAGTTTTGAGTATTTTCGAAATTCATCAAATTGGCAAGTAATTTCAAATTTTTTTTTTACAAATCAAGTATTTTATAACTTAATTTTGTTTATTTATTATAAATTAAAAATAATTAAAAAAAAAAGTGTTTTAAGAATAATTTTGCGTCTTCCCTACCAATTTTGAAAGATGGCAAGCTTTGGATCCCTTTAATGAGTGCATGGAAGTTTTTGTGAGTAGTTTTAAGTGTCTACAAAATGGGAGACATCTTTTGGGTTAATAATCTAAAATATACTACTTTCTATGTGGTAAACTTAAAATTTAACCAAAATTTGAAGGGTCTAGTGTCTTTTGGTTGCAACCTTCTAGCCTATAAATTACCCCTTCCATTCTTTATATCAGAGGAGAAAACTTTGGGGAGAAGTTTTATTGAAGGAGAAAAATTTAAAGAGATAGACTAATTTGTGGAGTAGAAGAAGAGAAAGAAAAATGGAAGAAAATCTCTAAGCCAAAGTAAGCTTTCTAACTCGCTCACTACATTTCTATTTTAAACCGCTTGAAGGGAGGACGTAAAATTGAAAAAAACTAAAAGGACATTCCAAGGAACACTTTAAAATCAGTTTATTTTTCTGCATTTATTTTCCTGTTCTACGTCTTTCCGTGCTTTTATTTTTTGTATTTACTTTCCTGTATTTATCTTAAATGTTTTGTACCTTTCCATGCTCCCATCTTTTGTAATCTTATTTTACGCACTATAAAATAAATAAACGACATTATTATGTCGAAATTTCGGTTTGTAAATTAATTTTTTTTTTTTTTTTTTTTTTTTAATAAACTTGTGGTAAATTTAATGAGTAGACAAATCGAGGAGGAAATTTCCATGCCTTTTACTTAAGCGGCTTAGAGTGGAGATCGATCCCCTCGATATGTAGATTTAATTTTTTTTTTTTTTAACTTATGCTAAATTTAATGCATTAACAAATCGATGAGGAAATCTTCATGGCTTCTACTTGAGCGGCATAGAAGGGAAATCGCTCTCCTCGATATGTAGATTCCTCAAAATTGGCCCTTAAAAATAAATAAATAAATAATAATAATAATAATAATTGTTGATCCTAAGATTTTGATGACCAATTAAATGTTGATATTTTTTGTAGAACTAACGGTTTGATTAAGTGTTTCAGTTTATTAATTCCAATGAAGATATTATCATGAAGAAGTTGAAATGGATGTTAAATACTAAAGACAAATGACAAAGATGATGGAAGTTAAAAGATTGAAGAAATTGAAGAACTTAGGGAAAAACAACTCAGGTTAAATTTTTACTCTTAATGATTCCCAATTAGGATCATGCACGATACAAAATAATTTTTATAAATATGTATGTTTTTTATAGGATCTTAATTAGTTAAATTATTTGCTCCTATGTGTAATTGAGAAAAAAAATATTGATAATTAATTAAAATTGAATTTAAGAATTTAGTAGAGTTAACTGAGAAAAGAAAACGGTTAAAAGGGCGAAAACGTTGAAGATAATGGATTAAAATTGAATTGAGGAAGGATTCCAGCATTGTCGGTCGATAGGTAGGTCGACCAATATCCAAAGGTGAAAGTCTTTGAATCGGTATGTTGACTGACAGGTCGACTTATGAAACTCTCTGGATTGGTAAGTTGACTGACAAGTCGACTTATGAAACTCTATGAACTGGTAAGTTGACAAACAGGTCGACTTATGGATAGATAAGTTGACAAATAAGTTAACTTATGGTCTATTTCAGGATTTGTGAAAATTCGGGGTTTATTCTAATATTAGCCGTTTTATGGTAAAGGTTTTAGAGATATCTTAGGGATTTAATGTTATTTAAGATATGCAACTAATATTTGAATATCCCTATAGATTTGGTACATGAAATTAAAGTGTTTTTCAAATTGATCCTTTTAATTTTTCCTATCTTATTGATTTAAGTTTAAGTAAAAGTTTGAGGGATTTAATTAAATATTTTAAAATATATTTTTAAGTGAATTATACCTTAAATGAGTCATTGTGATATGTAAGGTCTATTGGTGTAATTAAATGTTATGATTTATGGGCATTAGCCGTTGGAGGGCTTGTTTTATTCCCTTATAAATAGGCCTGCGTTTTTCAATTTTAAGATAGATCAAATATCAATATAATTTGAATTTATTCAGAGCTATTCAGCTCCCGTGCTTTCTAAGAGTTATCATACTGAGATTTTGTGAGATCTTTCTTGAAAATTCTTCTTTGGAGATTATTTGTTTAATTACCGATTTGAAGTTGCATTACTAATCATTATTTATTCGGTGGAATTCTAGTGAGATCATTCCAAATTACTTACTATTAATTGTTACTTGATTCTATTATTTATTATTTGGAATTTGATATTTGAAATTATTTTCCAGATTTTTT
Organism: Eucommia ulmoides; assembly: GCA_016647705.1. NCBI lineage: Eukaryota > Viridiplantae > Streptophyta > Magnoliopsida > Garryales > Eucommiaceae > Eucommia > Eucommia ulmoides. Next base: position 9,935,505 of record CM028334.1, on the reverse strand, counting down.
ATTGAAAACTATTTTTGAAACAATTTATTGAGAAAATCTGATTACGTGCTTAACTGTTTGTTACCCATCTTTTTTTGAAATCAGATTTTGAAATTCTCACTTTTCTATCACTAGTTTCAGGACATTAATTGAGTTTAAATTTATCTGGGGTGGTAGAAGCTCCGAGTGGAAAAATCACTTATCAATTGTTTGTAATTAGTGAGTTGAGTGTCGGATTAGATATCATTGAGAATATCTAATTAAGGGTAGCTGGTTTCAATCTTTTCCGGTAAAGAGATTGAGATTTTGATCTTTACTAGAGTATAAAAAGATTAGATGTTAATTCTTCCTTGATTGAATTTGTGAGTGAATTGTAAAAATTTCATCCTTACCTGGGAAAATAACACTTGGAGTGTTTATGAAATTTTGATTCTTAAGCCTAAGGTATAAAAAAGACTAGGTCGTGATTCTACCTGTAATAGAATTAGGTTAATTTTTAGCCTATAAAAAGATAGGTTATTCTTGAGTTTGGGAAAAAGAAGAGGTTATTTCTGAGCTTGGGAAAATGAATTGTAAATATTGATTCTAAGTCTGTAAAAAGAATCATTGTGAGGGTTTGGTTCCTACCTTTAAAGGGATCTTGAGTTCAGTAGGTGCAATTCTCCGTGGAGCTCCGGGGACTGGATTAGCCAAGAGTAGCTTAGTGAACCAGTATAAATTTCTATGTGCTGCATTATTTATATTGTTTATATTTTGTTGTTTGGGTATGCACCTAGTGGATAACATATCCGCTGCTATAAAGAGATAATAATTAATTTTAGGATAAAATTAATTGTTTAAATTTTGAAGTGTTATATTATAACAAATTTTATCACTACCCAATTCACCCCCTCTTGAGTAGCTCACTAGGCCAACAATTGGCATCAGAGTGGGTTTAGTCCGACACACTTAGCTAACAAAGATCACATAACGCACATAATAGGCACACTAGCTGAGGGGCAGTCTATGCACCGACCACCGTTGTTTGCAGGTAAAAATTATTCGTTATGGAAAGATAAAATGATAGTCTTCCTTCAAGCCACAAATTATGATGTGTGGCTAACAATCGAGGATGGTCCGTTTGTTCCAATGAAAAACGGAGTCGAGAAGAAGAAAGAGTAGCTGACTGCTTCTGATAAGCAGAAACTTTCTATGAACTCTCGAGCTATTAATATTTTATTTTGTTCATTATATGCTAATGAATACTTGAGAGTTTTAGATTGTAAATCAGCGAATGAGATGTGAGACAAGCTACAAGTTACCCACGAAGGGACAAGTCAAGTGAAACAATCGAAAATCAACGCTCTTATGAGGAAATTTGAATTGTCCAGAATGGAAGAAACTGGGTCGATTCAAGAGATGTACACCCTATTCAACATCATTTGCAATTATTTGAGTCAACTTGAAAAACCGTACTCCATGGAGGATAGAGTTTGAAAGGTCATATGATATTTGACAAAAGTATAGGAGTCGAAGGTGACTGCAATTGAGGAAGTTAAGGATCTTGGCAAATACAAAATTAATGATCTCATAGGCAACTTGATGACTCATGAAACGGCGATTAAAGGATATGAGGATGACACCAAAAATAGAAAGAGAAAATCCTTGTTGCTAAAAGCTCAGAAAATTGAAGAAAATGATGACAATGATGATGAAAGTCTTGATAGTGAGCAAGAGAAAGACGTGGCACTTCTCACAAAGAATTTTAGAAGAATGACTCGGCGCACATTCCGTAGAAAAAGAAACTTCAACATGAATAATGTGAAATGTTACAACTGTCATAAGACTGGCTACCTCCAAACCGAATGCCCCGAGTTGAAGAAAGACAAAGGAAAAGAGACGAAAAGAAATGAGAAGAAGAAAGTAAAGAAGAGTACGAAAAAGTCAACAAAAGTCACATAGGATGACTCGGAGTCGAGTAGCTTAGAAATATCAAGCAGTAATGACTCGTCTATGCTTGCTTTGATGGCACTGAATTTGAGGTACCAAAATGTTCAAGTTCTTGCCCTTTAGATTTTGATGAATTATTTTATATTTATCAAGAATTTTTGCATGATTATCAAATTTAGTGTTCAAAAATTAATGTCCTTCAAAATACAATGAATACATTAAACAAGCAAGTGGTGGATTATGAATTTGAAAACGTTGAATTAAAATCCAAATTAAAATCCAAGATGTCGGATTTACATTCAATAGTTCTCAAATTCACCGACAGTGAGAATAATTTAAAAATGATTTTGAGAAGTTCACGTGGTATCTTTGATAAAACTGGTTTTGGATTTCAGAAAAATCTTAAGTAAAAACGTTTTCATAAATTCTTTTATGAAACTAAGGATCTTGTTAGATGTTTTAAATGTAATATTATGGGGCATATTATATGTAAAAATTTTTTAAAAATATCTAATTACAGACAAGTTTGGATTCCCAAGAGAGCTAAAATTGTCCCGACTAACAAAATCGAACCCACTTAGGTTGAGTACCACCTAAGAATTCTTTGAGGTGCTTTTTATAGGTTATCAAATAAACATCTATTTGCAAGGACAAATTATTCCTAAGAAGCGGCTGTTCTCAACACGTGACAAGGAATAAAGTAAAAATTTATGTCTTTAACACCTAAAGATGAAAGTCATGTGATTTTTAGAGACCATGTCATGAGTACGAAATTAAGCTTAAATGAGTTGGTAAGAAATTCTAAGACCTATGTTGGTTTACATATTCTCTTACTATCTTCGAATTATTGCATGTTTATCAGAAAAACTTACATACTTATATGTGATATCTTTATGCTATATAAGATCTACTAAAAGTCATATTTAAAATATGATATTGAAGATTTGGATAGTTTCAATTAGCTGGTTGGTATACTCATTAAATCTCTAACGGAAAATTAAAGTTCATGTCATTTGCTTAGGGTAGTGATATTTTTGGTTCTCCTTTCCCAATTTATTTTTTAGATGACAAATGGGGAGAATTAATTAATGTTTTAATAAATATCTTAAGGGAAAACTTGAATTATTTTGTTGAATATCTTAAGGGAGAGTTTATTATATATTGAAATTTGTGCTTTGTTAAAAATCTTATGATTATCTTCATTACTATGTTTTAACGAGTTAAAGAACCCGTCCTCATATTTAAGGGGAGCGTGGTTATATTATTGTTTTGAAGAAAATATCAAAGTGAATTCTCATTATCAAAAAGAAGAAGATTGTTGATATTAAGATTTTGATGAACAATTAAATGTTGATATTTTTTGTGGAACTAATGGTTTGATTAAGTGTTTCAGTTTATTAGTTCCAATTAAGATATTATCATGAAGACATTGAAATGGATGCTAAATACTAAAGACAAATGACAAAGATGATGGAAGTTAAGAGATTGAAGAAATTGAAGAACTTAGGAAAAATAACTCAGGTTAAATTTTTACTCTTAATGATTCCCGATTAGAATCACACACGATACAAAATAATTTTTATAAATATGTTTGTTTTTTATAGGATTCTAATTAGTTAAATTATTTACTCCTATGTGTAATTGAAAAAGAAATATTAATAATTAATTAAAATTAAATTTAAGAATATAGTGGAGCTAACTGAGAAACGAAATCGGTTAAAGGGGCGATAATGTTGAAGAAAATTGATTAAAATTGAATGTAGGAAGGATTACGGCATGGTCAGTCGACAGGTAGGTCGACCTATCTCTAAAGGTGAAAGTCTCTGAATTGGTAAGTTGACAGGCAAATTGACTTATGAAACTCTCTAGACTGGTAAGTTGACTAACAGGTCAACTTATGAAACTCTCTGGATTGGTAAACTGACAGATAGGTCGACTTATGAAACTCTCTAAATTAATAAGTTGACATATAAGTCAACTTATGGTTTGTTTAAGGATTTGTGAAATTTCGGGATTTATTCAAATATTAGCCGTTTTATGGTTAAGATTTGAGAGACATGTTAGGGATTTAATGTTATTTAATATATGCAACTAATATTTGAATATCCCTATAGATTTGGTACATGAAATTAAAGTGTTTTTCAAATTGGTTCTTTTAATTCTTTCTATCTTATTGATTTGCGTTCGAGTAAAAGTTTGAAGGACTTAATTAAATATTTTAAAAGATATTTTTAAGTGAATTATACTTGAAATGAGTCATTATGATATATAGAATTTATTGGTGTAATTAAATGTCATGATTTATGGGAGCTAGCCGTTGGAGGGCTTGTTTTATTCCCTGATAAATAGACCTATGTTTTTCACGTCTAAGATAGATCAGATATCAATATAATCTGAATTTATTCTGAGCTATTCAGCTCTCGTGCTTTCTAAGAGTTATCATACTGAGAGTTTGTGAGATCTTTCTTGCAAATCATTCTTTGGAGATTATTTGTTCAATCACCGATATGAAGTTGCATTGCTAATCATTATTTATTCAGTGGAATCCTGATGAGATCATTCCAAATTACTTACTAATAATTGTTGCTTGATTCCATTATTTATTATTTGGAATTTGATCTTTGAAATTATTTTTCGAATTTTTTATTGAAAATTATTTTTGAAATAATTTCTTGAGAAAATCTGATTACGTGCTTAACTGCTTGCTATCCATCTTTATTTGAAATCAGATTTTGAAATTCTCACTTTTCTATCACTAGTTGCGAGACAATAATTAAGTTTGAATTTATCTGGGGTGGTAGAAGCTCCGAGTAAAAAAATCACTTATCAATTATTTGTAATTGGTGAGTTGAGTGTCGGATTAGATATTATTGGGAATATCTAATTAAGAGTAACTGGTTTTAATCTCTTCCGGTAAAGAAATTGAGGTTTTGATCTTTGCCTAGAATATAAAAAGATTAGTTGTCAATTCTTCCTTGATTGAATTTGTAAGTGAATTGTAAATATTTCATCCTTATATGAGAAAATGATACTTAGAGTGTTTGTGAGGTTTTGATTATTGAGCCTAAGGTATAAAAATGATTAGGTCGTGATTCTCCCTGTAGTAAAATTAGGTTAATCTTTAGCCTGTAAAAAGATAGGTTATTCTTGAGTTTGGGAAAAAGAAGAGGTTATTCGTGAGCTTGGGAAAAAGAATTATAAATGTTGATTCTGAGCCTGTGAAAAGAATCATTGTGAGGGTTTGGTTCCTACCTTTAAAGAGATCTTAAGTTTAGTGGGTGCGACTCTCCATGGAGCTCGGGAGACTGGATTAGCCAAGAGTAACTTGGTGAATCAGTATAAATTTCTGTGTGCTGCATAATTTATATTGTTTATATTTTTTTATTTGGGTGTACATCTAGTTGATAACATATACGCTGCTATAAAGAGATAATAATTAATTTTAGGATAAAAATAATTGTTTGAATTTTGAAGTATTATTTTTTGATATATTTTATCACTACTCAATTCACCCCCCTCTTGGGTAGCTCACTGGGCCAACAATAATAAATGATTTTTTTTAGGAAGAGATTTCAAAATCAAATAAAACATTCGGACTTAAATTTTGATTGGACTTAACTAGATACAATGTTCCGTTTTCGGATGGATGTCTTAGGGTGCCTAACACCTTCTCCAAGTGTAATCAACTGATAGGTGTAAAATACCTATCTACTTCCAAACCGAATTTGGTAGTTTTCAAGTGAATTAGTAATATTTAATTGTATTTTTGTTAATTTTTATGTAATTCAGGTGTAGAGACGCAAACAAGCGACAAACGAGCAAAACCGGTAGGAAAACGATTAAGAAATGATGAAGAAATAAGATTTCCAAATCACAAGAGCCTCCGCCGCGGTGAAAAAGCCATCGCCATGGCTGTAAGAATGCAGAGAGTGCTGAAAATAAGCAAAGTCCCACCGCCTAGGCGGTGAAAATACAGAGAGTTGGGAACCAATCCTATGGCCAAGGCAGCGAAATATCAGAGAGTTTGGAAAGCTAGCCGACATACCTATCGCCTAGGCGGTCACTCTGCAGCAGAAAAGAAGATATTTTCAGATATTTTGAAGTCTTGCCCTATAAATATCTATTCTCCTACTTCTATTAAAAAGGTTGGAAGGGTAGAACATCCCTAACCCTTGGGAGGTGATCCTTGGCCAATTTTGAAGAGCTCAAAGATGACATTCATCATCCGGAGAAGAGGAAACACTAACGATCAATCTTCGGCGAAAGTGGAGACCACTCCACTTTAAGATTTGATCTTTCTCTCTTTGTTTCTCTTTTTATAACTAATGTTTTATTGTAGATGATGATGAATACCTCTTGGTTTAATGTTTCAATGGCCAAGATCATGTTAGATTAGATAAATATTAGTTAGGGATCGATGTAATTGTGTAAATACTAGTTTGATGAAATATATGTTTCTTTAACGGTTGTTTGCTTTTAATTCTAATTCTGTTTATCATTTTATGACAATCTTAGTATGCTTGTTAAGGTATTAGGTTTGGATTTTAGAATACTGGGTTTGACACTCGAGAGAGGTAACCTTGGATTCGGATTAGGATAAACACATCGTTACGATCTAACGACCCGGGAGAGCATTAGTGAGTGTGCAATCGATGACGTTGGGGCAAGACTCACATGACCTAGCGCCGTTAATACGTTGAGGAGGATCTCTTCATTGACGCAAAGTCACGTATTCACTAGTCTTACACTCGGGAGAGATGGCGAGTAAGTTTACGAACCGAGATTTTTGGATACCTAAACTCCGTTATTGTTAACTAAAGGAAATCAAACATGTATTAAGTGAACTAAATCAATCCCTAGGTAATTAACTTAGTTAGGATTAATCCACTAATTGTAGTTTAGCTTAGCTTTAATTAGTTTAATTTTAAAACATTTCTTGAACCGTCTGAATAATAGGAGACCATGCAAATTGCGGTATTTAATTATTCAACCCATCCCTGTGGGAACGATATCCGATCTTAAAGATCCACTATATTAAAACTAGATCTCATGTACTTGCAAGTAGTCAATATGCGAACGCGTAACAAACGCTACGCCGTACACCGACCCCCGAGCTCTTTAAATGAATATTTAGTTTAACCATATTTTGGAGTCAAATTTTCACTTAGGCCCTTTAAATTACTTTTTTAAAAATTCGGTGACCTAGCACACCATTTAAATCCAATGCTAGTTAGTAACTCCTTATTTTAAAATGGCTTAAGTACTTTATGAGAAAATCGGCACTCTAAAAATCCCTCTCTTTACGCTTATTATTATGTAATATTCTTTTCCTTTTTGGAAAATCGGGGCGCGTCATTGAGATATTTTTTGTCATGTCTGTGCATTCCTATACTTTGATAATATTAAGTGTTGTCTCCTAGTCATGGAACTTCAAAATTATTCATTGAGTATAGTGAACATACATATGATTATTCAAGTATGTAATAAATAATTTATTACCCTTTGGCGAAACGACACTATATGTGATTAGATATGATTTATTTGAAGTCTTTGCTCAAAGCATTATGTTGATTAGAATTAGATTCTAATCGGTGTCAAAAGTAAATACATTAAGGATCAGCACATAGGACCGAATTAGGGTTTTGATTTTATCCTTTCATGTTAGTTCTTTCGAGACATAGAAATAAATAGATCAAATTGTGTGGTAATTGCAACTGATTGAGTTCTCTAATTAAATTCATATTAACTATATCTAACTATGATATGTCAATAGACATGACTTATAGTTGGTGGGGAATGTCGTGAAGAAAAGTTCTTTACAGATGGAAAAATTGAATTAATTAATTATTTTGGTTGTCCACCTTTTGATACGAACTTAATGGGTTACACGCAATGGACAATGGAAGTTTGAATAGTCTCTTAAAAAGAAATGAGTAGTAATGCTTTTTAGAAGTTAGAGAGCCAAAGAGTAATAAAGGAAAAAAGGGCATCTAGGGTTTTGCCCTAGGCAAGGATTATAAATAGGGGGCCACACCTTGTGGCCGCCCAAGCCAACAAAGGGAGCCGAATTTCGGCTTCCTCCTCCCTTACCACCTAGAATCAAATCGAGCGTACCCTAGATCTACTGATTTAGAATAAGATTCTTATATAATCAGTAAGTACCATTCACTTCATGTAGATACTGTTAGAAGTGGCACATTTGTGCTTCTATTTGAAGTTCTTGACTCTTATGATATTTGTTTTTGCTTTTATTAAAAGAGTCAACTCAAATCACGCATCAAGAACTATTGTCTATGAAGTTGAAGTGCATAAAAAAGGTATTGAAACTTTTATTAGATTCTATTATATTTTTATTTCATATTATAACCATAATGATTCACGCCTAGAAAATTAATTGTAAAAAAAGGAAATTGTTAAAATTTTAAATTCCAATATGTTCACATTGATTTAGTTTCCTTCAAGTTGTATCAGAGCCATGTCTATGAATATTGTGAAATAATAATAGTTGATCATTTTTGTGGAATTCCAAATTAGATTTGAAAGATTAGATCCCTACTCATCAATGACAATAATCAATTACTAAGAAATTTGGATTCGAATTGGGATATTTATCGTAGTAATAGATTTATTTCCTAAAACGATAAATTGCGATTTTTGGGTTCAGACTACGAAAAATATGAAATTTAATTTCTAGTTTATACCGTTTACCTTCCTTGTCATTTTGTCATTAACCAGATACTTTTATGATTATTCTACAAATACCGATTAATCTCTTATTATTTTTTGTCAAAGACCATTTAGTTCCCCTAGAAGTAAAAAGTTAGTAAAAAATTTATTGTAATAACAATTTTGCCCTTAACCAATTAAAAATGATTAAATAATTAAAAACTAAAACACATATATAACCCTTTAAATTTGTTTTAAACATATTTTCATTCTTTAATTTTTTTTATACTAACACCCCCTTTTCAAAAATATATATATACACTTTTTAACCCTTTTTTTAACAAAATAAAAAATTAAAAAAAAAAGAAAAAAAGAAAAAGAAAATAATACATCTTCTTCCTCCTCGTCTTTCTCTCTCCCCAACATCACTTCATTCTCCCCTCCTCTCTCTCTCTCTCTCTCTCCGGCGATTTTTTGTAGTTTGCGTGAGCGGTTTCGGCAACCGTGAGCGGTCTATCTCTCTCTCTCTGGTGATCATCTGCAATCGTTTCTGGCGTGGGTTCCGTATCCGATCAGTTTGTCGTCCTCCTAGTCGGATGGTGATTGAGACACAAACACGAAAACGAAGCTCCCATTGCAATTTTTCAAATCTGTTGATTTTTTGTCGGTGGGATGGATTTTCCCTACGTGGTGGGGGTGGGAGTTAAGAACCCATGAAAGTTTTTGGTTCATTTTCAATTCTAAGTCTCCAATCCCGATTTGGCGGGGGGTTTTCGGCTGTGGCAATGGATTGTTTGTGGTTGAGGAGAAGAAGATGTAATAAGAAAATAAATATATCTTTATCCCTAAATTTTGGGTTGATATTAAATTGTACTTTAGTGGGTATAAAGTGTAATTTAAAAAATAGAGGGCTATTATTGAATTTTTAAAAAACTGTAAAATAATATATATATATATATATATATATATATGTTTAAGTGGATTTATGTTTTTTTATAAAAAGAAAAATGATCAAATGAGGTGATTGGTATTTTAAAAAGATTAGAGACATTTGTGATTTTGAATATAGCAAGAGAAGAGGTAAATGGTGGTTTAAAATTGATGAGATTGATTTTAAATATGAAATCGAATTGTCGTTGAACGACGGCGGAGTGCGGTGACAGAAACGCTACGCGTCGTGCAGGTGTGCGTTGCTCCGGCAACCGTGTGAGCAAAGCGTTGTTCACTGTTGCACTTAACCCGTGAACAGTGGCTGCAATGTTCCCTATTCGTATGAACAGTGAACATCCCTGATAGGCCGTTCACCATTGGTCCACGAACAGTGGGCCGCTATTGGGCAGGGGCTGATGTTGGTTGATGGTCCGCGTAAAACACAGCCTTTTTCCTGGGTTGTTTATTGCGGCACACACGTAGAGAAAAGGTTGTGCACCTTGGTGGGCCAAGGCAATAGGCTAAAAAGCCTATTGTATTAACACAAGCAGTTAAAAGGGTTGTTTGAATAAATAACCCGTCCCACGGAAATGCTTGGGTATACAAGGCCGTTTTTGGTTAGTGTTTCCATTTTTTCCATCTCACTTGGAATGGGATGGATGAGATGTGAATTATGTTTTCTTCGGGGAGCAGAATCATTTGATAACGACATAATTCTATTTTGTTCTGGGAATAAAATCGCATTTGAAAACGATATTATCCTAAAATTATTTTTTCATAATTGTTCTTTATTTATTTAAACTTAACCTAAGAACAAGAACAATAATTCTGAAAAATCATCAGGAAATTATGAAGAAATTAAGAACGAACCCTAAACCAAAATCAAGAAATCGAACTCAAATTCTAAGATATTATAAAATTAAGAAATCATCAGCATTGAAATGGTGTGACGAAATGAAATCGAAATCAATTTCTTGAATAATGAAATTGAAATTGAAATTGAAAACCAACAAGTACGTTGATGAAATGGTGTGACGAAACGAAATCGAAATCGATTTCCTGAACAATGAAATCGAAATCGAAAACTAGCAAGAACGTTCACAAAATTGAGAACCAACAAAAATGTTGACAAAATCAAAATTGATTTCACGAACCCTAGCTCGTTGACGAAATTGATTTCCTGAATGAAATCGATTTCGTCATCAAGCTAGGGTTTCGATTTCGTAGGCGATGGAGATTTCGTTGGCCTCCTAAACGACGAATTCGTTGTTTATCACCGTTGTTCGTTGTTGGCTAGGGGTTCATGAAGAGAGCAAAGAGAGAAATCGAAATCAACAGAGAGAGAGAGAGAGAGAGAGAGCTTATAGACAAATATGGTTATGCGAGACAACGACGACATGATGGCAGCAAGAAGACGACGACAACGATGACAGACAAACACGCTGGCAGAGAGAGAGCTTATACATACGAGCAGCGGCAACAAGGACGAAGACGATAACATCGAGGATGACGAAGAATAGAGAAGAGAGAAGATGGTGGCTATGCACTGATGAACGATTTAGAGAATGGATAGGATGAGGATCGATCAGGGTTTTCATTAACAATTAACAAAATTCCAAACGTGTCCTTCAACTAGAATAGGAATAGGATGGGATGGAAAAAAAAAAAAAATTGTTTCTCACTTCCTTTAGGATTTCAAGAATCAATTCCAAAATTTTGGGATGGAATGGGTACGGAAATGAGTTTACCAAATGAGTTCTCAAAAATTAATCTAAAAAATTTTGGGATGGGATAGGAACACTAACCAAACAGGCCCTAAATATATATATTTAACGAAACATGATGGAGATAAAGAGTATTGTCGAATAAAAGATAAATCTATCTATATTTCTGAATCGTTAGATCATGTTAAATTATTTCTCTTAACAACTTTAGGGTTATGATCTACTATGCTCCCTCCCTCCTCATCCTCTCCATCTGCCCTTCTTTTTCTTTCTAACTCTCCCCCTCTCTACTCAGTTTTTTTTTCCCTTGAAGGCCACTACCACCACCGCTGAATTCTTTCTTCTCTCTGCACATATCGATCCCTTCTTCTATCGCCTTCTCCATCTCCAAGTACAATTCTCTCTCTCTCTCTCTTTCGATTTTGGGTTTGATTATCTCTATTTTAATATTTCGAAACCCTTAAAATTGAAATTTTTCATCAATTTCTATTTCAAAACCCTTCTCCCTCCTCTATAAAGATGGAGCAAAGGTCATCCATAAAGTTTGGGTCTGCTGACCCAGGACGTGTGCACGCGCTTGGGCTAGAGGTCTAGGCCCAGATCTCCTACGTGAGGCGCACACATATGATCCACAGGCTGGGTCAGGTCGGATCATTTCGCAGGGCACATTGATTTTTCCTCCATTTTTTGTCATTTTCGGCTATTTTCTTTGTTCTTTTTTTGGATGTTTCTTTATTTTCAACTTTATTATCAAAAAATAATAAATTATGTTATTATTAATTAAAATTTGATAAAAAGTTTAACAATATTATAGAATAAGGGTTGAACTTTTGATATAAATTTGAGAATGGCCAATATCTTGGGTTAGACGACTCATGAGTCATTAGGTTATCAATGAGTTCATCAATTGTGTATTTTTTAAGATCCTTGGCCTCTTCAATGATTGCCACCTTGGGTTCCCCTGCTTTAGACAAGGACCTCAAATATTTCTAGACTCTCTCCAGCATTAAATATGGATTTTCAAGTGTACTGAGACTATTACAAATATTGGTGAACCTAGTGTACAAATATTAGATTGTTTCTGTTTCTCCCATTTTGAAAAGCTCGAATTGCTCACCAGGACACTAATTTTGTATTCTTTCACCTAATTCATCCCTTTGTGTATAACCTGCAGGGTATCCCACATTTACTTTGCCGACTCGTAACCAGATATCTTATTGTATTTATCACATCTAATCCACAGAGCAACATATTAATAGTTTGGGCAGTTATATACATTTAAAAAAAAAATCATCCTTATTATGCATGTATTCTTTTTTAGGAATATCATACTGACCATTTTCAATAATTAGTCATGCATCATAATTTGTAGTTGTAAAATGCAATCATTCTGACTTTCCAGAAAACATAATTATCACTATGTGATGTGCCATGCGATTGTGTTAACTAGGATGTGAAGTTTATTTAGCTAATTAAGTTTTGATATCGATTGTTGGCCCAGAAATGCACCCAAGAGAAGGGTGAATTGAGTAATTTAAAAATTAACAAACAAATTCAATTACCCTAACAAGTTTGTATCTTTGTTAATATGTGAAAAATTGAATTACTAACTATGCACACACAAAGAATTGAGGGATAGAGAAATGAACACATAAAATTTATAGTTCTTCGTTAAGTTACTCTTACCTATGTCCACTCTCCTAAGTTCCCACAGAGAATTCGCAATCCATTAACCACACCTGTTCCTTTTTCTAAGTAAGAATCAAACATTTACACTAATAATTTTCTTAGGTAAAAATTACACCTTTACACTTTAATTAAGCAGATCTCTTTGTGCCTGATCAACACTCTTACTTAGACCAGTTACCTTTAGGTCCAAGCTACAACTCACAAACATACAAAAAAAAAAAAAAATTATTGTTTCTTTTTACAAGAGACTCTACCAACAATCATAAATATCAAATTCAAAATTTTTGCCCGATTCTAAGTGTTATATAAGTGTAGCACAAAATCAAATAACTCAGATAAATCAATTTTTTCTAATTCGGTGTAAAAATATTTTCAAAGATAAAGATCATCGAATTTTCAGGATTAAATTTTAATATCAAATTTTAAGATAAGATCTAATCAAATAATATTTCCAAGTAAAGCACATAATAGATCAAGAAGCAATTTCACTGAAAGAATATAATGTTAAAAAACGATGTCACCAAAGTTCAAGTAAATGATAATAATCAGAGTAATGTAGTACAATAAATCTAATCAGCTTCAAAAGATCAAGAGTTTTTCCTCAAAAAACTTTTTCATAATTTTTACCTTTTCTTTTTCTATTTATTTTCTCTCTTGAAAATCTTAATATTTTACACATAAAGTTTAGGTAGAAAAATGTAGTTCCATTTAAGCCCCCAATTCACATAACTCTAATGGCTAATAGAAGTCAAGGTTTTCCCTAAAATCAAGCTCTAATACCATATATCTTTGACCCAAAACAGTAATAAATAAGCACTAAAAATAGTTAGGTTCAAGCTCAAATCATTTCAATATTTGCAAGTCCATTTATAGGAATTTCAAATATAACGGCTAGTTTTCAAATGATATGTCTAAAAATAGCACATATAGACCTCATATATAAATCAGATTTATGACAACTATATTCGACTAAAAATACAACTTTTAAAACATTTAATCCCAAAAATAATTTGATCAAACTCTTAAAAAGAATAGAAAGAAATTTTCCAGGAGAAAACACAAAATAAAAAAATATATATGAACTAAATAATTAGATCTTCAAAATACATAAGATATCTTTAAAAAACTATTCTCAACTAATTAAAAATGATTTTCTAACGTTTAAATGCTGAAAATATGGATGGAAGGTCTTTGAAAAACATGTAAGTCAAAATAAAATATCAAATAGGATCGATCGACCGGCTGCTTCATCAGTCGACCGTTTAGCTAAAGGTTCAAATTTCTAATTGTTTTAAAGATGATTCGGTCAAATGGATTCATTGGTCAGTTGACCGATTTTCTCTCTGTATCTACCATTCGATCTATCAGTTGACTGAATTGGCTCAGAATTTTATTTTTCTGGAACTTGCATCTATCGATTGACCAAAATTCCTATTAATGAATTGATTAGGATTTTTTTCAATATTTAATGATTTTTCAAAACTTTCTTCATCGATTACTTGGAAAATCTCTTTGTTAAGATAAATTGAACACTTCGAACTATTTTCATAAATTCATATAGATATATTCATGTGTCATGTATGATCCTAATAGGGTTGCATTAAGATCTTAGAAAGAATTAAATTGTTTCACCTAGTAATACGAAGAATATTTTTTCAAAACTTTTTCAATAGCTTCTATTGCAAACTTGATCTTCAATCATACTTTATCATTTCTTCTCATTCAAATACAAGAATTAAACTATGAAAGTTTTCTCAATAAAATTATTAGTATCTTAAAACAACTAAGTTAATTGTTCTGTCAAAGCATCAAATAATGTTCTAGGGTCAACAAAACCACAATTGGTGTTGGCCCCATACCAAATCACCAAAGCAATTATCTAGGAAATGATGGTCATGTTTGATTAGTGTTTGCTCTACTTCCAATAAATTGGGATAGGAATTTTTTGTACATTCTGAAGTATTCCTAGAATAGAAATATGTTTGGTAACGACAATTGTCTTGAAATAGTTTCTATTAATTTATGAGAACAAGAACAAGAAACAGTTCGGTTACAAAATTTGTTCTTTTTTCTCTCTTTAAATGTATGGTGGCCGACATGGTGGTAGTGGCAGCGGGCTAATGGTGTGGTGGCGAGAGTGGTGGTGATGGTCAACGAGTGGTGGTAGAAATTATATTTATCATATTCTTAAGAAATTCAAGAATTATTTCTAAATTACTCTTTAAATTTTGGAAACAGCACGTGCTCACTAAACACGTTTCTGTACATTAATTCTAAAATTTTGAGAGTGAACGAAAATAGTAACCAAACATGGCCGAACAGGTCCTAACAGAACTCCAACTAAGCTAATTTTACAGAATTGTGGCAAATCGGCTTGTTGAGCCTCATTAATAAAAGGAAAAAATACAGTATAGTCTACTTAAAAGGCTCAAATTACAAGATGGCCCCACTGATTTTATTTTGCACCAAATAGTCCTATGATACTTATTACCAAAAAATCTTAATTTTTTTTTATTTACCTATATTACCCTTCTTTATATACATAACCAGCAGACTACTTTCGTGGATTCCTCTCCCTCTCGCAATCTTCCTCTCCCTCCGTCGCCCTTGCTCACCGTCATCCCAGCGCCGTCAACATTGTCCGGCTTCAGATCTAGTCAAACTCATGTCTATTTGCAAGGGCAAAACGCAATCCAACCTTTATCGGCGATGGGGAGGAGTACAACGATCTGTTGATCTCAATCTCCAAGCAATTCGAGTTTCATCAATGGCGATGCTGATCGTTGACACGGAGTATTTGAAAGAAATCAACAAAGCTCGTCACAATCTTCGCGCTAATTTGTATTGCAGCTGGCATAATTTGACGAAACACTGATTCCGGCCACTTTCCAGTGATGTATAGTTTTCGATTTGGTTTTCGTGCTTTCTTGTTGCTCGAATTTGTATAGTTTTTTATGTATTTGGATTGTTGAGCGTTAGATTTTAAGTTTCAATTTTATAATCGAGATGATATTTTTCATCTCCTACTGTTGTGTGTGTATTTGTGTTTGTGGATATATATGCATGTGTAAATTTGTGTTCATGTACGAATTAGTGTTGTTTTGCTTCGTGTTATTCGGTTTTCGTGCTTCTTGATGCTCGAATTTGTATAGTTTTTTATGTAATTAGATTGTTGAACGTTGATTTGAAGATTTGATTTTATAATGTAAGTAATGTTTTCCATCTCCTTTTTCAATTTGAACGAAAAAATTAGAATGTAACATGATCTTATATTACATTCAACATGAGATCGAGTAAAATATAACACGATCTGAGATTGTGTTGAATGTAACACGATTTAAAATTGTGTTGAATATAACACGATCTTTGTATTGAATATATCACGATTCTTGTGTAGAATATAACACAAGGGGTAAAATCGTCACAAAAAAATAAAAGAAATATTTTGTAACATATTTTTAAACAAATATATTTGGTAATGTTATGAGGACTTATCGGTAACTGTCACTAATAAAAGCCCTTCGCAGAGTTGTAATGCATCACTTACCGAGAAAGTTAGCATGATCCGCCACTGCCTTAATACCACAAGGCCACTCCTATCACTTTCTTCCCGAATCAAAACAAAATCCTCTCTCTTTCCACTGCCTTCGTCAACTCACTTTCTCTCCTCAGAAACAGCAAATCAAAATGGCGAAATCATCCGCAAGGCAAAAACCCTCCTCTCTCTCTCCAAGAACTGTTCCACCATTAGAGACGCGGAGCAACTCCACGCTCACATCATCAAGACGGGCTTCGATTGGAACCTCTACGTCGTCGGAAAAATCATCATTTTCTGCGCCGTTTCAGAGCAAGAATCCATGGATTACGCCGTCTCGATTTTCGAAACAATCGAAAACCCAGACGGTTTTCTATGGAACACAATGATTCGAGGGTTTGGACAGAGAAATCGTGTAGAAAAAGCTTTCGAATTCCACAGGAGAATGCAGGAGAAAGGCGAGGCAACAGACAGCTTCACTTTCTGTTTCCTGCTCAAACTCTGCGGGCAATTAAGGTTAGTTCCGTTGGGAAAACAGTTGACTTGCAGTTGTCTGAAACACGGACTCCAAAACCACGTCCATGTCAGGAACACTCTCATTCATATGTACGGTATGTTAAAGGACATTCAAACTGCACAACACCTGTTCGACGAAATGCCCGAACCAGAACTCATTGCTTGGAACACCATCATCAACTCCCATATACGCAATGGATATCACAATCAAGCGCTTGACCTGTTCTACAATATGATTCAAACCAATATAGAACCCGATGAAGCCACAATACTCCTGATCCTATCAGCCTGTTCTTCGATCGGGGCATTAAATTTTGGAAGATGGATTCATTCTAGTATCGAAAACACCACTCTTTCGATTCACAATTCGCTAATCGATATGTATGCAAAATGCGGCGCGATTCAAGAATCGTACAACACATTCAATAAGATGCTCGAAAAAAACATTGTGACATGGAATTCGATGATATTAGGGTTAGCGATAAATGGCCATGAACACGAAGCGCTGAAGCTTTTTCATCAAATGCTAGACCTAAACCTTGAATTCCCAGACGATGTAACTTTCTTGGGAGTTCTATCGGCTTGCAGCCATGGAGGAATGGTCGAAAATGGAAGAAGATACTTTAAAAGTATGATCAAAGACTACAACATTAAACCCACAATAAAGCACTACGGATGCATGGTCGACATACTAGGTCGAGCAGGGTTTGTGGAGGAAGCTTACCATATGATCCAAACAATGCCGATGAAATGTAATGCGATTGTGTTAAGGACGTGTTTGGCTGCTTGTAAAATTCATGGAAAAGTTGAACTCGGGGAGACAGTGAGGAGGCGGCTTCTTGAGGTGGAGCCGGATCACAGCAGCGACTTTTCTCTGTTGGCAAACTTGTATGCAAATGCAGGTCAGTGGCAGGATTTTGTGAGAGTGAGGAAATCAATGGAAGACATGGGAATTCGAAAACCGAAGGCTGGTAATAGTTTCATATGGTAAATCCTTGAATAAAGCTAATAATTATGAAAATATTCAAACTTATAGTAATATAACATTACAATTTTCACAAGATATGTGTACATTTTTGCTTAAAGATAATTGTGTTTGATCTAAGAAATTTTCTTCTGTTTATTCTGCTTCCATTCGTCGATTTGAGCTTCGATTTTTGATTTTACACTGGCATGAAAACCCGGATAGGGTTCATAGCCGAAGAAAGATTGAAGAGCCTGCAAGGAATGAACCGCCGTTAATACACTTTTTTTTCTTTCTTTGTTTTAAGTTAAAACCCTCTCGATATTTAGAAGATAAGGCTGCATTTGTTTAGGGTTCATTTGGTTTAGGTGCTGAGTACATATTTTTTGTTTTTGAAAACAAAACATGCAACTATTTTTAATTCTATCTTGTAAAACTTGAAACAAAAACAGAAATATAGAGGGGAAAAGAATCTGTTCTAATCCGTCTCCAGATTTTTTAGAACAAAATTTTAAGGAATAGAACAGATTTTTTTTTTTATTTTTTTATTCGCAGAAAATTTTCTGAGAACAGTAACAAAATGACAATGACAGAAACCCTAAGGCAGTGTTTGCTTAGGGTTTTTCATCCTTTTATTTTCTGTTCCAAGAGAACACGAAACAAAAATAGAAATCTGGGAACAAAACAAATATATTTCTGTCCTGTTACTAGAAATTTGTTCAAAAAATCTGAGAACAAAACAGAAGATATTTATCTATTTCCATATTTTCCAAGCTTTCCGAGTACAGGAACAAAAAAATGAAGTGAAAACACCAAACAAGGGCCACCTAAAGGAAACACCTAAAACAACTCACCTCAAGCAGTACAAAGAAAGGTGCCATTAGAAACGCTTGCATTAGGTTGTCCAGAAGAGCAGGTGCTCGCTTCTGCAGAAAGTAACAAACTTTATATATGCATCAAAATTGATAAATCGGTGAACGTTGAATAAAAATAAAGTTGCAGAATCAATTACCTCAAACACTCCATGGCCTATGAACTGCCCGGTCCAGCAGAATAACTGAGCTGCAAGAACAACCTGAACAATTTTCTTTCAGAATCAGCATACACAATTTGGTACCAGAATTTTGTTTCTAATTGGGAACAGAAACAGAAATATCAGATCAAAAAAATCTGTTCCTGGTCTAATTCCTAGATTTTTAGAACAAATTTTAGGGGAGCAGAACAAAAATCAGGGAACAAAAACACTAAACAAACACAACCTAAGAAACTCGACAATATGTTTAAAAAATTAAAAACAATGTATTGAATATTGAACTGCAGAATTGAGGAATACCACCCCGTCGGCTATCACCACTTCGCCAGCCACCACAAATTAAAAAAAAAAAAAGCAAATTTTACAACCAAACATATTTCTTGTGTCTGTTCTCATAAATTAAAAGAAACAATTTCAGCACAATGGTCACTACCAAACATGTTTCTAGTTTCGTAAAACTCCAGAACGGAAACGGAATTCCTATCTCATCCTAGTTTATTGGAAGTAAAAACAGAAAAAGAGAAACACTAACCAAATGCCACCATAAACTCCCACAAAATTACATCAAGCCACTATATAATTCCTAATATTCTTCTACTCATCCAAGATTTGAGCATACGAAGACGAACACACCAGGAAAATCTTAGTTTACTATCTTTTCTGGTGCTATGGATCAGAAAAGTAACAGTTGTCATTTTTCACTCTCAAATTTCTGTTTTTGTTCCAAGTTTTCTCTGATTAGGAAAAAGACAGAAAAAAAACAAAAGGGAGAAAAAGCAAGAAAATGCATCGTCTGCTATACTGCCAGGAAAGAGAGAAGCACTTCAATTAATTACTCACAAAATCCACACCCACAACACAAATTTCGCGTAGCTAACCGCATTAGATGATCGAAAAAGAAGCAATTTGATTGTTTTAGCTAATCCTTGCAAGACAAAATGTTTTGCAATTTGATCTTCAAGCTCAAACGTTTAGTTCCGCACTAAATGATAAGCCTGCACTAGATGAATGAGCAGAATATTGCAATTGGAAATGGCAATCATATATGAAAGCATCAGGTTTCACTGTAAACCAGCTTCAAACACATCAAGTGCAGTATTCTAAATCCTACCAGATTAATTCAAACATAAAACTCTATGATACATGATTGGAACAAAGAAGATCAAATAAGAGCAAAATTGAAATTAATCTTACTTTCCAAGCCAATGAAAACCCTAGTTTCCTGGCGAGAATGCTGCCGGAGAACCAACAGACGAAACAGAGAAGAGCAGCCAAAGATCCTGCTCTCTTATCCAAACAGATATAGAACAAAGCATAGATCAACGCGAAGAAGAAGCCAAAATTAATAACCATGCCGCATTTACATCCGATTCGACAGAGTTCGAAGAGCGAAGGCGTGAAGTAGAAAAGCATGAGAGAGGTGAAGAAAATGGGCCACACGAAGAGCATGTGGATGAAGATATTGACCGGGTTGCTGTGGTATGCTCCGTAGAAGGCGAAGTGCTTCTCCAAATCGAACAATCCCGCTTTTCCCATGGGATTGAGATTTTTCTCTGCAAAATTAACTGGGTTTCTGGGAGGGAAGAGAGAATTAGAAGTTGGATGATTGAAGAATTGGATTCACCGCGTGTTATATGGAGAGAAGGCGAACACAGAGAGATTAAAACCAGAGAGCAGAATCCATCGGAATTTAATATTGGTTTTTGACTTTCGGGATATGATCGATGCCTCTACGTCTACTAAAGCTGAGCCCCTTCTTCGATCATTCTTCCTTTATCTTTTCCATTAAATAAAAAAAGAAGCTTCTTTCGATGGGCGAAGAAAAGGATTCATTAACCCCTCGTGATTAGTGTACAATTTACTTTCAAGATTAACGGGAAAATTATATTTTTAGTCCATAATAAAATCTCAAGAGTGAATCTTGACATTTATCAAATTAGCATTAGATAAAAAATTTCATTTATTTGAATTCCATAAAATAAAAAAACGTGGTTAGTAATTTTATATGAAAAATAGTTTTTTTTTTTTTTTTTTTTTTTTGTTTTTTTTTTTTTGACATGTAGTCTTTTAGTAGAAATATTTTTATCATTTTATTACCCTATTAAATTTAAAAAAAAAAATTATTAATTTTTTTTTTTAACAATAATTATCATGTTTTCTCATTTTTCAGATGAATCATTGTTATGTGAAAAAATCAGGAAAAAACTTTTTAGATTTTTAAGAGTATTGAAATGACAAAAATATGAGGCATGAACCATGAGATACTATTTCGCTTTGCAAAGTACCGATCTAGCCCAATTGTTTTTTTTTTTTTTTTTTTTTTGGCACCAGTAGCTCTTTTTGTATTTTTCTAACCAAAATACCCATCATTCAGTGAGAATGTAACTTTCAATGCTAATATCAAAACACACGAATTTTTTTATAATTCCTGATGTTGTAAAATTAATAGTTTTACACTCTATTAATCAGTAAAATATCTTATTTTTTACGATATGCTAATTATATATTTTTAGACGTATGAATCGTATTATGCGTGGATATTATATGTAACATCCAAATGCAATGTTGAATGTAACATCCAAATGAACAACTAGTTGTATTTTTTTAATCCAATATTGCGATATATCTAATTATCCCTCTTGTGCCTGCTTTTTTAATGTGTGTGTTGAATGTAACACTGTCTAATATTACCAAAATTCAAAATTCAATGTGCGTGTTGAATGTAATATTATCTAATTTTGCCAAGATGCAAAAATAATATGCGTATTAAATATAACATTGTCTAATATTCCCAAAAATCAGCTTTTAGTATGCTTGTTGAATGTAATATAATTGAACCCAGTTGTTTCAGAATATTTTCAAACATGCACGTTGAATGCAACATTGTCTAATAAATCGCAGCCGTTGTAATTTCGTATGTGTTGAATGTAATATTATCTAATTGCCAATAATCATATAAACTTGCGTGTTAAGTGTAGCATTATCTAATAAATCGCAGCCATTGCAAATTCATATGTGTTGAATGTAACATTCAAGATCAGATCTAAGCAAACATTAAATGTTTTCAAGAAATGTTAAATCTAAGTAAACAAAGTGCAAAATGGCATAATGCAACGTGTAAATAGTCAAAAAGGCACTCCAAAGCCTTCACTGGCAACAGTTGGGAATGCAAAGGTCTTTTGGGGTTTGGCTAATAGTGCAATAGCTGTAGATGTTTAGACGACACACACACACACCAAAAAAAAAAAAAGGACTGAACAACGATGATGATGACCTTAGACGACGACGAAGAGGTCAAAGCACTGGTGGCCGAAAATACAAACAAATTGATCAATCGAAAATTGAGGATGAACAGATCCAACGTGTTTGCAGAAAATCAATTGTCAATTGACAATGAACAGATCGATCGATCTGTTCATCGGAGACGTACGAACATGTACAGATGGCAACGACAACGGTGGTTATGAGCTGAAACAGCGGGGATGAACCAAATCTAGGCTAGATCTTATTGATGAAGGAGACGACGATAACGATCGGCAAGGGCGAGGACGGAGATGGTAATGAAAACGATGGATGACGATGAAGGTGGTGGACAAAGACGATGGAGAGAACGTCGAAATCTCATTCGAGGTCAGGATCAACAGCAACAATAGGAAGGAGTTCGGAGAGAGAAAGAGGGGGGCGGTTGAACTGTGAGACAGATAGTAAGAGAATGGAAGAGAGAGTGGAAGTACGGCCGACAAAGAGAAATTAGGGTTAAAATGAATCAGGGGCAAATCGATAATCTGACATTTGGAATTTTTTTAATTTGGGATCAACAGTCCGTGAAAACTACAAGATGGGACTTTTCGGTTTATTATAAACTAATTGACATTTATTGGTAATAGAGAATTGATTTTAGATTTATTAGGTAATTTTTTCTAAAAATATTCTCATTAAAAGACTATATATTGAACATAACTTGTTTTTCGTTTAAAATTATTAACCACACTTGTAATTTTCAAATTGAAAAAAACATAGAACTTAATAAAATTTTGACAAAACTCAACACACTCACCTTATATCTACCCCATATTAATTGAGAAAGGATGCTATTATTCTTGTCTTGTTTTATTTTGTCCAAAGAACATCAGAAATTTAGGCTTTATTTCTTTTAATATTTATAATAAATTATAAAATATATAATTTTTTTCACTTAACATATTAAAAACAAATAAAAATAAAGATTTTATTGTTTAACCCTGTATAATGAGTTACTATAGGCCATTAACCAAACAAAGAGAGATGGTAGAAAAACCATTTGCAAAAAGTCTTGAGAAATATTACTTGACAATTGGATAAATGAATGGTACGGAGATTACTGCCCCTTGTGTAAATTACAGACAACTGCAATGGAAAGTTTACTCAATCTATTTATTTTGGGCCATTAACATCACTCTCTCCTCAACACCTAAGGTATCATACTGTCATCGTCTTCCTTGTCTTCCTCACCTCCACAATTCCTTTCCATGGTAGTTACTAATAAGGGATTTAAAATCCTAAAAAACGCAACAAATTAATAAAAACACCCAAATCAAATAAGTAGTTTAGTTTTCCCACATCTATTAGAGTTCATGCAAATTAATGTTCCAATTAGAGTTGCGTTGTCAACTGTCGCCCTTTCACCGCCGACTACCTGATTCCAGTTGTCAGATTCCAATCGCCATTGACCGTTGAACCTTCGATTTTTGGAATTTTATTTTAGTTAGATTACTAATTTTTTAGTAACTTTTTTTTTATTATATTTTTAATTACATTCAATTAATTTTTCAGTTGTCGGTAGCCGAAAAATAACATGAATATAACGAAAAAATACACTAAAAGTGTAACTTAAAAAGATAGTAAAATGGAACTAAAAAATACACTTAAAAAATAGTTACATGTAACTAAAAACTATGCTAAAAATATTTGCATGTAACTAAAAAAAATCTACTGTTGGTGATCAGACTTTAGCAATCGAAAGACTGACGTCCAACAATAGGACAGAAGCAGGCGGCGTCGAAGGGTGGCGCCAGTAGGCGGCAATGCAAACCTTAATCAAAAGGTTTTGACTAAAAGATATAAGTTATCATTGATCATGAGATTAAAATACAAGGTAAAATATAATTAAAGGATTTATACTCAAATTAAAATTAAAATAGGAGAAATTATAAATTGGATTGTCTAACTGGAATTATTGACCAATTATATTAGAAGATAAAAAATGGAGAAAAGTTGAAAGGAAATTGAATTCTCATTGATTTTCAATAACAAAGAACCATCTATTTATAGGCATATGAAAAACTAAAGTAACAAACTTCAACAAGTTGTAACAAGTTAACAAACTAACAAACTCTTCATCTAGAAGAAATAGAAGCTTCTATGGAAAATGCTCTCTCAAATTCTAGTACTCCCCCTCAAGATGGAGAGTAGATATTATGAACTCTCATCTTGCCGAGAAGAAATCGGAACTGATGCGGATGAAGAGCCTTTGTGAATATGTCAGCAAGTTGGTTTTAAGTAGTAACATGTAAGGTTTTCAGCAAACCAGCTTGAATCTTCTCACAGATAAGATGACAATCTATCTCTATGTGTTTGGTTCGCTCATAATAAACTGAATTTGCTGCAATATAAAGAGCAGCTTGGTTATCACAAAACAATAGAGCTGGTCCATGGTGAGTGACCCTTAAGTCTTTGAGCAAAGCAAGCAACCACACAATTTCACAAGTAGTATTGGTCATGGAACAATATTCGGCTTCGGCGGAAGAACGAGAGACGGTGTGTTGTTTCTTTGACTTTCAAGACACAAGAGAAGTTCCAAGAAAAACACAAAATCCACTGATTGAGTGTCGTGAGTCTGGGCATGTAGCCCAATCTGAATCAGCAAAAGCTTTAAGCTGAATGGTAGGGCTACTTGAGAAAAAAAATGCCTTACCCTGGAGTACCCTTTATATATTAAAGAATACGAACAACAGCCTTGAAATGAGGTTCTTGTGGTGATTGTATAAACTAGCTAAGGCAATTGACGGCATAGCAAATATCAGGATAAGTAATGGTTAAATACAAAAGTTTCCCAATTAAATGTCTATAGCTAGTGGGATCTTTAAGCAACTCTCCATCATCTTGAGACAACTTCAAATTTGCTTCCATTAGTATAGGGGCAGATTTAGAACCTAAATAACCAATTTCGGAAAGCAGTTCCAAAGCATATTTCCGTTGACAAACAGAGATCTCAGATTGTGATCTAGCCACTTCAAGGCCTAAGAAATACTTAAGAACCCCCAAATCTTTGAGTTTAAACCGATTACAAAGAAATGCTTTCAAATCTACGACTGTCTTTTGATCATTGCTAGCAACAATTATATCATCGACATAAACCAAGAGTGCCAAGAAAACGTTGCCAGTGTTTTTTATAAACAATTAATGATCGCTAGCTGATTGTGAGAACCCTTCCTTTAGTAACACACCAGAAAATTTGGAAAACCATTGTCGAAAAGCTTGTTTAAGGCCATATAAGGATTTATGCAATCTGCAAACAACATTAGATGGCAAAGTCTCCCCCTCTTGACAAATATATCCAGGTGGGATGGTCATATAGACTTCTTCAGTAAGCTCACCATGTAGAAAAACGTTATTAATATCCAACTAAGTCAAAGATCATCCAAAAACAGTAGCCAAAGAAAGCAAAACTTTAATAGTAACAAGTTTTGCAATAGGAGAAAAAGTATCCAAAAAATCGATACCCTTTTGCCACGAGATGAGCTTTGTGGCATTCAATGCTACCATCGGTGTGAAACTTGAGCTTATACACCCATTTACATGAGCTTATACACCCATTTACATCCAACAAGATGTTTTCTGGGTGGAAAAGAGACAATCGACCAAGTGTCATTTCGATCCAAAGCAGCCAACTTAACATCCATAGCCACTCGCCATTTCGGAAACTTAATTGCCTGGGAAAAAGTTTGGGGTTCAGTAGGAGTAGATATGGATAAGATGTAGGCATGAAAATTGGGGAAAAACTTGTATTAAGAAATAACAGAAGATAACGGATGGACAGTGGAATAAGGTAATGGAATATGGGAATGAGTGGTCGAAGAACAATTATAGTCATAAAGATAGAAGGGCGGTTTGGTTGTTCTGTGAGGTCGTGAAGATTTTGGGAAAGAATAAGAAGAACGTAAATAAGTAGTCACACGCATGCGTCGAGGAGTATAATCAGGAGAGTGAGTAGGAGGAAAATTGCGAGGGAGAACTCTGTCATGGAAAATATCTAAGGAAGGTGGAATGGATTTGGATTTGGCAAAAGGAAAGATAAGCTCATGAAACACAACATTGCGAGATATACATATTGTGTTAGAAGCTAAGTCATGCAACTTATAACCCTTGTAACCAAAAGGATATCCAAGAAAAACACAAGCTTGAGCACAGGGTGAGAACTTGGAACGATGTTGAGTGAGTGTGGAACCCTAACAGAGGCATCCAAAACTTCGGAGATGACTATAGGAAAAATACGAATGATTCAATAACTCAAAAAGAGTTTTGTTAGAGAGCAAAGGCGAGGGTGTATGGTTGATTAAGTAAACAGTCGTGAGAACATAATTCCCCCAATAACAAATAGGAACTTGTGACTAAAACAATAAGGCACGAGCAACATTGAAAATGTGTTAATGTTCACGTTAAACAAGAGAATTTTGTTCAGGATTTTCAACACAGGAAAAATAGTGGATTATGCCCTTGGATTGAAAGAAATCTGTGAAAACAAGTTCGTGTGCATTGTCAGAGCGAATAGATTTGATTGGGATATTATACTTGATCAAAATCAATTTTTAAAAAGATGGAAAAAATGGTTTTGACCTCAGATTTGGCATGCAATAAGTATACCCAAGTGGCCCTAGTGCAATCATCAACAATGGTGAGAAAATAACGATGTCCTTAGATGGTTGGAACATGAAAAACTACCCATATATCAATATGTATTAAATTGAAAGCATTAGGCGATAGATGGTTGTGGGAAATAAATGGTAAACGACTTTGCTTGGCCAATGGACATATGGAACAATGAGGAGAAAAATAAAAAATAAAAAAAATAAAAAAACTAGGAATTCGCAATTGATTATGTGATACTTGAAGTTTTACAAGTGATGGATGGCCTAATCTATAGTGCCAAATAGCATGTTTTGACATTACAGATTCAATTTGCAAACTAGAACAACTAGGTAAACTTGGAGTATTATAATCAAAAGTTCCTAACTCTAAGAAGTAAAGATCTCCTACACGCCTACCCTTCCCAATTGTCTAACCCTGAATAAGGTCCTATATAGTACAAGAATCAGAAGAAAAATTTACTGAACAATACAGAGATTGAGTGAGGGCACTTACACTCAAAATATTGAATTTAAAATCAGGCACAAATAAGACATTGGAAAGTATAAAATGCTCAGACAATTGCACAGATCCTATACCATGGATTTTAACACGATGACTGTTAAGAAGGTGGAGGTGAGTGTTGTGGGAGGTAAGCGAGGTACAAAATAAAGATATATCACAACAAATATGGTGGGTTGCACCTGTGTCAAGAACCCAGTGACCAGAATGTGTATTAGAACTAATAGAAAAAATAGAAGGAGAAAGAATACCAGCAAAGCTTGAGGTCAAGGGTGTGGAGTTGGGCAAAGAAGTTTCGGTCGGAGTGTCAAGTAACCCTTGATTGAGTTGAGTGCTGAGAAATAAAATCAATTGTTGGCATTGATTAGGGGAAATAGTAGCTGATGAAGCTCCAACGGTGTTGACATTTAATGGTGCTGAAAAAATTGCAGGGTCTGATTTGGATGGAAAGAAGCTCAGGGGTTGGGCCGAAACAGTGTGGGCTGGAGGCTGATGGTTACCACACATCTGTTGGGCCGAAATAAAATGGGCTTGAGGTTTATCAACTGGGCTGGAATTAAAATAAGGTAGATGGGGATTAGA
The DNA here is from genome assembly GCA_016647705.1 of Eucommia ulmoides. Lineage (NCBI taxonomy): Eukaryota > Viridiplantae > Streptophyta > Magnoliopsida > Garryales > Eucommiaceae > Eucommia > Eucommia ulmoides. The sequence goes on along the minus strand of CM028334.1, from coordinate 9,907,552 downwards.
CAATTGGGCCGAAATAGAAGGCCGCTGGTCTGATTTTGTGGGCTGAAAAAAAATCAGGAGAATGGTCAGTGTTATTTCGGGTCTTGCGTCGGGTTGTGGGCTGATACCTAGGTAGGTATCCCTATAACTTGTAGCATACCGATTGTGTATGCCCTAGCCAACTGTTAAACCCTAACAATGCTGGAGAACCAAACAGCACTGACTTGGTGCGATTTACTACCGGACATGGTGCATGCGGCACGAATGAGGTCGTTGGCAAAAAAGGCACCAGCTTGGTGCCTGTCGGTGGGCAGCAATGTTGTGGCACAACACCAGGTTGAGCAGTGTGGAAGATCTCGATGCGGGACCGAGACAAATGGTGCAACGTAGGTGCAACACTACGTTGTAAACGGTGCTTTGGATGCGGCAACATGCGTTGGAGGAGCGGGGAGGCGTTGGACCAAGCTGTTGGGCAGGCATTGGCAAAAGGGTGCGCTGTTGGGCAACGTGGACACACGTTGGCGGCATTAGCAAAGGTTGCTTATAATGGGGTTTTCGTGGAGAGTCACGGGACCAAAGGAAGACCTCGATGCAGTACAGAGGCAAAATGGTGCAACGGAGGCACAACGATACATGGTAAACAGTGTCATGTGTGCTGCATGACGGACTGTTGGGAACAACAATGTATTTTGGTGCGAAAAATGCATACGGCATTGGGACGTCGTTGGGCAGAACGATGCAATAAAACATAACGTAGGTGCAACGCTACGTTTTGGGCTGAGTCATGTAGAGGCATGACACACCGTTGGGCGGCGATGCATTCTGGTGCGGAAATAGCACACGAAACGTTGGGTGCAACGACACGTTCTGGCCATGCAAGCGGCGTGGGAAGACATTAGAGGACGTTGGCTAATTTTAGGACGAGACGGCAACGGGCAGATGCTGGGACGGTGCAAAAACGCTGGAAGGATACTGAGCTTGTGTGAAGCTGGTGGACTATTGGTTACCAGACGGTTCTGGATAATTCTGGGCAGTTTTTGATGGTTTTTGGTTGGTTTTCAGACAGGAAAACTGACTCCCAGGGTGCTGACACATGTCGGGACAGGTGTCATCTGTCTGCCTATGTAGTTGGGGCTGTCAACTGCCGTTTTTGTCTATAAATTGTAACGTATGGTCTGTTTTTGAGGAGGGAGTAAATGCCTGCAGATTTGCAGACTAAATGTTATAATTGGTTCCTTGTAACCCGAGTTATGTAATACAAGGTTGGGTTTTCCCGTAAACGTGTATGTGCCGTTGCGTGGGTGCGTTTCGGTAGTGTTTCGGTGTATTTTCGTTGTGTTACGTTGCAGGGACGTGCGTGCGTTACAACCATGTCGGTATAATTCCGCTGTGTCGCAGGACATTCATGGGGCTGCTAGTTGTCGGTGCAACTAGGCCACCACAGGGTTGGGTTTTTGGGCGGTAAAAATTCGACCCTGTGACAGTTGGTATCAGAGCAGGGCTACGAGTGGCCTCTACGTCGGTGTACGAACGACCAACAATGTAGGAAGAACGGGCGAAGGCATTGGACCAAGCTGTTGGGCGTTCATCGACATTTTCACTATTGATGAACAGCAACAAGCAGACCAGGAGCGGTTTAAAATTGGCTATGTGATGCTGATTTGCAAACGGGCGTCTGACTTCGTTGGAGGAACGTTGGAGCGTTGGACCAAGTCGTTGGACGAACGTTGACACTGCGTTGCTGGAGCACAATGAGCAGACCAGGAGCGGTCTGAAATCGGCTATGCGATGCTGATTTGCAAACAGGTGACTAACTTCGTTGGAGGAACGTTGGAGCATTGGACCAAGTCGTTGGACGAACGTTGACTCTGCGTTGCTGGAGCACAACGGACAGACCAGGAGCGGTATGAAATTGGCTGCGTGATGCCAATTTGCAAGCGGACACCTTACAACGTTGGAGGAACGTCGAAAGCATTGGACCAAGTCGTTGGGTACACGTTTAAACTACATTGTCAGTGGACAACAATTCTGACTGGGTGCGGTCTGAAATCAGGTACGCGGTGTTTCCTGATTTGGGGCATTTGGATTCTCGAAAACATCCTATGCTCGTGCTGAAAAATAATCGGCGATGGCTGGTTATCGTTGAGATTTCCATACGGGGTTTGCTGTAGTAGCAGACTGGTGGACATTCTGGTCATGGACGGTGCTCTGTGACCAACACGTTGCAATGGATTGCAACGGACTTATGAAAAAATACTGCTGGTAGAATGAGGAGGTTGTGGCAGTATCATCGACATAAGTGTATGCCAAATTCGGTTGCTACGGTAGCAACTGGGCTAGTGGTCAGTCCGATCACGGACGGGTTTTTGTGGCAAAAACGTTGCAGTAAGGTGCAACGGACAGGGGTCAAGTCGGCGGGCAGATTGTGAAGACTGTGGCTGACACAATTGATGAAAACGTTGCTGTGAGGTGCAACGGACAGGGGTTAAGTCGGCTGGCAGATTGTGAAGACTGTGACTGACGCAATTGATGAAAACGTTGCAGTGAGATGCAACGGACATGGCTCAAGTCGGCGGGTAGATTGTGAAGACTGTGGCTGACGCAATTGATGAACATGTTGCAATAGGGTTGCAACAGAACGGTGCAAGTCTGTGGGCAGATTGAGGAGACTGTGACAAACGTTTTTAATAGAATGGTTGCGATCAGGTTGAAAAGACTGTGGCAGACGGAATTGATGAACTTGTTGCAAACAAGTTGCAACAGAACGGTGCAAGTCTGTCGATAGATGTGTAGGTTACAACAGACGCAATTTGACAAACACGTTGTAAACGAGTTACAACGGACCGGTGAGAGTCTGCGGGCAGAATGAGGAGACTGTGGCGGACAGAATTAACAAAAATGTTGCAACGAATTGCAACGAATGGTGAAAATACTGCTGACAGAATGAAAAGACTGTGGCAGAACGGGTAGCATGGGTGTATGCCAAAACCAGTGGATTATGTTGGGCACGATCTGACGAGGATGTCGAGTTTTTTTAGTGGGGGTGGTTTGTTAGACCCTAACAATGCTGGAGGACCAAACAGCACCGACTTGGTGCGATTCTCTACCGGACATGGTGCATGTGGCACAGATGGGGTCGTTGGCAAAGAGGGCACCAGCTTGGTGCCTGATGGTGGGTAGCAGTGTTGTGGCACAACACCAGCGGGTGTTGAGCAGTGTGGAAGACCTCGGTACTGGACTGAGGCAAAATGGTGCAACGTAGGTGCAACACTACGTTGTAAACGGTGCTTTGGACGCGGCAACATGCGTTGGAGGAGCGGGAAGGCGTTGGACCAAGCTATTGGGCAGGCGTTGGCAAAAGGGTGCGTTGTTGGGCAACGTGGATACACGTTGGCGGCGTTAGCAGAGGTTGCTAATAATGGAGTTTTCGTGGGGAGTCACGGGACCAAAGGAAGACCTCGGTGCGGTACCGAGGCAAAATGGTGCAACGGATACACAACGATACGTAGTAAACAGTGTCATGTGTGCGGCATGACGAACTGTTGGGAACGACAATGCATTTTGGTGCAAAAAATGCATACGGCGTTGGGACGTTGTTGAGCAGAACGATGCAACAAAACAGAACGTAGGCGCGACGCTACGTTTTGGGCTGAGTCATGTAGAGGCATGACGCACGTTGGGCGGCGGTGCATTCTGGTGCGGAAATAGCACACGGAACGTTGGCGGTCGTTGGGTCCAACGACGTGTTCCGGCCATGCAAGCGGCGTGGCAAGACGTTAGAGGACGTTGGCTAATTTTAGGACGAGACGGCAACGGGCAGATGCTGGGACGGTGCAAAAACACTGGAAGGATACTGAGCTTGTGGTAAGCTGATGGACTGTTGGTTACCAGACGGTTCTGGATAATTTTGGGCAGTTTTTTGTGGTTTTTGGTTGGTTTTCAGACAGGAAAATCGACTCCCAGGGTGCTGACACATGTTGGGACAGGTGTCATCTGTCTGCCTATGCAGTTGGGGCTGTCAACTGCCATTTTTGTCTATAAATTGTAACGTATGGTCTGTTTTTGAGGAGGGAGTGAATGCCTACGGATTTGCAGACTAAGTGTTATAATTGGTTCCTTGTAACCCGAGTTATGTAATACAAGATTGGGTTTTTCCGTAAACGTGTGTGTGCCGTTGCGTAGGTGCGTTTCGGTAGTGTTTCGGTGTATTTCCGTTGTGTTACGTTGCAGGGACGTGCGTGCGTTACAACCATGTCGGTATAATTCCGCTACGTCGCAGGACATTCATGGGGCTGCTAGTTGTCGGTGCAACTAGGCCACCACATGGTTGGGTTTTTGGGTGGTAAAAATTCAACCCTGTGACACCAACCACAGTGAGAACAGATGAAGCGAATTCGGCGATGGTTCGAAGCTACAACGACGGCGATTGGAGGGGTGGAGGTTTGGAAAGCCATGGATTCAGTGGTCAGAACAATGGATCCAATAGACCTTTGTCATTCCTCCTGTATAACGAGATTGAAAGCTTTCCTCACAATAGGAAGAGGATCGTTTATCAATATCTGAGCACACACAACAACGAAAGATTCGTTTAGTCCCATAAGAAATTACATGATGTGTTTTTGCTGTTGAAAATCGGTCCATAATTCCATCCTTCCACAAGTACAAACAGGTATGGGCTGGTAATCCTTTAGTTCATCCCAAAGAGTTTTTAATTTCGTAAAATAAAGTTTAACATCAAGAGAACCTTGAGAAAGTGCAGCTAATTGTTGCCTGAGCTGAAAAATACGGGGACTATTGGTTTGGCGAAATCAAGCATGGAGGTCAATCTAAACATCTTCGGCAGTAGCCATGTAAAGAAGGCTATGGCCAATTTATTTGTCAACGGAATTGAGGATTCAAGAATAACCATGCTATTACATCTAGACCAAGCATTGGAAGAGGGATCGTCCGAATAAGGCTGTTGAAGAGTGTCGTCAATAAAACCAAGTTTGTTCTTGGCATTTAGAACCATGTGCATCGCTCGATTCAAGGTATTGTAATTAGAACCGTTAAGAACTTGAGAAACAAGTGTTAAACCAGGAAGACCACCGCTATGTAGAAAGAATGGATTGTGGTTATTATCTGTAGATAAGAAATCTAGTTGAGATTGAGTGGGGGTAGAAGAAGAAAGAGGGGTAAAGGGCTGAAATCGGTTGTTAGTGGTGGTGGGTTGTTGATTAGCACCGGCACAAGCCACGATGTTAGTGGCGGTGGGCTAAAATGAGCAGCAATTTTGTTGTTCTTCAATAGTAGGTCTACTATTTTTTAACAATTTCATCTGATACCATATTAGAAGATAAAAAAAAATAAAAAAAAAAATGTTGATTGGAAATTGAATTCTCATTGATTTTCAACTACAAGGAACCATTCATTTATAGGCATATGAAAAACTAAACTAATAAACTTCAACAAGTTTTAACAAGCGAACAACTAACAAACTCTTCATCTAGAAGGAATAGAAAAGATGCTCCCTCAAATTCTAATAAATTATTATCTCATTAAAAATTTGGGGCTATAAATTATTTTGAGCTTTTTAAAAGAAGTCGATGTAAATTGGGGGCTTGTCTTAACTTTTTAGGAATTTAATTTATTTATTTTTCTTAAAAAAAAAGGTAGGGGTATGTTGGCCATTTCGTACCGAACAAGAAGAGGCATGTTCAAGAAGATGAAGTCGAGTCTAATGAAAAAAGGGGTGGATACAATTTTTTTTCTTATCCTATTTTCCCTCCCACAATACAACACAAAAAAAAAAAGAAAAAGAAAAAAGAAAATACCACTACTGGTTTTCTCACCATCACTCCACATTGAGAAAGAAAAATGGCTGAAGCTGTTATGAATTTCAGGCAACTTGTTCGTACTTCTGCTTTCAAAACCACCAGATTGGACTCCAACCCACTACCCAAATCAGTAAAATCTGGTTGCTCATTTCCATTTTTCTTGTTTTTGAAATTGATGTTCATGTGGTTCTTGAGCTTTTTTTTTTTTTTTGCTTTTTTTTCCAGCTTATTCAGTGCCAATTCTCGGGATTTAGCAACGCCTGGACCAAGGTTTATGTCTCAAAATATTGTTTTTAAATTTTAAAAAATTGCATTTCGAACTTTTAAACGGTCTGTCAAACAGGTAGTTAAGATTCATGTTGATAGTTTTATTTATATTTAGAATTATTGGTTATTTAAATGTCAATTTTATAGGTTGAATGTGGAAAGAAAAAAAGGGGTGATTTGAGTAAAACGAATGCTTTACCAGATTGGCCTCTGATGGCAGTATTAGTGGAGCATGCGGAAGGTCAAAGGGACCTTATTACCCACAAATCCATTTGGCACCTTAGTGATGAAACTATTAAGAATGTTTGTGAGTATTCCTACATATTATTAACATATTTACCCTTTTTTTTCTTTTCTATTGTTTAAATTTAAGCTATTTTTGTGTAGATGTCTTTTACATCATGTTCACATGTTGGGGATGCTGCTTCTTTGGCTCCACAAAAGTAAGCATTCCTTATGAAAGTCAAGATGTCCCAACTTAAAACCATATAATATCTTGGGGAATAACTCCTTTTGATTTGATGTGGGATTTTAGCACCTACCTTCACGTGCAATCTATCCTTATACAAGATGCAATCAAACAAACAGAAGAGAAAAGATAAGCATTCAAACAATTAGAGGCAAACAAACGAGACTTCTCAAATTTAGTTCCCATACGATGTTAGGAGATTTCAACTTAAAATCATATGGTATCAAGTTAAATAACTCTTTTTATATATAGACTAGTTTGAGAAGCCTCACAGATTCTACATACAATTCTAACAATGAATTATTAATTTTTTTCCTTAATTCAATTTTAAGGTTACATACATTTAGTATCAGAAAAAGTTTTTATTTTTTTATTTTTATGTAGGATCCATTCTATGACTCTGAATATTACAGAGGAAGAGGAGGAGATGGCACTGGGCATTGGATCTATGAGAAGGTACACTTTGCTTTTTATCATATATTTTTGTAAATGACATAGACGCACTTGGGGAGCTGTATATTGCGACTCCCCCACAGTCCGTTGGAACAATTATGCCTTCTTCCATCGATTATTACTTGACTTCTCAGTTTGGGCCTCATCTTTCTCTTATATACAATGTTGGTATAGTGGCGCGATGTTCTACGTAAATCCACGTTGGAAAGACATCATATAGATTTTCAATGTTTCAATAATAAATAAAATAAAGAAATAAAAAATGATGATTGAGGAATGAGTTGTGTTGCAGCAAGATGACATAGAAGAAAGAGCAAGGGCAGAGTTGTGGAGGGAGGAGTTGATAGAGGAGATTGAACAGAAGGTTGGAGGGCTTAGAGAGTTGGAAGAAGCTGCCAAAGAGGAGGAGCTTGTCAACTGAATCAATCATCATTCATCTTTCCTAATTATTAATTGTATAAATTAATTTTACTATCTTATATTTTATATATTTCAGCACTTATACACAGAATTTATTTCATTTTAACCACAATATAATTACACTTTAAACATATTTGTTTTTACAAACAGGTTAATTTGTAACTCAAGTGATGGAGTTGTTTCCTCCCTTGTAGGGGGAGTTTGGCGAATTCTCTGATTAGGAGACTTGGATATTTATTTTTCCAGATACTACACATCTAAAAAATACTATCTGTAATACTCCAAAAATTTATATTTTTGAAAATATTATTTTATATAAGTTTAATATTTTTGAAATTATTTTTTAAATTAATGGTATAAATAATATTTGATAATTTTTTGGGTCAAATGTTAATTTTAGATAGACGTTTAAAAATTCTAGGACTATTGTGTTATTTAAAATATATTTTTAAAAATTTTGGGTTATAATTAATATTTTTTTTATTCTAAATGATATATTTGTATAAATAATAAAAATAATAATATATATTAAGATGTGTTGTCTTCATATAATAAAGACAACACATTAATATCAAAACATATATACGTATGCGATTAACACATATATGTATTATTGTTATTATTATTATTATTATAATAATAATAATAATAAATCCATAAATATAGCCATGGATGTTAAAGTGATAAGAGGATATATGGAGCCTATAATAGCATATATATATATATAAAAGGTTGCAAGTTTATATCAAATGTTTTTGAGAATTTCGATTCGGATTTTGCCTTCGGATTTTATGTAGAATTTCTAACTTTTTTAATATATGTATTTAATTTTTATATTGTGAGATCTATGTTATTATTGTCGTCGAATTATAGTTGTTAATTTCCATAAAATAATTATGATTATGTAAAAATTATGTGGAAATCATGCATATGTGTTTTATTTGTTATATTAATTAGATATACGTATTAGAGGAGTTGAAATTCTACTGAACGTTGGCTCACAACCCTACAGTTTTGATTGTAGGGCCGGTGAGAACGAAACGGTGACAAAATTTTTATTTAAATTTCTAGTAGTAAAACTTATAATTATTATTTATCGTTGAAATCAGTTAAATCGAAAATTATAATTATCGCCGTCGTATTGTAAAATATTTCTCGGATTTATATAAAATAAAATATTGGTAATTCGATAATTCTAATTATCACCGTTAGTTTGTAAAATTTCTCGAATTTTATAAAAAAAATAAAATATTCGTTAGTTCATTGAGGCAATTAGAAACCACGTGACGACCCAGGGAAACCGGGTGGTTACACTATCTTAAATAATATTTTTTGCCAGTAGACATTATCCTAAATAGCGTCTTTAATAATGAAGGCACAATTTAGGATAGTGTTTTCATCTATCGAAATGTTACAAAAACCTGAAAAATGACTAAGTGTATTGCGGTTGAAAACGCTACCATGAACAACATCTCCTATGAAGACGCTATTCCTAATAGTGTTTTTATTAAATTAAAACAGTATTAAGGATAACAATTTCATCGTCTTATAAGCAGTGACCAGAACGTAGAACACGATAGCATTTTCAACCATTACTCTTCCTCTCCTTCTTGTTCTGCTTCTTCCCTAACCCACTTCCATAGCCGCCGAAAATCGTTGGTCTTCATGTCCTCATCTATCACTCCTCCTATTGTGATCATTTGTTCTTCTTGTTTTGGGTAAGTTCTCGAAATCACTTTTTAAAAAAATCTTATTTTTATTTTTATTTATGCTTGGATTAAATGTTGGAACGCTAAGGTAGTGTATATTATGATGATAATATGTACATATATTTTCAATTTGTCTTGAATTGTGTTAGATTTGGTAAAATGTGAGATTTAGGGTTTATGTGCAATGTTTTTATAGAAATTGGGGGTTTATATGAAATTGTGCATTTTTTGGTTTTAATTGATTGTTATTATGTAATTTGGAATGCATATGTTTTCAGTTTATCTTGAAATGTGTTGAATTCGGTAAAATGTGAAATTTAGGGTTTATGTGTAATGTTTTTGTGAAAATTTAGGGTTATGTGAAATTGTGTCTTTTTATTTTAATTAATTATTAATTATGTAATTTGCGTACCCATGTTTCCAATTTGTCTTCGATTGCGCTGAATTTCGTAAAATGTGAGATTTGTGGTTTATATATAATGTTTTTTGGAAATTTGGGGTTTATATGAAATTGTGCCTTTTTTCTTTTTTTTTTTTTATTGATTATTAATTATGTATATTTATAATTAGTGGTGTGGTGAATTTTTTGTCAATTGTTTGTAATTTGATGAAATTGTAATATGAAGTTTATTGTTTTCCAAAAATTAAGGGGTTATTGTGAATTTGTGTCTTTTTTTATTGTAGTTGATAATTGATGGTTAGGAATGTATTTTTGCATAGAGTTTTGATTTGAAATTAGTCTTAGTATCATATCTAATCTAATCTAATACTAATATAAAAAAGTGGAAAGAGAGAGAAGTTTTCAATGATATTTGAGAATGACTCCTTCAAGTCTTTTGGTGAGTTTTAATTTTTTTTTATTAATTATTTCAACCTATTCCTAAGTTCTTATATTTTTTTTTTTCCTTTTTTCTTTTTTCATCAATAAGCCTCCTACCTTTTGAAAATTTCACAAAAAAATAAATAAATAATAAAAATAAAAATAAAATCTATAATTATTTTAATTTTAAAAAATAATTATAATTACAAATAGAAAACTCACCAGCCTAATATTTTCTAATCGAGTGAAAGTATTAGTAAATAAAATCTTTTATGAAAACTTCACCAAATAATTAAAAAAAAAAAACTAAATTAAACAACTTGTATATGAAATGTAATTAAATTTCATAGATAAAAAAATATTTAATTTTAGAGTAATTTTAAATTTAAAAATTTCAGCAGTAAGCACTCTTTAAATACTCAAAAAACACAAAAAACTATCATTAGATCCCAAAAAGGGAAAAAAATTAGAATAGAAAATGTATTATATAAATTAACAATTTTTAATTCTCATAATAATTTTGAATTCTAAAAAATCAGCACGAAATACTTTTTAAATACTTAAAAAATGTAGCAGCTATCATTTGATCTCAAAAGTATTAAAAAAAATTATAAATATATTTACATAAACTGAATTTAAAAACCAAAATTATAATTCTTTTAAGATGGTTATAAGAGTAATTTTTTATTAGATAATTTTAATTAATTTTTTAATAATATAGTATCAAGGATAAATATGTTATTTTATATTTAATATAAAAAAAAATGAGGGTCGAAGATATTTTCCAAATGACATGGGATATTATTATAAATTTTTCCAATGACAATGACTAAAACCTTTACTGAAATTTATCCATATTTTAATTGAAAATTATTTTCATTATAATTAATTATACGTAATTTTATCTCTTCATTTCCTTCTCTCTCTCCAACCATTTAATAAAATAAAATTCTCTATCTCCATCAATTAGTTAGATATAACTTTTAAATAATATAAAAAGAGACATATTAACTTATTTTAAAACTATTATTTAAAGAAAATAGAAAATTTAAATAATCCAGATTATTTACATATTATATTCTATTTTCTAAAAATAAATGTGAGTGATGAATAATAATTATTTCAGAGGTTGACATTATTTATTTTTTAGCTTACAATTTTATTTTTATTTTTATTTTTCAGTATTAACTTTTTTTTTTTTTTTTCATACTTTCATAAGATAAATTAAATATAAAATTAAACAATCAATTGTTGTACGTGTAATATTTAAATAAAAAATATATACTAATATGATTTTTCCTAAACCCGCATATTATGCGGGTTTATGCGGGTCTAAAACTAGTTTGTTTGAATTTGGAAGCTTGAAAAATCTCCCTTTATTTCAGTATTATCATATTTGTAAAAAAACAGTTATCAATATTGTTATATATTTTTCAATGAGATAATAGAGTTTGGTTCATTATTTTTGCATTTACATAAATGACTGATACGATACAAGTTCCTCCGGTTTGTTAGTTAGGTCCTACAAATCCATCTTTTTTAACGTTGTAAGCAGAGCACCGTTCATCATCTATATGGCAGGGCCAAGTAATTACACAAGAATTTAACTGTCTAATTAATTATACAATGTCCTTTCATAATACCACGCAAAATATACAATATTCCTTACTGTTGAATTAAAAGTAGTAGAATGTTGAATAAAAGTTGGCTAACAAATTTCAAGATATTAGATGCCCGAAGGTCATCCGTGTACAGAGTGATCCCAGCACGCCCCACCCGTCCCTAAGACCTATCTTGTTGGTGACTGGATTCTACGACTTCTCGCGGATCTGCCATCTTCATTTGGGGTCCAACCTTGATCACGACGTTAGTTGAGTGGTAGAGGAAGGACACCCACATTTTTCACTCACGTGTAGGCGAGGTGACCATCACATTGCAGAATGTTTAGATCCTTCTATATCTGCCCATCGATGGCCAGTCATTGATGATCGTGGACGAACTCATACCTAATCAATTTAGGCAATTGTTCCTCGATTATATCGGTGTCGCCCGGGGACTAGCGCTATAGAAGGTGTTCCATTGAAGCTTGAGTGTAGTAGGCTTCCTATAGGAAGCGTGTGCGTAGTAGGCTTCTTATATGAAGCATAAGCCTACCCAAGTAAGCTTTGCATAAAACCTATTTGGGTAGGGTTCTCGGAGAGCATCAGCTCTTAGTGAGCCGATGCTCACCTAGTTCCAGACCAAATGAATTGGCTCTTGAAGTATCAATTCATTTTGGTCTAGGAAGAACGAATCGACTCTTTTAGACTCGTTTCTTTTATAAATCCTCTAATTAGTCCTCCAAAAATTATTCTCAACCCATACAGTGATCAATCGGCCTTATTGTGGTCGATTTTAATTAAATCAGTTGTTTGCCAGTCGATGATCATTTTACTTTCCCTGTCATTTTATTCAAAATCACAAATCTCTCCTGTCTTTTGAAAAATACCGGTCACTCCCTTTGACCATTTTACCTAGTAAAAAGACATGAATACTCTTAAAAATATATTTTTTAAGCTTTTATTTAAAAAAATAAATAAATCACAATATCCCTCTATTTTTTAAAATATACTTTTTACACCTAATTTTTTGAAAAATTACACTTACCCTCCCACTGTCCCATCCACCACCGTCACCCTTTCTCCTCCTCCTCCTTTCTCTACAAATCCTGTAAAGAAATCACTGTCGTTAATCCCCACAAAGAGATTGTTGAAATTGATGCTCTCAAGCGAATTCTCATCGGAGAAATCCAAGAATTCTTCTCCTGCTCCGATCGAGAAACCTGTCATCTTTCTTTCTCTCTCATCGTTTGTGTTCCTCAAGGGCGACACAACAAACATCCCAAATTTCCATTGCCCAAGGTCAAAAGGATCTACCCAGACACAATGAGCATCCCAAATCTCCTGCTTCGATTGAGAAGTCCCCATCTCTCTTTCTCTCTCATCATTCTTCTCCTCCGAGTATACCGATCTATGCGCCGGAGTACAGACAAGACTGGATCTGTGTTGGGATGCACAAATATAGGGGGAGGGAGAGAGAGAAGAAAACCACCTACATGTTGACCAAATTGGATCTGTGCTCCGGCGCACAAATCGACACCGATCTATGTGCAAAAGTACAGATGCAGGGGGATTGAGAAAGATAGAGAAGAAAAAGACCATCTGCGTGTACTGAACTATTTTAAAAATATATTTTTTTAAATAGGCATATTAGTTTAAAATATATATATATATATATATAAAATTAAAGAGATATTTATGTATTTTAATTTTTAATTATTTTTAAATAGTTAAGGATAAAATTATTATTATAATAAAAAATTTAATAACTTTGTATCCATCAGAAGATTACAAAATTAAGTAATTTTTGACAAAAAAAAAAATGATAAAAATTTGACTAGTATTTAATAAATAATAGAATTTTTTTTAATTAATGGTAAAAAAAAAAAAAAAAAACAAGGAAGTAAATGAGAAATATACTTGCATAACAATATTCTTGAATATGCACAGTAATAGATATTTTCTAGAAGAGTCGATCATCTTGGTATCATCAATCAATCAACCCATAGTTTCAAAAACCATGGGCCAGAACACAAAACCCCAAAAATTAATTAAAAAATAAAAACTAGAAAGTAAAAACCGTGGGCTTCACTCTCCCTGCCAACATTATCTGCTTCCAAAATCCAATGAATATAAAAAACTAACCCCCAAAAGGCCTTTGAAGTGAAGGTAGTCACATGTTTGGACTAGGAAGCCAACTACTTGCTATATATAAAATATCTATGTGGTGTCCTTTTCTCCCTATGCAACATGAACATCATCCAAAAAATATCTCCTCATCTACTCAACTCATGTTATGGCCAACTCACAACCCCATCCTTTTTTTAAAATTCGAAAATTATGGGTCAATTTTACATTTTGATAGTGAATTTGAGCCAATTTATACTTTCGATCCACACACTACGTTTTAGTTTGCATTTTGGCACCTTTTGAAAAAACTATTATTTTTGAGATTAAACGACATTAATCCATTGCTTAAGGGGTCCAAGTATGAGTTATGTTAAACTATGGCCCGATTAATATTTTGGGAACCAAACTATAGCTTAAAATAAGAGGTGAGACTCTTATGGGAGTTGTTTACATAAATATTAATTTTTTTTTCTTTTGAAAAATAGTTATAAATTATTTTTTTATAAAACCCTTACCAACCCTGAGTATTAAAATCCGGGGTTACCAACCCTGAATATAAGCCAAAAAACGTCACCCAATATACGGTGATTTTTTTATTTTTTGTTTTCGTATAAATGCCGAACCTTGGGTTGACAATCCCAGGGACGGCATGCATACCCGGGTTGACAACCATGGGTACACATGAATGTTTTTTTGCTAGTGGACACTTGATAAGTGTCGTGATTGCTAGTGGACATGGTTTTGCATACATATATTTTTTTTTCTCTCACTAACTAAGAGGTGTAATTATCTAAACTCTAACCACAATTTTATTACCTCTCACCGTACTTGTCTTTTGTGCAATTTTCATCAGTTTTTTTAGGTTTTGTCATTGTCTTAATTTAATCCTTAAAGCTTGAATAATTTCAATTGAGACTATTTATTTTGAATAGTTTAAGAATCAAATTGAAATAAAGGTGTTTTTGTGACAAGTCTCTTATTTTATCTTTAACTTAAAAAAAAAAAAAAAAAAAAAAATCTCATATGCAATTGGGAACAAAATTTAAAGGATTAAATTAAAATTTCTTTTTTAAATGGAACTATTAACAGATTACATTCGTTATTTAAGACTAATCACCATTTATCCCTACTGATATAGTTGATACTATTAACATATTACATTCTCTAAAACTTATTTGTTAAGGATCGTTTCAAGGGATCATTGCTCCCATTCATCATTATCATCATCATCATCATCATCATATGTCTCTTTGGTCTGCTATCTTTGTCTCCCTTATATGGTAAAACTCTAGAAAAAACTTTGCGCAATGAGCAATAAGGTTATTATACTAATATCTTCTAACTAAAGATATCAAACATACACCAAGGAGGCCCATGGAGCATGGTTGTTGCATATCGAAAATCTAGATGAATGGATATAAAAAACGGTATTAGAGCAAAGGAGAAGAAGATCAACGAAACATCTAGGCGGATAAGATCTGGATGTAAACAATGTTGGGGAATAAGTAGGTCATGGATTTCTGATCTTGGAAATGGTAGCCATTGGGGAGAGAGAAAGATTAAGAGAGAAATGCAAAAGGAAATTAGTTACGGGGATTAAAAATGCTTACAACTTATATTTTTCCTTTGAACATTCACAACTATTAAAACAGTAGTATGAATGTTCACACTGGGATTTAAATTTGTTTCAATTTATTGTTTCGAAATAGTGTGAACATCAACATTAATTAACAGAAATGTGAATGTTCACATTGATAACGCTATGGTTGCGTTTGAGGTAAGGGATTTGATAAATATAAGAGATTTGTAAAATGATGAGATTTCGAAATCCAAGATTTTCAAATCCCGTCATTTACAAATCTTCTTGTTTGGGTAAATTAGACAACACTCAGAATGAAAACCATACCCATCCAAGAACAAAAGCAAAATTGAGAACAAAAATCATATTCATCCAAGAACAAAAACCATAGCAAAATTGAGAATAAAAACCATACTCATCCAAGAATAAATTAAAACAAAGAACAAATTTGAAACAAGATGTTCTTCGATTTGGGAGAGATTGCGATTGCGAACAAATTCGTCGCAATCCATTTGGGAGAGATTGCTGTCGTTCGCTGTCGTCGTCGTTCGCCTTCAAACGAACCCTAAGAACGATTGCAACTGAGAAGATCGAAAATCAATCAAACGAGAAGACGCAACTAAAAAGATTGAAAATCAAACGATTGCGATTGCGATTAGGTTTTGGGGGGTTTCGGCGATGACGATGAAACCCTAGACGACGACGAAATACCAAAAGAAAGACGACGACAATGACGAATGAAGAAGAAGACGGTTTTGGCGACACCGGAAGAAAAATGAAGAAGAATAAGGCGATGAAGGTTGTGAGAGGCGAAGAAGACGACGACTGACGAAGGTGGGTTTCAGCAATGGTCAGGAGCGAACGATGGGAAGAGAGGATTTGTCAAATTTCACCTCTCTCAAAGGGATTTTCAAATCCTCTTTTCACCTTAAAAGAGAATTTCACAAATCCTTGCCTCCTAAAATCCAAACAAACCCCAAAAAGAGATTTGTTCAAAGAGAATTTTGAAATCCTCTAACCAAATGAAATCTCTCCTAAAAATCCCTTATCCAAACACAAACTATAAAATCTAGTGCATTGCGAGTTTATGTTCCGTAATATTGTGAACATTCATAACATTGAAATGTTATCTAAGATACAACACTATTGTAAATATTATTCGAGTGTAAATACTAGTAATGTCAACATTCACAATACTATTTATGCTAATGTGAATGTTCACACAATTTTGAAACAATAATTTCAAAGTACTAGACTTAATAAATAGTTACTGTGTGAATATTCACAGAACTATTTGTACTATTGTGAATGTTCATATCACTTTGAAAACAATAACACGTACACCACTATGTATAAACATTAAGATTGTTGTTGGTTACATGTGAATGTTCACACTACTGTATTTTGAATATTCAGAAATCTATATTATTTTTTTTTCTAAAAATATGCAATATGTTTATCAAAATGAAAAGCGTGAGTTGCATATTAAAATTATATATATATATTTTAAATGACATTGAAAATGTTTACAATTTTGATTTATATGATAAATGGACTTTCCATTATTATTTATACGGTTACATGTTTGTAGAATGAGATATTATGTAAATTAGGGGAACTCACTGGGCAAACAATGAGGGCTGCTTTCTAAAATATAAATATATATATATTGATGAGCAAAAAGTTATTTTTGGCAGTTGGGGTTCTTTTTAATAGTTTCCATTATTTTAGCTTACTAAATAATAAAAAATCCTAATAATAATATTTAAAAAAAATAAAAATAAAACAAAATATATTTTAAAAAATAAATTCTAAATTTTAATTTTAATACAAAAATATATTTAAAAAAGGAAAAAATACCAAAAAGTCAACTTAAAAGACTAAATCTACAAGATGGTGCCACATTTTTTTTTCGCCAAATAATCCTAGATTTTACACCAATTAGTCCTGAATTTTTTGAATTGATGATTTTACCCTTCTTTCACTATCCCTTCATCTCTACCCTTTCTTTCTTCCACTGTTCACTCATATACTCTGCGTGCAATCCCTTTCTCATACACTGCCGTGCTCATCCAGTGCCTCGCTGTCACCATGCTCGTCCCTCGCCATCATCCTTGACCTCTCTGTTCACATCTATCGCCATCATCTTCTTCATTTGTTGCCAGATTTGGAATTTCGCCATGCTTTTGTTGATTTGAGATACTCCGACAAGATTACGCTAGAGTTTTATGGAATTTCGTTGTGCTTTGCCGAAGGCCTGAGATTTGCAAATGGTTATCCATCGCCGCCATCGTTTGTCTCGTTTCATTGTGCTCGTGTTCATCGCCGAGCACGAGATATGGTTAGCACAAATAATATTATTGTTGCTTGTTTAGACTTGCCTTCTAGGTGTTCGATAAAAGTTCTCAATGGAAAGAAACAACTTACAACCTTCTTTGCATCCAATTTATTCAAAATTAAGGTAAATTTGAAGCCTTAATTGCTCAACTCAAAAGTGTTTTTGAATCAAATTCGTTTCACGAATCAAGTGAGTGCCATGGTCTGTATAAAATTCGTGTCCAAGTCTTGGATTGACAAAATCTTTCATTACCCAGAAGTTCCTGAAGAAAATAGGGCTGGGAGATGATGATCTCTACAAAAATATTTCTCACTTTCTCTGTTAATTCCCTGGTTTTTTATATGCATGTAGAACTTGGGGCTCATTTGTTTAGATTGATTTGATTGGATTAAATGGTGAATTTGATATGTGTGTGTGTGTATATATATATATATATATATGTGAAATTTAGAATTTTTTTTGTTTAATTGATTTGGTTTGTATTGGAAAAAATCAATCTTATGAATGTAGAGAAAGAATTATCAATTTGAATGAAAAAATTAGAATATAACACGATCTCGTGTTATATTCAATATGAGATCATATTAAATATAACATGATGGTCAGCAATCTCGAGCTCGTCGCCCTAAAGAAATATGAGAGAGAGAGAGAGAGAAGAGACTTGGTTTATGTCTCTAATGGAGTAGAGTTTATGTTGGATGTATTATATGACTGTTTTGGTGAGATGAAATAAGTACTCCGACTTGATAGAATTTGAACAACGTGAAAATGGAATATAACATAATCTAATATTATTTTGAATAGAACACGATCTCATATTATATTCAGCACGAAAGGTAAAATCATAACAAAAAGATAAAACGACTATTTTGTAACATATTTAAAAAAAATATATATTTAGTAATTTTGTTCTCATATAAGGACTTATTGGTAATTACCTCTTTAAAAAATCACATAATTAAAAAAAAAAAATGATTATTCTGTAACATAATTTAAAAAAAGATACATTTAATAATTTTGACCTCTTATAAACAATTCTGGGTAATTACCTCTTTAAAAAATCACACAATTTTTACCACATGGGTTGCATACTCTGCTTCTGTTCCTTTTCTATTGACAAGCATTCGAATCTTGTTTGTTCCTGTGTCCTTGTCCTCTTTTATCCAACCAGCGTCAGGTACGCGGCGAAACAACAATCGCCAATGGCCAAACATTTACCAATAAATAATATTTAAGAAAAAAAACAATAAAATTAGGTTTTTTCACCACCGGATAATCCGAACCACCAGCCCAACGCAACCCAAACTCATCTCAAATAATTTAGGTTTGACAGAGAATCTTAAACAAATGCAACCCCTCTCTCTCTCTCTCATGGACACGTCAGGAACTACTCATATCCATAATCTATTATTAGTGTCATTATCCATTAAATGGTATTTTAAGAATCTTTTCTTAAATTATTCCAATAAATTTTACATTTACCCTTCCAAATTAAGGGTCGTAATCAATTTTCTCTCTTAATTTTTATTCTACCTAATTAAGACCCTAAAACTTCTAAATTTATAACCTCCTCTCCTCCCACCTTTAACACAATCTAACCATGGCTAAATTTTAATAAATGTCTAATTTGGGGTCTAACGGAGAATATCTATAAAGTTCAAGGGAAGAAAGTGTAATTTATAATTCGTTTTGGATAAAGTTGAAATCCAGATAATTGACCCCACACAACCACCCTCCGGTTTGCCCTTTTAGCATTCACCACATTTCGTGATCTTTTCTTCTTGTCTTCTTCGCCTCCATTGAAGCTTCAAAAAAAAAAAAAAAAAAAAAACAGCACGGAATCACAAAAGAAGAAGTCTCTCTCTTTTCTTTTTCTCTCCGCCCGCCCAATAACTAATCAAAAACAACGCCCTTTTCCCTTTTTGTTCCGATTTCAGTGTTTTCAACTGAAAAAAACAACCGGGTCTTTGTTGGATTTTAAATTTCTAGGTTTACGAAACGAAACCCTAAAAGAAACGTTGATTTTCTCTCTCTAACCCTTCCTCCCTCTCTCTATTTCTCTCTCTAAAAAAGGGGGTTCCGATTGGAATCGTAAACTGGGTTTTGGTGGGATTTATATTGTTGGATGCTTTGAGCTTGAAAAGTTCTCCTATTTGTAAATCCATGGCTTCTGCGTTGAAAACCAGCTTCTCGATTTCGGGGCCTAATCAGACTCTTACCAAATCAAGAGTAAATGGGTCTCCCTTGGCTTCTCCTTCATTGGTTTCTCTGCAATTTGCGGATTCAAGATCAGGGGAATCCATGGCCCTAAATCTGTCGGATCGACAGGGTTTAAGCAGCCCGAATGGCTCATCTCCCAAACACAAATCCATTCGTGTGAGTGTTTTTCTCTTGATTCTTCCGCTTTCTCTGTATAAATCTTTGATATTTTCATGAAATTTTACCTGGGTTTTGTTTGGTTATTTTAGGCACAGGCATCAATTTGTGTGAGCAGAGCCATGCGATGGTGGGAAAAGACCCGAACGCCCAACATGGTAGAGATTCATTCAGCGCAAGAACTTGTTGATTCATTGCTGAATGCCGGGGATAGATTGGTCATTATTGACTTCTATTCCCCTGGTTGTGGTGGTTGCAAATCTCTGCATCCCAAGGTATGTTGAATTTCACCAATCAATAAATATATATATATTCTCTTTGAGCATATTATGAAGTTTGATTAATTTTTTTCTCTGGTTTCAGATCTGTCAATTGGCCGACTCAAACCCGGATGCGGTTTTTCTGAAGGTTAATTATGAAGAACTCAAAACCATGTGCCATAGCCTCCATATTCATGTTCTTCCTTTCTTCAGATTCTATAGAGGTGCAGAGGGCAAGCTTTGTAGCTTCAGCTGTACTAATGCCACAGTAAGAAATCCAATCCATCAAAAATTTAGGGTGTGTTTGGCTGAGATATTTGTTGATTTGGAAAGGGGGATTTGTAAAATTTTATGAAGGAAATTTCATAAGAAAATTATATAAAATTCATTTTTCAAATCAAATTCTTTCTTCAAATACCTCACCCAAACACACACTTAAAAGGTTTGATTGATTTTTGTTGAATCCCACATCGTTGCTTGCATTACCTGAGCCTGAACTATATATATATATATATATATATATATATATATATATAAAGCCTAGGGTTATCCTCATCTCTCTAGGCGTCTTTTGAGAGTGAGTTAGGCCCATTAGGTTTCTACGATTTTTGTGGTCTAACCACTGATTTTTTATGATTTGTGTAATGCAGATCAAGAAATTTAAAGATGCATTGGCAAAGTATGGGACAGAAAGGTGTAGTCTTGGCCCAGCAAAAGGTCTGGATGAGTCAGAGCTATTGAGTTTGGCATCAATTGGGGAGTTGTCGATGAATTTGTCTCTTAAATCCTCAAAAGAGGAGGCTTCAATGGAGGATTTGGTTCTCCAAGCCATGGATTTACCTTTTAAAGAAGGCAATGAGATGGGACTCAAAGAAGAGGGTGCTTTTTCAATGGCCTAAATCCAAGCATCTCCAATTTCTTTTTTTTTTTTTTTTTTTTTTTGGGGGGGGGGGGGGGGTGGGGGGGGGGGGGGGGTGGTATTTTATGTAAATATATTCTTGTCTGGGGGTATTTGCATTTTGGTTCAGAGGGCTTTCTTATTTTTATGGATAAGCCCTGTTTGTATTTGTCAGAGTCTGCAATTAGGTTGGAATTTTATGTGATTTTCAATTAAGGGATTAGTTTTAAGGGTCTTTTTTATGATGGCTCCAAATTTTATAATTTATTATTCATCCAATTAATAATTTTTTTTTTAAATTTAATTTAATTTACAGTTATTTTTATAAAGTACAGTAATTTAGATTTAAAAAAAAAAAAATTGTAGATTGCGCTAAAATTTTAATTTAATAAAATCGCAGATATTGTCAATTTAATTAATGAATGGTCCAGTGTTTTACTCAACAGGTTCTTGAGATTTGAAGTTTGAATAAATTGATCACACGGTTTTGTTAAGAAGAGACTATTTTACTGATGTTCTAATTAAATTGCATTCTTCAAACAGTGGATATTTTCCGCATACCAATTTTGAAAATGGTCCTTAAAGCTAGTCAGTCTTCTCTTCTTTACCTACAAATATAATTAGTGTTTTGTATCTATTCTCGAAAACATGAGAATCTTCTACATAGAAATATATATACAGCAACAACAAATATTTGTCCCACTTATCTAGGTCGGTTATATGAATCTCTTTACGCCATAATGATTGATCAAGGTTCATCCACTTAGTCAGGTTTAATGTCATTAAATCAATTCTAATAATCTCGTCTAACGTCTTTTTAGGTCTATTTCTCCCTCTAGTAGCTGCACTTGAATTAAATCACTTTTTCTCATTAGTGTTTCAATGAATTTTCTATACACATGCTCAAACCTTCGTAAATGATTTTATCTAATTTTTTCTTCGATGGGTGCTATTCTTAAATTCTCTCTAATAGTTTTATTTTTAATTTTATTCATTTTCGTCTTCCAATTCATCCATCGCAGCATCCTCATTTCTGTCACTCTAATTTTTATATATATATCATTAATAGGTACAGGAAACAAAACAAAAACTAATTTAATTTTCACCTTTATTTGTTGAATAAATTTTTAAAAATATGATAGGTTTGTTCTAATTTTTATTTTTTATTTTAAATTTTCTTAGAATTTAAACGAAAATTTGGTGAAACAAACACTAAGATAGATTTTTTTTTTTTTTTTAATTTCTTTTATTGAATTTTCAAATTTAGAACAGAAATAGAAATTTGGAAATTTCTGTTACAATCTTAAAAACATCTTCTAAATTTTTTGGATAAATACTATATTTTTTTTTATGTTTCTGTTTCTGTTTTTAACATTTCT
This sequence comes from Eucommia ulmoides, assembly GCA_016647705.1. Taxonomy (NCBI): domain Eukaryota; kingdom Viridiplantae; phylum Streptophyta; class Magnoliopsida; order Garryales; family Eucommiaceae; genus Eucommia; species Eucommia ulmoides. Next base: position 9,885,061 of record CM028334.1, on the reverse strand, counting down.
ACGTGTGAAAATGTAAAACTTGAAAAGAAAAAATAATAACAAACGGACCTAAACAAATACCACTGAACTCTCCAAGAACATCACTTGCGCTAGAAATGCTACATCTTACTACTTGTGCTATATTTGTCACAATTGATTTTTTTTTTTTTTTTTTTTTTTCGAGAGGGTGATAACTATTAGAAGAATAACTAACTACAACAGTTTTTCTGCCAAATTTTTTGTTAGGTTTGTGACTTGTGACAAATATAACTTAAGTAAGGAAAGTATGTTATTTTGACACAGTAGATGAGACATCTGTTATAATTTTAATTTGGATTTTACTTTAATACATTTGATGTATTGATATATTCACTCTTAATTGCAAGTCCGTGTTGAAAAAGTTATATGTTTCTTAAATGGATATACAACTTTTTTGGAATGAATTTCCAATTTCTTTGGATGTATACATGCAAATGTATTGTAGCCAATCTTTTTTAATTTTAATTGAAAAATCTTAAAAAGTGATTAAAATTTCTAAGGCATCTCATAGCACATCCATGATGCTCTAAGTTAAGTAAGGGTATGTTTGATAACCACTTAATTTTTAAGTGCTGAAAATTAAGTGCTTAAATTTTAAGTGCTGAAAATTTAAGAAAGTTGTTTGATAAAATTAAATTTTAAATACTGAAAATTTAAGTGCTGATTTTTTTTTTATTTGATAATTACACAATTCGAATGCTGAAAATTATTTAATTTACATAACTACTCTTAAATCAAGATTAAAAAAAAAAATCTGAACCTAAAATTTACTTCTCAATCAACCAAATCGATGAAATACGTAGAACATATAAGCAATTAAGTATCAATAGATTTCAGCAATGTCAACAAGAATTCGAAAAAATTGCTATGAAATTACACAAAACACCGATCAATCGGAAGAAGATGAAGAAAAAATAGTACCTCATAGGAAGAATCACCGCAAATGTCATCGCTCTTCTTAAAACAGTACGTAGATAAAATTAAACAATAAATAATTAAGTGAAATATAAAATATAAAAAAATAAAAATTAAAACTGAAAAAAATTAAAAAAATAGAGGAAGTCAGATTTTACAAAAAAATAAATAACAGTTAAAAAATGAAGATAAATTCAAACAAGTATGAGATATTATTTATAATTATTTACTTTCTATAGAAGCAAAATGAATTAAATTGAGGGGTCTTCACTTAATTTTTACTTAAATTTTGATTTAATTTGTAAGTTAATTTAATTAATTAAATAATTTTAATTATATTTATCAAACAAACGGTTTCGATTGGTGAATAATTAAGTAGAGAAAGAGTCCCACTTGCGCCCACAGAAAAATGATTCACAATAGATCGAGTACCGTGGAGCTGACGAGGATCCCTTGTTTTTATATAATTCTGGGTCCAGGATGCATACATGAACTATTACTAGCTAAGCTAGGGTCCAAGTAAATTCGGGAAGGAAAAAACACACACAAGTAAATACATTGAAAGTAATGATTTTGTTAAACATATAGTATTAAATTAGTTTGGTTCATTTTTTTTTTTTTTTTTTTTTTTTTTAATTTCTTAATCATTTAGTTTTGATTTAGGATTAATTTTGGTATTAAATTAATTTAGTTCTTTTTTTTTTTAAGATTTTTTTTTTTTTTTTTTTTTTTTTTTTTTTTTTTTTAAGATTTTTTTTTAATAATGGCCCCAAGGCCTATTATTATTTTCTCACTATACCCATATACCAATAGAAATTTAGGAAAAATCCCGTTACTTCAACATGTGTTCCCGTCAAAGTTGAAGTTGAAGCACGTGTGCTAATTCCTCACATAGTAACCGATTCTTCTAGGGGATAATGACAAAAATCTCGCCTTCCATATTCAAATGGATTGAAGCCCAAACAAAATTGTTGTGTAGCTTCCTTCCATCGCCAAGCAACTTTGGTGGTCAATCGGTTTTCTTCCATCCCCAAAGGGTCTTTCTTGATGGTGACGGTGACGGTGAGTCTAGGGTTCTTTGTGTCGGTGACAGCGTGGGTTATATCTAAATGTGTGACGACGGTGACGAGTGTGGTGACGACAATGGGTGAGACGACAACGACAGCGACTGCATCCCAGGTTAGTCTAGGATTTCACATCATATTTTTGTCAAATCGTGTTCTTGGTTTTTGTTCTTCAACTTTGTTCATCAAAATTAGTTTATGATTCCTTGTTTTTATTTGTCAAATATGTCAATTTTAGTTTTGATTTTTGCCAAGGTGATTCAAATTTTTTGCTTATTGAAAGTAATTTTAGAGTTCCTAATGCATTGTTGTGTTATTCTTTTTCTTTGTGATTTGAAAATTTTATGCGCAATAGTTTTTATAAAATGTTACTTCATAGTAAATTTTTGTAAAAGTTGTTGCACCACAATTTTTTTTATGATTTGCTGCAAATAATGTTTCCTTTCCATTAAGTTTGCAATAAGTGTGTGGTGACCGGACCATATTATCAAACAAATTTGGGTGAAACTTGCTTAATGGTGGTGTTTTTCATGGGTTGCTTTTTGTGAATTTTTTGGTTATTGGTCAAAATTGGTTCATGGATTTTTGTTTATGTTTGTCAGATATGTCAATTTTGGTTTTGATTGTGGTTTTTGCCAAGGTGATTCATTTTTTTTTTTTTTTATTATTGAAAGTCAATTTAGGGTTCTTACTGTATTATTGTGTTATTATCTTGCATTGTGAAAAACATCCCATCGTTTTTTGTAGCACAACAGTTTTCGTAAAAAAATTACTGCATAGTAAAATTTTGTGAAAGATATTACACAACAATTTTTTTATTTTATTTTTGTGATTTTTTGCAAATAGAGTTTATTTTCTGTTGGGTTTGCAGTTAGTGTGTGATAATTAGACCATATTATTGAACAAAGTTATCTGAAGCTTGTTTAATATTGTCGTTTTCTGTTGGGTTTACAAATTATGGGTTGCATTTCGTGAAATTTTTGGTTATTCGTAGCCTTTGGTTAATCTGGATATTGAGCTTCCATAGTGTCTTTAATGTATTTTTTAGTAGGAAAAAATTACTGCATACTTATTGTTTTTTGTGAAATTGTTGAACATGAACTATTACGAAGTTTGATTAATTGCTTTCTCTGGTTTCAGATCTGTCAATTGGCCGAGTCAAACCCGGCTGCGGTTTTTCTAAAGGTTAATTATGAAGAACTCAAAACAATGTGCCATAGCCTCCATATTCATATTCTTCCTTTCTTCAGATTCTATAGAGGTGCAGAGGGCAAGCTTTGTAGCTTCAGCTGTACTAATGTAACAGTAAGAAATTCAATCCATCAAAAAACTTACCGCTTATTTGATTAGACAGAATAAAATGGGAGTAAAATAGAATAGAAAAAATAATAGAATGAGAGAAAGAATGAAATAAAATTGATAATAGAATCATTATTTCATTTACTTGTTTGGTTGGTATGGAATGAAGAAAGAAATTGAATAGTGAAATATAATAAAAATTTTATTATGAAATTTTATTATATTTTATTATTTCATTTATTCATTCATTTTATTATATTTTATTATTACATTCAATTTTCAATTTTTGTTCACTAAATTGAGTTTTTGTTCTTAATTTTCTATTTCTATTCACCATTTTCTGTTTCTGTTTTCAATTTTTATTTCTATTATCAATTTTCAGTTTCTGCTTTTTAATTTCTGAATTGAACTAGATCATACTATGAAGTTTTTTGTAATTTTAATTTTGATTATATTGGACTGCACCTGCTAATTTCAAATGAAATTATATTCTCTTGGTTTTCATTTTAATGACATCAGAAAAGTTTATATGTTGTTGCAATATTTGCATTTTAATTAATGGATGATCAAATGTTTTACTCACGGGTTATTGAGATTTGAAGTTTTAATAATTTTTCACATCGTTTTTTGAAGAAGATGTTATTTTGCTGGGTTCCGTGTTCTAATTAGATTGGATTGATCAAACAGTGGATATTTTCCGCATACCACTTTTGAAAACAATGCTTAAAGCTAGTCAGACTCCTCTTCATTACCAACAAATATAATTTGTTTTTAGTGTCACTATTCTCAGAAAAATGAGAATCCACATAGATATAAAAAAACACTATAATTAATAGGTATATGAAACAAAACCTATTTTATTTTTCGAATATTTTTTTTCTTTTTTTCTTTTTTTAAATATTATAGGTTTACTCTAAATATTTTTATTTTTATTTTTAATTTTCTTAGAATTTAAACAAAAATTTGGTGGCACAAACACTAAGGCAAAGTTTTTTTTTTTTTTTTTTTAATTATTATTATTGAATTTTCAAATTTAGAACATAAATAGGAATCTGGAAATTTATGTTACAACATCTAAAAAATTTGGAGTACAACTCCAATACTTTTTTATGTTTCTATTTCTAAAACAAAGCCGTAAAACTTGAAAATAAAAACCGTAACAAATGCCACCAACTCTCTAAGAGCCTCTAAAAAAGATATAGCATTTTTCTATAATTTTTGGAGATTCAACATCACTTGTGCTAGAAATGTCACATCCACTAGTGATATGTTTGTCACAATTGATTTTGGTGTTATTTTTTGGAAGCGGGAGAGAGATTAATGACTGCTTAGAGTAATAACTAGTCTGTCTCTTTATAAATTTTTATTAGATTTGTTACTTATGGAAAATATGACCAAGTGTGTCATTTTGACTAAACGGCGGTTAAAATTTGTAACGCTCCTTCGATGCTCTGACTTAATCTGTTGCTTTCCGATTGGCGAACAATTAAGTAGAGAAAGGGTCCCACTTGTACACAGAAAAATGATTCACATTAAATCAAGTACCGTGGTGTTGACGAGGATCCCTCGTTTTTTAATAATTCTGGGCCCAGTAAATATGACTCCGAATTATACATGAACTACTGTTAGCTAAGCTAGGGTCCAAGAAAATTCCAAAAGGAAAAAAAACGCATAAATACAATGAAAGTAATGATTTGGTTTGATTTTGTCAAACATATGCTTAGGGGTGTGCGGTGGTCGTCGGACGGTTTGGACTAAAATCGTAGACCAAATCGTTACTATGCAATTTAGACTATTTTGAATCATAGACTGCCCAATAGTGTGTGGGTTGAGACGGGTTGAAGAGTGCGGGTTGGCTACTTCAAACCGTAAACTATCTAATAGTATGCGATTTGAGACTAATTTCGGGTTGGGTTAATAAATATTGCTTAAATGAAACGGAAACAGAGTAACTATGTTTAAATAGAAACATGAAAGAGAAACCAACAACATGAAGCAGAAACAAGAATGAAGAATTAATTCTTTTTTACATAAACATGAAACAGAAACAAGAATGCAAATTGGAACTCAAATTTTTGATAAAGTTTCTGTTTCGAATTGTCCAAGATAAGAACAAACTAAGAACAGAATATGAACAAAAGCATGAACAAATAATCATCAGAAACATGAAACAGATCTGCAAAATTAGAAAATGAAAAATAAAAACTTCATTTATCATCAAAAACAGAAACAGAAACATGAAACAGAAACAAAATCAAGAATGCAAACTGAAAAATTTGATGATACAAGAACTTGATTCATCAAAAAAAGAACTTCATTCGTAGATCAAAAACTTCATAATCAAAAACTCAAAATATGAACATAAAATCTATGAAAACTAATCAGAACAAAATATGAACAAGATAAGAACATAATATGAACATAAGCATGAACAAATAACAATTAGACGTGAATAGATCTGCAAACAAAAATCAGAAACTAAAAGAAAACTGAACATACCTGTTCTTCGGCTTCTTCCTATTCGAAATTGTATGCTGCAACCCTAATTGAAGCAATTGGAAGCTGAACAAAAGAAAGAACTCAAGAATCAAGAACAAATATGTTCCTAATTTCAGCCTTCGACTTTGTAGGCTACACATCATTGATTACGGTATTAATATAGGGTATTAGGGTTTGAATTGATTTCCAATTAGCCTTTGGAAAGAATTAATTAGGAAGAAATATGGAATTCGGCGATGAATTAGGAAAGAAACGAATTAGGAAGGGGTAAGGTTTCGCGAGAAGGCGGCTACGGATAGACTAGGAGTGAACAGTGAAAGCCTGAGAAAAAATGGGTTTTCTCCATTCATCGGGTGGGGCGAGTTCACCCGCTACAAAATTAATATAACCCGCCCCTTGTCCGACCATTGTATGGGGTAAGGCATCAACACTTGCGCATGCGCGGGTTACTAATGGTCGGCTCCGTAATTGGGGCGATTTCACGGTTTAGGGGCGGTTTGGCGATTTAAACCAAACCCCTGCACACCCCTGCATATGGTATTAAACTAGTTTGGTTCATTTTTTTTTTCTAATTTCTTAATCAATTAGTTTTGATTTAGGATTAATTTCCGTATTAAATTTGATGATGATAAATTTCGTCACCTCTAAAGACCCCGACTGGAGTCTTACACGCAGATTGGCGTTTTAACCAAGTTCGACAGAATGGCCGAGAAGGGGATGGTCGAGAAGGGTATGGCCGAGCTTAGACCTCGTGACCTGGGATCTACCCAGAGGCCTCCCCCAAGAGACCATCATGTGTCCACACCTTAGCCCATGCCAACTACTATAAAGAAATCTAGCAGCACTCTCCAGGAAGGGCAGACGAGCCACTGCCGGTATGGGGAATCCTTCCCCATCTCGGTATTCTTCACAACGACATTGTCCATATCGGAAATTAACTCCACAAGATCCTCAAGAAAGCCCCCATTCTCATCTCCGACTATCTGAGAAGGGTAGGGCAGGATGCTTCTCCACAACTACCCCTTCCTCTCTCCGGCTGTCCAGGAAGGGCATGGATCAAATTCCTCATCTCAGGTACAATAGGAAAGTGTTCTTCTCAGATTATGGGCTGGGTTACTTTTCCAACTACAAATATCTTCTGCCATGGGCCTCATGAACAATGGTAAAAAGCCCATGATCGACATAAGCTGCCCTCATGTTCTCCTCTCATTGGCCACATGCCGAGATGGGACGTTGATAGGACTTTAAAGGGACACTAACCCTTGCTTAAGCCCTTAAACTAATCTAGTCCATGCCTATATATAGGAGGGCATACCAATGCCCAAAGGTACATCAAATTTGCTCCATCTTGTCGATAGTTTATTTATAACTCTTCTCCCTGAGTGCTGATTCTCACGCCGGAGGGAACACGCTGGGACCATCCTGACAAGTCCTTTGTACAGGTGTCGAAGTCCTGCCCCATCTTGGCTAGAATTTATCTCTCCATAGTTCGAAAGATCCTTTGTGCATGTGTCACGGTATTGCCCATCCCAGCTTGGACCCATTTTTTCTTGGACCAGAAAGTATTCGATCTCATCCTAGCTCGGACCCATCTCTTTTTGGACCAGAAGGTATTAGAGCTCATCCCAACTCGTATCCATCTCTTCTCGGACCAGAAGGCGTTTGAGCTCACCATAACTCGGGTTCATCACTTCTTGGATCAAAAGACTTTCCACGGATTAAAAAGACTCCCGAGTAGCTTTCCTACTCGAGACCCATCCCGAGTCACTTCACTTCTGCCCATCTTGGGTCAGACGGACTGATCCCAGACCTCTCCATCCCCATCCCAGCATTGAGAAAAATCCTCATCTCGGACTTCTCCATCTTCATTCCGGTAAGCAAGCAAGATCTCCACCAACAAATGACCGGACCATACCGTTGAGGTCGCCCAAAATTTGACATCAACAGTTGGCGCCGTTTGTGGGACGCACTACTAAAAGCCTTCCTCCAATCATCAGCCTCTATCTCAGCTAGAAGCTTGATCATCACAAGGTCTGGTCATTCTACATGGTTGAGAGACCTGAATAGCACGGTGGATAGCAACCCAGCTAAAAAAATGTCAAGAATCTATAAACCGGATGTTCGTACTTCAGTCCCCATCTTGGCAGAAGAAGAAAATGCACCCCCCACCAACCAGGCAGGCCCGTTAGCTCCGTTTGTAGAAGTCTACGTTGGATCGGTTACTGGAGCTGTGGATGCGATGCGAATTGATAACTTGGATCGCCAAGTATGTCAATTCCAATCTTGTCTTGAAACCATCATCTTCCGTCTATCTCCGGCCTTGGATCAGTTGGGATCGATTCTCCAGAATACAGGGGGAGAAAAACGCTACCTACCACCGGCCCTGGATCAATGGGGATTGGTTCTCTGGAATGCAAGGGGTGAGGATCGCCGCCAAGAATTGGATCGTGTGATTCACTCTGAAGGGCACGTCCTGAGAAATCTGCCTTGCCTGTGAGACCGACCGGTGGGAGAGCGAGATCTGGCCCTATCGGCCACTTTCGACTATACGTCTTTGCCCTCCCGAGGTCGTCGGATAGAGGATCGCCATGTTGCAGTACCATTCAGGGGAGAAACCATATTGAAAAGGCACGCTATCGAGATGGAGGCAGCACTCGTGCAGCTACGGGGCCTTGGGGTGGCTACTGTACTCCATTCAGGTATAAGGTCTCCCTTTGTTGATGATATAGTGCTCGAGGTGGTTCTGTATAGGTTCTCCAGCCCACAAATAGCTTTTTACGACGGTACTACCGACCTAATTGATCACATCTCCATTTTTGTTGCTTTCATGGACATGTACACGACCTCCGTGGCAGTGAAGTGTAATTTATTTCCTCTCACCCTCACTGGAATGGCAAACACTTGGTTATGAGATTTGGGTTCGGCTTCTGTCTTAATGTTCGCCCAGCTGGAGCAGTTTTTCCCGGCCTGTTTTGACTGTTCCCGAAAAAGGCCCAAAACGGCAACTCACCTTCTTGCCTTCCAACAACACATCGGAGAAAACTTGGGCAATTTTGTGGCTAGGTTCCACAGGAAAAGTTTGTGCTGCGAAGGCATTCTAGATGTTGTGGCCCTAAACGCTTTTATTGATGGACTAAGGCACCAACGATTATCGTATGACTTGTGCTCGTGGCCTGGACCTAACTTAACTGCTGTTGTGGCCAGAGGTACGAGCTTCCACTAGGAAGACCTCAGAGACACCGTAAAGCGGGATCGAGAAGGGACCCAGAAGAGGAAGAGTCGAGCAGAGGCGGAGATGAGCAACCATCCGTCTCGTCTTAGATGGAGATGAGCAACCCTTTAGCCTATATCCAACAACGACATTCCGACCCCCTGAGTCTCATCCCAACTCCAGCATCGTGAATGATTATCCTCAATGGTATTTCAACCCCTAGAGTCGCATCCCAACTCTGGCGTCGTGAATAATTCTCCTCAATGGCATTCTAACCCTTTGAGTCGCATCCGGACACCCGACGTTGCGAATAATTCTCCTCAATGGCATTCTTACCCCTTGGGTTGTGGATGATTCTCCAAATTCGTATCCTGACTCTTGGTATCGTGAGTGATTTTCCTCAATGACATTTTGACCCCCTGAGTATCATCCCGACTCCGGCGTCACGAGTGATTCTCTTCAGCGTCATCCTGGTACGCAGCATCGAGGGTGATCTCCAAGAAAATTGGCATCACAGTAATGATCAACCCTCCGTCCCATCTCGGACAGGGATGTGTATCCCCCGACCTTTCTCCTAGAAGAAACCCTATCCTGGCACATAGCGTTGATGGTGATCTACAGGAAGAAACGGTATCCCGATGCCAAATGTCGAGGGTGATCTTCACAAAGAAAACAGATCCGGGCCTTCTCCACAATTCGGTAGTTTGAGGCCTGGAGATTGATAATTATCATCCTCCAACGGCATTGCACCGATTGGGTTTGAGGAGCTTCAATAAAACATCCCATCCCTGACAACTGAGCTTGCTCAGGGGATACAAAAGAACGATACTCTTGTAAGAACAATTTGGGATAACCCGAAAAGGCTTAGGGATGAGCCCCACTAAGGAGAACCTACCTATGACCAGCCACAAGGGGCTGACTAAAGGTCACCCTCCTAGGGATTGTGAGGGCCATATGTCATATGAGTACCTCCTTCAGGCATTAGCTACCACGCGAGCCTTCCTCTGCTCGGATGCTAGGCTGGAGGGCAGGGAAGATATGGATATGGTAGAACAACATAGAACGACAACTTAGCCGAAGAAAAAAAAAAGTGAACCGAGAAGAGAATACCATAAATCTTTTGAGCAAAATGGCCATCACCAGCATAACAGCCTACCCGAGGATGTGACCGAGAAGGGTCTGACACAAATGTATCTCATCCTAAACAAATTGTCGAGATAAGTTCAAGTAAGCATACCTCCGAGATCAGGCATCCTCCGAGATCAGACGAAAGGTCGAGATCAAACAATAATCTGATCCCATCTATGCACTGAGATCAGATCCCATGTCGGTCTCAAGACAAACTTTGAACGACATCGCTACAAAGGAATACCCCTAGCAGGACATCCAGTATAAGGCCTGAAGGAGGAAAAGGAAAAATGAATAAAACAACCAACTAACAAGGATTGTCCATTTGGAGCAGAGTACCGCCGAGATCGGGAAGAATTACATAGGGCATCCAATCAACTAAGGTAAAGAATGAAAGATGGATTCCTTCCCGATATGAGCTCAAGTAATTTACTGAGCAGAAGCTAAGCTCCATAATCAGGCATCATGTTGAGTTCAGATTCCTTCCCATCCTGGCATTTTAGAGAACAGAATGGGAGCAAAGCCTCGCCGATGGGAAGGTCAATCATTACTGTTCTAAAGGGGACAACTTTCTAAGAACAGATAAAAATTGAAGTTCCGGGCAGAGCTCCTAATTTTTCGAACTCGGGCTTTATGCTGAGATCAGGCAACATGCCGAGCTCAACCTCTGATAAAGCACCTCAAAAGAGAGAACCTTCGATGACCTACTACTGAGGGGACCCATTTTCTAGGGACAAGTCTGAGTTTTGTGCCAACCTGGGACCATTGGCTTCCGGTTTGGCATCAACACCAAACGTAGCCACCACTACTCCCCAGTACCTCGTACCACGCTACTAAGGAGTGGGGGGCTATGGATGATGGTAAATTTTGTCACCCCTAAAGACCCCTATTATAGCCCTACATACAAACTGGTATTTTGACCAAGTTTGACAGGATGGCCGAGCTCAAACCTCGAGAAGAGTGCTAAAAATCCCATATGCCGAGATGGGACATTGATGGGACACTAACCCTTACTTAAGCCCTTAAACTAATCCACTCCATGCCTATATATAGGAGGGTATACCAATGCCCAAAGGTACACCAAATTTGCTCCCTCTTTTCGGTAGCTTATTGATAACTCTTCTCTTTGAGTGCTGATTCTCACATCGGAAGGGACACGCCGGGACTATCCCGACAAGTCCTTTGTGTAGGTGTCGAAGTGCTGCCCCATCTCGGCTCGGTCTCATCCTAGATCAAATTCATTTCTCTATGGTTCAAAAGATCCTTTATACATGTGTCACGGTATTGCCTATCCCATCTTGGACTTATCCCAACTCGGACCCGTCTTTTCTTGGACCAGAAGGCATTCGAGCTCATCCCAGCTCGGACCCATCTCTTCTTAGACTAGAAGACGTTTAGGCTCTTCCCAGCTTGGACCCATCTATTCTCGGACCAGAAGGCATTCGAGCTCACCCTAGCTCGACATCATCACTTCTTGGATCAGAAGACTCTCTACGGATTAGAAGACTCCCGGGTAACTTTCCTACTCCGGACCCATCCCGGGTCACTCTGCATCTACTCATCTCAGGTTAAACGGATTGATCTTGGACTTCTCAGTCCCCATCCCAGCACGGAGGAAGATCATCATCTCGAACTTCTCCATCTCCATTCTGGTAAGCAAGCATAAGATCTCCACCAACAAGTGACCTAACCATACTGTTGAGGTCGCTTAAAATTCGACATCAACAAAATTAATTTAATTCATTTATTTTTTATGGGTTTTTTTTATAGTGGGCCCCAAGGGCCATTATTATTTTCTTACTATCCCCATATACCAATAAAAGTTTTTAGGCAAAACCCCATTATTTTCAACGTGTGTTCCCATCAAAGTTGAAGCGCGTGTGCTAATTCCTCACATAGTAACCGATTCTTGTGCGGAAGAAATCACAAAAATCTCACTTTCCATATTCAAATGGATTGAAACCCAAACAAAATTGTTGCGTAGCTTCCTTCCATCACCAAGCAACTTCGGTGGTCAATCGGTTTCCTTCCATACCCAAAGAGTCTTCCACGACGGTGGCGGTGGCGGTAAGTCTAGGATTCTTTGTGTCAGTGATGGCAACGGGTGTGATGACGACAATGGGTACGACGATGACGATAGTGACAATGACTACATCCAAGGTTAGTCTAGGATTTCGCATCATTTTTTTGTCAAATTTTGTTCTTGGTTTTAATTCTTCAACTTTGTCGTCAAAATTGGTACATTCTTCCTTTTTTTTTTTTTTTGGTGAAGTATGTCAATTTTAATTTTGCTTTTTGCCAAGGTGATTCAAAATTTTTAGCTATTGAAAGTAATTTTAGGGTTCCTAATGCATTGTTGTGCTATTCTTTTTCTTTGTGAAGAACATCTCATCTTGTTTTGAAAAATTGTTGCAATAGTTTTTATAAAAAGTTACCTCATAGTAAAATTTTGTGAAAGTTGCTTCACAACAATTTTTTTTTATGATTTGCTGCAAACAATGTTTCTTTTCCGTTGGGTTTGCAGTTAGTGTGTGGCAACCAGATCATATTATTGAACAAATTTGTGTGAAACTTATTTAATGGTGTTGTTTTTCGTGAAATTTTTGGTTATTCGTCAAAATTAGTTCGTGGTTCCTTGTTTATGTTTGTCAAATATGTTAATTTTGGTTTTCGTTTTGATTTTAGCCAAGATGATTCAATTTTTTTGATTATTGAAAATCAATTTGGGGTTCTTAATGCATTGTTGTATTATTATCTTTCTTTGTGAAGAACATATCATCGTGTTTTGAAAAATTGCTACCCAACAGCTTTTGTAAAAAGTTAATTCATAGTAAAATTTTGTGAAAGTTGTTGCACAATTATTTTTTATTTTTTTATTTTTATTTTTTGTGATTTGCTGCAAATAGTGTTTCTTTTTCGCTGGGTTTGCAGTTAGTGTGAATTAGACCATATTATTGAACAAATTTGTGTGAAACTTGTTTAATGCTGTTATTTTCCGTTTGGTCTACAAATCATGGGTTACTTTTCGTGAAATTTATGGTTATTCGTAGCCTTCGGTTAATCTGGGTATCGAGCTTCAATAGTATTTTTAATGAATTTTTTTAGTATGGAAAAATTGCTACACAATAATTTTTTGTGAAAATTGTTGCACATTAACTATTACATGGTTATTGTAAATTTTGTTGTAAAGTAACCATTATTTTGTCATCATTGTGCAAAAAGTATTTGCACCTTGTTGTTTATTCTGTGAGTTTAGTATTAGTTTGTATAATATACTCAAGATAATGGAGGACTTGTTTGTCAATCTATTTGAGTGACGAACAAAATGCGACAACGATCATTTACCAACAACGGTGGGACATTTGAATTTGGCGATGGGGACAGTGACGGTGAATCTTTTACCATCGGCAATACTCTTTAGCAATCTTTTGGCTGCGGGGACGCTGATTACGACGACAATGTTTTAGCAGCTATGCTTCAGTGGTGATCGTCGACAACGAGCTATGTTCAAGCAACAAAGACAATTGATTTCAACATCAACGATCTTCAGCAACAATATTTATTCGACAATAAATCTTTTATTGTTGCGCTGCAAACATTGCTCCCTATAATATTTTTAAGCTGCAATTGTCATGGTGATGGTGTGATTTTGGTGGCATGTTGTTCAATTTTTTGCAGTGGAATTTTCATCAACAAATGGTAACATAAAGTTGCTTAATCATTCTTATCGATGTTGAGTGTTGTTTTAATATTTTTAGTCCATCTGTTATGCATGGATGATTCAAGTCAAAATCTCATTTGAGCAAATATTGATGTACAATAACTATTATCAGTTTTAATATGAAATCCACACTCATTATAGTTTGTCATGTGTTAGTACCGTACAAAAGTTGTTGCAATGCATTTATTATTTTAGTGCATTAATTTTGTATTTATTTGTGAATTAGAATCGAGTGGAATGGATGAGTCATTGTTCAACCAAACTGAGACTAAAACTGGGACGTTAAAATACAAGAAATAGTTACATCACATTTTCGCTATCAATGAACCAAAATTCAAATTCAATTTTCTACAAGATCAATCCATGGCTACTATTGTTGTTGTATAGTAATTAATCATAAAAAACTATACACCTTACATAAAAATTTAATGCAAATGCTAATAATTACTGTATAATAAATTTTGTGAATTGATGGTGAAATTGTTGATAGTTACTATAAAGTAACAATTGTTCTATTGGTACTAAAAACATATTTTTGCAATCAATGAAACAAAATTCAAAAATATTTTTTTGCAAAATCAATTCCTCATTACGATTGTTGTTGTTGGTGTCCCAAATTGGCCAACAACTCGAGTATGGTCCAGTCAGGTGACAGATGGGTCCTCCTACTGAGGTGGATTTATTGAGTCGGAGTTGAAAATTCTTCTAGTGAGTTGTAGTTGTCGTCCTAGGGGACTGACTTGTTGAAATCCAGAGTCCTGCCCTTTAAGGAGATGTACCTACACAAGGGCAAGCCGTGATTTGTCTCGGCAAAGCTTTTCTGGCATAAGAGTAAGAGCTTAGAGAGAAAAGATACAGAAACGAGTCAAGTATGTAAATAGCGATTGAGCATTCAGGGTTATCTCGGGCTTGCATAGCCTTGGTATTTATAGGCGTTGGAGATGATTAGCTTTACCTAATCGGGCCTAAACACGGTTAATTAGGTAAAAACATGCACTTAGCCGATAATTCAGGACATTTAGGAGATAATCACTAGTCTTGGGATTTTGGACCATTTGGAAAAAATCACGGGCCTCTGTCAGGCCTGTGGAGGTGAGCTAGTGGAGGATCTCGGAGATCTGTGGAGTTCTGGAGGATAAATGGACTGAAATGGTGTGTTGATCGAGACAAACGGCTAAGTCCTTGAAGTTGCTGATAGGTGTAAATTACCTATGTATTTCCAATCCGAATTTGTTAGTTTTCGAGTACGTTTATAGTTATTTTTATATATTTAAATATATTTTTATTCTTTTTGTATTAAAATAGGTGCTTGGGGTGAAAAGGTATGAAATCGGAGTGAAAACAATGTGATCGAACCAAAGCGGACGAAGTTACAGTGGATAAATAAGCAAGGAGGCAACACTGTGAAAGAAGCCCACTGCCTAGGCATCCATACCTCCACCTAGGTTGTGAATATTGCTGAGAACATTTCCAAGTCCACCGCCTACTTCTTCGCCTAGGCGGTCACCAATCCTGCAAAGCCGGTACAGGTACTGTAACTTCAAGACTATTTTTTACTATCATTCAATCCGATTTTGGAAACACTCAAAACATGTAAGTTGTATATATTTTTCTTATTTTTCCATAGGTTTTTGAATCACCTCAATCAGAGTTCGGATGAAGAAGTTACAGTCAAAACAAAATTGAAAACCTACAGTAACTTCGCCTAGGTGAAAATTCGGCAGAATGTTAACTGACCTAACTTCGCCTAGGCAAAGTTTTCTTCACCTAGGAGAAATCCTCTGCGTAGAATAGATATTTTGGAGATATTTTTTGGCCTATTGAAGCCTTTCTCTCTTCTTCTCTTCCCTCCTCTTCAGCCCCTAAGGCTTTAGGCTATATTTTAGGGTTAGTTTGAGAGGTTTTTGAGGGAGAGCTCTCAACCCGAGATGGAAGATGAAGAGGAAAACGATCGTTCGACGGTTCTAGCGCCAATTCTTCGGATATAGGCTAAGTTACTCATTTCTTCTCTTTGTTTTCTTCATTTTGGTAGTTGTTGAGCATGTTTAGCTTGTTTTATATTGTATAAACGGTTAGGGCCATGAGTTAAACATGGATTGTAATAGGGATTAACGTATTATTTATGAAAATGTAGTTTTGGTTGAATCTGTGTTTCGTTTATGGTTGTTCCTTATAATTTCGATTGTGTTGCTGTGTTTTTTTTTTAATGATTATATGATAGTTTAGATATATTAAGAATATAGGATTTGACACTCGGGAGAGGTAACCTCGGATTCGGACTAGGGTTAACACAACACGACAATCTAACGACCCGGGAGGGCGTTAGAAAGTGTGCAATCGATGACGTTGGGGCGAGACTCACGTGACCTAGAGTCGTTAAGATGTTGAGGGGGACTTCGGCGTTGACACGAAGTCACATATTCCCCCATCTTACACTCGGAAGAGGTGGCGAGGGAGTTTACGAACGAAGATTGTCGAATACGCCAAACGCCGTTAATGTTAACTAAAACGAAATCAAACGCATTTAAGTAAATAAAGTTAATTCCTAGGCAATCTACTCCCCTAAACAATCTCAAATTAGTATTTATAGTATTGTTAACTTAATTAGTATTTTAGTTTAGTATTAATGTTAAATTAAATTCTATTTTTGTCACCTAGATAAAGTTAGGTTATGACAATTGCGATACTCGATAGTAATAACACCAATCCCTGTGGATACGATACCCGACCGAAAGGTCCATTATACTAAAACTTGATTCGTACGCTTGCGATGAAAGTGACAGCGCTTATTTAGCGGCCACCAATTGCCCATCCAGAGCCATGATATAGAGTTCTAGGTGGCAGCGTCTTGATAGCACGTAAATACGGCACTACTTTCACTCACAAGTATACGAGTCAAGTTTTATTATAGATCGGGAGAGTTAGGGTTATCGTGTCCATAGGGATTAGTTTTGACTATAATTGAATACCGCGTTTATCACGACCCAATTTTATCTAGGCGAAGATAAATTGAATAAAATTAATTATACTAATACTAAGTTAATTAATCTAATTAAATTAACTATACTAATATTACTATGAGATGTTTAGGGAAAGTATTGCTTAGGGATTAACTTTTGTTTACAAAAATGTGTTCGATCTCGTTTTAGTTTACATTAATGGCGTTCGACTTATCCGATAATCTCGGTTCGTAAACTCCCTCGCCATCTCTTCCGAGTGTAAGACGGGAGAATACGTGACTTCGTGTCAACGTCGAAGTCCCTCTCAACGTCTTAACGACTCTAGGTGATGTGGGTCTCACCCTAACGTCATCGATTGCACACTATCCAACTCCCTCCCGGGTTATTGGATCGTCGCGTTGTATTTACCCTATTGACAATCTCCGTTCTAAAACTCCCTCCCCATCTCTCCCGAGTGTAAGATAAGAGAATACGTGACTTTGAGTCAACGAAGAAGTCCTCCTTAACGTCTTAACGACCCTAGGTTAGGTGAGTCTTGCCCCAACATTATTGATTGTCCACAATCTAAACCCCGACTGGGATATAGAATCGTGGCGTTTGTTTATTCTAATCCGAATCCAAAATTTGTCAAACCCCGTATTCTCTATATGTAAATCTAATCATAATAAACAAACAATATGGCAAACACAATCAAAATAACGAAGAACAACTGCTAACCAAACACAAACTCAACAAAACAACACTTTTACAAATATATTTTAATCCCTAGACAAAAACCCATTTAGCTCATGGTCATAGCCGATTATACAATGAAAACAAAACTAAACATGCTCAACTAACTACCAAAGTTATGAAATAAAAGAAGAAACGAAAGAAACTTAGCCTAGTCTGTAGATTTGTCACTAAAAACGCTTCGGGATCACTTCTCCTTTATCGCAACGTGATCTTCTCCTTCGGAATTGGTTGAGCACTCCCAAAACCTCTCAAAATATCACTCTCTATGTTCTAAGGGGTCTCTTGGCCTAATGGAGAGGAGGAGAAAATTAGGCTCAAAATATCCTAAAATATCTAAAATAATATCTAAATTGGCGCAGAGGTTTTCACCTAGGCGAAGTTACTGCAGGTAGGTTGGTTAACGTTTTGCCGAATTTCCACCTAGGCGGTAGAATTTTCCGCCTAGGCCGAAAAACTGCAGGTTTGCATTTTGTTTTGACTGTAACTTCTTCGTCTGAACTCCGATTGAGGTGATTCAAAAATCTATGGAAATATAATAAAAATATATAAACTTACATGTTTTAAGTGTTTCCAAAATAGGATTGAATTATAGTAAAAAATAGTCTTGAAGTTACAGGACCTGTACTGGCTTTGCACATTTTCGCTCTTTTTCCACCGTTCTTGATCCGATTTGATTGTTTTTGATTCGTCTACATACCTCTTCACCTAAAATACCTAATTTAGACAAAAACACATAAAAACATATTAAAACGTACTAAACATACTCGAAAACTAACAACGTTCGGATTGAAAATAGATAGGTAATTTACACCTATCACGTCCCTACAAGGTACACTACTCTTCCCTGGATGCAAAGGAGATTCCAGGGAAGGGGCCTTGGTTAGCATATGCTCTTGTGTGGTACTTTAGATTCCTGAATATGGCCATGTCACAGCGATGGTGGACACGTGGCTGAGGCCCTGGTGCTGACTTAGTGACGCCCAAAAACACCTTCATTAGTTGCCCCTAACCCTACACGGTGAGGAAAGTGAGGCGGTCAGGGATACCAACGTCTGGCTGGAACTGGTATCCTGGAGTCTTCGAAACACAAAAAATAACATCGATCAATCCTATGGTGCTTTTTGTCAACCAGAGGCCAGTCCTCCTAGCCAGCAGACTTTGATTCCTGCAACGCCAGCCTCTAGGTTAGTGAAGCTCCTAGAAGATGGGCACGTCTTCTTGGCAGTACTCTTGACGGGCATAATTTTGAATGACACTTTTCAAACCGTTAAGATCTTCTAAGGGACCAATCTGGGAAAGGCCCCCATGTGCCTGTATACCGGGCAGAGATAGCACGTTAGGGCGTCAACAAATTTTATCAATTTTTTAGAGCTCGAACCGTCACATCTTTTGGGTGAAGAAATTCTGGGCGGCATTTTTTGAACCGTTAAGATCTTCTAGGGGACCAATTTGGGAAAGGCCCCTATGTGCTCGCGTGGCAGACAGAGATAGCACGTTAGTACGTCAACAAATTTTCTCAATTTTTTGTAGTTTAGTCCGTCATGTCTTCTGCGCAGCTCTCTTGACGGGTAGAATTTTGAAAGACACTTCTTGAACCGTTTAAAAAATTTCGAGGACCAATTTGGGAAAAGTCCCCATGTGTCTGCGTGCCGAGAAAAGATAGCTTGTCAGGGCATCAGTAAATTTTCTCAATTTTATGAACTTCAGGTCGTCACGTCTCCTAGGCGACCTTGTTGAAAAGGGCTACCATATGCCCAGTTGTCGGGAAGAGATAACCCGATAGGGTGTCAATAGTTTTTTTTAAATTTTTTTTGAACTTTAGGTCATCACATCTTTTGGGCAGAGAAACTCTAGGTGATCTCCCTTGACCGACAGAATTCTAAACGGCGCTTCTCAAATCGTTAAGTAAGCAATTTTGAGTGAAGAGATTCTAGGTGAACCCCTGATAGGTATAAGTCTGAATGATACTTTTTGAAATGTGAACGAATTATGGGCATAGACTGATATTTACCACGGAGAAGGAGACATAAGAAAATTCCAAGATGGTACGCATGATGGACGAGTAGGGTAGTCGGGCAAGCACAACCCTTGGGGGTGCCAGGCACACAAGGCGGCTGGCGTGCTGGTCAGCGGGCCAACGTTGCTAGCTGGCCGGTCGGCTAGCGTCGTATTCTAGCAATTGTTGGGCCTTGGTGGTACGGTGAGCATCAATTCCTGGGAGCTTATCATAAGACCAGGCGAACATATCAACATTTTCTCGTAGCAGCTTTATGAGCCCAGTCCGTTGTTCTAAGGTAAGCTTGGCTTCTACTCTGACCCGTCCTTTCTATAAGAGTTGGGTGAATTAACACTTTAGCTAAATCTCTATGTGAGTGGTGGCCAAACTCTTTATCCCTAGGGTCGTTAATTGGCACTAGGACTTTTTTGGCGTTTGGGGTCATGAGCTCATGAGTTACTAGCTAAGACCCTTGAAGTCCAAGCCCCGCCATTGGTTGCTATTTCTTCTGCTCCAGTGCCCTTTGGGCACAAGCTCGTGATGCTTGCTGGTCACGTCTGACTTCTCCTACCCTTTGATCGTCGACAAATTTCATAACTTGGTGGTATAGAAAGTAGATGACCTTGATGGCTGAAACTGTTGGTTGCCCCATAATAGCATTGTAGGGCAACGACCTGTCCACTATTAAGAACTTGGTCCACACTGTCGATGACCTTGGATTTATCCTGACCGTAACGGGCAAATATACCCATCCGAGGGAGTTGACCACCTCTTTCCCAAAATCGATTATGGGAGACTTAGTGCGTTGTAGGGTGGTAGCCTTAGTCTTCACCTTGTTAAAGGCCTATTTGAAGATAATATTGGGTAAGCTTCCTCTATCAATCAAGACACGTCCCATCCTGTAATGATTAACCAGAGCCATGATCACCAAGGCGTCATCGTAAGGCATATGTATTCCTCGGTGGTTGGCTTCGCTAAAAGAGATGATGTTGTGTGAGGAACATTAACCGCGCTTACCCTGTATATATTCTCGTCAGCTTTTCTTTTGGCCTTCTACTCGTGCCTTTTCCTAGAAGCTGACGTTTTCCTCCCAAAGATGAACCCACCATGGATGATGTTAATCTCTCCATCCATGTGTTGTTGGTCATCCTTGGCCTCAACCCTCTAGGGGTATGGACGGTTGTGGTTCCCTCGTCTTCTCTGGGCCTGAGGCTCTCCTAGGGGTTTCTCATCGTTAGGATGCTCTTGATTTTCTCTCCAGACATAATTCCTGAGATAGCCTCTTCGAATAAGAGCTTCAACCTACTGGAGTTGGTGGGAGTTTTCTATAGGGTAGCCCCGGTCTTGATGGAACTCACAGTACTTGGTCATCGATCTTCCAGTTGACTTTTCTCTCAGGGGCTACGGAAGAAGTAAGAAATCACGCCCTAAGTTTTTTGCAAAGATGGTGGTCATCGATGCCGTAAGTAAAGTGAACCCCTGCTAGCGACGCCCTGGGAGAAGAAGTGGTCTTCTATCCCCGGGCAAGAGTCCCAATCTTCCTTCAGCTTGTAATCTTCTCGAGCCTTGGGCTTGATTTGGAACCCTATTTCTATGTTCCTTCTACTTGTTCGTCCCTTCCCTTTCTCTTTTAGTTGTAGTATGGAGGTCAATATTTTAAAACCTGGTCCCACGATCCAGGGTTGATCGAGAGTGGGGATAGGATTCGAACAAAGATCATAGGATAATCTCTGGTATCAGAACCCATCAACAAAGACGTTCATTACCATGCCTTCATGGAGTTCATCGCAGTGTTGGCTTCTCGATTGAAGTGTTAGATGTAATATCCCAAGGATTCACCCCGCTCTTACTAGAGAGAAAGGATATGGGTCATATTCTTCGGCCTCCACCGGGTGCGACTGAAAAATAACTGCTCAAGCTCCCGGAATGTGGAGATGGATGCTGGACTCAAGCTCTAAAACCAGGGCCTTGTTGCCCCTGTAAGGATGATGAGAAAGGCTTTGTACCACAGGGCTATAGAAGCCACCTGTATATCCATATTAAACTTGAATATGGATAGGTGGTCGATTAGATCGGATGTCCCATTATATGGACTCATCTGGGGGTGAGCAACGCATCTCGGCACTATCTCTTCCAAAACCTCTTCCACAAATAGAGATCTCACCTCCGTAATAACGCCTTGTCCTGCCCAGCCTCTTGAGATGGGCTTCCATGTCAGCCAGGTGCACTCTACTGCTTCCCCTGCTCGGGCCTTCTCCGTACATGACTGCCCGCAGCTCAGGCATAGTGTAATGGGAGGGAGACGAGTAAGAGTCGATTCACATTCTTGTCGTCTCCTAGGATCAGATCTAGCTGGTTGATGAGGAGCTCGACCATCGAGGGACACTAATAGGTCCCTTGTTGTATATCCGCGTAGCGGAGGAGGTGGGGATCTTGGCCCTGCCAAAGGGCCCTTTTCCAATCCTTCAGACTCATGGTCTCGAGGTGGAGGGAAGTCCTTAGGCGAACGACTATTAAGAAATTCTATACGAACGTTACGGTCTAGGGGTTGTTCATCGGGCCTTACATTCTAGAGATTTGGTTCCCTTGGACTGGAGGCAACGAATAGCGCGTAAGGAGGAGTGACACACATGACTTGAACTCACCCATCTAGAGCCCAAGAAGATTAATTTGAGATGATTTTGTAGCTCCTGAGGTCTGTCCCACAGTCCCAGGTGGTAGAGTAGATGGCATTGCTTGGTCTTGGAGGGGACAGTTATTCTCATTGGTGGGAGCTGGGGGATGTGCCCTTGGAGTTCGACACATCTTCTGATTTTTTTTATTCTGTGGATGTTTGTCTGACTAGGCTTTGTGATCAACCAAGCTGAGCTGAGCCGAGACCAATGATCACGGGAAGGCTTTTCATACGATTCCCACAAACTGCACCAAACTGTTGGTGTCCCAAATTAGCCAACACCTCAAGTATGGTCTAGTCAGGTAACAGGTGGGTCTTCCTACTGAGGTGGAGTTGGTGATTCGGAGACGGAGTTGAAAATTCTTCTAGTAAGCTGTAATTGTCGTCCTGGGGGACTAACTTATTGGAGTCCGGAGTCCTACTATTTAGGGATCAATACCTGCACAAGGCTGAGTTGGGATTTGTCCCGGCAAAGCCTCTCCAGCAAGAGAATAAGAGCTCATAGAGAAAAGGTAAAGAAAGATATCAAATATGTAAATAGTGATTGAGCGTCTAGGGTAAGCTCGACCTTGCATAGCCCCTGATATTTATAGGCGTTGGAGATGATCAGCTTTACCTAATCGGTCCTAAATACGTTTATGAGGTAATCACTGGGCTTAGCGTTTGGGCCCATCTGGAAAAGCTCGCGGATCTTTGTCAGGCTTATGGAGGTAAGCTGGTGGAGGAGCTCGGAGATCCGTGGAGTTCTAAGGAGAAATGGATTGAAATTGTATATCGGTCGAGACAAACAGCTAAGTTCCTAAAGTTGACTGTCCAGAGGCAAGACACAGAATTCTGGGCGGCAGCGTCCCTGTGGGGCATACTGCTTCTCCCTAGGTGCAAACGAGATTCCAAGAAAGGAGCCTTGGTTGGCGTATGCTCCTACGTGACACTTTAGATTCTTAAATTTGGTCACGTCACGACGATGGTTGACACATGACTGGGACCCTGGTGCTGACTTTGTAGCGCCCAAAACACCCTCATCAATTGTTGTATAGTGGTCAATCATAAATAATTGTACACATTATATGAAAATTAAACGTAAATATTAATAGTTACTGTACAGTAATTTTCGTGAAGTGATTAGTGACATTTGCTTTATAGGTAGCAAAATCACATTTTTTGTATCAATGAAATAAAATAAAAACCCATTTTAAAAGTAAAATCAAAATCAATCCTACTAATATTGTTATTATTGTACAACAATTAATCTCTCTAGTACGATTATTGTTGTACAATAACTATTAACATTGAACGCAATGTTAATAATATTGTGCAGTAGTTTTCGTGAATAAAGAACCAAAATCAAATCCCATTTGTTGCAGAAACAATCGTGAACGAAGAACCAAAATCAAATCCACCGCAATGTTTTTAAGACGGGACTGAACATTGAACCGGAAAACTTGTCGGTCACCAGTTCAACCGGCAGGTGAACTGGTGTCGAAACATGACATCATTATTATTACTATTTTTAATTTAAATTCTGTTAAATTTATTATTATTAAGTTTGATGTCCATATGTTATTTTTATAGTTTCTATAAATTTAATGTTAATAATTTTCCTATATTATATTTGATCTTTTATATTATTTTTTAATTTAATTTTTATAAATTTAATATTTTAGTAATATTAGTAAATGAATTATACATATATTATTTCTATAATTTCTGTAAATGTAATATCAATACATTATATTTCTTCTTTTATATTTTTTTTTAATTTATTTTTTGTAAATATAATGTTTCGGTATTATTACTAAATTTAATGAGCATATATTATTTCTATAATTTCCATGAAGTTAATGTCCATAATTTCTGTATATATTTTTTTATTTATATTATTTTTAATTTAATTTCCATGAATTTAATGTTTTTGCATTATTACTAAATTTAATGTTCATATATTATTTCTATAAATTAAAGTCTATAATTCCCATATATTATATTTTATTATTTATATTATTTCTTTAATTTAATTTTTATAAATTTAATGTTACAATATTATTAATAAATACAATGATATATCATTTTTATAGTTTTTGTAAATTTAATATAATATAATGATATATTATATTTTCTCTTTTATATTATTTTTTAATTTAATTGTTATAAGTTTAATATTTTAATATTATTACTAAATTCTCCTTTACATTATTTCTTTTATTTAATTTTTGTAAATATAATGTTTTGGTATTATTATTAATTTAATGAGCATATATTATTTCTATAATTTTCATGATATTAATGTCCATGATGTCCGTATATTATATTATTTTTTTAATTTAATTTCAGTAAATTTAATATTTTTGCATTATTATTAAGTTTAATAAAAATATAATATTTTTATAATTTACATAAATTAAAGTCCACAATTTTAATATATTATATTTTCTCGTTTATGTTATTTCTTTAATTTATATTTTATAAATTTAATGTTTCAGCATTATTAACAAATTTATATTATATTATTTTTTATATTTTTCGTAAATTTAATGTCCATAAGTTCCGTATATTATATTTATTCTTTCATATTATTTTTTAATATTTAATTTTTAGCATTATTACTGAATTAATGTCCATAATGTTTTATATATTACATGTCTAGATTTAAATTGTTTTTTTAATTTAATTTTTATGAATTTAATATTTCAGCATTAATTTTCGTATATTTAATGTTCATAATATTTATATATTATATTTCTCTTTATTTTATTTTTTATAAATTTAATATTTCATTATTATTAATAAAGTTAATGTTTACATATTAACTGTTTAATTTCTGTAAATTTAAGATCTATAATTTGCGTATATCATTTTTTTATGAGCTTTTTATTATTTAAACGTTATTTAAGGGTTAGTTTAGTAAAAAAATCTTTTAAACAATTATGTTGAAATTTAGTCTTTTTGAGAAACATTGTTAGTTTATAGTCACTTGACCGTTGACCAAATTAATAAACGGACGACTATCCCCTTATATAAATATAGAAAACCTACATCTCGTTGCAGTCTATCTCTCTTAAAAATTCAGTTGTCGTTCTCTGTCTAAAAACCCTAGGCGATTATCTTTCTCCTTATTTGGCTCTCGACCTCGTTCTCTCCCCGATCTCGTGATGATGCTTCTCTAAACCTCCATGAAGTAGACATCCCTCACCACCGATATCTCTATCAATCTAGCCACTTTCCTCGCCGGCCTCGATCTTACTGTCCCCCTCTCTACGGAGGACCGTATCTCGCTCAAAAAGAGCAGATCTAGTAGGATTTGAAGGCGGCGTTCCTCGCGCGACGGTCGACTTTGAGCTGCGATGTCCAGCGGTGGTCGGATCTTGAAGCTCTGGAGGTTTGTTTTTGGTTTGTTTGTTTGATTTTTTTCTTCTCCCAAAACCGATCTCCCTACCGATGGACTTTCACTCTCCCCGACTCATTCTTTCACTCTTGCTCTCGGTCTCAAATTCAAGAGCTATTCTCAGATTCATACCAGATCTTACTAATCGCTCACCTTTCACCCTAATCTCGTTCCAGATCTGTGAAGTTGTTCACATTGATTTGTCGTTTGAGTTCGATTGTGAATGTTTTGTCCAAATCTGTGAATGGTTGTGGATTATCTGTTAGATGGATGATGAATATTGTTCATGGCTTTCATGGGAAGTAGTATGAAGATCTTCTCTCTCTAGGCCCCTCTCTATCTATTAAGTGTTTCAGCAGTATTGGCTTACCCTATCTCTTTTTCTATTTGCAGACCTGGACAATGGAGACAAACCCCATTGAAGTGGTAGAGAAAAACGACGTCACGATGGTCTTTAGTGGAGACAAATAGTGTCGCTCTCTCTCTCTGTTCATCATTCATCAGTCGCAAGCTCGCCACTGTAAACACTGGCCGTCTCCGTTTGTCCCGCAAGCCCGTCATCGTCGTTCGTTCTACTTTTTTTTTGCGTGAATGTTCAGATTGTCGTTGTGAATCAATGAATGTTTATGTAAATTTTTTTGTTTATTGTTATGGAGTTTTGTTTATTCACTGATATATTATGATCTTTTATCAAATATTGAGTGAATATTTACACAAAACGTATGAACTATCGTCGAGTAAAATTTGAGTGAATTGAATTTTTTTGTTATGAAGTATTGAGTGGACATTCATACAAAACGTATAAAGCATTGTTTGAGTGAATGAAAATATTTATTCTGAAATTTTGAGTAAACATTCATACATAACCTGTAAACTATTGTTTTGAGCGAAATTTGAGTGAATTGAAATATTTGTTCTAAACATTTGAACGAATATTCACACAAAACGTGTAAACCATTGCTTGAGCAAAATTTGAGTGTACTTAAATGTTGTTCTGAAAATTTAAGTAAACATTCACACAAGCAATTTTTGTGGCTGCGAGCTTGCGGTCTTGCGACACCGACGAGCTTGTGACGACGACTGTGTTTTCAGAATTTTGCCTTGTGGTCTGAGGGCGGTGACGTTGAGTGGGGTTTGCAACGGCAACGTTTAGTGACTTTTGAGATCTGAAACCCGAATCTGGGTTTTCAAGCCAAAGTCAACGACGATGAAGAGGATGATCAAGATGATGGTATTAATAATTACATTTTCACCCCATATTTTAGTTTTAGTTTTGATTTTTTAATTTCTTAAACAAATTAACACTCCCACCTTCTCTCTTACACTCAGATCTGGATTTTTTTGATTTGAATTTTTCAGATGTGGAAATCCCATATCTGATTTTTCGAGTAAACATTTGTTCTGTTATGATCATTCTCAAATATCTATGATTCGGAGATGGTGCCGGCGGCGATGATGGTGGGGATATGAATGGTGATGGAGGGGGGGTGTTTATTTTACGTTAACGTCAGTGCTTTGCGTGATTTTCACACACATGTTCCCCCGGACAATATGAAATGCGTTAACGTTAACACAGAAAAGAAACAAAAAAAATGTACATTAATGTTAACGCAAATCCAACTCAAACACACATTCAGCCAAAAGGACAAAATATCACATATGGTAGTTAGTGTTAATGCACATAAGACAAAAGTATGCAGCATGACATTAATGTAAATGTTCAAGTAAAATACGTTAATGCATAGAACCCCAAACGTAAAATACGTTAACGATAAAACCCATAGCCCGGTAGTGAAAATGAGTTAATGTTAACGCACACAAAACAGATGAGGACAGTGAGTTAACGTGAACACACAAAATAGAATATGAAATGTTCAAGTAAAAATACGTTAACTCACAGAACCCCCAAAATTAAAATATGTTAACGATAAACCCCACAAACAGGTAGTGAAAATGAGTTAACATTAACGCACACAAAATAGATGATGACGATGAGTTAACGTGAACACACAAAAAAGAACATGAAATGCAATAACGTTAACAAATTCAATTATAGTTTTGTAATATAGGTAAAGTGTATTACTTAAACAGTTTACGTTAATGTTAACGTCTCTGTTAGCATACTTTTGTTTTGTCGCATAGGACAAAATGACAGAATCGTAAATATGAGTGAACAAGGTAACCAAATTACAAGGATTTTTTTTTCCAAAACTTCTTGAGGAACTGAAAATTTAATTGTGACTAGTGGAGGCCTGATTTCTCAGTAGACTATCAAGAGAGGACTAAAAAAATTACCCTAAAAAAATAAAAAATAAACTACATAAAATAAATAAAAAGGATTGACATAAAATATAAAAAATCAAGAGAGAGAATGAGAGAGTGGAATTAGAAAATAAATACAAAAATAAAAATAAAAAAAGTAAAATTATAATATTAGAAGAGTATTTTGTCAACAAAATATAATAAAAGATGTGTCATGTATTATTTGAAATGTATTATTTGAAATGATTGAGAATGTCTCGCATTTAATCTCATTCATTTGAGCTAAACTAAAATGGGTTAGAAATATAGATATTTATATTATGAAGCTCTTTGAATGAACAGGTTCGCATTGTTTATCTTGGAGAGAGGAAACATGACGATCCAGAACATACCACATCTTCACATCATCACATGCTCACCAACATATTGGGGTGGTAATTATTAATTAAACCACATATATAAACACTACAAGTAATTATTATATTTTTGTCTGCATGCAGTAAAGAAGCAGCCTCAGAATCAATGGTTTAATTATAGACATGGCTTTTCTGGCTTCGCCGCTAAGCTTACCCACTCTCAGGCACAAACCCTTGCTGGTAACCGTTCATTTCTTAATTCCATTTAAGTCGCTCAATAAATATATGTGGCAGAGACATCTTGGTCCCTCACAACCATTAGTCACTTGCAATTAGTCTCTTCAACATCCGAATGTGAGATAAAACAATATATAGAGAGAGTGACCCAACACCTTTTTGCTTTAAATTTGTTTTTCTATTTTTGAACGAAATTAATTGCAGGGTTACCGCGTGTGGTTGGTGTGACACCAAACACCAATCACAAGCTGCACACAACGAGGAGCTGGGATTATTTGGGCCTCTCTTTTTCTCATACCACCCCTGGGCCACGCAATCTTCTTCAAAGGACGAACATGGGTGATGGAGTCATTATTTGTGTTACGGATTCAGGTTCTCCCTCCTCTGTCTACCATTATAAATTATAAACTAGTTTTAGACTAGTCTAATACGCGAATCTAAAAAAATATATTAATATATATTTTTAATATGAATACTTTTGATGTGGGTAAAAACTGACGTGTCTGCCACCTAGATCATAGTTGCCACGTCATTAAACGGCCTAATGAGGCCGGTGAATAGACAACCCAGATGCCTCCTCAGGTTGGTAAAAATGAAGCACCCTATCAATCGCCAAGCCGCCATCTCCAAGATTCTCCCCTAACACCGCCAGAGTAAGTCGGCGTAGCCATCCCGACCTTCACGTCGGTATAGGGCCGACTTGTCATTCCCCACAGGCTTGGCCCATGGGCTTCTCTATCAACGTTTGAAGGGCCCAAGCCCAGGTCCATGGCTCTAATCCCCCTAACACTCTCTACGCGCCAGACTGATTAGGGTTAAACTGAGCTTAAGGTCCTGATTTTCCGAGATACTAATGACATCCTTACCTATATAAGGAAGGCTTCGCCAAGCCATTAAACAGGATAAAAAATCTTGAGGTAATAACTTTATCCTATCCAAGCGACCTCTTTTCATTCCCCCCCGAGCTCTTTCTCTCACGCCATAGGGGACATGCCGGGAACACCCCGACCCGTCCTGTGTACAGGTACTGACCCAAAGATTAGGCCGGATAGTGCCCTAGCAGCTCAGACATGCGCAAGATGAAGCTCCAGGAAGATTGAAGGCCCCAACCTAGTCGAAGGCACCCTCTAGATCAACTCCAACTCTCCACATGAGGATTGATCGGACCATACTGCTAGTTGGTCAAATTTTCGACACCAACAGTTTCGTGTTGTCTGTGGGAAATGCACAAAAAGCCTTATCCAAGTCATCAGCTACCTGCTTTGCTAAGGTTTGACGAACACAAGGTCTGGTCACTCTTTATGATCGAGAAATCAGAACACCGCAGTGAATAGAAACCCCACGCAAGGCATGTCCAGAGCTCCATGGTCGGACACTAGGGCGACGGCCCATGCTCCCGCCGAAGAAGAGGAAGTTCCCATCATGGAACAAGACGACCCATCTGTCCTGGCCTCAGGCGTCTTTGCAGGTCAAGCATCCGGGATAGCTGACGCCATCAGGCTTGACATTTTGGAAAGCCAGATTGGTCAGTTCCACGATTATTTCAACGTTCTCCTCTCCTGCCTGCCTTTGGTCCCAATGCAAGGGTTACCGGATCTCCAAAATGTAGGAGGAGATAACCAACCTTAGTAGTCCGATAATCGAGTGATTCACTCTTACGGATATGTGCCCCAAACCCGACCTCGGCTACGCAACCGGGCAGTTAGGAAGAGGGATCTCGACCCCCTGCTGCATCGGGGTCTTTGTCTCAGCCATCTCGCGGACGCCGATATGAAGATAGATCAGGGTAGCCACCAGCTCGGGCGCATAGCCGCCAAGCCCGGACTGAGCACCATTCCCGCCAAACCCATGAGGTAGATTCACATTCTCCCCCGCCAGCTTAGAGGCGTGAGGCTCGGGCCGCCGTTAGCCAGGTCGCAGCACCAGCTGGGGAGATAGCAACTATGGAATGCCGAATAGCTGAAATATAAGCTATGCTCATCCACATATGGGGCGCTGGACGTGCAGCAAGGCTGCCTTCTGGGGTAAGGTTTCATTTTATTGACGAAATCGTAGATGAGCTTGTTCCTTATCGATTTTCCAATCCCCCAATCGCCCAGTATAATGGAACCACCGACCCCATAAATCATATTTTCATCTTTGTGTCTCACATGGATATGCATACCGCCTCCAATACGGTGTGATGCAAGTTTTTCCCATTTTCCATGATCGGTCCAGCTCGGACTTGGTTCAACGACTTGTCTCCAGCCTCAATTTCCACATTTATCTAGCTCGAGTAGCAGTTTCTTACCTAGTTCAGCCGATCTTGACCCAGGCCAAAATCTGTCGCCCATATACTTGCCCTCAGACAGGAGACCAATGAAAACTTGGGAGATTATGTTAATTGATTCCGGAAGGAGTCCTTTGCCTATGAAGGGGTCTCAGATGCTGTGGCCCTAAATGCCTTCATCGAAAGCTTGAGGCACGGAAGACTCACATACGATTTAAGTTCACGACCAGCCTCGTGCCTCTAAGAAGCTTTGGACCTTGGTACCAACTATTATGAAGTGGTGAAGAAAGAGAGAGAATGACTCTTGAAGAAGAAGGGCCAAGCCGATGAAGGCCCGAGATGGGCTCAAGCTTTGAGGCGGCTCCAAGCTGAAGAGTGGTTGGGCCTTCAACCCGGGGATATGAGGCCTCTTCCATCCCAGGGCCTCGCCATCAAGGGTTCACCCTATTGACAGCTTTAATCGCCATCATCTTCACTGAGAACTCCGAGGAAAGAATCTTTCCACCTGCCTCATCCCTGAGGGGGAAGCCCATGGACAGGTTGGCCGCTAAATACTGTGACTTCCATCGTGATCGTGGCCACGCTACTGAAGAATGCTTCCAGATAAAGGAGGAAACAGAGGCCCTCATTAAGAGATGGTACCTTGGAAACTATATGCGCAGAACAAACGAGCCCCGGTTTGGGAAAAATGACTGTCGGGATGAGCATCGAGGTCAACAACATAAGAGGAACAGTAGCTGGCCCCCGCCCCAGGACGATAACCTTGGCGATGATATCGACCTGAGAGTGGACGATGAGATAAACGTCATCCATGGCGGGTTAGGCCTCGGGGATGAAACTTCATCCTCCTGAAAGAGGTATGAGCATAAGGGTAAGAGAAAGACTAAGCAGGACGTGTATGAGGTTAGCACGGTTGATGCCACCTCGCACAACGTCGTCTCTTTTAGTGATAGCCAAAATCCTGGTTGACGGTCGCAGCTCTGCCGATATTCTCTTCAAATGGGTGATCAACAGGATGAGTGTGGACTCCAGCGCAATTTAACCCGTGAAGTCTTCTCTCGTTGGCTTCGGAGGAGACGTCGTCAGCTCCATCAGATGGGTCTCGCTGCTCGTCACGTACAAAGTTTCTTATCGTGGACAGATCGTTTCCCTATAACGCAATCATGGGCCGGCCCACAGTAGTCGACCTAAAGGCCGTTTGTTTATCATATCACCAAATGATGAAGTTCCCCACCAGTTTTGGGGAATGAGAGGTCCGAGGAGATCAAGAAGTAGTCCGAGCCTGTGCAATGAGGGCAATGGAGAAGAAATAGTAATTATCGCATGGGCTTAAGCCCTGGGAACCTCACCGATTATCTCTTGAGCTCATAACCTTGGCGGGCGAGATGGAGCTCATCCCTATTGAGGATCTCCCGAGATGAAGAGTCCGGTCCCCGGTCTAATGAAGATCTCCTTGAAGTCTCAATTCACCTCACCATAGAAGAAATAATAGTTAGGCTAGGAGCCCAGCTAAGTCCAAATCAACACTTTGAGCTCATAAGGCTGCTGAGGAAGAATTACAACGTCTTCACCTGGTCTCACAACGAGCTTCCCGGGATTGTTCCCAGAATGGCTATGCATCGGATCTATGCTGACGTACATCACTCGTCTATTCCCCAGAAAAGAAAGAAGTTTTATCTCGATCGGTAGAAGATCATCAAGGAAGAAATGAAGATGCATGTCAGGTCGGGTGTTGTAGAGGAGGTCAAGTTCTCGGACTGGCTGGCTAATGTGGTCTTAGCCCCTAAGGCCAGCAATAAATGGCGACTTTGTGTGGATTTCACAGACCTCAACAAGGCCTTCCCAAAGGACTTCTTCCCCCTTCCAAGGATTAACATTGTAATTGACGCCACAGTTGGGTATGAGCACGTAAGCTTCCTGGTCGCCTACGCTGACTATAATCAGATCCCCATGTACCCTCCTGACAAGAGTAAAACCTCGTTAATCATGGATAGAGGTACCTACTGTTATAAAGTCATGCCCTTCAGCCTCTGCAACGCCGGGGCAACCTATCAGAGGCTCGTGAACAAAATATTTAAGGAAGAGATTGGGGAGACGATGTAGGTGTACATCGACGACATGCTCGTCAAGAGAATCCGAGTGCAAGATCACCTCAATTACTTCCAGACCTATTTTAACAAACTTCGAGCTCACCATATGAAGTTTAATCCGGGCAAGTGCATCTTTAGGGTGTCCACTGGTAAATTTCTTAGCTTCATGGCCTTCCAGCGTGGTATTGATACTAACCTTGACCAGATCAGCGCGGTGCTTGGTATGACCTCTCTGTGTAATAAGAAAGAAGTGCAGATATTGATAGGCCAGTTAGCCGCCCTAAATCGATTCATCTCTCAATCATCCGAGATGTGCCTTCCATTTTTCAAAATTCTCTAGGGGAACAAGGCATTCGAATGGATTGAGGAGTGCGACAACGCCTTTCAGGAGCTGATTTTTACACCCTACCCCAGGCGTCCGTCACCCGAGGTCGGGCGTGACGTCGGCATGACACTTCCTGTTTAACTAATCAAATACACCCAAATATACATACATACATATACATATATATATATATATACACACACACACACACACACACACATTTCCAGTTGCACTTGTACTACTATTGGTATTATTTTTTTTCAAATACAATACCTCAATCACATTCTCAAAAATATGGGACACACCCGTCCCAAATATATATATAGCAAAAAAGAATCACCAAAACAAAATACTGAACGTTTCCCGGTTCGCCCCTGACCGGCTTACCTCCCAAAATGACACCACTTCCTGCACTCTACTTAGTGCCAGTAGTGGACCCACTCCTATTTGTGGCACCTGAAACCCAAAATTTTATTGGTGTACTGTTTTCATAATAAAAATATTTTGTATGAATCAAGTATAAGAATTTAGATACTGCATTAAAAGATATGATATTATAAATCACATACCGTACAAAAATCCAATTCCCCTGTCATTATTGAAATAAACTCATATATATTTAAAACACCCGATCCAAATAATTTAAGTCAACCAGTACAACAAATAGTATACATATATACGCCAATCTATTTTCAAGTAATACATTTAAACCAACTCAATCCAGACAGTTCATCGTCAAACATACCACACCCTTTTTCCTACTAGCCATAGGATCGTTTTTACCTCACGATCGGGAGTTACAACGGTACCGTACCACCCGCCAAGTTTGCACTCCTGACGGGTCAACTACCCTGCAGGACTTTCCTAGCAGGTAATCCACATCCCTTACGGGAAGAAAATCCACATTTCTTACAAGAAGAATATCCACATCCCTTACAAGAAGAAAATCCACATCCCTTATGAGAAGAATATCCACATCCCTTACGGAAAGAAAATCCACATCCCTTACAAGAAGAGAATCCACATCCCTTACGGAAAGAAAATTCACACCCCTTACGGGAAGAAACTATGGCATAGTCGGACAAAAAAATCACCTTTAAAATCCACTTAGTCCAAAAATTATTTTCCACCTCCATCACCAAAACCACTTAATCCATATAAGTTAAAGATTTGTCCATTTTTAAATAACACATTTCCTACAATTTATACAAAAATAAATTTTGTAGATTTAATAGAAGACAGTACACTTACCTCGTTTTCCGCGCTGCAAAAATGTCACTGTCCGAAACCTACTGGGACGTTGGCGCTTGTGAACCTATCAACGATAGGCCTAAATTAATATTTTACTTTAAAATAACCTAACATGCAATGTAGGCCCTAAATCTCATATTTCCCATTCCCCCAAATTTGACTACGAAAAATTACTATTTAGCCAAAATTCACAACATTAAGTTTTACTGTACAATATTTGTTGTACGATATTTTTTTTTTAAATTATCGATTGTAAACATTACTATTGTCACAATTATTAATTTTAACAGTTACAGAGATTCAACGCTAAGTAATTCAATTTTTAACAAAATTAGAAATCGGTCGAAATTTTACCCTTTTTACAAATTATTGACGTTCACTATTTTTTGACCTATTTTTCACCATCGTGGCGTAGGTCTCATCGCTGTGGCAATGCAACAGCAGTTCTGCACGTAGAAGCTCACCACTGCGGCGACGGATTTCACCGCTGTGGCGAGGGTCGTCTTCTTCATTTGCTTCTGCTTCGTTTCAAACCAGTCACTTCCCTTTCTCTCTTCACCAGCTCACCGTCCGACCACCCTCAACGATCAGAGCATGCCAAAATGAACTATACACATGAAACATACACCCACTCATCCAATCAAATGTACACACTTACGCACAGTAGCATACACACTCACAGCCGAACATCGATACACACCACCGACGACCAACGCTGATCACACCCACGTGATGAACACACAAAATCCACACACAATGTCACATACAACTAATCGTCGGAACATACGCACACACACAATCACTCACACAGACACACTGTCGGACACACATATACAGTCGGCGAACAAAACACACACACTTACCATGCAACAACAAACATACCCACACCGTCAAGCAAAACGGCGATGATCACTCCTTCACCTTCCGATGACGAGGAACAGCAACCAGAACGCACACATACACGTACACAGATGACAAGCAGAGCACACGCATACACCCACATCGGAACAGCCCACTACTGATCGAACCTTCTCCTCAGCTCTTCTTTATTTTTCTGATTTTCTTTCTTTTCAGGCTTGAGATCAAGATTTCCATGAATCATTTATATGCATGAATTTTAGTGCTTCTCTTCAATCCCTTCGATTTCCACGTCGCTCCTTCTTCCTCTCCGTTATCGATTTGGTTGATTGCCCCGCAAATTCATGTATGTATGTATGTATGTATGTATGTATGTACATATATATATATATATATATGAATCTTTTCTCAAATTACTTTAACCTCCCAAAATTTTCTTTAAATTTTCATTTTAACCCAATTCAAAATTTAAGATTTCTTAAAATTATAAATTCACCCCTAAAATTTTTATTTCAAATTGAAAATAACACATACCACCCAATTATTTTCTAAATGTTTCTAAAATACAACTAAAATTGTGTAAGTGCTAAAATTAGGGTCTTATAAAAAATACCTCTCCTCGGTCCCTCTTCTCAGCATGCTGAAGAGATGGGAAGATTTGCTCATTTACATTGCGGCCTCCGCCTGACGGTAAGCGCAGCCCTGGTTAGAGAAGAAGGCGGTGTTCAGAGCCTAGTTTATTACACGAGCAGGGTCCTCACCGACGTCGAAATAAGATACACGAGGTTTGAGAAGATGGATTACGCCCTCTTGATTGCTTCGAGGAAAGTCAAACAATACTTCTAGGCTCACACCATTGTTGTGCTAATGGACCAGCCATTAAGGCAAATTTTACACTCTCCTGACGTCTCTGGACGATTGATGAAGTACAACCTCGAACTGGGCCAATTTCACATCAAATATCATCCCAAAACGGTGACCAAGGGACAAGTCATTGCAAATTTCATTATTAAGCTGACATTCTTGGATAAAGAGCCCACCTTTAACTAAGAAGCCACCGAGAAAACCTCTCCATCAACTAGCCAGGTCGACGACAAGCAAACCGGGATCACCGACCTGGGCCCCGACTCTTGGCAACTTTTAACGGATGGGTATTCCAACTAGAACGGTTTCGGGGCTGGGATAGTCCTTGTCACTCCTAATAAAAAAAAAAGTAGAGTACGCCATCCGGAGCAGCTTCTGACTACCAACAATGAAGCAAAATACAAAGCTCTCCTGGCTGAGCTAAAATTAGCCTGAGATTTTAGCGTAAGGACTCTCTAGGTCTTGAGCGACTCCCAGCTCGTGGTTAATCAAGTTAACAGTAAATGCTTGGCCAAAGACCCGAGCATGATAGCCTACCTAGAGAGGGTAAAGGCTTTGATGAGTAGTTTCGAGAAAGTGCAAGTCAAGCAAATACCCCGAGAAAAAAACAAGCATGCCGATGCGTTGGCTAACCTGGCCTCGGCGGTAGAATACACTCTCAAGAGGATGGTGCCCGTGGAGTACCTTGCCGACCCGAGCATGGCCTCCTTTGACGAGGTCACATCTATATGCGCCCTCAGCTTCGACTAGACCTGGATCGATCCAGTCAAGAGCTATCTGGCCGACAGGATGCTACCCGATGATCGGGATGAGACCAGGAAAATACAATACTAAGTTGCGCATTATTCTCTCATTGATAGAATCTTATACCTCAAGTCCTTCTTGGGCCCATACTCTAGATGCCTCTAGCCTGAAGAGGCTGGATACGTAATGCGAGACGTCCACGAGGGCGTATGGGAAAACCACTTAGGGGGTAGGTAGTTAGCACGAAAGCTGTTTCACCATGGATACTACTGGCCCAAAATGCTACAAGTTGTGGGAGAATTTGTGAAAACGTGTGACAAGTACTAGTAATTCGCCACTCACACCCATACCCCGCCAACCGAGTTGGTGCTGATGATGAGCCCGTGGCCTTTCTCCTAGTAGGGGATTGACCTTCGCGGCCTGGTTTCCCAAGGTACCAGCCAGAGGAAATTTTTGGTCGTCGCCATCAATTACTTCACCAAATGGGTAGAAGTAGAGCCCCTTGCGAAAATCACCAAGGAGAAGATCTGAGACTTTGTCTGAAATAACATGATTTGCTTATTTAGCATCCCTAAGGCCATCATTTCCGATAATGGAAGACAGTTTGACAATGTCTGATTTACTGTGCTCTACTCTAGGCTGGGGATTAGCAAGCATTTATCCTCCCCTAGCCACCCCCAAGCCAACGGTCAGGTAGAAGTCACTAACATGACTATCTTGCAAAATCTAAAGAAAAGGTTGGATAAGTTAAAAGGGTTGTGGGTGGAAGACCTATATCCCATGCTGTGGGCCTACCACATGACAGCTCGGACCCCCACCGATGAGACGCCTTTTTCCATGACCTTCGGGTTTGAGGTCGTAATCCCGGTTGAGATCAGTCTACCTTCGCCTAGGACTGTCGTTCCTTTCAAGTGAGTTGAAAACAAAACAGGCCTGGCCTTGAGTCTTGATCTGTTGGAAGAAATGAGGGAGAGATCTCGGGTACACCAGGCCACTTACCAACAGAGGGTGGCCCGATACTATAACCGCTGGGTCCGACCTCACTCTTTCGATGTTGGTGACCTCCTCCTCAGAAAGGTCACCCCATTTACCAAGGATCAGAATGTCGGTAAGCTCACTTTAAATTGGAAAAGACCTTACCAGGTCACCAGAGTAGCCCGACCCGACACCTATGATCTGGAAACTGAAGATGGGACACCATTGAGACACCCCTAGAACGCCGAGCACCTGAAGCGCTACTATCCGAGAGAGGAGCTATATCCATTGATGTCTAGATTTTTTATTTTGATTTTTGAATATTTTAATAGCAAAATTTAATCAATGAAAAAGGTGTTCGGTTTAAACAAATTTTCCAAATCTCTAAAATCTCAACAAGTGCAAGGGTAGAGGCGAGCAACCATCCGTGCCGACCTGGACGGAGATGAGCTGCCCTCTAACTGTATCTCCACATGAGAGAGGAGACGAGTAGGCCATTGTTTTACACAGACCAGTACAAGTAGCCCTCTAGCAGAATCTCCAAGGCATCCCAACAAAAACTAGCTGTCACGTCGAGGAAAAAGACTAGCCTACTACACAAATCGATAGTGTCAGCCCGGGGATCGACTAGACATCACCCCCGATAGTGTTACACTGAACGGGACTGAGGACCTATCAACTAGCATCTAATCCCCTACAGCTGAGTTGAGCTCAGGCGACCTAAAGGGACGATGCTCCTGTAAGGGGAATTGAGATAACCCGAAAGGGCTCGAGAATGAGCCCGACTATGGAGAACTCACCTATGACAGGCTATGTGACTCCACCGAAGTGTCAGAGTCCATGGACCAAGAGGACCTCATTCAGATTGGAACCCCCTTTATGAAGCTGACCACCCAATCACAGCCAAACCGAGCTCGTGTAGTCAACTGGGGGGCAAACAGTCAAGAAAGAATAAAGGGCTGGTAGACTAACCCGATCTCCTGACATTGATGGAAGAATAAAATATCTCTCAGTGTTGTGATGATGATTGGAAAGTCCTAAGTCCAAAATAAATTTTTTTACAAGTCAAAACAACTCAGTAACCAAGCTTGGACTGGTGGAAGATCCTGCCCGTTCCTCATTTTTTTTACGCTTTTCTTTGTCGTATTTTGAATAGCCGAGCTGATTTCAAGCATCTTGCCAACCAAATTTCGCACGTTGGCTCAAACAAACTACTCAAGCTATAACCACCATAATTCGTTGCAAAAAAAATCTAAGTGACCAAAAGTAGCTGGATTGTGGACAAAAATTGAGCCCTCAAATTTATGAGGCCGATACGACTGTTCATTCACAATAATCGGGTTGGTTAAGGTCGTTTTTGTTACTAAAGTTCAATGGTGTCTGAGCTGATTAACAAGTCTCAACTAATTGAGGTTGGTCACTTTTATCAAGTTGCAATGATTGTTAGCGATTATTTGTGCAAGTGTGCAATGAAGGCCGACCATAAATTGTCAACCAAGCAGACAATAAAATGCAAGTAAAACAAGATAAAATATGAAGGTCGGACAGATTTCATTCATTAATTAAAATTATTGTTACAAAATGTGGGGCCTTAGCCCATCATTACAAGCCCACTCTCGGTAAGGCTAAACTGAAAAATAAAACAAAAGAAAAAGAAGAAAAAGTAAAAAGTCTTGATTGTTGGCTGGGCTGATAGAGAGCTACTGGGGAGTAGGGCTGGCCTGGGCTTCAACAACAGTGGAGGATCTGGGCTAGCCTCCAATATTTGCGCTAGGCCCGGGGCCACCTGTAAGACCTAAATTGTAGCACGTACATCACTTTAAGCTCATTTAGAAATTTTCGGGGAAAAAATTTGAGTTAATTAAAGACCAAGTTAAAAGTAATTGGGTCAACTAAAATTTAAATTAAAAGATTAGGAGTCAAATAGGAAATTTAGAAACATTATTCAAAACATGGGATTCAAATTTTGTCATTTCATTTATAAAAAAATTTAATTGTTAGGGATCAAATTAAAATTTAAGATAAGGTTAAATGGAAAAATTGGACTAAGTAGAAGGCTTTAAGAAAGTTAGAGGAGGAAAGAGTAATTAAACTAAAGATTATTATAAAACATATAAATATATATATATATGCATATATCGTGTGTGTGTGCAGTAAGTTCGCCGACGACCGGAGAGAGAAAGGAATGGGGCGACGTGGCAGGGGGAGATTATTTCACAAACCGCTAATTACATATATATATATGTTCATCTAAAAATCTAATTCAGAACAATCTAGAGAGAGGGAGAGAATCGGAGATGGGGGTTGTCGGTTTTTCTTAAATCGGCGTTTCTCCGGCGGTATGGGCATGACGTTGCCATTCAGGGTGACTTTTGTGTGTAAGGGATTGTTCAGGTGTGGCTAGGTATGTATGGGTGAGGGTGCTCTGTTTTTCTATTCATGCCAATAGTGTGTGTTTGTGTTGCCGTTACTGCTATGTGTGTATTTTTCGTTGGCCGTGTATGGGTCTATGCATCCATGTGTGTTCTGTTCAGCCGGTGCATGTGGGTGACTGTGAGTGTGTGTGTATGTTTGAGATCGTCTATTGTATATACATGGGTGCTCTGTTTTGATCATCCGTGTGATGTGTGTGTGTCTAGTGTCCGGACGACCGTCGACGGTATGTGTGTATCACTGGTGGGAGTGATCGAAGTGAATGGGTGTACTGTTCCGTTTTGTTTCATCTGTGGTGTGTGATCGTCGCCGTTCAGTGTATGTGTGTGTGTGAATTTCGACGGTTGCATGTGTGTGTATTGTGTTTGTTGGTGTATGTGTGTGTATGACCGTCGGTTGTGTGCGTATGGCCGTTTGTTCAATCCAGTCTGTAAGGGAGTATGTGCATGGTGTTGTTATTTGGCAAGGGTAGACGTGCATGATCGGTGTAGGTTGGCCGGCGGGCAGTGACAAGAAAGAGGATCTGTAGGTGTTGACCTGAAACAAATCAGAAAGAAAAGAAAGAAGAAGGGAAAAGAAAAAACTACACAAATCACCCCAACAAATTCAAAATCCGTTTTGCGAGCTGTGAACGATTCGGAATGGGTTCGCAAGCACCGGAGTCTCGGTAGGGAGTAGTCAATGAAAGTTTTGCGGAGCGGATAGCCAGGTAAGTGTACTGTCTTCTTGCCAAACTATTTTTATATGTATATATATATGATGGAAAATGGTTGTAGTTAAATTAAATGGTTTCAAAATGATATGGATCAAGCAGGTTTCTGGGTGAGTTGAGAAAATAGATTTTCGATGAATTGTGTTGGTTTCGAAAGGAAGTTGAAAATGGTTTTCTTTCGCTGAAATTGGGTGGTTTTAAAAGATAGTGGAAAATATCCGTTTTTCTAAATTATGTATGGTTAGAAAAAAAAAAAAAGTGAAAAAGTGGTTTTGGTAAAATCAGACGTTTCCTTTTGAAAAAAAGTGAGAAATATGATTTTCGGATAAAAATGTCAGTTTTTTGGAAGAAATAGGTGGATGTGTGATCTGATGATGTTGATTAGACAATATCATTACGTTGTGATTTGATGATGATGTTATTAATGTGACGATGTTATTGATTAGATGATGTTATTTATTCATAATTTGATGATGTTATTGACTTCATGATACTATAGTATTTATCTGCCTTGACAAAGTGATGATTATCTGCTTCGGCAAAGTGATGGTATTGATTTGATGATATTATTGATTTGACGATGTCATACTATTTATCCGCTTCGGCGGAGTAATATTTATCTGCTTTGACAGAGTGATATTAGACATTTATACTGCGTAGTAATTATCCGTTTCAGCGGAGTGATGGGTATTCGTTAGGAAGGCAAATCCTACAGGTGGTATGGTACCATTGCAACTCCCGATCGTGAGGTTAAAACGATCACTAGGGCTGGCCAGTGTGTGTTTGAGGTGTGTGTTTGAGTTCTGTGCTTAAAAAGTGTGTTTGAGATGTGTGCTTGAGATATAGTGTTTTACGTATATTGGTTGATTTGATATTTATTATCATGGTGATTAGTATGATTTTTATATTAG
The DNA here is from genome assembly GCA_016647705.1 of Eucommia ulmoides. NCBI lineage: Eukaryota > Viridiplantae > Streptophyta > Magnoliopsida > Garryales > Eucommiaceae > Eucommia > Eucommia ulmoides. The sequence goes on along the minus strand of CM028334.1, from coordinate 9,843,172 downwards.
TTGGATTTGAATTGAACTTAATTATGTTGCTTTATTTTCCCTGCTTTTATGCTGAGGATTTTACGAGCTATGTGGTATTTATAAACTTACGTTTGATCCATTTAGATATTGTAGAATGAGTTTTTATTATTAGAGATGTTTTTACTAAGAAGGTAGTACACTTGCAGGTGAAGCAGCTAGGAGTCGGTCCCCTACTGGCGCTAGGTAGAGTCCTACGATGGAGTCGTGTGGAGGGTTGAGATGAGCTTTCTGAGGCGAAATTGCGAAGGGTTCATGGTATTATATTTTACTATTAGTATATTTGGGGAACGGGTGTGTTCCCATAACAGAAATATGTATAGCTTCATATAGATGATGGTTTATTTATATATATGCATATTGTCGTGTAATAGATGGTTGGTTGATTGTTTTCGGTGATGTCATGTTGTCGTCACGCCAGCCCGGGATGTCAGAATTTTGGGATGGGTCATGACACTACCAGTCAGAGGGTCCAAAAGCCTAAAGGTTGGAGCTCGAGCCGGATCTTCTTATAGTCCACCTCGGGGAACTAGCGTCGGATATAATTGACTGCACCCTCAAAACCCAGCTTCATCACATCCATCCTGATACTATTCCGAAGGTCAATGAGCTCCTCACTCCTCATCCACTCTTCTATCGCTCCAGCCCGAGCCTGCTCTACAGCAGCGGCTTGACCATCCAGGACTACCTCGAGTAGGTTGAGGGTCTTCTTGGACTGCTCGATTGCTTTGTTAGCTTTATCCTGGTTATCCTCAGTTGTCTTGGTCAGACTTTCAACCCTCTTTACCAACTTCGCATTTTTTGCCCAGAGCCTCTCCACCTCCACCAGGGCTGCGTCCTGGCTATTGATTAGCTCGGCTTTCTCGTCCTCCAGCTTCTTGGCCTTTTCGGAAGCCCGATGATTGTGCAGTCCTAGCTCAGATGTTGAGTACAGAGCCTAAAAGAATTAAATGCTTAAAAGAATGAAACATGAAAATACGCAAGTCCAAAAGTTCTATCCATATGGGAATGTACCAACAAGAGGTTCCAATAGAGGTCGAAGGTAAGCTGACCGTTGGACTTTTCGCCGAACCGGGCCAAGTTCTTTAGGGGCGTGATTTTGTGAACAAAGCTTGGGAGATGGCCGACGTATCTAGGATGCTGCGGTTGAGGTAGAGGCCGAGACTAGGGATGAATATCCTGCCCTGCCCTTGCTGGCCTTCTCCTCGGCTCTTCAATTATTACTCGGTCGTCGGATCTAACGCCTTCGCCTTCTGTTTTCCTTTGTCCCTCCTCTCTGTTGGCCTGTCTTGAACTTGGGTCCCAGATCTTCTTGGTGGTGCAACCCTGTTCGCCTGCGTTGATCTGGACGGGGCCTCCTGGGGTGCTGCCTGACCGGTACAAACCTTGCTAATGACACCAGGCCGGCTGCCTTCACCTGTCCAGGCCTATTAAGGGGCCTCTCATTTGATCTCCATCACGGTCTTTTTCGCCGCCATTCTCGCCATCATCGCTAGGTCCATGACTGCAAGAAAACTACCGCCATCACTCGCAACTAGAAAAAATACTAGTATAAAAAGGTTACTGAGCATAGGTGAATTTACTCACTGTTCTCAGAGTCTCTTTTCAAGACTAGTGCTGGCAAAGAAGAATCACTCCATAAGTATAAGTCGTAAAGACACGTTGTGATCAACGCCCTAATGTAGTTGGACGGTGTGCTGATTACCTGATCTTTGAGCTCGAGAATCTCTAGGCTCGGTTTGTTCTTCTTTGGGGCTAAGAAAACAAAAAATAAGGCTAAGAAAACAAAAAATAAACTAAGTTAGATAAGCTAATTGGGAAGGGAAACTTAATTAACTCCGGGCTGTGAAACTTACCCATGGTCCCCCTGTGTATCTAGACCAGGTATTCTCATTCATCCGTCGTTAGGTTGAGCTCATATCGAGTCCCTTCAAGAAAGAAGAAATTTCGCTTCCAATCTTTGATGGAGTCGATGTAGACCTTGAGAAATTTCTACCGGGCTGCAATATAGCACCAGCCCTTCCTACCGAAACAGCTTGCGGGTAGGTTCAATACCCTCGGCCATGCAGATGACATGGAAGGCCACTACTATCCGCATACTGTTGGGCGCGAGTTGTGATGGACACAGCCCGAGATCTTAACAGACAACCCGCTCCCAAGAATGAATGGAGAAGTGTAGGCTGCCGAGCAGGTACTCATTATACACCGTGATGAACCCCTCTGGAGGAGCACAAACATGGTCATCCTTCCCAGGAACACGCATCTCCACCGTGCTTGGGAAAGTATACTTAGAGCAGAGGTCTTACACATTCTTCTCCATCAGCTCGGGTTCCACCTGCCAGACTAGGGCATCCTGTAGAACCTCCTATATGAGGCAACCAGAGGTTGGGCCTGCCCTTGGGGTCTGACTTAACGTGGATAGAGGGGCGTTTGCTTCTGGTTCAGATAGGACCTTAATATCAAGCTCCACGGAAGGTCCTGTGTCGAACTCAACATTGGGACCCCCAGAGGAACCCATTTTGCTCCTAACCCTTCTTCGACAGGGGTCACTAGTTGCCCCAGGTTATTGGTAAGTCCCCGTTGTGGTCAACCTGCAGGCCCTCCCAGGAAAAGAGGTCATCCACTCAGTGATGACCTCCGGTTGAATGACCACCTGGGGTGCCATGGTTAACTTCGATTCATCGACCTCGGTGAAATATGAGCTAAGCTTAATCTACTCAATGGAGGGTCCAGCCACGGTCCTTACAGATTCAAATAGGTTATACCCCGACGAAAAAGATTCAGACATTTGGAGAGAGAAGAGAAAGAGTATTGTGCTATGAGGTCGAGTGGAGCTTTCATGAATACTTTGGTGCGAAGAAAAACGAAGAAATGGAGTACATATTCATAGACGGGTTGAGAAGTTGAACCGTCATGTTAATCGAACGGTGCACATAATATCGATCCACGCGCTGTCAAGCCACGTGTCATGCATCTAGTTAAGTATCGGTCAAACTTCTCGTGGAAGTTAGAGAAGCCTCAACCGAGCTGATTTCCATTACCGAGCTATTTTGTGTCACCGAGCTGTGCTTTCGCGAGCCCTAACCTCCATTCTCCAACAAATCGTGATCAAAACTCTCAACGTCTCATGTTTTATCTCCACACCAAGGCTTGGGGGGCAATTAATGTGGATAAAAATCAGCGTGTCTGCCACTTGGATTATAGTTACTATGTCATCAAACGGACTAATGAGGTCGGTGAATAGACAGCTTGGATGCCTCCTCGGGTCGATAAAAACGAAATTCCCTATCAATTTCCAAACTGTTATCTCCAAGATTTTCCCCTAACACCTCCAGAGCAAGTTGGTATAGCTATCTTGACCTTCACATTGAGGCCTAGCCGACCTGTTATTCCCCACAGGCTTGGCCCATGGACTTCCCCATCAACGTACGAAGGGCCCAAGCCCAGAACCATGGCTCTAATCTCCCTTACGCTCTCCACACGCTAAACTAATTCGGGGTAAACTGAGCTTAAGGCCCTGATTTTTCAAGATGCTAATGACATCCTCGCCTATATAAGGAATGTAAGATCTCGACCTTTGACATACGTATGATTTAAGTCGCGTTTTAAAATATTTCGAAAATACCGGGCTGGATTGCAATATTAATTATGTGAATTAAAATTTTTGGGGATAAATTGTAATTTTCATAAACATTTAATTTAAATTGTTGCACCTAATTTTCAAAAAAAAAAACTTTTGGGGAGAAATTACAATTTTCGAAAATTTTAAAAAGGTAAAAAGACTAAGGAGTAAATGAAAGAAAACTAAGGGGAGGAATGAGCAAATTAGCCAAAGATATTTTGTATGTGTGTGTGTATATTTGCGATCAGACGGAACAATAGAGAGAGAGAGAGAGGCAACGTGGCGTCTTGATCACCACAAATTCATCTATCTATATATATATTTATAGGTATACATGGGAGATCTCAAATGTTCTAGAGAAACCGAGGAGAGAGAGAGAGAGAGAGAGAGAGAACCCGAGGAAGAAGGCGTCAGAAGATGTTGATTGTCGGTGAAGGTGGGTGTTTTTTAGCGTGAAAGGGTATTTCAAGGGTGGTTTGTCGTCATGTTTGGTGGGATATGTTTGTATGTCGTCTGTTTGGTTCGTTTGAAGGTTGAAGTGTGTGAACCGGTTGTATGTGCTATGTTTTTCTGTTTTGAAGCAGTTGTGTGTGTGGGGGTGGTTAGGAGTTGTATTGTGTGTCTTTTGGTTGGGTTTGAAGGGGGGTAAGTTGGTAGTTTTAGTTGTTAGATTGGGGTGGTTAATCGTGGAGATGGAGTGGGAATTTTGTGGTCAGAGCTGGTGACGAAAAAAGAGAGAAATGAAGGGTTGTTCTGTCAGGAGGAAGAAGGTCAGGGACAAAGGAAGTTTTGCCTAGGTGGTGGAAGTTCGCTTGGGCGGTAGAAGATCAGTGAGCAAGAAATCGCGTGTTCGCCTAGGCGGTGAACCGTCAGTGTGATAACTGAGAAATGAAAGAGTTGGTTCGCCGTGGCGGTGGGATTTGCGCCGAGGCGGTGGAAAGCTGAGACAAAAATAACTAAAATTTTAAGGAGATAGGAAATTGGTTCGGAACGGGTAATGTTTCTAAATAGCATTTATGATTTCTAAACTTACTTTCTAGTTTTAAACTGTTAAAAATGAAAATAGGAAACAATGAGATCATTTATCGTTATACGAATCAAGTTCATAAAATAAACTCCAACGGCACAAAAACTTGTTAAATCATATTTTCACATAACAAAACGTGAGGAATGGGAAATTAATGAACGTAGGGCTTGCATTGCACGAATAGGTTAATATTATCTATCATATTAATTTAGGCCCTGTCACAAATAGGTTCACAATTTCCGGAGAATCAGAAGCGGAGAGTCGGGGAAGCTTGTGTGTGTGGATTATCAGGTGAGTGTATTGTCTTCTTGCAAAATCTATTTTCATATATATGATAGAAAAATGTGTTTATTTAAAACTGTACGATTTTATAAATGATATGGATCAAACAGGTTTTGGGTGAGTGGGTAAAATGGATTTTCATTGAATTATGCTGGTTTTAAAGAGATAGATTAAAAAATGATTTATTCGATTTGGTGGTTTTAAAAGAGAGTGGAAAAATGGTTTTTACTAAAATCAGTGGGTATGTTTAAAAGAGAGTGAAAAACATGATTTTGGATATTCTCCCCGTAAGGGGTATGGATTTTTGACGATATTATTGTGGATTATATTGTCCCCGTAAGGGGTGTGGATTTTTTACGATGTTGTTGATTGGACTATGTTATAGTTTATGTCCTGTCCGGAGGGTAGTCCGGCTAGAGGTTGTTGATATTATGTCCTGCCCAGAGGGTAGTCCGGCTGGAGGTTGTTGATATTATATCCTGTCTGGAGGGTAGTCCGGCTGCAGATTATTGATATTATGTCCTCCAGAGACGTCCGGTAGGTGATTATCTACGCAGTTAGGTCCACTAGGAAGGTATATCTTACGGATGGTACGGTACCGTTGCAACTCCCAATCGTGAGATTAAAACAATCATTATAGCTAGCCAGTGAGTGGTGTGGTGTTTTATCGTGTTTGGTGTTTTGTCATATATGGTGATGTGGTGTTTTATTATATCATCTTTGGTGTTTATTGTATTATTTTATGCTGATGGTTTGGATGGATTTCATATATTTGATATATATATATATGATGATTTTGAATGGTAGGAAGAATGAGTTTTATCGTGGTATCTGATTTTTATACTACTGTTCAAACTGTGTTTATATGCGTTAAGCTTGATCCATTTAAATGTTGTATTATTTAGAATGTATTATGATTTTTAAATGTTTTTATTAAGAAGCCAGTACACTCGCAAGTGGAGCAATTAGGAGTCGGTCTCCTACTAGCACTAGGTAGAGTCATGCGATGGTTTCATATGGGAGTTTTGAGATGAGCTGTCAGAGGTGAACCAATGAAAGGTTCATGCTATTATATATATTTGTTGTTTTAAATTTTTTGGGGACGGGTGTATCTCCATATGTGAGATTATGTATATCTTGTATAGACGATTGTATAGTAGTATTGGCATAATGTAATATATTAGTTGATTGAATGTTTAGGTGAGATCGTGTTGTATTCATGCTGGCCCTGGGATGACGGGTGTTAGGGGCAGGTCGTGACAAGGAAGGCTTTGCCCAACCATCAAATAGGTTGAAAAATCTTGAGGTAATAGCTTTATCCTATCCAAGTGACCTCTTTTCATTCTCCCTGAGCTCTTACTCTCACGCCGGAGGGGGACACGCTAAGAATATCCTAGCCCATCCTGTGTGCAGGTACCTACCCAAAGATCAGGTCGGATAGTGTCCTAGCAGCTCGGACATGCGCAGGATAAAGCTCCAGGAAGATTGAAGGCCCCAACCCAACCGAAGGCACCATCTAGATCAGCTCTAGTTTTCCACGTGAGAATTGATTGGACCATACTGCTGGTTGGTCAAATTTTCGACACCAACAACTTTGATGTTATAATTTTGATTCTTAATCTACATATAACAAAAAATATAAAGCATTTTTTAAAGTCTAAATATTTTATATGGGTTCATTGAAATTTATATAAATTAAAGGAGAGTATATGAAGTTTTAAAAAATTGTAATCTATTTTTTTCTAAAAATAAAAGGGTAAAAATGTATATTTTTAAAAAATTAGGAGTGATTAATTCATAGAAGATCTAGGATTAGAATATTACTAGTGGGAAAGAAAATCTCGGCTATTGATTTGATAGGAATAAAGAACTTGAAGAGATGTCTTGTTTTGAACTGTAATTCATTTTTAGTTTAGGCTTCAATTCTTAATATATAATATATAATATATATAATATACTGTTTAAATTACTATTCTTCTACCACTTATGCCTTCATAGTCTTTTATTCTTTATGATTATGTTATAAAGTTTTGATTATCTTTCGGATGTCAGCAAATTCACAATACAACAACAAAAATGTATATTTTAAAAAAATTAGGGGTGATTAATACATAGAAGATCTAGGATTAGAATATTACTGGTGAGAAAGAAGATCTCGTCCATTAATTTGATAGGAATAAAGAACTTAAAGAGATGTCTTGTTTTGAATTATGATTCATTCTTTGTTTTGATTTCAATACTTAATATATAGTATATGATATACTGTTCAAATTACTATTCTTCCACCACTTATGCCTTCACAGTCTTTTCTTCTTTATGATTATGTTCGAAAGTTTTGACTATCTTTCAGATGTCATCAAATTCACAATACAACAACTAACCCTTTGTCCCAATTAAGTAGGGTAGACAACATGAATCTGTTTATGTCGTAATAATCGATTAATGGTAATACCCTCAGTCAGGTTTATTGTCATCAAATCAATTCTAATAGTTTCGTTCCAAATCTTCTTATAGGCCTTTCTCTCCCATTAGTAGTCCCCCGCACTTGGACTAAATTGCATTTTATCATTGGTGCTTTTATGGGTCTTCTATGCACATGTCCAAACCACTATAAATAATTTTTTCTCATCTTCTCTTCGATGTCAGCAAATTCACAATCCAAAAATATTTTAAGTTTGTGGAGTATTAAGAAGCCGTTTATATTTAATAAAGAACACATATGCACAATGTTGCCTTGCTTTTTGATAGGTGTCATTTACCTATCTATTTCCAAATCGAACCTGTTAGTTTTCGAGTATGTTTATTACGTTTTATTACGTTTTAATTTTTTATGTATTTTTGTATAAATCAGGTGTGTGGGGTGAAAATGGATTAAAGCGGACCATAAACGATCAAATCGGATCAAGAATGGTGGAAAAACAAGCAAAATGACAAAGTTTAGAACCTGCAGCCCACCGCCGTGGTGGTAAAACAACAGAATATCTCTGCTCCCACCGCTACGGTGACTACTGCCGATATACCCACTGTCGCGGTGGTCACTCTACACATAATTTAGATATTTTTTAGATACTTTGTTCCCTATTTCTTTCATCCTCTCTCTTATTTTGGCAAGTAGAGAGCTCCTAGTTTTAGATAGCTTAGATAGAGTTTTTGGGGAGTGCTCAACCAAATCCGAAGGAGAAGAACACAAAGCAAAGAAGGAGAAACGATCTCGGAGCGATTTTAGCGGCAGATCTTCGGAATACGGCTAAGTTTCTCGTTTCTTTTTTTATTTTCTTAACTTTGGTAGTTGGTTCGAGCATGTTTAGCTCGTTTATCATTGTATATACAGTTATGGCCGTTAGCTAAACTAATATTGTCTAGAGATTAATATAATGTAGGAATATGTGATTTATTTGAAATTGGTGTTTCGTTAATGGTTGTTCTTCGTTATTTGATTGTGTTTACCGTTATTCTTTGATTATATGCTTATTTAGATATATTGAGAAATCAGGGTTTGACACTCGGGAGAGGTAACCCCGAATTCGGATTAGGGTAAACACAACGCGACGATCTAATAACCCGAGGGGAGTTAGAAAGTGTGCAATCCATGACGTTGGGGCAAGACTCATATGTCCTAGTGTCAATAAGACGTTGATGAAGACTTCTTCGTTAACGCGAAGTCGCATATTCACTCATCTTATACTCGGGAGAGGTGGTGAGTGAGTTTACGATACATAAATTGTCAGATAGGTCGAACACTGTTATTGTAAACTAAACGAAATCAAACACATTTAAGTAAATGAAGTTAATCCCTAAATAATCTTTTCCCCTAAACATCTTATATTAGTAGTATAGTATAATTAGTTTAATTAATTAGTTTAGTATTAGTATTATTAATTATAAAAACCAATTTTTATCTCCTAAATAAAGTTAGGTTATGATAATTGCGGTACTCGACGATAATCTCAATCAATCCCTGTGGATACGACAACCCCTACTCTTCCAATCTATATTAAAACTTAACCCGTACACTTGCGGTGAAAGTAGCAATGTATTTACGCGCTACCACTTTTATGCAGGGTTTTGGCCGGAGTAAGGAGTTTTCAACGACGAAGGGGTCGATCCAATTCCATCACGTTGGAAGGGGACATGTGAATCATCCGAGCAATTCAATTCCAAATTGCATTGTAATAACAAAGTAATTGGAGCTCGTTGGTACATCAGAGGACTTCTAGCCGATGATGGTTCGACACTAAACATGTTGGTCTACACAAAATATTTGTCTTCCAGAGATGCAGACGGACACAGGACCCACATGTCTAGCACAACATTAGCTACCGAGGACTTGGCACAGGAACGGTCCGAGGCGGAGCCCCACGCGCACGATTGGCAATGTACAACGCTTGTTGGAACTTAAATGGCGTGACATGTGCATCAGCTGACATATTGAAGGCCTTCGACGATGCAATTCACGACGGCATCGATGTTATGTCACTGTCGATAAGCTCGTTTCCTGAGCGCCCGGAGACCGACAGTGCGTATATGATAGCTATTGGATCTTTCCATGCTGTGCCAAGGGTATTACGGTTGTTTTTGCCTGCGGAAATGATGGGCCCATGGCCAAGACAATAACAAATGCCGCACCTTGGGTTATCACCGTGGCGGCTAGCACCATGGATCTAACGTTTCCTACGCCGATCACACTTGGAAACAATAAAACAATTTGGTGAGTTGTGAGGCCTTAATTTCTATTGGTTATTTGGATATATTGGAATTGAAAAATAAAACTAGATAGGTTTCCTAACAAATTTCAAAGACCATAAGGGAAAAAAAAAAAAAAGTTTCGCGACGAACAGTTCGGGAACTTATCCAGTAATTCTATCATAAATCTGACATCGTTGCACTAATCAAAATCAATGCAACATTTTGACGCCAAAATTACTTGCAGGGTCGTGCGAAATTCACAGGAAACAAAACTGGATTTATAGGCTTGCTATACCCGGCCGACGCAAGGTAACCTCAAATCACACACACAAAAATACACTTAGCATATCGTAATTGCTTATGCTCTGCAATTTACACTTTCTTTAGTATTTGAATAATTTAAATTTACACTTCTTTTAGGATTTGCAAAAATCTTGTGTTTAATGAAAACAATTTGAAAGGAAAGGTTGTCCTCTGCTTTGCCTTGAACCCTACTACGTCTCCATAATATGTTACATCGAACATCATATCAGCTGGAGGAGCCGACATTATTATTTCTCTTTTTTTTTCTTTTTGCTTTCTTTATCTCTCTCTATCTTTCACCACTCTCTTTATTCTGTCCTCTTTTTTCATTAATGATATGGATAAAATCGGGTTTCCTCCACGTGTCAACCACCATAGCTACAAATTTGCCACGTCACCAACTGCCTCGTACCAGCCCAGTGTATAGACAGTCCGGGGTGTTCTCAGGTCGGCAGTTGATGAGAGATCAGAGTGCCCAGACCGATCTCCGTGCATTTGGCCCGGCCTGGCTCTCTTCCCCAACAGGCCGGACCCATGTCCCCGTCATCAACAATAATGGGCCCCAGGCCCAACCCCATAGCTCTAATCCGCCGTACCGCCCACGCGCTTGATTGCTTACCGGTAATCCGAGCTTGAGGCCTTAATCTTGTTTACGCTAATCACACTTCCGTCTATAAATAAGAGACTTCCCCACCACCTTGGGAGGAGGAAAAAACCATTCTAGAGAGAGAAATTTTGTCCCAAATCGGTCAGACAAGTCGAGGTCACAGTAACTCTCCGACCTATATTTCTACCTCGGATTCTTACTCTTACACTGGAGGGGACACGTCGGAAAAAACTTGACAGTCCTTTGTGCAGGTGACGGATTGGAATTCGGCCCGGACAACGGCTAGGAGCGTAGAAGGAAAAAAAGACCCGGGCTCGGATTTAGGCCAAACCAAACCTTCCGACCCGGCTGCAGCACGTGAGGAAGTTCAACCCTTAAACCCCTTTTACCCTTGATTCGAGAGTGTTCGGACCATACTGCTGGTTGGACCAATTTCCGACACCAACAGTTTGGCGCCATCTGTAGGAAGTACTATTAAAAGCCTTCTCCAAGTCACCAGCTACCTGCCCCGCTAAGATTTTATGAACACAAGGTAAAGTTACTCTCACTGATCAGAAAACATAAGTCACCCGGTGAATAGACATATGGATGATATGTCATGAGCACCAAGGTCGGAAACCAGGGCCACAGCCCGCCGAACAGTCAACGAAGAAGACGTAGACACTGAAAGGCGAAATATCAGTGTTGAAGGACTCTGCCTGGGGCAGACGTTCGGGGCCATCAATGCCGCCAGGCTCGATAACGTAGAACGCCAGCTCGGCAAGTTCCAGGAGTACTTCGATATTCTCCTCTCCTGCATTCCTCCGACCCCGGTTGAAGGGGGGGCCAGACCTCCATATTGCGGAGGAGGGGGCCCATCCACAAGAGTCCGGTGATCGAGCGCTAGTCTCTCACGGAAAGATGGATTGGGCTCGACCTCAAGCTGTTAACCGAGCACTAAGGGGAATGGATCTTGGCCCCCCAATGGCCTGGGCATCAGTTTCAAGATCATCTTGAGGGCGACGGTCTGAGGACCAACCTGGGTTACCACGGTCTCAGGAGTATAGTCGCCGTGAGCATTATGGGCACCGATCTCACCAAGTCCGGGAGGTGGATTCCCACTCCCTACCACAAGCTCGTAGGAGGGAGCCCAGACCTACTACCAGTTATATTGTCACCCCAGAGAAGGTGATGACCATGATGGAATGACGCTCGGCAAAAATGGAGGCTGCCCTCAGTCTAATGTGCAACACCGAGAGAGCCCCCGGGCTTCATACCGGAATTCAGTCTCCCTTCACTGCAAAAATCACGGAAGAGGTAGTTCCATATCGATTTTCCAACCCACCCGACAGCACAATACGATGGGACAACTGACCCGCTGGACCATCTCTCCATGTATGTTTCCCATATGGATGTACACGTTGCCACCAACGCCATTAGGTATAAGTTCTTTTCACTCGGACTAACCAGTCTTGCCAGGTTGTGGTTCAATGACCACCCACCGGCCTCGATCTCTACATTCCTCCAGCTTGAGCAGTAGTTCATGGAGAGGTTCAACCGGTCGCAATGTAGACCGAAGACCGCATCTCACCTCCTCGGCGTCAGGCAGGAGAAAAATGAGAACTTGGTCGATTACGTGCACCGATTTTGGATGGAGTTCTTCGTGTGTGAGAAAGTGTTTGATGAGGTAGCACTCAACGCCTTCATTGGTGGACTAAGGCACCGACGGCTCCTGTATGACCTAAATTCCAGGCCGGTTTTCAGCCTCCGCGAGGCACTTAACCTCGGTACCAATTTTTACAAGGCTGACCTCATCGACAAGATTACGAAAGAGAAGGAAGATCTTCTCATAAAGAAGTTCCGAGCTGACGAGGGTACGAGCCGATCTCAAGCTTCTCGAAGACTCCAAGTCGAGGGAAGGTTAGGGCCATTGCCCGACGATAAGAGGCCGCTTTTGGGTCCCCGTCAGGTCATTTATACTCACCTGACAGCCTCCATCGTAACCATCTTCATCAAGAACGCCAAAAAATGCATTTTCTCACCCGCGCCTCCCCATAGGGGGAAGCCCTTATGAGAGTTGACTGATAAGTATTGTGACATCCACAGGAGCAATGGTTATGACACCGACGAATGCTTCCAACTGAAGGAAGAAATTGAATCCCTCATCTGTAGAGGCTACCTCGAAAATTACGTCTGTCGACCTGACGAAGATCGGTCCGGCTCGAATGACCGTCATGATGGACGCCGAGGATAGCGTAGAAAACAGAGTGATAATCGGGCTCAACCTTGTAGTGAACGAGCTAGGGACGACTCCGACTTGAGAGTCGACGACGAAATCAACGCCATCCACGGCGGCTTGGGTTTCGGAGGGAAAATGTTTTCTTTTCGAAAGAGGTACGAAGGCAAGAGTAAGAAGAAAGCAAAACAGGGCGTCTATGAGGTTAACACGATAGATACGGCCTCTCATAATATAATCTCCTTCAGTGAGGCCAACCTGAGGGGGGTGCACGCTCCGCATAACGACGCCCTGGTCATTGCGGCCCTAATCAATCATTTCAAAATAGTGAGGATACTCGTCGATGGAGGTAGCTCGATGAACATTATCTTCAAGGGAGCCTTCAGTAAAATGGGTGTAGAACCAAGCTCCGTACAACTCATCAGATCCCCCATCGTCGGGTTTGGTGGCGACGTGGTTAGTTCAGTCGGCTGGGTCTCTTTGCCCATCACCGTTGGCTCCAACCCTAATGTTGCCACCGTCTGGTCCAAATTCCTTATTGTTAATAGGCCATCGTCGTACAACGCGATCATGGGCCGGCCCACTGTGGCCGCCCTGAAGGCTGTATGCTCCCCTTATCACTAGAAAATGAAATTCTCTACGGATTCGGGGGTTGGAGAATTACAAGAGAACCAAGAAACCACTTGGTCCTGTGCAAGAAGGGTCTTAGAGAAAAAATAACAATTAAAATTGGGGGCTCGAGTTGTGTACCCCGCGTCAGATGGACAGGGAGCTCGTGGTTCTCGTTGACTGGGTTGAGCCTGTTACGATCGACAATCTGCATAACGACGAGCCCATCCCGCGACCCCATGAAGATCTGGTAGATGTCCCCATTTACCTCGTTATCATAGAGAGAACGGTAAGGATTGGGGTTCGGCTAAGCCCAGAAGAAAAATCCGACTTGACCGAGCTGTTGGTAAAAAACCACAACATTTTTGCCTCGTCACACAACGAACTTCCCGGTATTGATCCAAGTGTTTTTATGCACCGGCTACACGCCAACGTTCCACATCCTCCAGTTCTCCAAAAGAGGAAGAAGTTTCACCCAAACCATCTGAAGATAATAGAAGAGGAGATGGATAAGCTCGTCAGGTCGGACGTCGTAGAAGAAGTCAAGTTCTCAAGCTGGCTTGCGAATGTCGTGCTGGCCCCGAAGGCCGACAACAAATGGAAACTTTGTGTTGACTTCAAAGGTCTAAACAAGGCCTGCCTGAAAGACTTCTTTCCACTCCCAAGGATCGACATCATAATCAATGCTATAACGGGGTACGAGTGACTCAGTTTCCTCGATGCTTATGCTGGCTACAATTAGATCCCCATGTATCGCCTGGATAAAAGAAAAACCTTATTTATCACTGACAGGGGCACCTACTGCTACAAAGTCATGCCGTTTGGCCTCCGCAACGCAGGGGCGACCTACCAGAGACTTGTCAATAAAATGTTCAAGGAAGAAATCGGGAACACGATGGAGGTGTACATCGACGACATGCTTGTGAAAAGTTTCCAGGCTGAAGATCACTTCAACCACCTCCAGGCCTGCTTCGATAAGCTCTGGGCTCACTGCATGAAGTTGAATCCAAGCAAGTGTATTTTTGGCGTGTCCGCTGGTAAGTTCCTCGGTTTCATGGTTTTCCAGCGCGGCATCAACGCAAATCCTGGCTAGATCAGCGTGGTGCTCAGTATGGCCTCTTCTCAGAATAAGAAAAAGGTCCAGATGTTGATAGGTCGATTGGTCGTCTTGAACCGGTTCATCTCTAGGTCATCCAAAAAATGCCTCCCATATTTCAAAATTCTCCGGGAGAACAAGACATTCGAATGGACCGAGGAACGTGACCGCGCCTTTGGAGAGCTAAAAAGATATATGTCATCGGCTCCCTTGCTCACTATGCCATAGAAGGGCGGAGACTTGCTCCTTTACATCGCGGCCTCTCCGACGGCCGTTAGCACCGCCTTGGTCAGGGAGGACCCCGGTGTATAGATCCCGATCTACTACTCAATCCATGTCTTAACCGACGCCGAAACGAGGTACACAAAATTTAAAAAACTGGCCTACGCCCTGCTGATCGCCTCAAGGAAGCTACACTAATATTTTCGAGCTCATACTATAGTGGTGTTGACGGACTAACCGTTGAGGCAGATTTTCCACTCCCTTGACACTTCGGGGAGGTTAATGAAGTATAGCCTGGAACTGGGCCAATTCCATATCAAGTATCGCCCTAGGACGGCAATCATGGGATAGGTCCTGGCTGACTTCATAGCTGAGCTGACCTTCCCTAAGGAGGAGCCTGTTCCTAATCAAGGTAAATCCTAGCAGACCTCTAGAAGCCTAGGACAAACCAAAATCTTGGCCGACCTTGACCCCGACGCGTGGGAGCTCTTCACCGATGGATCCTCCAATCAGAGCGGTTTGGGTGCCAGGATGGTCCTCGTGGCCCTAGAAAAGGAAGAGATCGAGTATGCCCTCAGACTTAGATTCTGAGCTACAAATAATGAGACTGAGTATAAGGCGTTATTAGCCGAGTTGCGGTTAGCCCAAGAATTTAAAGTGAGAATCCTTATTATGATGTGCGATTCCCAGCTCGTGGTCAATTAGGTCAATGGTGATTACCTCACAAAGGACCCGAGCATGGTGGCCTACCTGGAGAGGGTGAAAGACTTGACAAATAAGGTGAAAGTCATGCAAATACCTCGAAAAGAGAACAGGTATGCTAACGCCTTGGCTAACCTGGCCTCGGTGGTCAAATACACACTTAAGAGGACAATCCTCGTTGAATTCCTCACCGAGCCGAGCACAGCCTCCTCGGACGAGCCCCCGATGATATGCGTCCTGGATTTCGAGTCGATCTGGATGGACCCCATAGTGAGCTACCTCACCGACAGGACGTTTCCCATTGATTAGGCTCACTCTCGAAGAATACGGTACCTGGAAGCACAGTACGTCCTTATTGACGGGGTTCTTTACCAAAAATCCTTCTCCGATCTGTATTCCCGGTGTCTTCGACCTGAATAGGCCGACTACGTCATGAGAGAAGTCCATGAGGGGATTTGCAGAAATTACTCGGGGGGTAGGTCCCTAGTTAGGAAACTGCTCGTAACCAGGTATTACTGGCCGAAGATGCTGGAAGACGCGAGAGAATTCATGAAAATATGTGACAAGTGCCAATGATTTGTTACTTACCCTTACGTCCCCACCGACCGAGCTGGTCTTGATGTCCAGCCCGTGGCTGTTCGCCCAGTGGAGAATCCACCTCCTCGACCTATTCTCCCTAGAGACCAGCCAAAGAAAATTTTTTGTCGTCGCCATCGACTACTTTACTAAGTGGGTTGAAGTTAAGCCACTTGTAACGATCACCAAGCAAAGGATTTGAGACTTTGTATAGAAACACCTGATTTGCAGATTTGGCATACCAAGGCTATCGCCTCCGACAATGGAAAGTAGTTCGATAACAACCTGTTTGTCGAGCTATGTGCCTAGCTGAGGATCAACATGAAATTCTCCTCCCCCGGCCACCCCCAGGCCAACGGACAAGTCAAAGTCAGCAACCGAACTATCTTGCAAAATCTGAAAACCCAGTTGGACAAATCAAAGGGGTTATGGGTGGAAGACCTCTATCTTGTGCTGTAGGCTTGCCACACGACAGCCCGGACACTGACCAGTGAGACGTATTTTGCGATGACATTCGGTTCGAAAACTAGATCCCCGTGGAGGTTGGAAAACCCTCTCCTTGCATAGCCCGCCCATTCGACATAGCCGAGAATGGGGCAGATTTGGCCCTGAACCTCGATTTTCTTGAGGAAATGAGAGAAATAGCTCAGATTCATCAGGCTGCCTACCAGCAGAGGACAGCCCGATACTATAATCGCCACGTCCGTCCTCGATCTTTTGATGTTGGGGACCTTGTCCTAAGGAAGGTCACCCTAGCTACTAAGGAGCAAAATGCCGGGAAGCTATTACTGAGCTAGGAAGGTCCTTACCATGTAGTTAGCATAGCCCAGCAAGACACGTACAACTTCGAAACGGAAGAAGGGGTATCACTAAGGCACCCCTGGAACGCTGAACACCTCAAACGCTACTATCAAACTGATAACCAAAATCCATAAAACTTGACCTACATTTTGTATTTTGATCTCACAACAGTTGTAATGGAAAAGGTTGTAGTCAATAAAAAGAGAAGCATTTTCGGTTCAATAAATTTCTAGTTTTCGCAAAATAGCGCGTCTACGGATCGGGCCCTAAAGAAGATCGACAAAGCTTGGAAAAATTGAGCACGACAGATGATTTGGGGGAAAAAACAATCCCATATATTCTAGGGTAGGAAAGAGAAGCCCTCTGAGTGTCGAGAGACCGGGGTGAGCCGTCCCAAAGCCCATCTCCTTGTAAAGGTGGAACTGAGCAGCCCCTGTGCCAAAGGCCGGGGGTGGCCATGCTCCAGCCATCAACCTGGACAGAGGTAGCCCTCTAGCCTTGGGAATTATCCTGGGATAATACGAAATTGGAGGCCACACCCTGGAAGAAGATCGACAAGCTCGAAAAATCAGACTGGCTAGATCGTCTGGAGGGTAGAGTGACCTACAATTTAAGCAAAACACCAGCTAGGCGATAGAGACTGATCTTAATATCCTGCCTGACAAGACACCAAAGAAGCCCGACATCGTCTGGGGAGCAAGTGATGAAAGAGTGTCGGGCACCACTAAGTCGACCACAACAGCTCACTCAGCACAAGCTCTTCTGATCGACTAGGGGGCAAGGTGTGTGCAGATTGTCGGGCACTGGATTGGTGCTCCAGCTCGAAAAATTTATTGGGGGCAAAATAAAATTTCTTTTTCAAATATCATTGTCACTCAACCATCCAGCAAATGAAAGATACAAGAGAAGAAGGAGCAAAACAAAAATTATATTCAGATCATCAAAATGTACAAAAAAGAGTAGTGGGACTGCAGCCCATGATGTACAAGCCCGCTATCTGTTGGGCCGAACAAAAAGAAAAAAAGAAAAAGAAATAAAAAACTAAGTTAGTTGGTCACGCTGGGCTGGTGGCTAGGAGACTACTGCTCCGTACTGAACTGCTTGGCGATTGCCTCTTCTGCAATTTATTTCTCGCGGGATCCGGGAGGTCGGCTTGGCTCGACTTCCTGGATGGCCAGTTTGATGCTCAATTTGGCATCCTGCTGGAAGCGATGTCTTCGTCGGTTAACTCGAGGGTTAACTTGATATAGTCGACTTCCGGGAACTGATGGCGCAAGGAGTTGACCGCTCCCTTAAAATCGAGCCCGATCACGCTGACTGCAATGTTGTCTCGGAGCCCATTGAATTATTCGTTCTTCTTTTACAGGGCGATCGCCTTAGCTCGGGCCTCAGCTCGGGCTTTCTGAAGCTCGGCCGCTTAATCGCTCTGATCTCCTAAAGCCACGATCGGATAATGTGCTTGGATCGCCTCGACTCCTCGGCCCTCTTCTCCTCTTGCATTTGCTCGTTCTGCTCGCGCATGCGATCCATCTCGTCGGTCATCCGCTCCATCTCATTCTTGTAGTCTTTCAGGAGACGGATGTCCTCCTCCCTTACCTTAGTTAGCCCTTCGATAGTTTAGATGGCTTGGTGTAGGCAAGCACCAACCTCCAGCGAAGAGAACACCACCTACAAGGTCAACAACGCTATCATTAAAAACTTAAAAGGCTCCAAGTACTAAGCGTTTCCTAGGGAGAATAACTTACCAAAAATGCATGCCAATTTATGTTGGCACAGAGTTTGGCGTCAGTCTTGGCGGTGAATCTTGTCCTGTCCGCCGGCAGTACCATCCGTAGAGCGAATTTGGTCAGCATGCTTATATTTTGGGTGGCAGGCTCGTTGGGGAGAAGCCCGGTCCGGATGATAATCTCCCCAGCCCTCTCGTCACCACGGTGTGTCTGTTTTTTTTCTTGGACTGTGGTAGCGGGTCGGCTCTTCTTATGTTTTTCTGACGGCGCATCGGATGTCCCCACCTTCATTTTCACCTTGTCCTTTTTTACGAGGGGGGCGGGGTCTTCCTGGGCAGTCTCCTTTTGCTCAGCCCTTGCAGCAGCCGGGGTCCCGGGTCTCCTCAATATTGGGATGGGCCCTGCCTGGCTGGCCGGCCTCACCTCCTCGGTCCTCTGGCTGGCCTGAGTGCTTTGGGTAGCCTACCGTGCGTCTACACTCTTCTTCGCTCTCCAGGATATCGCAACCATGTCCATTTTTGAAAAATGAACAAATATATAATTCGATAAGCGATGAAGAAAAATAACTTAACTAAACAACCAGGACGAGCTCAAGGCACTTACTGTTTCGAGAATTTGGGTTTAGGGTCGGCGCCGGAAGAGAGGGGTCGCTCCAGAAGTAGACATCGTACAAGCACGACGTGAGTAGAGAGCCGACGTGTATAAACGGTGTCTGAAGGATCACCTCCTTCTCTTCTAGGATCTTTGGGTTGGGTTTGCGTTTCTTCGTCACTGAAAATAAAATGAGCACGTTAGAACGGAAACCGGGGTGAAGGGGAACGAGGTCCGAGCTGAAAAAGCTTACCTATATCTCCCTAGTGCCTCTGGACCGAAAAATTGAACGACGGCGTCTCGTCGGCCTCCCACCCATTACTTCCCAAGAAGAAGAACCCCGACTTCCAATCCTTAATAGAGTTAGGATAGCCCTTGAGGAACTTTCGTTGGGCTGAGAGATAGAACCAACCCTTCTCGTCGGGCATGGCCTTCGCCAAGAACAAAGTGTAGAATAGGTTGAGGGACGACGTAACTCCCTCTGCCAGGCAGATGATGTGGAACAACACGATCAGGTGGACGCTGTTGAGAGATATCTGTAACGGGCACAAGCCCAAATCCCAACAGACTTTCCTCACCCAGGGGTGGATGGAAAATCGAAGCTCGGCCTACAGTTACTGGTCATAGACCGTGATAAACCCCTCAGGTGGGTCGTATGCTTTGTTGTCCGACTCGATAGCACAAAGAACTACCGAGCAGGGGATCGCATACTTAGTACGTAGTTTACGAACCATTTTTTTGAGAGCTCGGCATCTATCCTCTAGACTAAAACGTCCGTGGGAACCTCACAGGCCAGTCGACGAGAAGTCGAGCTCACCTGTGGAAGACGCCCGGACGTTGATGGTCTGGCGACCGCAGAACTGCTGGAAGAACCCGCCTCACGCCTTGTCCTAAAAAACATGCGGGATGGACCAGCCGCAGGGAGTGCCCCTACTCCAGTCTTACCCTGAGACTCCTCGGACGAAGACGTCCACTGAATAGCGAGCTCCTGCTCACCTACCGATCCGGAGGCCGGAGAGACATTGGGGTCTGACTCCGTCGTAGACGAGCTGAGCTTCATCTGGATGCCCGAGGAGTACACCGCTATCACTTCAATTAGGGACGCAGAAGCAGAAGACATGAAGAAGAAGATGAAAAAAAGAAAAAAAGACAAGAACATGAAGAGTACCGTGATCAGGAGGTCGGGAGGAGCTTTAGCGAAAATCTGGTGAGGAAATTTGAAGAATGGGTTGCGTATTTATAGGGTGCCGAGAAGTTGAACCATCGCATCACATCGAACCCGTACCCTTGGCCACGTGTCGTGTATCCGGACAAACTGACAGTCTGGCTTCCTCGAGAAGCCAAAAGGCACGTTCGGTATGTGTCGGTCTACTAGCTTCTAAGGGATGCCAATGGGTATGCCCTATCAGGCTGCGCCACCTTGGTTCTACTGTCCCCTCTCTCCTTCAGCCCGACTGCTCGTTCCGGGAGGCTTGACCACTGAATCCTCAGCGTCTCATGTTCCATTTCCACCCTAAGGCTTGGGGGACAACTGATATGGGTAAAGTCGGGCCTCTTCCACGTGTCAACCACCATAGCTACTGATCTGCCACGTCACCAACTACCTCGTACCAGTTCGATGTATAGACAGCCCGAGGTATTCTCAGGTCAACCGATGATGAGAGATCGAAGTGCCCAAACTGATCTCCGTGTATTTGTCTTGGCCTGGCTCACTTCCCCGACAGGCCGAACCCATGTCCCTGTCATCAACAGTAATGGGCCCTAAGCCCAGGCCCATAGCTCTAATCCATCGTGCCGCCCATGCGCTTGACTACTTACCAGTAATCCGAGTTTAAGGCCTTAATCTTGTTTATACTAATCACACTTTCGCTTATAAATAAGAGGCTTCCCTAACACCTTGGAAGAAGAAAAAAACCATTTTAGAGAGATAAACCTTGCCCCAGATCAGTCAGACAGGTCGAGGTAACAGTAACTCTCCGACCTATATTTCTATCCCAAACTCTTATTCTCACACGGAGGGGACACGCCGGGAAAAACCTGGCCGTCCTTTGTGCCAGTGACAGATTGGAGTTCGGCCCGGACAACGGCCAGGAACGCAGAAAGAAAGCAAGACCCGGGCTCGAATTTAGGCCAAACCGAACCTGTCTGACCCAGCTGCAACACGTGAGGAAGTTCAGTCCTTACGCCTCTCTTACCCCTGTTTCGAGAGTGTTCGAACCATACTGTTAGTTGGACCAATTTTCGATACCAACGGTTAAAATTGACGAACTGATGGTCCAAGATGGCGTTAATGAGAAGGACAATTTTCTAATTTAATAGTAGTTAGATTAAAAATAGATTTTTTAATTAAAAATTTTAAAACTTTTTTTTTTTGTTTCCCGGGGTATTCTCGCACCACAGCCAACGGAGACTAATCTCTCGAGGTAGTATTAGACGCTAGAAGTGGGGACCTCTCCCAACAGAGCATTTTCCATACATAACTCTCAAGGATCAAACTCGGGATGTTTACTTAAAGAGTCCAAGTCCCTTCCCCTTAGACCAACTCATGTTAGTTAAAAAAAATAAAAACAAAAAATCATTAGCAGTGCAGTTGATTGTAAAAAAATTATGACGGGTATTATTTAAAAAATTAGGGGCACTAATAAAAATTAACTGAAAATATGGGGTAGTAATAAAATATTTTATTTTTTGAGAGAAGAGAGAGGGCATGTATCGCCACACAGTACTCTCCCTCCGCCCTTGCTCATTAGCATTGAAAAGAGCCTAGAGAATGGGCTACAAAAGTGGATTCGCAAAGGGAATGGGGCTTGGAACAATGTATTTCACCGTGTTTTTTTTCTATGCACTCCTTCTCTAGTACGATGGGTAGCTCGTCCGGTATCACTTCACCAATGGCGAACTCGCCATAACCACAATGTTCTCCATCGAGATTGGTAGATTGTAAGTAAACCAAAAGATCGATTTTAAAAGTCAATTTTTGGATCATTTGGAAGAGGTCTCCAAACTAGTTTTTTCATCTTCGGGTAATACCTCCATCTTCCACTTCTAGAGGTTCTTTTCTTTTGTTCTTATCCACTTTCAAGTTTTTTATATATAAGATAAAAGACAAAAATTAAATTAAAATTAAAAAAAAAAAAGAAGGTAATTTCATCTAATTCGTATAAAATTTGGATGAATTTTTTAACTGTATATATTTTTACCATATTCTGTTAATTTAAATAGAACATACTAATTTCTCATCTTAGTTAAAATATAAGGAAGTAAATGATGTTACCAAAAATTTCCGACACGTGTAACAGCTCCGCACGTGCCGAAAATCTATTCACCTTCCTCCTGTTACCTGCAAAGCCGTGAGTTCTAATGGGAGACATCGGCGTGGTGTCAGATAAGGAACCTTCGGTGTGAGAATAAGTTAATCTGGTATATGGAAAAAGTAGTAAGCAGATTGAATTGTGAAAAATAACTAGTGATATCTATTATTTTTACAGGCTCAGAGATATGTTACCATTACTTTGGAGAGGTTACCAATCCTGTGATACGTTCCTAACATATTGGAAGATAACCAATACCTCCATGATTTCAGGAGAGATCTCTGTAACAGTTGCCATTAAATATGGGTCATTACAATCAATTTGGCTCATCTCTTCAAGTGTAGGGGAGACGTTCACATTGAACTGACCTATTCGTTCCTTGGCCTTTACACTGTGGGTTTGAGTATACCAAATATGGCCCTCCTTATGGGGCTATGAGTTTTGCTCAGAGGATTGTCGAGATTAGCACCCAATTGAGTCTGTCATTCTTCGGTCCAGATAACCCATTGAGTCTATCTATTCCGGATCAAGTTTCATACCCGATCCGACCCGTTGAAGACTACATGCCTATGTCAGTTATGAGCAGGATTTTTCCCATATCATAAAGTGTATATTTTTAAAATAGAGAAGGTGAAACAATACTAAGATAAAGTAAAAGGATGATTGGTAGTTTGCCTAGGATGTTTTTTACCTGTAAATTTATTATTAAATAAGGTCCACATTTTCAAAATTATAACGTTTGATGCGGACTAACTGCAATCATAAGGACCAATGTGAATTGGAAATGTAAGTTGAAGTGCAAATTGTTGAAGAGATTCCGTAAAAAAAAAACCCAAAAGAAATAAGAACGAAGAGGGTGAAAACTTTGTCTCCATAGAAGACGACCCTCAGAAAGACAACCACAAAGTCTTTCAAAGAAGCCTTAAATGGCGTCAATCAAGGTAAGAAAGTTCAACTTGAAAAAGTTCTTTTCAACACTGAAGATGAGGATATGGGGAGCATCGATATTGACATTTAAGGCAAAATCAACCCAAACTCTTCAGATGCTTTCTTACCAAACATCTTTGTTCCAGAACATATCCTTGAAGTGATTAGAGAAAAATGGAAGGATACTTTGATCATTTGTCTGCTGAGTAGACCTACAGGGTATAAAACCCTTTTTGAGTGAGCAAAATTTCTGTGGAAAACTCATGCTGACTTCGAATTGATCGATCAAAGCTATGGCCACTTGCTAGTCAAGTTCGACAAAGTGATCGATGCACACAGGGTTCTCACTAAAGGCCCGTGGGTGATACTCAACCATTATCACATTATTTGAGAAAGTGGGAACCTAAGCCAAGGGACGCTAATGATTCAAAGACATCGATATGGATTCGATTACCAGAATTTCCAGTTGAATACTACGAGCCCTAAATTTTATACAGCATTGTCAAGGCATTGAGAAGACCCATTAAGATGGACAAGAATACAATGATTTCGGCAAGAGGTAAGTTTGCTCAGATCTGTGTGGAAATTGATCTAAACCGGATCCGAATTCCAAAATATATGTTAAAAGGTAAGAGGTATCATTTTGAATACGAATGTTTACAATTGTGGTGAGGTTAATCACCGATCTGAGATGTGTCCATTTATAAAAGAATCAAAATCCAAAAACGAAAGTTCGTCGAAGATTCCTACGAAAGCGATAACGATGGAAGGTACGACAACTCAGACTGAGAAGATTATAGCATTTGAACAATGGCTACCCAAAGGACAAGGACAAGGACATGTTAGTGAAGGAAGAACAATTGAGTCAACTCAAATGGAATCGGACGAGGCCCAGTTCGGCCCATGGCTATTGGAGAAGAGGAATATAAATTTTACAAATAAAAGGCCCAAATCAACTACGCCCAGTCTAAGAGGATCCAATTACAATTGGTGCCAATATTTGTATTTAAATAAGAACCAAAGTAATGCCAGGGGAACGAAAGCGGAGAAAAATAACCCAAACAAAACCAAACAAGCCCAACAATCCTACCAGCCCAAGCATAAGTTGCAAGGTAACTATGAAACATTTGGCCATACGCAATTGAACCCCAAAAGAAATTTAAATCTAGATCATTCATGAAGCTTAGGCAAAGACAACAATCATGGTGAAAATCTCGATAAAAGCAATTGTAAAGCTAACTTCTCCGTTGGATTTATGAGCGTGCCCAAACTTGCTCAACATACATTTGATTTTTTGAAAGATAAAACCTATAAGTTGTTAGGCATGCTCATTTGCTATTAAAATCATCTCCATATTCATCGAATTATTTACCCTTTGTTGAAGCCCATCCTACAGATAAGCCCCCAGATATAAAGACAAACCTTAGGCCAAGTTTTCTAAGTCCAACCCAAAACCTGTTTCTCAAACACCAATTCTCCAGATTTTTAGAGTAGGAGAAAGAGTTCTAGATCCGAATCAATGCATTTTTGGGACTGGAGAGAGTGAGGGTTTCATTTAGGATAATAGAAAGCGCGTGCTCACAGAATTTGTTCATAGAAATGTTTATAGGGCCTCTGGGATCTTGGGACATGAGTATCAGAAAATACAGAAGAATACTGGGTCTCCAGGAGTCGCAAGACCTCTCCATTCAACCAAGTAAGCGTTCCATGAAGATTGTTACCTGGAACCACAAGGGGGCTAGAAACGACTGATTCGATAACAATTTCAAAGATATGGTTAAATTTCATAATCCCTAATTGTTGCACTAATGGAACAAAAGTGGATTTTGAAAACACTAAAAATTTCTTTAAGAACATAGGCTTTCCTTTGGTGGCCAAAATTGACCCTCGTGGTAAATCCGGGGGTATTTGGATGATTTAAAATACGGGGAAGGTTCATGTCCAAAGTTGGAATGTTAAAGATCACATGATTCATGCCACTCACTGAAACTTGATTTTGAAGAGTGGATTTTATCTTTTGTTTATGGTAGCCCTAATTTGAGAAAGATAGATGATCATTAGAAGGAGTTAAACAATCTTTCGATCAATAATGATAAGACTTCGCTCTTAATAGGAGACTTCATTGACATTACTTCTCAAACACCCATTCTCTAGATTTCTGGATTAGGAGGAAGAGTTCTAGATATGAATCAAAGCATTTTGGGTATTGGAGAAAGAGAGGGTTATGTTCAGGATAATATAAAAGGGGTGCTCCCATAATCCGTTCATGGAAGTGTTTGCGGAGCCTCTGGGATCTTGGGACATGAGTCTGAGAAAATGTAAAAGGTTGCTGGGTCTCCAGGAATCGTAAAACCTCCTCAGTCACTAAGTAAGCGTTTAATGAAGATTATTGCTTGGAACTGCAAGGAGCTGGAAATAGCCGATTCAAAAACACTTTCAAAGATATGGTTAAAATTCAAAATCCTGAAATTGTTGCGTTGATGGAAACAAAAGTGGATTTTAAAAGTACTGAAAATTTCTTTAAAAACATGGGCTTTCATTCGGTGGCCAAAGTTAACCCTCGTGGCAAATCTGGGGTTATTTGGATGAGTTGAAATACAGAGAAGGTGTATGTCCAAAGTTGGACTGTTAAAGATCACATGATTCATGCCACTCTGGTAAAACCTGATTTTGAAGAGTCGATCTTATCTTTTGTTTATGGCAGCCCTAATCTGAGAGAGATGGAGGATTTATTGAAGGAGTTGAAAAATCTTTCGATGAACAATAATAAATCTTCACTCTTAATAGGAGACTTCAACGACATTACTAACTCCAACGAGAGAACTGGCACTAGTAGTTTAGCAAACCACTCCAAGGCCAAAATGAAGCAATTCTCTACTAATTTGAGGGATTGTGCCATGAATGACTTAGGTGCCAGTGGTCCGAAGCTTACTTGGTTCGATATAAACATAAACAGGCAAAAGATCTATAAACACCTGGACAAGGCATTGGAAAATGATGAATGGTACCATAAATTTCTTGATGCTATGGTGGAAAATCTACCACGTATGTATTCTAATCATGCTCTTGTTCTTATTCATGTTTTTGGTGTTAGGAATAGGACGATAATCAAACCTTTTTAGATTTGAAGTTATTTGGCTAACTCGCCTTAATTTTAAGGAAATGTTAGATAATTTCTAGAATTCTACAGAGGAGGGAACTCTGACTAAACTTAAATTTTGCAACCCAAACTTAGGCGATGGGATAAGGAGGTTTGTGGGAACATTTTTAAAATAAAGCGTACTATTCTTTCTAGAATTAAAGGTATTCAATCCACTCAAGAAATTTGTGGCAGCATTCATCATTTGCCAACGCCCTGTCCAGGTATTTATAGGTCTTTTGCCCGTTTCTGTTTAGGACGATAATCAAACCTTTTAGATTTGAATATATGTTGCTAACTCACCCTAATTTTAAGGAAATGTAGATAATTTTTGGAATTCTACGGAGGAGGGAACTTGGCTAAACTTAAAAATCTGGAACTCATACTTAGACAATGGAATAAGGAGGTTTTTGGGAACATTTTTAAAAGAAAGCGTAATATTCTTGCTAGAATTAAAGGTATTTAATCCACTCAGGAGAGACATTACTCGAGCATATTAAATTTAATTGAGTTGGATCTCCAAAAAGAATATAATGATATTATGATGCAAGAAAAAATCCTTTAGTTCCAAAAATCCTGAGTCCAATGGTTAAAACTGAGAAATAAAAATTCTAATTTTTTTCATATAGCCACCTCCCAAATACATAGAAGGAATAGGGTCTAGCACGCTAAAGAATTCTGATAATCAGTGAATAATTGACCCTTCCGGGCTCAAAGATTACGTGAACTCTTTCTTTAAATTATTGTTCCAAAAGGAGGCTGAAAATCCCCCATTTTCGAACATAGATATCATCCCTCCAAATATTAAATTTGAAGAGCATGATATTAGTAGAATCCCTAATATAAAAGATATTCAAAATATTATGAAATTCATGAAGGACCTAAAAGCTTAAGGCCTAAATGGCTATCAAGTTGTATTTTTTAAAAAGAACTAGAACTCCATCTCTAAAGATCTAATTGCTTTTGTGTGAGACTGTTTTCTTAAAGGAAAAATTCACCCAATAAATATTTCAACTCTTATCTCTTTAATCCCTACGGTTAAAGGACCTGAAAATATGGTTTAGACGTGTCTTTGTAAGACTACCTACAGAATTGTCATGAAAATTCTGGTGGATAGACTAAGACCTTACTTAAAGAACATAATAGGTCTTTATCAAAATAGCTTTGTTCATGGAAGGATGACCGTTGATAATATTTTTATAACCCAATAAGTAATCCATAACTTAAAAAAGTCTGAAAGCAAAAATGGTAGTATGATTATAAAAATTGACCTTGAGAAGGCTTATGACAGATTAGACTGGGACTACCCGGAGGAAACTCTTAAATCTTTTAATCTCCCCTCGAACAGCTAACCATGAGTTGTGTTAGGAATGACTCTTTTAAAAAATTTTAGAATGGTGAGCCATTAGAAGAATTCAGGTCTTCTCAAGGGCTTAGATGGGGAGATCTACTATCTCATTACCTTTTCGTTCAGTGTATGGAAAGGTTTTCCACCTTATTCTTGATTAGACCAGGAAGGGGTTATGGAAAAGGATTAAAATCAATAGAAGATGGCTTGAACTCATGCATATTTTCTATGCTGACGAACCTTATTATAGGAAAAACAACATAGAAAATGAGTTTTTTTTTTTTTTTTGTCTTTCCATTTTCTTTCATTCCTATTCTCATTTCTCATAAAAAAGAACATTAAACCAAGTAAAAGATTACTTCGTTCATGTATAGTTACTTACTTAATTGGTGGATAGGAGTATACTCTGGATCAGAATTGCAGGGAGTACTTTTTTATTGTTTCTACCCATTCAAATTGAAATGTACAATGATCCAGTAAAATAAAAAATAATTTTATTTTGGAAGGAAAAATAAGTCATTTTCTATTCTTCCGGAGTATTTCCAAAAAAGACACATTTTTTTTATGACGGGGTCTACATTGTATACCAAACCAGAAACTTCTTTCCCTTTTGGAAGTCCTCAATTGGGAGTAGAAAGGTCAAATAAAAGAATCCGTTGCTTTTTTTTTTCTTTTCTAGACCCGCTATAATAAAATTGTTTGAGCTAGGCCCGTAACTACATCATGTATATTTCAGTCCACTCACTTCACATCCTTTTGTTTTTTGTAATGAAAATTGCTTATGAGACCCTTTAGTGGCCATTGGCTTGTCTCTATACTTGAATTTCGCGACATTGGAATCAAAGGACAGTCGTAACAATCACTTCAAGTAGTGAAAAAAAGTTGTTTTGAAAAATGCTCGACCTAGTGCGAAAGCCCTACGGCGTTAGCGCATTTAACCCCCACCCCCCGCTGCACACGAACCCTCGAATGCTACATTTTCTTAGACCATCGGGAAAGAATCAGAACATGAGAGAATCTTTTGTCCACCAAGCGGGACAGTGAGTATGACCTCTAAGTGATGTTCAGTTCTCGCACAATGTTTGGGACAAAAAATTAATCTTAATAAGTCAAATTTTTTTGTGTCCCCAAATATCTGTAAGGTGGAAGCTAAAACTATTAGTCACAAACTGGGTTTCCAACTTACTGATAGCCTTGGAATATACCTAGGGGCCCGTCTTGTGCAAGGGAAGAATAGTAGAAAACTTTAGAAGTCAATAATGAAAAATAAATAAATAAAATCAGAAGAGGCTTACTTCTTGGAAATCAAAATTTTAATCCCTGGCTGGTAGGTCCCTCCTTATTAAAACTATCATTGTTGCCATCCCGAGCTATTCTATGTAAACTTCCATCTTGCCTAGGAAGACTTGTGATGATTTGGATAAAATGAACAGGAAATTCCTATGGAGAGAGGTAGAGGACGAAAAGAATTTCCATCTTTTGTGCTGGGATATCGCATACAAAGATAAAGATAAGGGTTGACTGAGAATTAGAAAAATGAGATCACTAAATAATGCTTATTTAAACAAACTTGGTTAGAACATTTGGACGAAAAATGACAACTTATGGACTCAAATATTAAAAGCTAAGTAAAACATTGAGGGAAGTCCTAATTCTTGGAAAGCTAAATCGACAGGATCCTGTCTATAGAAAGGTATTTGCAAGAATAAAAATGTTCTCTCTGGTTGTAATGGAAAGTGGGAAATGAGGTGAAAATTAATCTCTAAATTGACTGGTGGTGTGGTAAGAATCCCATTGGAATCTTCAAAACAATTGAGATTTAAAGGTTGCTGATATTATTGATGATGATAGGAATTGGTACCTCTTGCCTATTCGTCATCTCATTAGTGAGAATCTTAAATCGAAAAATTTGAGCATGAGACGTCCTTTGTTTTTCCAAGAGGATACTGCTATTTAGTCTCTTGAACAATTTGGTTTGCTTATAAATTATGCAATAAAGATAAGGATTCTGATAATGATGGAAACAGGAATTGGATTTGCAAGCTAAAAACACCTCAAAATTTCAATTTTTTTATCTGGCTCATATTTCATGATCGGCTAATGTCGAATAGCTTGCGAGTAAAGTGGTCCAATGATGTCCTGGCTATGTGTCAGAGGTGCCATGAGAAACTGTGAAACAATTGAGCACATATTGAGGACTTGTAAGAAAGCGTCCAGAATCTGGGCACATTTCCTACCTCAAAATCGACTCAAAACCCGTGCATATGTCAACTTTCTAGACTGGCTAAAGAACAAGCTATTAGGGAAGTTCTCTAACTCTTCATCATTTTATTTGTTTGTTGCTATTATCTGGGAGATTTGGAAGGATAGATTTAAGGAATCTATAAATAATATTAAACAAGAGCCTTTTACTATAGTTCGCAAGATCTATAGACTTCAAAATGATTTGATTGATAGTTTTTGTACCCAATCATTATCCCAAGATGCAGATGTTACCATTTTCTCTAATTGGAACACTCCTGTGGTAGGTTTCTTTAAATTGAACACAAATGGTTGTGCGAAAAGTCGTATAGGCACTGGAGGTTTTGGAGGGATTTTGCATGATCACCTGGGAGTCTAGTAGTTTGGGTTTCGGGGATTCATTCCAAGTTGCTACAATCTTGAAGTAGAGATTCTAGGAGTTCATAGAGGAAGACGACCATCAATGAAAGCTTCTCCAGAGTCATAGTGGAAACGAATGCTACTAAGGTAGTGAAACTTGTCCAAGAGAGATGCCCCAAAAACCACATCCTCAAATCCTGGATTGAAGATTGCATGAGATTGATAGCGTGACATAATTTCCAAACCAACACGTAAAGAGAGAAAACAACAAATGTTTAGACTTCCTTACATTCAAAGTATATGAAACCAATGACGACTTTACTTTTATTTGTACCCCACATTATGATAGAGATTTTTATTTTTATTTTTTTATATTTTGGGGAGATGAAATATCAAAAAAAAAAAAAAAAGAAGTGAAATTAAGGGCGAATACGCAATTTCCCCTTAATCTTAATGTGGGATAAACCTTGTCCAAATCCCACCGTTGAATCGAAACCACGATAGCCGTCGGATCTAATGCACTGAAGCCCCGCTAGGGTTTTAGCTCGTTTATTCAGGACCGGACTCCTCTGTTTCAGCTTCTATCTACAGAGAGAGAAATTCCCAATTTCCATAGTCTACCCGAAGATGGTGCAGCGTCTTACGTACCGCAAGCGCCATAGCTACGCCACCAAATCCAACCAGCATCGAATCGTCAAAACTCCTGGTAATTCATCCCTCCCTCCTTCTCTCTCTTTGATATATATGTATGTGTGTGTGTGTGTGTGTGTGTGTGTGTGTACGCACAGACTTCTGAAATTATTGTTTTGCAAGGATCACACTGCTGCATTTGCAATTGCATCAGAA
Source organism: Eucommia ulmoides (assembly GCA_016647705.1). Taxonomy (NCBI): domain Eukaryota; kingdom Viridiplantae; phylum Streptophyta; class Magnoliopsida; order Garryales; family Eucommiaceae; genus Eucommia; species Eucommia ulmoides. The sequence continues at coordinate 9,811,916 of CM028334.1, read as the reverse complement.
TCCGATTTGGTTCCTCTTAGCACAGTTAGTTTTAGGCTAAGCTATAATCGAAAAGCTACGAATTTCGGTTTTTGGCTTATTCCGAATCCTAGATCGTTTAACTTACAACGCATGATTGGAGAGCTAAATTACATGTTTTGCTTATTTGTTGGTACTGCTTGAAATGTAGGTGGGAAATTAGTGTACCAGAGCACAAAAAAACGAGCAAGTGGACCTAAATGTCCCGTTACTGGGAAGAGAATCCAAGGGGTAAAGTAAATCATTCTGCTTAGAAACACATAAAGCTATGAATTTTTGTTCTTTCCCTGTTTTTTCATGTACTTCTGGATCTGGATTTAGTGATCTGTTTTGATTCCTAGTGGATTTAGTGATCTGTTTATGGTGCATTTTCAGTGATATGTTTATGCAAGTTTATGGCATTCTCATTTCGTAGTTTTCATTTTCAGTGGTATTTGACGCATAATTGGTTTAACACTAAAAAGTGTTTCATAATGTGGTTTAATGATCATCTGTTGTAGGTATTTTTCGTGTTTTTCTGTCCTCGAGGCATCTACTTGAATTTCTTGAGTGCTGTTCTTGTTTCTTGTTCCCTCTGTTTTCGAACATTGAATATAGAGATATTTAAGTGAATTCAAATCTTTTGTAAATGGTAAAACAAAAAAAGAGACCTTCAATTTTGCAACATTGACTAAGGTTGTGTTTGGTCGTATGGAAATGGAGTCTCAGAGTTGGATTTAGAAATGAACACATGGAAGAATCTTAAAATTCACTTGTTCATTTCTGAATCCAATTCCAAGCTTCCAAATGCTACCTAAGGGCGTAGGTTGCTTTTGAATTTCAAAAATGTGATATCATTTATCCATTTGGTGGACAATGCAATACATGCTTTTGGATGACTGTAGACCGTAGATATATTCCTTTCTTTGGGTCTTTCAATTTCTTGTTTTCTGCAAAAAAACACGCTTTCTCTGAATTTTTGTTCTTTTAATATTTTTTAATTTTTTTTTTTTTAATTTTTAAAATACTCAAATTGTAGAACTGTTAATATTTTTTGTTTTCACTCAGGTAGCATTTGGAAGTACATAATTGCTCATTTCTAATTCCAATTCCAAGACCCTAATTTTGTTCAACCAAACACAACCTTATCTTGTTTTGATGTGTAGTTTATTTTTTGCACTGCATTTGAGACTTGAGAGCATAATTCATCATTCTATGTATTTGTTCGTCCTTTACTAAATCAAAATGTGTTGGTGTTTTTCACTTTTTCCAGATTCCCCATTTGAGACCTGCAGAGTACAAGAGGTCCAGATTGCCCAGAAATAGAAGGACTGTCAATCGTGCCTATGGCGGTGTTCTATCTGGAGGCGCTGTAAGGGAAAGGTTTGTTCTTGCAAGCATCTCTTGAACCCAAATTTGAAGTTGCTATTTTTTGTTTTATTTTGCTTTTCAAAATAAAAATAAAAATTGTACTTGATTTTAAGAGTAGATTTTGTTTTGCACCTAAAAAAGGTATTTTAAAAAATCAAAAGACGTGATTTTAATGCTTCTTTTTTGAGAAGCAAACAATAATTGGTTTTTTGTTTCTTCTATTTTTAAATATATTGGTTCTGCTGCTCTATAGGATCATCCGAGCCTTCTTGGTGGAAGAACAGAAGATTGTGAAGAAGGTTCTGAAGATCCAGAAATCAAAAGAAAAACAAGCGGCAAAGAGCTAAGATAATGATCGTGAGTTCATTGTTTCTGAAGTTAATGAGCTGTTTCGTTTTCTCGGTTTCCATTTTCCATTTGTGCCCAATTTTAATTTGGGACATCTGTTTTTCATTCAACATTAGAAAGTATTACTCTTATTTCCACAATTTTTGCATAATTTCAAATTTTGTCGGTACAGAATTGAATAGTCTCTGTTCTAACACAAATAGGACTCCTCATCATATGCACTCCATCACTCCAAGTCAGGCTTCCAAAGAAGTACTCTGTGCTGATGTGGTTGGTTGGTGATATTGTTATTCTGAATTTCTTTTTCTTTGTCCTCGAATTGAATGCCAAAATATCCGGTCTCATGGACAAAATTACCCCCAACGGATTTTCGATCTTGGCTCTGTATACAGAGTTTATGGGTCCTACATTCGTCACCGTTCTTGAAATGGTAATAGAGTTTCTTAAACTCAGTACCATGATTGAATTTAGGTTTACATCCAGAATTGATCGAAGAAGGCGTTGTGTTTGGACACAGAGTTTGCTTTTGCTTTGTAAGAAGAGAAATTCCGGAACTATTGTACCCCATAGCGCAGAGGTAATGTAGGTAGTCGGGTCGACCCATGTCGTAAACCAAACCCGGATCGGCGGCTTGATTCGGGTTCACAATTCTGCCTCCGAGATCAAATGGGTCGGCATTCTTTCGGGGGGAGGCCTTGGCGAATATCGGATAACCGTCTTGGTCCATGTTTCTTGCTGTTTGAAACCAATGTATTAGCAATATGGATACTAATCTTACATTAGTCGTTATGGTTTCAATTTCAACACAACAGTTTAAAATGTGTCACTTCAGTCGAACTCACTAGCTTTATAAGTATTTTTAGCAGAATATATAGGCAAAATTGTCATTCTTTGCTTGGTTTGTAGGAAGAGGGGGAGGATGAAGAATGAAAATCGATTTTTCTACCTTTCTACTCTTTTAAAGGTTTGTAATATGTCAATTTAGTCTGTAATTCTATTTTGAAGATAATAAGCCAAACTTCAACGGTGCATAAGTGTAAAAACTCCTAAAGAAAATGACTAGATTTTTAAGGTACTTGTGGTGACGAGGGCAGATTTTATGGCGGTGGGAGACCAATCGGGATGATTTGCTTTGAGAAGCGCCACAATCACCGACACGTGTGGGGTCGCCTGTGACGTTCCGAACATGATGGTATAACCGTTAATTTGGAAAAATTCATGGGGACTAGTGGCTGCTATGATATCTGTTCCGGGAGCTGCAATATCCGGCTGGATAGAGGCAGAGATTTGAACATTGTCTTATGTGTATGTAAATTGCCCAAATATAGCAGTAGTACCTTGAGAATTGCTGTAGCCATTGGATTGGGTCCCTTTGTTGAGAAATGGGCTATCTTTGCCGAATTGGGTCGACCCACATGAGGTTTTGATCTTCTCAATTTGACCACAGGAAAACTGCAGAAACCACCCCAATCAGTTCCACCCCCCTTAAAAAATAAATTACTAAGCAAGCCCTTGTACTTTAGTACAGTTTCTATTAAGTCCCTGAGAAAACCTTGTGGTATAAATGTAGTTGAGAATTTGTTCTCCATTTTTGTAATGTTAACGGACGCTTTAGTTAAGGGACAAGACATATAATATGAGATTTGGTCGGGATCAATTAGGGCAACACTTGTACAATGATTCTGTTACATGTTAAGTTAAACTAGGTTGTAACTCGAAAACCAACCTCAGGATGTCTATAGTGAAACAAGACTGAAAAGTGTAGGTTAAATTTAAAAACATGACAAATACAATTTTTATATTTGTTTGTCATATTGTACATAACACATTTAACCTTAATGTTAAGTTGATTTTTTATTAAAAAATTTTGACAGTCCGATTATTAAAACACCTCTGACACGTTTTGTTATAATAGTCTGCCTTTTTTTTTTTTTTTTTTTGTCAATTTTGCATATTGTAGTGGTATATAATCAACATAAACTGCATAACCACATAAGTAAAAATAAAAAATAGTTTACAAATTAAAATCCATCTTTGAAATTATTTCCATTTCCATACTATTATAATACGGAGCAGAGATGAGATCCATGTTACAAGTGTCCATTTGCATTATTTGATTCTTGTAAAGATTTGTCTCTAATTTTAATTTTTCGGCTTCAAGTTGTAACTAACGGGCATGTTGTTCGAATGCATGTTGATGTCATTTAGCTCTAGTTTCTTCAATTTTCAATATATCTTCTTGAAATTTATCAAAAATTTTTGCAGAAGCCATGTCTTTCAATGTTGTCCATGTTTTTGTTTTTGTTGTTTTTTTTCTTTTTTTTTTTTTTTTTTTTTTTTTTTTGGCATTAAGGCTTTTCTTGATTTTTCACTATGATCTCCTAAATTAATACAATTAGAACTTGCAGCGGAAGATGAAATGAGACTTACATTTGAGTGACTTTTTTGGTTTTTTCCACTATTTGATATATTCTCAGTCCGTTTGCACTCATTCTTCAATATTTCCCAACAGCGCTCGAGCATGAATGGTTTGTTGACTTCTATAATCTACAACTCCTTGCCTTAATATGCTGAAAACTCACAAAGATAATATTAATATCTAGAACATAAATCTTCTATATAAAATTTATTGCCTTGATTTGGTCAGTATGACCACTTTTATGATTTCTCTCAACTAGGCTATGAAATTCGACAAACTTGGAACCTTTCATATTTATTTCTTGCCATTGGCTTTATAATAGATGTTTGATTGTGCCCAGGATCAGCTCTATCATTCGAGTTAAATATTCTCTTCCAAAATGAATTGTGTTGTTAACCATTACCGCTGGTTAGATCTTTACTTGTGTTTAGTTAACTAGAAACAAAAAGAATATCCTCGTTAGGGATGAAATTTTTCACTTTTTGTGACTTTCTACTCACTGATCTTACTATATTTGGATTTTGGAGAATTGGTTCAACATTGTAATCAATTGATTCTTGATAATTTTACAAAAATCATCTAAAAAAAGATTAGTAAAATAATGATTAGATTCAGAATCCATCTGCTTGTGTTATATTCAACTAAATAAATTAGGTCAACTTGAATCTAAATTAAACTAAACAAAATTAGCTTATTAAATTATAAAAATAATTAGCGGTGTAAATGATTCAGTTAGGTTCAGTTTGGTACCAATGGAAAACTAAACCGAACACAAATGAGGCAAATGGTTCGGTTCGATGCATAATTTTAAGAAACCGAACCAACCTCAATCGGTTCATTCGATTTCGGTTCAAGAGTTGGGCCAATAATTTGGGCTTGGTTAAAAAAACAAAAAATGGGCCAATAATTTTCGGCTTATGGTCTGGGCCTTTTTTTTCGGGTTAAAAAATGTTTTTTTTTTTTTTAATGGACTTTGACTGTAAAGCCGTGAAGTAAAGGTTAGGAAAATTGGTTTGTTGAATGACCAAATAATCAAGAATGGATTAGGTTACAGTTTGGCTTGGTCATTTGGGCCTATTTAGTGTTGGGAGGCCGAAAAAAGGGTTCGATTCGGTTCAACTAGAACCAAAATAAATCAAAATGCGAAATAAGGTTCCTTATTTATAACTGAACCGGACCAAACCGTTTGAATATTTTATTTCTAAAATCATGTAGTTTGGTTCGGTTTACGATTTTTTCGTTTTTCCTTTTAGCCCTAACAATAACCTAATTTAAAAAATAAATTAAAACTCTAATCTCTATGTCCAAATCCCAAAAACCAATAAATTAAAACTAATTAACCCAATCCAAATAAAATTAACAAACTAATCCAACCCAACCTAAATAAATAAAATTAACTTACTAATTTAATCCAACTAAAACAAATTTAATAAAGTAAACTAATTTAAACCCAACCCAACCCAACCCAAACCTAATTAAACCAAATCAAATTAAAACAATCAATTAATGTACATGTAAAAGAAAAGGAAATAACCTAACTCTGTGTGTGTGAGAGAGAGTAAGGGACGTGTGCACTGCTATAGAGAGAGAGAGAGAGAGAGACGAGCGTGGGATCTAATTGGAGATAGGACTGTTGCTGACCGGAAAGACGGCCATTGGAGGTGAGAAGACTGTTAGATAACTCACGGCTTAGGGTTTTACCCGATTGAAATCTTCAAGAAGAAGAAGAAGATATGAGTGCCAGAGTTGTGTTTTTCGTTCATCAATTTCTTTTAGTTTATAGTATAAATTGTTTTTTTTTTTTAAATTTTTGGTTTGGTACGTTAGAGAGATCTAAGAGGTAAAAACATAGAGTTGTTTAAGGGTAAAATGAGCAATAATGAGTTATAAAAAGATATGAGGATGTGAATAAAATGTGGATTGATATGACGAGTCATATTAGAGAAATATGAAGAAAAGTTTTAGGAGTTTATAAAGGAGGAGGACCACAATATAAAAAAAAAGTTGGTAGTGGAATGAGGAAGTTCAAAAAGTCATTCGGGACAAGAAAATAGCTTATAAAGAATAACAAAAATATCGAAGTAGGGAGAGTTTGGAGAAGTATAGACATGCAAAAACGGAGACGTGAAAAGTAATTAAGAAATCAAAATTTAGGGCATATGATAATTTGTATAAAAAGTTAGATATAAAAGAGGGAAAGAAATATATATTTAAACTTACTAGGCGACGTGAACAAAAGATTAGAGATATTGGAAGTGTTAGATGCATTAAAGACACTGGTGAAAACGTACTAGTGAAGGATAGAGAGATTATGGGACGATGAAGAAATTATTTTTATAATTAATTTAATGAGAATGACGCCGAGGAATCTAAACTAGAGTTGCCTAATTTATCTTCAGATAAGATTTATACATTTCATAGAAGAATTAGGACTTCGAAAGTTAAAATAGCACTAAAGAAGATGAGAATTAGAAAAACAATAGGGCTAGATGAAATTTCTATAGAGGTGTGAAAAGTTTTGGGAGATAATGTGATAGAGTGATTGACTAGACTTTTCAATGACATTTTGAGGACTAAAAGAATGTCACACACATAAACGCCGGAATCGTGACGAACCACCACCGACGAACCCCTCTATCTCTTCCTTTCTTTCCCTCTCTCTTTCCGTTTCTTTCCCTCTCTCTTCTTCGCGATTCTTTTTCGATCCTTCTCCCGATTTCTCTCTCTCTCTCTCTCTCTCTCTATATATATATATATATATATATTACACAATCCTCCCCCTCTTTTTAGTTATGAAAAAAATTAAACCCAATTCTAAATTTTTAATGTTTATGAAAATTGCAATTTATCCCCTTCATGTTTCGTTAAAATTTTAATTAATCCCAACTTCAATTTTAATGTTTTGAAAATTGATGAATTAACCCCTCAAATTAAAATTAAATCATACTTAACACCATCACCCCTGTTATTTCCAAAATAGTTTAACATGCGACTTAAACTATGCGCATGTCAGAAAGGTCGGGGTCTTAAAGTGCAAATAGGATAGCGGCACCTTTGTGTTGCTAGTTGGATACAGGAAAGACCCAATCAACCACAACAAGAACTTGACACGGAATTATACCCCATCCGTCTCCATTTTACATAGTTGATCCCTAAGGTCTTTTAGTAGTACAAATTGCCCATCCAAACCGGGCAGACTCTTCAATTCCTTAATGTCGTCAACCTCCCTGGCTTTCTTGACAAGGAATCCCTCATAACTTATTCCAAGGATGTGGTGCACATCCTTCGAAATAATCTCTAGTTTCCTGCCATACACTGTTAGAGAACAAGAAATAAGATTAAATATTTGCACAAATCAGCTCAATAACATCAAAGGTAGTTTCCTAAAATTTATCCCAAAACCCCCCCTCTAAACCCCAATTCGACAACAGCTGCTTTTTGCAACTCAGTCAGAGACTCAATTACACCCGATATGGAATGCATAACTAGCCTCGTACCAATGGGGGTCTTCAAAGTCAAATAATTCAAATTTTAGAAATATCATATATTTATTAATCATCACAGATAAATTCATTAAAACTTGTAACTATTAACCCTAAATTTTTCATCCCAACCTTATAACATTGAACAAAAAAATTTGTCCTATTTTTCAAACCACTTCTATCTAGGACAAACGAAACTTGTAATAGACAAAATACTTGTGACAAATTGTAACATTAGTCAAATAACTTGGAACTATTAACTCTAAACTTGTAAATTAAGATGGAAAACTTCTAACCCTGCACAATGAAATTGTTAGATTCACAAAATAACTTGTAATGTGCTTCCAATGCAATTACAATTCATGAACATAGACAAATTAAACAAGTAATATTACCCAAAAAAAAAAAAAAGCAACAGCAACTTAAGTTACAAACAATTCTATAACACAATTGCTTACATCAAGTATAAATAACATACCTTATAACATTTACCTTTTACCGTTGGTGAATCACCAGAGACATTTCTTTCCTCATTTTCGTCACCATGGTTGGCGACATTGCAATTGTCCTTTGTGCTACAATATTAAAAAGATCTTAACAAGTAGTAGACACATATCAAAATAGTTGACAAACGCATTGGTTAATTTTAACATAAATACTTACATTGTACCCTTTGTTGTTGCCCCATCACCAAAGACTTTGGCTTCCTCATCCGATGCACATTTGTCGACACTGCAATCATCACTACAACATTACAAAGAGATCAACAAGTAGTAGACGCATGTCAAAATAAATACAAACGCATTGATTAATTTTAAGATAAATACTTACCTTGTACCCTTTACGACTTTCGCTTCCGCCTCCGATGCACGTTTGTCCACATTGGAATCAATATCAGTACTACATTATTGACAAGACCTCAACAAGCAGTACACACATGTCTAAATAAAATAAATACAAATGCAACAATTAGTTTTTAGAGAAATACTTATACAGATAAATTTGGCACATTAAGTTTGTGCTTCAAACATCTTTCCTTTATTTTTTTATTGTCCATCTCCTTTACTTTAATCAAAAAGAAAAATTTATCAACAAATTAAAACTACTTCACTTTATAAATATCATAAACTAATGAATGAAACAAGAAATTTAAATAGACAAATATTTAAAATCATATACCATGAACTAACAAATTGTATCACATTATTTAAACATTAATTGTCTATGAAATCAGTAAAGCGAAAGGGGGAGAAAGAAAGAAACAATCATCGGTGTCCCAACTCGGTCTAGAAATCAATTTCGAAATAAAAAACAGAATAAAAAGATTAAACAAAATTCAGTATAAATATAGATAAGCGTAAGCCATCTATTTACAAATATAGGATTTTCAAGCCATAGACGAAGACAAAGCGAGAAAGGGAAATAGAAAAAGCAAATATGATGTTCTTCACGAGAGAGAATGATGTTCTTGAAAATAAAAACACTAGACCACGGGGAGGAAGATTGAGAGCAAGAACTATAGACCAGCAGAAGCCACCACCACGCCAAGAGAGAGAGAGAGAGTAAAGGGAAGTTGAGAAGATGAAAGAATAGTGCATTAAAGAAGCGCGGAATAGACAAATCGGCTAGAGAAGGTAAGCTACTGGTAATTATTTTTTTCTAAGGTGTTTTTGGGTATTTTAGGGTGATTTTGACTTTTGGAGAAATGGAGGGCTGAGATTTAATCTCAGCCCATCCAATGATCCAGGTTTTTTTGGCTGTAATCCATACGGCCAAAACCGAAATTGTATTGTTCTCCTAAAAAACTATATTAAAACATCTATTAATTCATCACCGCTAACAATTAAATACACTTTTTGAGTTTATATAGATTTGACTTTTGAAGCCCACACATAAATACCTCACACTGTCATGGTCAACACTTCACACCTCTATCTTCACACTACATTCATCGTGACCCATAACGAAGCCCTTACGATCTCGACACGTGTCAGGCTTCACGTGAACTAGACGCGATCCCGAAGCCTCAACTCAATCTTTATATATATACATATAAAATATCTATATCTGAATGTGGACAGGTGTCAACAAAGTATTGCAATGAAAATAAAGCCATTAAAGGTCCAGTGGGCCCAGGCCCATAATAGAGCAAATAAAAATACCTCTTTCGGGGGTGGTGGGGCTCCGATCTGCAACTACCGAGCCCAATCACTATCGCACTCAGTCGGCTGTGACTCGTTACGTGTCAATATCTTAATTCAATTGTTCCACCAAGTGGTTCGACAACCGCCGTACATGTGTCCCCATTGCCACGTGTCGTTGAATGGGTCCCGCTATATGACGTAGTGAATTGAAAAAATCATGGGATGAGCTGCCAGGTGGTGGCCTACATCCCTTTCACCTTAAATTGTTTGATTTGCTATTTTATTTTTGTTAATTTCTATTAATAATGCTTTTAAAGAAGAAATGAATAACTGATTTTGAAGAAAATTATTAAATAATGTTTATATATATATATATATATATATTTATTTATTTATTTTTTTGTGATATTTGAGGGTCGTGGGTGGGTTGTGGTTCACGGCGGCGACAACGACGGTCCCAATGATGATCCGACAATGGAAATTATTTGTGATATTTAGTTGTTCAGATACATACTTTGGTATCTGAATATTGAATATCTTTCAGCTCATATAACTCTCTAAGTTTGAGTTCCTATATAAAAATAAATAAATGTACTCTCGAGTGAGTCTGTTAGCGTTGCATTTCCTATGTGCGAGTAAGTTGAATGTTTTGAGAAAATTCTGACGGAGTTAGCTAGAAAAATAGAGCATACCTGGTTAGACCCCCTATGCGTGACAAGTATTCCTCGAATCTTGGAATATCACCACTAATGTAATGATAATTATGGAACTAGGAGTTGACGAACCATTACTTAGGGACCATAACAACTATTTCCTTAATAAGTAGAAAATGTTACAACTGTTCCCGAATAGGATTAGTGAAGGTAATCCCACTCGGGATATTAGCCATGACCAGGGTGAAGAGTCGAGGCCGAAAGACCCGCTTTCACTGGTCAGGTTGATGTTCTGGTCGACTTATCCTAAGGTATGTTGATCAACTCGGGATTTGTTATAGTTTTTGTGCCTACCACTTAAATAAAAAAGAGAAATTTTTAAATATAGTGTAAAATAGTACGTAAATTTTATTTAGCACTATGATTTTTATTTTAAATTTGTTCCACATATGCCTATTTTTTTTTTTATTTTTTTTTTAATTAAAACTAATTATAAATATATCTGTATTCATTGCAAAAGAGGTGGTGACGTTTTCTACAGCAATTCTATATCTCGAGCCCACCCTACAAGTCTTTTACATAAATGGTGCAATTGTAAGTTGCGCAAATTGTCAACAAATTGTTTACTCAAGAATTTTTTTTTTTTTGGTTTATTTATTTATTATTTTTTTTTTTTTTTGTAAGATAAATTATTATTTGTAAAAAAACAAAAAAACAAATACCGAGTCAAAACATGTAGGGCCTGTTTAGTAACTGTTTCCATCTTATCCCATCCCAGTGGGATGAAATTGAATGGAATGTGATGAAAATTTTGATTTTTTATTGGGAGCAGAATCGCGTTTGGTAATGACAATTTTTTTTTGTTCTGAGAATAGAATTGCATTTGGTAACGATTTTATCCTAAAAATCAAGAACAAATCTTAAACCCCAATTAAAAAATCATTAAGCAATCGAACACTAAACCACAATCAAGAAATCGTCAAATAATTAAACCCTAAATTACAATCAAAATCGAAATCCTAAACCCCAATTGAAATTGAAATCATAAACCCCAATCAAAATTGAAATCGAAATCTTAAACCCCAATTGAAATCGAAATTGAAATTCTAAACCCCAATCGATATCAAAGTCAATTACAGCTCGAAATTAAAACCCTAATTTCAATTTCGATTCTGAAATGGACAGATGAAGCAGATGAGGACATACGAAGAAGACGATGGCCATGGACAGACGAAGAAGATGATGGCCATGACCATGAAATCGAAGAAGACGATGACCACGAAATCAATTGGCCATGGCGACAAGGACAACGAAGTCGACGGCGAGGAGGAGGAGGATAGACAAGGAGGAGGAGGACGGATGACGAGAAGGAAGAGGGCGACGACGAACCGGAAGCACACGAAGAACATGTTGAAGAAGAAGAAGAAAAATGAAGAAAAAAAAACGGCTTACAAGAGTTGAAAGTCAGACTTTATTAACAGTTTTGTTAATATCTTCCGTGTCATTTTTTTAGTTTAGGAATGAGATGGAAATTATGAGAAACAAAAAAAAATTGTTTTTCACTTTTAAAAAAAATAAATGAGAATCATTCTTGGTTTTTGAGATAGGAATGAGAACGGAAACAGTTTTACCAAACGTTATACTAAAATAGAAATTCCAAAAATTTGATAATGAAATGAATTTTTTTTGAGAAGGGAATGACTAGCAAATATTAATGTAATTACTAACTTGCAAACATAATGTGCACTTGATAAATAGTTCTAGAAGATGGTGTCGTGTGAATACTATGTTCTAATATAAGATTTCAAGAAAAAAAAAAAAGTAGTTGGGTTTAAGTTACTATAGGGATTGACAATACATGCTTCAAGTTATGAAGCATATGGAAATGAATGAATCACGATTAGGCGAATGAGTTCACGACACGTCCCATGAAGATAAAATGACATTTTAATTCATATAGTTTGAAAATTTAATTTGACTATATATAGATTTTTTTTTTTTTCTCTTTTTTTATCTAGGATATTTACATAGATATTTTATTTTACTAATTCTAATTACATTTTATTGAATAGAAATATTCAAATATGACTATAAGTTATATTACGATTAACTAAAATCGAATAAAAAAAACTAAAATTAATTAATTATTTAAAAATAACCTATCAAATTTAAATATTAAAATTTTATTGAATCCGAAAGATTTTTCCTATAACAAAAAAAAAAAAAACTTGTTAACACTCCACAATGAAACTATTATAATCTTGGTCAGCAACTTGCTTGTCTTTTATTTATTAATTGTGACCTGATAGTGCGAAATCTAAGTTTCGTATCTGAAATTGGAGAGGTGCCAATGCAATTTTGCTTAGTATTTTTCCATTCAGGATTTTAATCAGGTGATGGAAAGCAGGTAGTTCAACAATGAAGTCGTTGTTTATTTAAATACTATGTGCAGATTCTTGGTTTTACATTCTTTAAATATGGTGCTTTTGTTATGAATTAGAAAAGCTCGTTGCGAATATTTTGGGCACCATTTATTCAACTTTTTTTTTTTTTATTCTTTTATTTAAAGGCGTTCAATTGTTTCTTTTAATTCCTTTTGCATGACATTGCCTTTCGTATGTTTGTTTTGAATATCAAGAATTTTGTACAATGTTATTAATAATTTTGACTCCTTGTATTTTTATGCATATTTTTTTTGATAATATAGTTTATCTGGATGAAGAATAAATTTCGGTGGGTTAAGATCGCCGAAAATATGATATGCTTCTTGTTGGATGTAGCGGAGCATTAAAGTTTAGAAATATAATAGTGTTGATTATCAGTTGTGAGAAGTTTATTATTTTGTGAATCTTGTTTTGGTTTCTTTTTGATTTAGGATAACCATAACAAGGTTGGCTTTATTTTTTGCTAATACTTTGGTTGATCTTCTTTTTAGTTTAGGGTTCAACCAAAATAAATATGTTAATAATTTTTTAATATTACATCTTATTATATTAATGGACATATCTTATTAATTATTTATTAGCATGTGAATTTTGTGTAATTTGAGTTATTTATGCATTTTTAATTGTGATGGATTTGTAGTGTTTATTGCTTGAATTTAGAGTACTTTGTTATTTTAAATTAAAAAAATAAATAATTTGGATGATTGTTGAGACACTCAAAATTGTCTCATAAACTAAAAAAAAAAAGATTTATTGAGACATTAAAACGTGCCCTATGAGTAAATTATTAGGGCATAATTTAGTGCCCTAATATATTTAATCTGAAAAATATAAAATGATGTAACACCAGTTTATAGTGCCTTAAAAAGGTATTTTATACAACACCTATTTTTGCCTTCACAAGTGTAAACTAAAAGGACAAATTTTGGTGTCCTAATTAATTACCTACTGGGTGAATGTTAATAAGGCACAAGTACGAGATGCCCCAAAACTCAAGTGTCACAATAATTTTTCCATCGCTACACTTTATTCTATTCTAAAAAACCAATTCTGTTGTAGTGGTGGTGGGGCGACAGAATCGAGCGTGGCGGCGGCGATGACAATGGATGGAGGTGATGAAACAAATGTTGTGGCGGCGAACAAAGCACATGCGATGGGGTGGCGGCGGCAATGATGTGTTTTTAGGTTAGATTTGGTTAGATCAAGGCCAAATCTAACCAAATCTAGCCTAGATCCGCTTGAGATCTGTCGTTCAAAGATGGAGATGACCAAAAGCAGATGACAGTGGTGAAAATTGGAGATGATGTTCACGAGTAGGTGATGAATCGAAGTGGCAGTCACCAAAAATCGAAGATTGTGGCGGCAAAGAAAACAAAAGCGATGGCGGCGATGGATGGAGAAAACAAAAACAAATTTGGTGGCAACGAAGGAAGTGGAGGCGCTGGTGATGACGATGACATTGTGGGGGCAACAACTGAAGCAACCTAGTGGCGGCGATAGAATCGTTGTAGCGGTGACGATGGAGTATTGCAGCTCATACATACGTTCACACACACTCATAGAGAGATAGAGATAGAATCTTTAGGTTGAAAATAAACGAAGAAGCGAACGGGTAATTTGATGGGTAAATTTGACATTAAAAAAATGCACCACATCGATTTTTAAATTATAGACAACTAGGAATTCCCCATGCCTAAATGCACTATATCGATTTTTAAATTTATAAATGTAAAAAAAATAATACATATTTAAAAATTAGTTAATAAAATACATATATAAAACTTAAATGGTACAAAGTATTATTAGATTAAACTGTTTTAAAGTGGAAGCGTCAAATTTTTAAACGAGAATTTTCTTCCCAAATATTTTATCTAAGTGTAAAGAAGTTTGAAATTAGTGAATTAAATGGTGGTTCAAATTCAATATCAGTTATTCATATTTTAAATTTAAATCTACATCGTTAAAATGTTTTTCCATCTTGAGTTATCAATAAATGTTTTATTTAGTGAGTTCTTTAAAAGTTGTTTCGTAAACATATGGAGAAAAATTCTTATATTTTGTATGAATCCATAAATCCCAAACCTTGCATCTGCCACCGACCACATATAAATATGTTCCCATCAACACAAAGAGATATAAATATTCAAAAACAATAATAAAATTTAATTATTATGATAAATATAATTTTTTTTTTTTTTAATGAAAAACTAAAAGTTAAAAGCCCAAATAAAGCCAATATTTTCATCTTAAATCAATTTGGATTGTAGCATACCCATTACCATCTCTATAACCATTTTCACATTCAAGACCCATTTTTTCAAACGAATTGAGATTTGGGAAAATGGTCCAAAACCATGTCGTCATCATTACATAAATGGACAAAAAGTTAGTTTAGCCGACGTTTTATTACAACTCCGTCGTTTTCTACAACACAGTAAACACTTTCGTCCACTAGTACATACGCGAACACAAATTCATCACAAAATATTTTTTTTATTCATCTGAAAAAAAAATTATATTTTCTTATTCTCACATGTTATAAAAGTTCAACACTATACTCGCATGAGATCATAATACAAATGCGACACCCAAATTTTATTGACTGACTGACTACGTACCCAATTCATGTACTGAAAAATGACATGGAAAATTATTTGTCATCATATAGCTTCGTAGATTGTGAAGAAACTTGCATACTCAAACTATGGATAAACGATGATAAAAGATTTTTTTTTTTCTCGGTGTGTAGACCATGTTGTGAAAATGGAGGAGCTTAAAATCATCAAGTCTTCCCTTGAAGATATGACGGATATGATCCTTGCAAAGATGGATATGAGGGCTTTGAGTGAGACCCGTAGTTTGTTGTTTTCTCTATTTTCTTTCTTGAACCAAAAAAATTAATATTTGTAAATTAATTTTTCAATATTAATATCTATAATCATCTCCACAAGTGTCGATCACGTTAGCCTGTGGAATAGATTGACGTTTCTAGAATTTCCGAACTCGAGCAATATGTCCACTTTTACCAAAGACAAAACATCTACCAAATTGATTTTGTGAAGGGAGTACTTGGTTCAATACCTTTGTGATAAAATGATTGTTCTCTTCATATGTCATAAGAGCATCTTGACCTCTAGCTTCCTTTTCCACACAGATTTTTGTAATTAACGTCTCGAGTGATGTCTCATTTTGCTTGTGATGCATAAATTTTTAAAACTCTTTCTATGACGGTGCAAATTTATATTAGAATTTTTGGTTACTTTAATTGATTAATTAATGTGAGATTCATTAACTACATTAATCGAGTTAGTATTCCATTGCGTTCCTCATCGTTTGGGGATCAATGTAGTATATTTATTTGTCAAAAATGATTAAGTTTTGAATGAGAATTTAATGCTCAAAGTAACCACTTGAGATTAGTTGAAGATTAAAATGGATAAGCAATAGGGGAGTGTATTGTCTCCTATGTAAATTTCTAAATTATATTTTCATATTAAAATGTGAAAAGAAAAGATTTATTAAAATGAATTATTTTATAACGTTAAATAGATCGAGTAAATTTTTAAAAGTGGGAAGTGATTTTTATTTATTATACTACTATGCATTAGTGGGATCCCGACAGAAAGGCGTGTCCTGCGGGATGTTGTTGGTCCTAATAGGAAAGCATGTCCTATAAGACGTTGTATTGTGACCTGACAGGAGGGCAAGTCCTGCAGGTGGTGGTGGTTGTTGTTATTATTATTGACGATGATGATTATCATCATGATATGGTGGTTTATATCACGTGTTGGCTCTTATCATTGAAGATATTGAATGGCCTTGACACTTATGACAATCTTAGATTGCATAATTGTACATGTTACAACACTTTTATAACTCTCAATTGTGTAGTGAAACGATCCTATGGTTAGTTGAAAAATATGTGTGTAGTATTTTATTATATATATCAAAATAATTTGATTAGTTAATTTAAATGCATTGTTTTATTGAAGATTATTTAGGCTCAGTGTGCAGTTATATTTATATTATGTTTTGAAAAATGGTATTTGATAATTATGTTTGATCCATATTTGTTTTATATTATGAAAATAGCACACCGATAAAATATTTGATCTTAAGTACTCCAAGTAAAGACGAGTCTGCTACTACTCCACCGTCTCAAACCTTTTTTCCCCATTTTTTTTAACATTAACCTTACCTAATCCACCGACTAATGTTGACAGGGATGAGGTGATTTCTGTTTTAATTACATATATCACCCTAAGAAAAAATTATAAATATTTATTCAATCCCTAAAATTTCTTTAAAGTAGAATTTTAAATTGCATATTAATCCCTAATTTTTTTTAAGTCAAATCAAAACTAACCTATTATTTCCCAAGGTTTATAAAACCAAAATTTTAAATATCATAACACTTATAATTTTTAATGTGAAATTTAAATAAAACATTAGACCCAAATATTTTATAAATGTTTTAAAATACAATTAAAAATATATGCATGCAGAAAATCAGGTCTTACAACATCATAACTTCATATCACTATCAAAGCACAAAGCATATAGAATTTTGTGAAAGTTCAACCACACTTTTAGTTCGCCGAAATTTTTGGTTTCAAGTGCTTATACCAAAAATTAAAGATTGTTGTACTCTGGAAGTCAGACGTCTATTCAACCATTAACACTAGTGTAGGAGCGCGAATCTACTTTAAGGATATAGAGTCAAACTCTTGCCACGAACTATTTCGTTATTACTTATTGTTTAAATATCCGGGTACGTTTTTATTTAAAGTTTGATTCGCTATTTTGTTATGTAAACGTTCACGCATTCTGTCTCTCCTACCTCTTCTGTTACTGCTACATAAACGTTTACTTCATTTCTTTATTATTGCCTTTGTTTCTATTACTTAAATGCTCACGTCACATTTTTGGTTATATACACACTTTAAAATCTTTCATAGAAATTTCTTATTTTGATTTTACTTCCCATATATGATTAATCAATGTTTACGTTAATATTATTTAACTATTATTAGTTTTATTCCATAATTATTTAAGTATTTATTTTAAAATTTTGTTAATTATCTCCAACAATTTATAAAGAGAAAAATATCTCAAATGGATTGAGTTTTACTAATGGTGGATGTAACAATATATACAACCAAGATGTCAATCTTGATCCTAACATTATACTACCAGAATTAATCTAGATCCTAGCATTGTGTTATCAAAATCAATTACAATTAATCATAATAAACAAATTAAGGTAACTATCCCTATAATTATGTGTATGAGAACAAGTCAATGGTATGCCACATATGGGAATAAAAGATCCTCCAATACTCCCCCTCAAGTTGGAGCATGGAGAGTGGAAATACCCAACTTGATCAACAATTGATGAAACCGATCATGTCCAAGTGCTTTAGTGAATATGTCCGCCAATTGGGTCTGGGAAGAAATTGGGTGAGGAATAATAGTTTGTGACTGAATGTGTTGCTGGATAAAATGACAATTTATTTCAATGTGCTTCGTTCATTCATGAAAAATTGGGTTAGATGCAATGTGAATAGCAACCCGATTGTCACAAAATAAGGGGATCGGAATGGCGTATGTCACCTGAAGATCCCGTGAAAGTCGTATTTGCCAAATGACCTCGCTAGTAGTGGTGGCCATGGCTTGGTATTCACCTTCAAGAGAAGAACGGGAAACCACTATTTGTTTCTTGGATCGCCACGAGATGAAAAAAGAACCTAGAAAAATAATGTAACCAGTAGTAGATCTATGTGTCATTGGACAACCAACCCAATCTGCATCACAATATGCTTGCAATGACAATGAACTATCTGAAAAAAGCAAGATACATTGTCTTGGGGTTCATTTGAGATAATGTAACACCCTATGAACAACAACAAGATATGGTTATCATGGTGTATGCATGAACTAGTTAAGAATATGCACTGTATAGCTAATGTCTGGATGAGTGATAGTGAGACAAAGTAACCGACCTACTAGGCAATGATATTGCCCAGGGTTAATAAAAACTTCCCTAGAGTCGAGTGAAAGTTTGTGTTGTTGCTTCATGGGAAATAAATCCGCCTTGCATCCTGTGAGACCACTCTCAGCTAATATATCAAGAACATACTTGCATTGGCTTAATGCGATCCCAGCTGTGGAATGTACCACTTCAATTGCAAGGAAATACTTGAGTCTGCCAAGAACCTTGATGTGAAATTTCTTATCCAGGTAGTGTTTTAGTTTAGAAATTCGGGTGGAGTCTGTTCCTGTGACTATGACATCATCAATATAGATAAGAACCGCAACAAAAGATCATTCACGAGATAAGATAAACAAAGAGTGATCTGCAACTGATTGCTAAAAACTAATTGCAAGAAAGGAAGTAGTGAATTTGTGATACCAATTTTGAGATGCTTGACGAAGTCCATATAGGGATTTCTATAATTAGCATAACCGCTACTTTTCCTGTTTGGGAAACCCCCTACGAGATTTTCATATAAACTTCTTCGTCTAAGTCACCATACAAGAAGGCGTTATTCACGTCCAATTAGTGTAACTCCTAGTGCTTAATTGAAGCAACCTCCAACAAACAACGTATTGTGACTAATTTGGCGACTGGGGCAAAAGTCTCATGGAAATCAACACTGTCAATCTGAGTGTAACCTTTGGCGACAAGATGCACCTTGTAACGCTCGATGCTCCCATCTGGCCGATATTTGACTTTATAAACCCATTTAGAATCAATAGGCCTTTTTCTAGGTTGCAATGGTTGCAAAATCCAAGTGTGATTTGCTTCTAAAGAGAAAATTTCTTTGGCCATGATATCCCTCCAATGCGTATGTTTGACAGCCTGAAAGAATTATTGCGACTTATTAGTGGTCGAGATGGCCATAAAGAAAGTAGTGTGCATGGGAGAAAATTTGGAATAGGAAATAGAATGAGATATGGGATGTACCGTCGAGGTGAAGAAGGAAATGATGAAATCTGTATGACGCTTGTACGAGCGAAGAAGGAGGACATAACATAATTATAGGCAGCTAAAGATGGAGAAACCTGCCCGTCTTTTTCCAGGAAGAATTGGAACTACTGAAACATTGCTATCTAGCGCATTAACCAAGTCAAGACCAATTGGATTAGGAGATGAGGCCGCATTTGCTGATAAATCAAATCTAGTGGACTCGGACCTAGCCGAGGTAGCTGGAAAGGACTTATGTGGAGATTTTGAGAGTGCAAACGTAGGTGTAGTAGATCCATGCACAATTGCTGGTAATATGGGTTTAACTTCTATAGGTTCACGCGTGTTGGGCATGGGCTTAATTAGTTTATCAGATGATCTAATACCTATCGACAACTCACCATGTTCAAAGTCAGTGTTATTGAGCGTTGCTGAAGTAAATGGACTATCCAATGAAGTAGTCTGACCAAAATCAGTTTACTAAACAGTATCTGCTGATGGAGAGTTGGTAAGGGAAAACACATCTTCCAAAAAGTCAACACCACATGAAACGTAAATCATTTTTTCTTCAAGGTCATAGATTTTGTATCCCTTTTTTTTCACAAGGATATCCTACAAAGACACACGGTTTGGCACGTGGAGCAAACTTGTCATGCGACCTTTTATTCACATGTCCATAGGAGAGGCATCTGAAACTTCTCAAGTGATCATATGTCAAAATCTTCCTAATTAGAACCTTATACGGGTTTGATTTTGTAGGACCGAGAGCGGCATATAGTTGATCAAGTATGCAAAAGTAAGAACTCATTCATCCCAAAATGCAATGGAAAAATTTGCTTGGAATCACAATACACGTGTAACTTCTTGAAGGTGCCTATGCTTGCGCTTTACAACTCCATTCTGTTGTTGTGTATCGGTACAACTAGTTTGATGTTCTATGCCATGATCAAAATAACGAGTATTTAAATCATCTCGAGTAATTTCTACTTCATTGTACGTTCGCAGAAGTTTAACTCGTGTGTTAAACTGTGTGTGGACCCAATTAAAAAATTGCAATAGATACATCTTGGTTTGTGACTTGTATTTCATGAGAAAGACCCATGTTACTCGACTGAAATCATCCACTATCGTTAGAAGTAATGACAACCATAAAATGATTTCATTTTGTATGGGCCCCAAATGTCACAATTAAGTAAATCAAAAGTATGCATAAACTTATTCATACTGATAGGAAAAGGTGATTGTGTTTGTTTTGCCTTTAATAAGCATTACAAGCCGGAGTCTTCTTACAATCAAAAGAAACATCTATACTTGGAACCAGAGAGATTCAATGCAAAGGTAGGTGCCCCAAGCGATGATGCCACAAAGTTTTAGTAACTGAATTGTTTATCGCTAATGCGTTCACCTATCCCATCAGCTCTAAGTAGTAAATGCCATTAGGCTCTCTACCCATTCCAATCAGCCTCCTCAAGTGTAAGTCCTGAATCACAAAAAATCCCAACCAAAAGGTTAGCATACAATTCAAATCATGCTTGAGTTTATTAATAGACAGTAAATTGAAACAAAAATCAAGGACCGCAAGAACTCGTTGAAGAATTAATCTTTTCCCAACAACAACTCAGCCCAAAACATGGACTACTACTATTTTTCCATTAGAAATCTGTATTAGAGGTATATGAAGTTGAGATTCTTCAAGAAATTGGAGGCTTCCATGTTCTCTGTTGCATTACCCGCTGAAGCTCCATGTCTACCTAGCAAAGTCAGCATCTATTGATATTGTTCAACAGTCATGCTTGGAATTAGAGATCCCACATCATCTATGGTTGTGGCAAAAGCGACACCTGAAGATGCACGTGTTATGACACTTTTATCCCACTGATTTCCATGTGATCGCGGCTGATTGCCACTACAATCTCCTTGTAAACTGATTTGTTTGTCAATCCCCTTACCAGGTTTACACTAGTCTAGTGGGTACCCGATCACCTTGTAACAATATTCTTGGTTGTGGTTCGACTTTCCACATTGTACGCAATGTGGGAATTGATTACAATATTCATCGTCGTTCTTTTTCGGTCAAGATTCATTTCATTTGGTCAACAAGCAATAACTTTAATAACAGGGGCATAATTCGCAATGCCTAAACATTGTTTCTCCTCCTGTATAGCAATGGCTTAAGCCCTTTTGAGATTCAGCAACAAATTTATGCTTCATCCAATCCCATTAAAAATCGAAGACATTCTCCTCCTCATGCATGACCTGTATCTTCTTTTCTACACCACAAGCACATCCACATGTGTGTATTGGTGCTGGAATAAGGCCATGTAGCTTGTTCCAAACGACTTTTAGTTTGTCGTAATAGGACACGACCGATGACTTCTCTTGATGTAAAATGGCTATGGCTTTCTTAAACTCGTAAACTCTATGAGCTATTCCTTGAGTAAACCTTTCTTCTAAATCTCTCCATATTTCTGCTGCAGTTTCAACATAAACTGTATTGTTTTGATAGAGTGTCTTGGTTCTATCTTATTTCTACAATGAGAAAATTTGGTTTTCATGAGAGGATTATTGACATGGTGTGGAGGCTGATTTTAAATTGTTTTTTTCATTGATTATAAATGGTAGTTCTTGTGGCTTCTTTCAATCTAAAAGAGGATTAAGGCAGGGTGATCCTTTATCTCCTCTTCTCTTTATCATGATGGTAGAAACGTTTTCCAGAGGCCTCAAAGCTCTTGTTCAAAATAACTCCATTCTTTCATATTCTTAGCCTAAATCGTCTTTGCCTATTTCCCATCTTGTTTTTGCCTGATGATATGATTATTTTTGTCAATGGTGCTAAAGCCTCTTTTACCAAGCTTCTTGATTTTCTCTATTTTTATCAAGCCAATTCAGGGCAGCTCATTAACTACTCCAAAAGTAGTTTCATTCCTTCTCCACATATTACTACAAAGAAGCTATTTTGGCTAGCCTCTAAATTAGGTTTTATCAAGAGCTTTCTCCCAATGAAATACTTGGGATGTCCTATTTTTTCAAGTAAGAAAAAGGCTATCTTACTTGATCATTTGGTTGCTAAAATCAGACATAGGCTGCAAGGCTGGCAGGCTAAGTTGCTTTCTAGTGGATGTAGATTGGTGTTGATCAAACATGTTTTGATTTCTCAAACAATTTTCTTGTTCATGACTCTCTTTCCTCCAGTCAAAGTCATCAAGACTTTAGAAAGCATGTTCTCAAATTTTTTCTGGAATGGGAAACACTATTGGAAATCTTGGAAGGCTATGTGCTTACCTATTGATGAAGAAGGTTTGGGATTAAGGCAACTTAAAGATATGATTTTGGATTTTAAAGCAAAATTATGGTGGAATTTCAGACATGGAAACTCTATGTGGGCTAATTTCATGAAGTTGAAGTATGGCAGCAAAAAGCAAGCTTACTTTTGCAGGATCACTTCCCATCAGAGTTTGGGATGGAAGAATATGGTTGAGGGAAAGACTTTAGCTGAGGATTTCATCTTTTTCTAAGTTGGTAAGGGTGATGTTTCTCTTTGGTCGGATCAATGGCTCATCAATTTTCCCCTTGGTAAAATCATGATGGTGCATGATCAATATGCCTCTTTGCAAGTTAAAGATTTGTTCAATGAGGATGGGCCTTGGAATTGGAATAGTTTGGAGCTTATTCTCCTTAGTTTTAAATCCAATGTTTTGCAAATGCATAAACTTCCTATAGTGGAGAAGGATAGAATGTGCTAGTTACCTACATCTTCTGGTTTGTTCACAGTTTCTTCTGCTTGGCAAGTTCCCAAGCAGTGTTTTGAAGCTCCTTATTATTTTAAATTCATTTGGCATCCATCTATACCTCTTAAGTCCTCTATATTCATGTGGAAGGTGCTCAAAGGCATTGTGCCTTTTGATTCTAAAATTCAATCTTTGGGGGTTTAGTTGCCTTCTATTTGTGCTTGCTGTGGTAATGCTGCTGATTCTCAGGATCATGTGCTGTCTTCATGCATTTTTGCTCAAAGAGTGTGGGATTATTTTGGAAATGCTTTTCATGATGGTTCATTATTATCTAGATTGTTAAGATGGTGGCAAAACAAATACATTAATGTTGGTTTGCCTGTTATGATATGCTGGGAGCTTTGGAAATGTTTATGTCAAGCAAAATTTGATCAAGTTGCTCCTTATTTTCCTGCTATGCTTAGAAGAATTGAGTTTATCATTCATGCCAAGTCTGTTAAAAAGCCTTCATCTTCTCAGTTTGTGATGCTCAAATGGATCAAGCCTGCCTTTGGTTACTTGAAGCTTAATTCAAATGGTAGTTCTATAGGCAATCCAAGCTCTTCTGGTACAAGGGGTATTATCAAAAATTATAATGGTCAGCTTTGCTATGCTTTTGCTACTCCTTTAGGCTTCCAATCAAATCTGTTTGCTGAAGTATTTGCTTTTTAGTGAGGGCTTATATATTTTATTGAGCAAAATTGGCTGATGACTATTTTGGAAGTTGATAGTAAGATTTTGGTTGATATGGTTCTGCATAAGGCTACAATCCCTTGGAAAGTTTATCCCTATATTACTGAAATCATCTTTTTGAGAAGTAAGGGTGATTTTCCTATTCAGCATATTTTTAGAGAAGTCAATGGTGTTTCTAATGGGTTGTCCTAATATGCTAGTGCAGGAAATTCTCTTATTTCTTCAGAATTTGCTAATTTACCTCATTTTGTTAGAGGTTGTTTAAAACTTGATGCTTATGATTTTTCTAGCTTTAGAAAGATCAAAATTTTGTAATTTAGGAGGATTTTAATCCCTCCTTGTTGATATCAATATATTTATTCTTTTTAAAAAAAAAAATTGTATTGCTTTGAAGTTCCTTAGAGAGTGCGTTTGTAAGCCAGTAAAGGACCATTGTGTTGCATTGGATCCATGTCTATAAATTCAGGGAACCAACATCTGATTTTTCAATCCTTCCATCCACAAAACCTACTTTGTTTTTGGAATAGAGAGCGTTCATAGAATTGCGCCTCCACGTGAAGTAGTTATCTCTACTTTCGCTGAGAAGATGTGTCATGAAAATCAGGCTTGGACGATCAGACAGATGCAAGTAGTATGAAGAAATGGTATCGGTCATCCTGCTTGATTATTCGCTACCAAATCCCCAGCATTCTAGTCATTGTCTTTGCTTGCATCTCCCGTGCCATGTTTCTAGAGAATATGAAGTAGGATTTCGTAACCTAGCGCTGGTACCATAAGGAGAAAAATATCTCAAATGGGTTGAGTTTTACTAATGTGATTTGATTATTCACTACCAAATCTCCAATACTCTTGTCATTGTCTCTACTTGTATCATCCCATGCCATGTTTCTAGAGAATATGAACTAGGATTTCGTAACCTTACTCTGGTACCATAAAGAGAAAAATATATTAAATGGGTTGAGTTTTACTAATAGTGGATGTAACAATATATACAACTAAGATATCATTCTAGATCCCAACATTATGTTATCACAATTAATCTAGATACTAACATTGTGCTATCACAATCAATCACAATTAATCATTCTAAACAAATTAAGGTAATTATCCCTATATTTGTGTGTATGAGAATAAGTCAATGGTATGTCACATATGGGAACAAAAGTTCCTCCAATAATTTATCAATTATTCCGGCCATAATAGGATTATC
Source organism: Eucommia ulmoides (assembly GCA_016647705.1). Taxonomy (NCBI): domain Eukaryota; kingdom Viridiplantae; phylum Streptophyta; class Magnoliopsida; order Garryales; family Eucommiaceae; genus Eucommia; species Eucommia ulmoides. The sequence goes on along the minus strand of CM028334.1, from coordinate 9,786,421 downwards.
TCCAATCTTAATGCCTTTAGATCTCACTTCTGCTAAGGTCATTTGAAAATCTTGAGATTGTTCTACATAGAACTTGTTATCCACCATTTGAAATCGAAAAAATCGATTTTTGACATATTTCTTTGCACTTATTTCTTCGGTATCATTTTCTTTGTAAGGCTTTCTAAATTTTTGCAGCAATTTTATAAGTAGTAGTATATTAATAAAAAAATTTGATTCGTAAAGAAATTTAAGATATAAAAATGACAATTATATTCATCTCTTTCATAGTTTTCTACCTTTTCCTGATGAATGTTCTTTTCCTCGTCGGTCATGTTGTCAGTAGAAATTTTGATTGGATTCTTCTTGATAAGAACGTAGGCAACTTTAAGAAGAGTTAGATAAAAAAAAATACCTTGTCTTTTTATCTCTTAAAATGGACTTCCTTAAAGCGAAAGGCTTGTTTAGATCTCCAAACCTTTCGTTTGATTTCTCAATCATTCGCACCATGTTTAAATCTCCATAATTTTTTTTTGATAAAATACAAATAATTCAATAAAAATACAAACTAATATCATATTAAGGCCCGAAAAATATCGTTTTCTTTAAGAAGATTCAAGCTGTAAGACCTAACTTTTGGTTATGCATATTTTTTTTATTGCATTTATAACATTCAAAAAGTATTTGGGTTTATTGTGTTATTTTAAATTTTACTTTAAAATTTTTAGAGGGTCATTATGATATATAAAAATTTAGTATCAAGAATTTTTGGGAATAATATATAAATTTTAATCTGACTTTATAAATTTTGAGGGGTAATTGTATATTTATTTTTATCTTTTGGGTATTAATAGTATTTTAGAGTTATAAAAGATGAGGTTAATGTAATTATATTATATATACACACACACATAAGATGAACTTTTTAATTAGATAAGGATAAAGAGGGGGAAAAAAAAAACGTGTCCATTGTAAAGAAAGCCAACACAAAAGCATAGAAGAAATGTGAGAAAAAAAAAATGAAGAAAATGATAAGAGAAAGAGAAGCTAGGGAGAAAAAGAGGAATAGATGAAAACAATCATTTTATGCTAACTGTAGATTTCGGGTAGAAATTTTGACTCTTTTAATATATATATTTAATCTCTCCATGTATTATGTGGTTTATGTTATTATAGTTATAATTGTTGTTTTTCATGAAATATTTATGATTATGTATTATGTGAAAATTATGTGAGATACATGTTTATATATTTGTGATTTGATTAGATACACGTATTAAATGGGTTAAAATTCTACTGAGTTTTGACTTACTATCCTACAGGTTCTATTTTAGGGTAGATAAAAATAGAGTTGTGCCTGAAGTTATAATTAGATTGGGATTAATTTTTTGTAATATTTGTATAAATCATTGTTGTTGTAAAATTGACTCGATTAATTAATACATATAGTTGTCGACACAGTTTGTCAAATTTCTCAGATTTTATAAAATAAAATATTGGTTATTCAGTTTTGTTATTAATTCTCCTTTGGAGACACTGAGTGGCAGCCTTGAGAAATTGAGTCGTTACAAAGTTGGAATCAAAGTTTAGGTTATAGGTTTTGTAGACGCACTGCTATTGTCGTGTCAATAGTAGACCATAGGATATGTCGTTGAGTTGTGAAGTCGATTTAGAAGTTTGGAATCTTTTTACTTGACTCGAGAGTAATACACATGCATCAGACACTGTTATATTCATTGTTATTCATGCAACCCACATTTATTAATTTAAAGTAACTAAATTTCGGGACAAAATTTATTTTAGGGGGAAAGGATTGTAAGACCTAATTTTTTGTTATGCATATTTTTTTATTGCGTTTTATAACATTCAAAAAGTATTTGGATTTATTGTGTTATTTTAAATTTTACTTTAAAATTTTTTGGGGGTCATTATGATATTTAAAAATTTAGTATCAAGAATTTTGGGGATTAATATATAAATTTTAACTTGACTTTATAAATTTTGAGGTGTAATTGTGTATTTATTTTTATCTTTTAGGTATTAATAATATTTTAGAGTTATAGAAGAGGAGGTTAATGTAATAATAATACACACACACACACACATAGAGGATGAACTCTTTAATTAGCTAAGGATAGAGAGATACACGTTTTTCATGAAATATTTATGATTACATATTATGTGAAAATTATGTGAGATACATGTTTATATGTTTATTTGTAGTTTGATTAGATACACATATTAAAGGGATTAAAATTCTACTGGCTCACAACCCCACAGTTTTTATTCCAAAGTCAATGAAAATGAAGTTGCGCTTGAAGTTATAATTAGATTGGGATTAGTTTTTCGTAATATTTGTATAAATTGTCATTATTGTAAAATTGACTCAATTAATTAATACATAGTTGTCGACGTAGTTTGTAAAATTTTTCAGATTTTTATAAAATAAAATATTGGTTATTTAGTTTTGTTATTAATTCTTCTTCGGAAACACCGAGTAGTGACCCTGGAAAATTGGGCCATTACACAAGCCCTCTGCGGGTGGCAATGCCTTGAGAATGGTGCAACATATCTTATTTTTAACTTGTACCCTCCATGATACAACAACTTGACTTAATCCTTCGGTTCACACTAACTTTACACAAGTAGTAGAACTAAAAATTTCACCTAGAGAACATATTTTTTTGTCAATATAAAGTATGTATATATGAAATTATGAATGATGCACAAAGCTTGTAGAATGACCTATTCGTAAGCTCCGAAAACACACAAAAGTAAAGATATAAAATAAATAAAAATGTTACAAAATACCAAAGGTCTTGAAAGTTACAAGAATATGAAAGGACACTATGGAAAGAGCACTAACCTACTAAAGTTGCGTTTGGGTAAGGTAATCCGATGAGGGACTTCATATTCAAAAAGAATTTTACAATTTTTTTATTTCTAAAATCCCTTGGTTGGATACTACTAAAATGGATTTGCAAAATCCATTGAATTTGTAAAATGAATTTTCAATGGATAAAAGGGATTGCTAAATCCCTTCAAAACATGTGTTATTTTTAAATCCTTGTAAAGAGAGATTTCACTTGATCTCCGATTATGTATAATTAAAATGGTATTACTAACATTATATTATTAAAATAAGTATAGAAATTGTATAATTAAAATAATATATTTAAAATGATAATACCAAAATCATATTATTAAAATAGGTATAAAATAGTATAATTAAAATTATATAACAAATATATAATAAGTATAAAAATAGCATAATTAAAATGATATTACTAAAATTATTTTATTAAAATATAAATAAAAATTATATTATTAAGTATATTTACATATTTTCTATTATTAAAATTTGATAAATTTCAAAATTCTACATATACTTGTTGTTGGAGTAGCCGTAGGGCTTGCTTCTATTGGACTGGGGGCAATTAGCAATAATCTTTCTGTGGGTTTTCGAAAATATGTTTCATGTAGCTTGTATATCCAAGCAATAAAAGTATAAAATTACACAATCAAAATTTTCATTTAAAATAGTTATTCAAACAATGAATTTGTAAATGATGAGATTTCAAAGTCTTAAATTTTGAAATCCTATCACTTACAAATTTCAAGAATTTATCAAATCTCTTATCCAAACACAACCTAAGATAATTGGCAACTCTCCACTTCAATAACTTATGAAACTCCATAATAAATAATTTTAAAAAATAATATAAACATGAGAAAATTACTGCATAGACCCATATTAACCACTAATCTACCAATTAAATCCACTAATTAAGTAATAAACCGAGTAGTCCCTTTTTGCATATTACATGCACAACACAGTCCTAGATTTCGAATCCATATACTTCTTATTGACATATTTGCCCTCGCGTATAAATAATTATTGTTGTACACATTTTTTTTTTCACATTCTAATTATATATTTAGATTTATTTAAACAAGATCTTCAAAACTATATCAAATTCACTATTTTTTTTATTAATTTTATTTTTCACATTCATGTTACATTAAATATGGTACTTCCAAAATTTTTAGTTTTCTATGAACTATAAGATGTTATATATAACATTTATATGAAATACGATTCAACACAAACAATGTTACATTCCACACAAGCAAAGAACGAGAGTTTATAATCAGATGCAACGCAGACATTACAGTGTCATTTCGGCTGGATTAGATGTTACATTGAACATGCAAATATAAATAAAAATACAGTAATGTGACACGTAACATTGATATTACATGTAACATGGTGTAGTTACTAACTTTTTAGTTTAGATTTTGATTTTGGTTTGGTTTTAATGTTACATGTAACATGGTGTAATTACTAAATGTTACATGTAACATTCACACTTATTATGATAAACAATTCCAAAAAATGTGATTGATATATCATTTTAAAAAGAATTAATAGAACATAATTGTTGTGTAAAAAAAATGATAGGTATTTTTTTTTCCAGACAAAATAAATGATAAATAGCATATCGACTAACCGCCAGAGAAAAGCTCTCGCCATGCCCACGTGAACCCTAGCCGTCAGTCGGTTGGGGGCGTTAGCTGCCGATTTCTCACTGCTGGGGAATCATCAGCTCATTTCCATCGTTCATATTCCCTTTTATTTGCTCTTGTCATGGCATATGTCGCGAAGGTGCTTTCTTCACAACCCTTCATGTCTCGAAATACAGGGTTCATCCGGTCTTATGCAGCAACTCTTTAGAGTGCAATTTTTCTTCCGTCTATCGAGGTGGACTCACACACTTACACGAAGGATGGGATGCCTACCGTTTTATTTTTTTCTTCTACAACCCAATCAGAGACCCTTTTTGATCAAGCTGCAGTTCTGAAGTTCCAATATGGACACCCTTTATTGGAGGAAATCCAGACAGAGATTAGGAATTGGAACCTTTCTAGTCAATAGACAATGGGTTTGATTGACTTAAGAACATTACTTCTTCGATTCCTTGACAATCAAGATCTGCTCAAGGTTATTTCCCACGAGGTAAATGCTATCAAGGGTTTCTACTATAAGATTTTCCGCTACAATAAAGCTTTTAATTCGAAAACTAATGCCTCAATTCTTCCAATTTTCTATTCAATTTCCAAAATTGCCAATTAATTATTTTGTTCCAGATATTCTTAAAGCTATAACAAGCACGATTAGTAAGGTCGTTACTATTAATTCCACCACTTTTACCATGACGATATTGAATTTTGCTAGGGTTTGTGTAGAGGTTGATCTCTTAAAGCCTTTATTGCCTAAGATTTGGATTGGTAAACAAGATGGTTTCTCTCAGGAAATCGTTTACGAATGTCTCCCATCATTTTGTTCTTTTTGCAATATTCAGGGTTACTCCTTGGGCATCTGCCGTAGGAAAAATCCAGAATTGTTGAAGAATGCAATAGAGGAAGGAAAAGATGTGGATGAAGGAAAAACAGTGTCTGAAAGCTCCAAAAAAAACGTAACAAGGCATTGCGGAAAACCCAACAAACCGTGGTACCCAATTCGATACCTACCTCTTCGGATCCTAAGGAGGTTACTACTACACAACTGCTTTCTAATGGTCCATCTGACAACCATCATAACATTGATCATAAAAGTGATGGTGTCAAGAAGGAGGGGATCTCTACTCTTTCACCGCTGTAGCGGTGAAGGCCACCATTGCGGCGATGGATAGGCAGAGGTTTTCTGACATCTCTGTTGTTTCACCACTGCAACGGTGGTTTCACTGCTGCTGCGGTAGGTCTGCATTTCTGAATTTGACATTTTTACTCATTTTTCCACCGTTCTTCCACCACCGTTCTACTGATTAGCTTGATTTTAAACTATTTTAGCTCATTTTTGCTCCAAATACCTAATTTATATAAAAAAATAAAATAAAAACTAATTAAAACACTATAAAAATACTCAAAAACTACCAAATTCGGTTTGGAAATAAATGGATAAATTCCACCTATCAAATACTCCTAAACTTAGAATTTTGCTAGTTCTCGAGCAAAACACCCACACAATAAACGAAACTATCACAACTAATTACCGAATTTAAATACTCAAAACAAAAAACACAAACAAACTGAAAAACAATAACGTGCAAGTTTTGAATTTCATCTAACCGGCCAAATGTTTTTCCCTTATCGGTCCCCAAATATATCGATTTTAAGAGTAAAATGCACCATGTGGTGTTTTAGAATTTCAACATTCAATAATAGTAAGTGACGTTCTAGATCCTGTCAAAGTGTGTGTGTGCGAAAACTCAATTATACAAATATCCACTGATCGGATTAGATTATCCACCAATAAAGCTCATGACTAAAGCCAATAAGGTATAGAAAATCCATATGCCTAACAGGGTTCCATTCTCCACTAATGTAGGCTCAAAAATTTAAAAAGATCAATAGAACTTGGTTTGGTTTTTGAAAAATGGCCAAGGGTATATCAGGAATAGAAAACAGGTTAATGTTATTAACTTAAGGATACCCGAGGCACATGCTTGCCTCACTCACAATCGTAACCCCAAAGATAAACTCGAAACAATTCCGAACTAGCTATTTAAAACTTAGTACTCACTTGTCAAAACAAAGAAAAATAAAACCGTATATACACATGATTTTTTTTATTTTTTTTTCTCTTTTTTTTTTTCATCAAACATACCCCCAAACTTATTCGATTCATACAATTTCACGGGTGCAGAAATAAGAGAAAAATGACAAGTGAGTACTCGAATACCTAACCAATCAATAGTTTGCCCAAAACTCAATCGCTCACTTCAAGTAGCATAAATAAACGCTAACTTGATTTCATTCAAATTTGTGCCTTAGGTTTAGCGAAAGTAGTTTGGAAAAAAATTAATTGGCCAAGGTATTAGTTACGTGTTCAGAATTGAAATGGCTTTCCGGCTTCGATAGGGTAACGAGGGATAAACATATAATAAGGTAAGCTTTAAAGGCTCAAGCTATTAAAATGAATGCCTAAATCATATCTCCTAAACTACCTCGCCTAGGATTTCGCCTCCAATTTCCCCCAAATCAGGTTCTAGAATCCCTATTGTCATGAACTTGAGTAATGGATAATCGACATCAAATCAATTGGATAGTTATACACTGAGTTCACGTGCTCATGTAAATTAGGATCCACAATAACTTTTACCACAACGAAACGTCAATCACACAGAACACGCATGAATGGGCATTACCCCTAACCTCGAAAAATAAATAGGGGATAATATCATCATCGGATAAAGGCCCAGATGAACTACAAAACTAAATACACATAAAACTACTACAAATAATAACATACTAAACTAAAGAAGCATGCATACAGTTAAACAATAAAATATAATAGCATACTACACATCACCCCCAAACTTAAAACGAACAGTGTCCACAACGACCCAATCATTGTTCTCAACAATTGAAATATAGTATACCGATAAAGGGGTTTAGAACACATACCTGGGAGGCAAGACAATCTTGCCTCCGAATGAAGTCGACGGTGATGGATCTAATTTATTCTGAAACCTTGGTTTACTTCCCAAGAAGCACTTGGTTTATTGTCCTCGGCTTGACACAGAGAAGGGCTCGTTAAAGAGTGGCTTCCGCCCATAGTAAGTGTCATACAACACCACATATTGGTCTTGATTCAGAATGCCCTCAAGACTGGCGAGATTTGACAATATTTGGCCCGTACTTTCAAAGTGACTCATTACCGGCTCATGTGCTTGGTTTCCATGAAAGAACGGTGCTAAAGGCAGCGAAGAACAAGTGAGCCACATCAGATCCTCATAAATGTGATCGTCTTGAATCGGTGGTGGCAACACTTGGTGGATCTCAAATGGCAGATAATCACAAGTGTTATCTTGTGATTTTTGATCGTCTTCGAACTGACCCAAGTTTCTCCCGCTTGTTTCCAGTTCCTCACGGTGGCTTTCAATGCATGTGGAGTTTTGTATCTCTTAGTGCCACCACATCTGACTCGGTCTCAATAAAGTAAATGAGCTGACCGATTTGAGTCTGAATAGACATTATGGTCGCATTGATTTTAGCGTAGGTCGTCTCAATATTGTCAAGACAATCCTTATGCTCGTTGAGCCGGTCATTCGTTTCACTCCAGAAAGCCTGAGTTTCCCCTATAAATTCAGTGAACATTTCCTGCAGGGTGGGGTTAAGACTTCTCCTGTTGATCCAGGATGTCAATTCATGGCGCCAAAATGGTGGAATTACCCCTCAAGCTTTGGTAGTTTGTTGAATAATTCCAACTCTAATAATCAAACTCTATCATGTCTTCCAACAATCGATAGACTTCATCCGTAGTTAGTTGGTTGAAAGAAGTGGTACCGTTTCCTCCTTCAACCCAATTTCTTGTTGCGGCTAGTAACCTATCGAGGAAGTTCAGTAGTTGACACTTCCTCGGGAAATGATGGTTTGGGAACCGAAACAGCAACTCCTTGTATCGATCCCAAGCATAATAAAAAGGCTCGAAATCTCATTGAAAAAAATGCAACAGTACTTGTTGATCTAACATTTTCAAGTAACTTGCATGAAAAATAAAACTACAAACAAAAATTAAAACAAAATAAATGCCTAAATTAAGGTTAAGTTACTTACTCACAATATCAACAACAATCTAAAAACCAATCCCCGGCAACGGCGCCAAAAACTTGGTAGCTGAATATTACGTCTCTACTTTCATCGCAAGTGTACGAGTCAAGTTTTAGTATAATAGAAAGAGTAGGGGTTTTCGTATCCACAGGGATTGGTTTAGATTATCATTGAGTACCGTAATTGTCATAATCTAACTTTATTTAGGCGATAAAAATAAGTTTTTGTTTATAAATATAAAATACTAATCTAATTAACTAATTAAACTAATTATACTATAATACTAATATGAGACGTTTAGGGGAATGTATTATCTAGGGATTAACTTCATTTACTTAAATATATTTGATTTCGTCTAATTGAGTTCAACGAGCCATTCTTGGGGATTCAGAAAGCTCTTTGTATGGGTCACCTTCATCTCTTGGTGGAAAGTGACTCACTTGCTTTGGTCCATGCAATCAAAAAGGATAATCACATTTGGTCGGTAGCCTATTCTTGGAACACAATTCGGTTTTGGCTCCTCTCATTTGACATTTGGATTTCTTATGTCCATCGAGAATGTAATTTTGTTGCTGGTAGTCCTGCAAACCTTGGTGCGGTTAACCCTATTATGTTTCCTATAGATAGTTCCTTACCTCACATTGTAAACTCTTATGTTCGTGAAGATCTAGAAGGCCTCCCTCACCTTAGGTTGTAACTTTTTACGATTAATAATATATTCATTCTTTAAAAAAAAAAAAATTGTTGTGTAAAAAATTATTTGTTTCACGTTCGCATTGAGATCAAAACAAACATTTTGTTCCACCTAGAGTTAATCATATGTTACCTAATTTAGTCCCACATAGGGGGAGGTAATTACATGATGTATATGAAGGGGTGCATTAAATAAGGGTATTTTAGTCACGAAAATGCTATAAGGACTGCTCGGTTTAGAGAAAAAGTAGCAGATTTGTTTGGTAGTTTCGGTCACTTTTTGGGAGTGCTTGGTAAGCGCCCCTATAAACAATCACCCTTCTTTTTTTTCTCCCTTCTACCATCAATGAACAACCTAGTTTCGATACCAATCTTAGGAAATCCTTAATCCATATGGTGATAGCTGGAATACATCATTTGATTAATATGCAAGTCTCAAAAAATGGATTTAGAGTTCAACAATATCTTGATGACTTATAAATTGTTCTTCTCACAGTTTATATCCTTCCAACTTTCTCCCTTACCAAACATAACATTGTTATTTACTTTTTTTTTTTCCAACTGTGTTTTACTGCACATACGGTGGTTATTTAAGAGGGTGTTAAAAATAGTTAGGGTTCTGCAAGTTCAAGCCCACAACCGACAATGAATGCGACGCGGTTTAGTGAGGCCGAAAGAGCCTCCTCTGCTAAACGCTAAGCTAAGCACTTATACAGCTGGGCTGACTTTTTCCCAAGCAACTGATTAAATGCTCACTGCTGTCCTCTTTTGACTCTTTTCCTCAATACCCTCCTTTTACCCCCACCCCCACCCCTTCTCTTTGGTCAGCGCAAACATCACCCTCTCCTCTCTCTCTCTCTCTCTCTCTCTCTCTCTCTCTGCATTTATATAATATATATTATTTGTCTTTATATATAGATAAGTGCACCACTTGACCCTTAGACGCTTGTCCCCAGCATTTCTTCTAAGAAGAAAAGGAAGAAAGCATCAGCTCTTAGTCTGTTCGTGTTTGTTTCTGTATGTGGGTGTGAGATAGAAAGATAGAGAGAGAATACGCTTTGAACAAGGATTAAGAAAGAGTACCGTTTTAGAGAGAGAGAGAAATATGGGTCGACCACCTTGCTGTGATCAAAATGGTGTGAAGAAGGGGCCATGGACACCAGAGGAGGACATCATCTTGGTCTCTTATATTCAAGAACATGGACCTGGAAATTGGAGAGCAGTTCCCACTAATACTGGTAATTAAAAAAAAAAGAACCCTCTTTTTCCTTGAGTATTACTCTCTCTCTCTCTCTCTCTCTCTCTATCTTTCTCTCTCTACCCTTAAATTTTGGTATTGGGTTGGTTGTGATCATTAAAGATGTATTTATTCTACTGCAAGAACAGCACCGCCTGCCTCTTGAAATCAACAACCACGGTTTCTATTGATTTCTTTGTGTAATTTTGGGTTTTTGTTTGTGGTATTTTCAGGCTTGCTTAGATGCAGTAAGAGTTGCCGACTGAGATGGACTAATTATCTCCGGCCGGGCATCAAACGTGGGAACTTCACCGAGCATGAAGAGAAGATGATTATCCATCTCCAAGCCCTTCTCGGCAATAGGTATATACATTAATAATCCCCATAAACCCTCTCTTTCTCCCTAGAAATTTCTCTCTCTAGGTTTTGATTTCATTTCAATTATAAAAAAAAAAAAACTATTTGTTCCCCTATTTGGGTTGGATCTAGTGATGGATTTGCAAATCCCAAAGGAATAATTCTTAATTATTTAAAAAAAAAAAAAAAAAGGATTATCTAAGTGTTCTTTTTATTGCTTAATTATATGAAGATGAAAGTGAGATACTATGTGGCGAATTCATAATAATATGGAATTTTTTTTTTCTAGATGGGCTGCCATAGCTTCTTACCTTCCCCAGAGAACTGACAACGATATAAAAAATTACTGGAACACCCATTTGAAGAAGAAACTTAGAAAACTTCAAGGCCTTGAAGATCATCATCATCATCATCATCAGATTCATCAAGACGGCATCTCAGGAAATTCACATTCAATCTCCAAGGGCCAGTGGGAGAGAAGGCTTCAAACAGATATCCACATGGCCAAACAGGCCCTCTGTGAGGCCTTGTCCCTGGACAATTCAAAACCCTTCATTGATTCCCATAATATGCTTCTCTTGAACCAACCGATTCAGCCTTCAACTTATGCTTCAAGCGCCGAAAACATCGCGCGGTTGCTCCAAAACTGGACCAAGAGCTCACCCAAATCGTCTCGAACAAGTTCGGAAACAGGTGGAACAGGCAGTGAAGCCACGCTGAGCTCAACAACAATGAACGAGGGTTTCGAGTCTTTTGACTCTATATTCAGCTTCAATTCTTCCTCCAATTCTGATCCCAATTTGACGCGGGAAACAAGCTTTTACCAAGACGAGAAGAAGCCAAATTTGGATCCACAAGTGCCGTTGAGTTTTCTGGAGAAATGGCTGCTTGATGATGCCTCTGCTGGACAGGAAGACCTAATTGACATGGCTATGAGGGGAACTTCTGAGATGTTTTGAGAGCAAGATCAAAGCAACTGGGCAGTTCTTTTCTTTTTCCTTTGAATTATGCTTTTGAACTGATCATATATTAATTTAGCCTAAAAAACAAATGTGTAATTAATTGCATGTTTAGTGGTATACATATGTATATGTATATGTATATGCGTTGATAGTTTTAAGTTCTCTTTTTTAGAACATGAAGTGTTTTGTACCTTGAAACCCTTTTTCGGAACTGAAATTAAAGATATTAGTGAGAACCATGGCTTGACATTTTTTTTTTTTTTCATTTATATATATACGTTGAGAAAAGTTGAACTCTAGACGTTCCATAAAAGAGGTAAACTAGATATATACTAGGTTACAATCTTTGAACAGAACCAGAACTTCACTTGATGTTCATATTATCAATTGAAGATCATTAACGGATGTATTTTTGTTGTCTAAATGGGAATTAAGAAGAATATTAGGGTTCATATTCAATTTCTTGAACCTAGCTAGGGTTAGATCAAGTTGCTGGCTTACGGAGTGATTAGGATGTCGACTGGAAGGGAAAACGACTCCCAATGGATCCCAATTTTTATGCTAAGGATTATTAAAGTCCTAAAAGGGGATTGAATATTCAACTGTCTTATTTTAAATATATAATTTTTTTCAAATAGACAATGATCAATCGTAGTTATACCATGAATTTTCTTGGGGACCATAATTAGATTGAACATTATTATTTAGAATTTTTTTAAAAATCCAAATCAAAATGGCGGTTCCTTCTTTCATATTAAATGCGAAGACATGGTCCAAAATTTTCCTAAACATAATGCAAAAAATATAAGATAAAATTGTATCAAATTCTACGCATTAGATATCTACAAAATCTTTTTTTTTTTTTTTAATTATACAGTAAGGTGCGTCTGTGCAACCTTACCTCACCTCAACTAATCACTTCTCCAAATGATTTTAACAGCAGACGCACACTCCTTCTTATCGAGCTGCTGTATTCAGAATTAAATTCAAGATTTAGTTTTTAGAGTGTTCTTCAAGAAAGTTGAACAATGATTGACAAAAAAAATAAGGCATCTCTCCTTGCTAACTGAACTAATATTTCTTGGTTACAAAACTTTCTTAATTAATAGGTCTTTAAGCATACTTCATGAGAAGCTAAAAAAAACATCTAAAATATTGAGATTTTATTATTTAAAGAAAAATAAATAAAAAGTAAGGGCTCACAGAATTGCTGTTATGGAAGGAAAATCCATAGCCAGTAGAAGCATTGGGAGAATGCAAGAGCTGGGCATGCAATTAAATGCGCAACATGTGGAGGACTTCGACTTTTGCCTCTCTTGCAAGTTGACCTAATGCAGACCTATCTCCTACAAACCTAAATCCCCGTGTAAACCAAAGATTAATATAAGTTTCAGCATACTGATTTTAATATTACATATGAGGGATTGTATGGGCTCCTAAGAGGGCATATGTATTTTATTTTATTTTTTGGTATACTCACGAGTGTCCTCCTACCCACACAGGTTGAAAGACTAACTTGTTCGGAATGCGTGGCTATCCCTCCCAACAAGTACTTTTTAACAGGGTCAACCCCCTGACCTTACTGAAGCCCCTCAACTGTTTTAATTTAAGTGTGTCTTGCCACTTGAGTTATACCTTGTTAGTAACAGAGCATATGTACGGTGATAAAGTTTTGATAAACTTTTTTTAATTATTGTATTTGATTCGATTATATTAAATTAAATTAGATGTATTAGATATGAGATGCAATTACCCAAGAAGTGTTAGTCCGGTTGGCAAGCAGAGGTGCCCTCTTTCCTTGTCAACCAGGATTCGACTCTCCTGAAAAGTACTCCGTGAATTAAATCTTTAATTTAATTATGAATGCACCAGGCTGAAGCCGTCAATTTGAAGCCACCGTCGCCGTCAATTTGAAGCCGTTGGCGACCATACCTGTAAGTTTCATCCCAATTAACGCTGTTTGAATTTCTAGGGTTTAGGATGATGCGAACACTGAGCAGTACCGCTCTAATTTGGTGTTGAGATGTTGATGCACATTAACAGTCATATATATATATTGTTTGTTGTGTTCTTGAATTTGGGTTGTTCTGAATGTTAATGCATAGCAAAAATCCATCTCCCCCTTCCATTGTTCATATTTTAGGCATCTCAACACCAAGCCAGGTTTGTACTGATTCTTGCTTACTTGTTGATTGGAGTTTAATTCAAAATTAGGGTTAGGAATGTGGAGAAATCAAAATCAGAATTTTGGTGTGGGATGGTGAATGCACATTAATAATCATATATTGGTTGTTTCTCTTATTGACTTTAGGTTGTCATGAATGTTAATGCATAGCAAAAATCTATTACCCTCCCTTGCACTGTTCATATGTATGGTGTTGAGATGGTAAATGGGCAGTAAACATTATATGTTGTTGTGTTCTTGAATTTTGAGTTCTTATGAATGTTAATGTAAAGCAAAAAATCTATCTCTCCGTGCGTTGTTGATATTTTGGGTGTTAGTGCTTGAGTTCTTGAAATACTTACTGTTAGGGTTGTTAAATTGTTGATGTGTAGCAAAATCACATATATGCAGTTGTGTTCTTGAATTTTGCTTTTGGTTTCATCACGAATAGAGATGACCATTGTTCATGTTATCAATTTCTGTTTCCAATGACAAAATTGTTTGAATACTTAATGTGTAGCCACCAATCCTGAGGTAGTTTACTGTGTAGCAAAAGTCACGAATTATAATACTTGTTTTGGATTGACAATTTATTACGTTTCACTGTTTGTGTGGGATTTTTATCGAATTGTTAATGTTGTGTAATATTTGATATTTAATTAGTGTATATCAAAAAAATATGTTTGATTTATATAGATTATTAATGTGTAGAAAAAAACACGAATTGAAGACTTGTTTTAGATACATAATTTGAGACTTTTTCGCTGTTGATTTGTGGTTGTTGGTCAATCGTTACTGGGATGTAAACATTAATGTGTAGTTAATGTGTAGCAAAAATTGATGTTTGGTTAATAGAGATTGAAATTGTGAAGCAAAATTCAACAATTAAATACTTGTTTTTAAATTATACCATTTGTCCTCTATATTGTTAATATTTAGATGTTGAATTTTTGTCCGACACCGGAATTGTTTCTTAGGTAATGGCGGGTGCATCCAACAGTGATCCAATATTCCATAATCAAGCTAGGGGCAAACAATATCGATGTAATTTACGTAGCTTCTATGATTTAATGGGAAACAATCGAAGAAAATTTCGTCCTGCCCATATTGATGTGATGTCGTCCACTCCGCTTTGGCCTTTCTTTAAGGCATTCGTTGATAGCAGTGTCGTGGTCCAACAATGCACTAAAAGTGACCAGGACATCTTTGCGCTGTTGAAGTATTATAATCGGTAAAAATTGTTACTTATCATATCGATAAAATTCTGTTGCAATGTTATTTACTGTCTAACTCTAATTTTCTGAACATTTTTTTATTGTCTTGCGTATTGAGCAGAGGTAGGAAAGCTTTTGTATTTGACGACAAGAGTATTTCTTTGAATACGAGAGATATATCGTTAATCTTTGGAATAAAAAATGGGACCAAAGCAGTTGAACACACGTATGTGAAGAAGATTATGAGTCCATTTGTTCAACGATGTTTTGCTGGAGTAGACCAAGTCTCAACGAGAGTGATATTACAAATGATCGACACGATTATTGATCGGAACGATCACGATGACGTTGAGGATGTCGTAAGGTTGATGTGTTTGTCCGCTTTTGTGACTTGCTTTTTTGCAACTACCAATACAAATATCGGATGGTCGTTTGTGCAAATGGTAGAGGACTTACATGCAATGTCTGAATACGCATGGGCTGATGCTATTGCGAAGGGGGTAAATGATTCTATCCTTAATAACATTGACAAACCATATGCGATTCGTGGCTGCATCATCGCTATATTGGTAAGTTGTTTATAGGTGCAATGATAAATGTTGTATATATTCTTGTTTGTTGATGTAACAATTTTTCTAATTTCTATATGTTGTTACTCTTAGTATATGTTTTACGAGCGTTCAACCTTGTTAGATCCAGACTACAATCACCAAGCTATGCCAGTGGGCGGTGATGTCAGTTGGATCGGCATTCCTCAATTCACCCGTTGGAATTTGTCTTCTTTAAAGAACGTGTTGCATGGTGTGAATGAACTCAGTGAAAATCAGGTTAGTGCCAATTGCATCTTTGAAAAATTATATGTATGTCATTAAAGGGGTGGTTGTATAATTTATAATAATTTTACTGCATAGAAAAAGTTACGTGTGTTGTGTCATTTATAAGAATGTTGCTGCATATTGACTATTAATGGTATTCCACCATGCGCTTGCTCATGTTCTGTGGGGGTGTTTATATGACTGAGTAACAACGGTTTTGTTAATCCCCTCTTTTAAAAATTGAACTTTCATTACCAAAAATTAAAAAAAAAAAAAAAAAAAAAAAAGATTAAAGCTTGAAAAAACAAGAGCAAAAAATGGTTGCTTATTATTTGTATCCTTTAGTCATGCTTTACAGCTCGCATATTTTTTCAACTGATTTTACTCTCTCTAGTAGCAACGAATTATATTAATGTTGGCTGTGGCGATCTGTTTTACTCAAATAATAATGGAGTATATTATGGTAAAAGGGAATCCAATGAAATTATTCAAATGAAGTTGGTAAGCTTTTTGCAAGCATTTTTTGTGCACAAAGCACGTGTTATACGTTGAACTATGTCTTCTGCAGGGAACAATCATTTGTGCATTATGCTTCTGTATAATGTTACTGCACAGAGACATTTAATATGCATATATAAGTAAGAAATGTTACTGCACAGAGACATTTAATGTGCATCAATAAATTGCATGGTTTCTTTTAAAAAATGAACAGTTTCTTTTAAAGGTGCATCAATAATTACGTTTTTTAAAAGATTGTTAATTTAAGTTGCGTGTTCTATTGTTTTCAGGTAATCTCTGACGATCTGGTGCCATCAGCTATGGAAGAGTTGTATGTATTCGGGGCCCAACCAATGGCAACATCAACTGGCTTACCTCCCTCCGAGCAACAACCCCCGGACGAGCTCACTGAAATCAAGAAGCAATTGGAGTGTTCGTTGAATCAAAATAGTGAATTGGTAGCGGAGAATGTCTATCTTCGCTCTGAGTTGAAAACTCGTGACGAGTTGATAACGTCGTTGATGAAACAGTTAGATGATTTGGCGGAACGGACGACCATCATTGATGCAGAACAATTATGCAAAAAAAAGTCCGTTGCCGAATTAGCTTCATCTCCAAGTATTAAAAGTATTGAACATGCCGAACTGCAAACTTCTATGGTAAGGGAGATTAAACGACAAAAAAGAAAACCCGCACGAAAGTCAGATTACGTGTATGAGAGGGTTAAAAAGCGAAGTAAAAAGGAGTGTGTTCAGGTAGTGATTGATGTGGATGAGATCCCGTTAATACATCGAATTACTAGAAGGAAACCCGAAAAACTTCCAAACAAAAAAAGATGCGCGGTGGCCAAATTACTAGACGAAAGTGATTGGGATAAAATAAAATCCATACATGAAACACATGATGATGCGTATGTATTCGTTATATTTACTTCGAATCAATTTGTACTTTTTTCTTAAATTCCCTATTCATTTTATTGATTTAATTTTTCGTCTTGCAGTGACCTAGCATGGATTGGATTGGATGGCTTCATTGGTGTTCGTTTCGGTGACATAATCGATCTCCTAAAAGGAGAACAATTGTCTAGAAGAGTAAGAAAATATATTGGATTTCGTGTATTTAAATGAATACATAAACTTGATTTTTTGTGGACTCGTTCTTTTGTAGGTGATAGATACGTTTGCCGAGATAATGCACCATCGCCAAATTGAAATTTTTAATGACAGGTCAAATGTTGATGCTCCCCATGGGGTGTTTGTTATGCCTAGTCTTTCTTGGATAACTTCCTTTGCCACGGTGTTTGATTAAAGTATATTTTGGTGCATTTATATTTCTAGTCTTTTAATGCATATTAAATTTTCTGTTGATTTTGATGATAGACTTTCGTTAAAGAGAATAGAGAGGCAATCATTCGGGGACAAATGGACAAACAATTCAATATAGGTATTGCTGGGAAATACGAGACGATAATGTTCCCGATAAACACTCTTGGGAGGAAATCTTCACCGTCGCACTGGACATTACTTGTTTTCTAGATGGAGCATGGGACTTTAAATCACTATAACTCGCTATATAGTTTCAATTCACATGATCTGCATTTCGAGAGCGCCAAACTTATAGTAATTTTTAAGATATTTTACGAATTAATTGATTGTGAGTTTACAATAATAATCCTACATGCTAATTGCACTCTTGTACATTAATTTAGTGTTATTATTTGTTTAATTTTAACTGGTGATTTCATTGTTTGCAAAATATAGGTGGATTATATTAACAACTATTTCACTCGGTATGCGACTTCGTCTAGCGCTTCTACACAAGAACGATCGATAACTTTGGAGCCTGTTTATGATACGCCTTAGCAAAGGGTTGATCGGTAAGTGTGGATTTTGATTTGAATTAGGTTTGTAAGAATAAGCGATATTTATAATAGAAATTTGTATGGGTTTTTTTTTTGCCAGACCTGACTGTAGATTAATTGTTACCTATATAATGAGACAGTTCGTCCTTGGGCAACGAGCGAACATCAAACGTGAATGCAAAACCAGAATAGCAACGGTGGAAAGGGCGGATCTTATCAATGACATAATAAATGACAAACATGGTTGTTGAGCTTTTGATTCATTTTATGCGCAGAGCAGTTGAGCGTGATGGGTTTGTGTACAATTTTTTTTTTAAATTATTTTGATTAAATGATTTACTTGTTTCTATACTTGTTTGACGCTTTGACTTTTTTATGATGGATGTGGTTCATGACTAATCTCGATGCGTGTGCGTATCTCTTGTTTCTTAATCAAGTTCGTGCATGAAATGTCTAAGTCGAGTAATGTTATCAGACACAATTGTTTGTTCTATTAAAACTTACTGTGAACAAATTATTCCGGTGCAATAAAAAATATTTTAAATTATTATTTGCAGTAATTGTTGTGAGCTGCTACTTGTTGAGGACAGAGTACCATCCGTGTGCTGTATACCACCATTTAGACTGTTTGTTAAAGTCTTTTAGGTCTGGTTTGGTAACTGTCACTTCCCTCATTCATGGTCTCGTTTATAAATCCGCATGACCTAAATTACTGTATATTAATTATTTCGCTACAATAAAAATTACTGTAAAGTCATATACATATTGTACTCCGTGGATACACATCTAACTACCGGATCTTCCGGAATTCGAGTTGAATAAAAATTTATTTTGTATTAATTATTCCACTACAATAAGATATTACTGTGAAGTAATATTCATCTATTACTCTTTGTTTTCGATTTGCTTAATAAATCATTGTATGTGCTGAATATTTGTGTCTTTTAATCATTTAATTCATCTTCATTAAAATATTACGTAATTTGGTTAAAATAATCGAATTTTTTTGTCACCAATTTTTTTTACTTGGCACAAGAATATAACCAAAACATAAAATTAGCATAACAAATCATAAAAAATGAAAACCAATTGATAAAACGATTCTAGTCATGAAAACATCCACACGAATGTCGAATTATTCAAAAATAAATAGAAACTGTTGCTCCAAAAAATAATGAAAGTCTAATAAATGATGTCATCTCATATGGGTTCTTTGCATGTTTTCCTATTGTGTCCTTTCCCATCGCAGCGACTGCACTTCAATGTTCCTTTCTTGAATTCTCCCTTTGATGGGATCCTCGTTTTCTTCGGTCTCCCCCTAGGTCGTTTGGTAACTGGTGGTAGTATTACAATATCTTCTTGTTTCGTCTCTTTTTTCCCCAAAGTTGGCACAGCAAAAATTCCATCCTCGTAACTTAAACGGTAAAAGGACATGTGGAAGTAATCCTCTACATATGAGTTCAAATCTCCACCGGTCTTTGTAATAGCAGCGCAAGCGTGTGCACACGGTATCCCGTTGTCCCTCCAATCGAAACAAGAACATGTTTGGTTTTTTAGGTCCACGAGTGCAGAAGGGTCTGATTGGACCTCGAAAACTCCATTCACAGATTCACGCACCACCCATGTCCTGCATTCTTCCAATCTTTTTAGCATTTGTTTCTCGATTATCTCACACAGAATATTGTTCACCCCCGAAGCCATATTACGTCGTTTTGTCCGTTGTTCCATTAAGTCAAAACGAATTCGATCGACAACTTTGTGAATTGGCAGGTGTCTAGCTTCAGCAATCCATCCATTGAATGACTCTGCGGCGTTGGATGTCAATTCACCGTATCTTCGACCTTTGAAGAACGCATTTGTCCAATTCTCTCTAGGCAAATCATCAACCCAATCAGAAATATACTTGGATCCCTCTGCTTTTAGATCTACCAATAGTGTGTAAAAGTCAAACTCCATTTTTGCTTTGTAACACTCACGTAACAACCACAACAACCGTTGTTTTACCACTGGTAAACGAGCTCCAATTTTTTCCTTCAAATTCATTGTTAAGTGGTTCAAACAAAATGAATGGTATGCATCTGGGAATACCTTTTTCACAGCTTTTATTAATCCTACATGTCGATCAGATACAAATGTCATTACTCGTTCCGGTGGTATAACATTAAGTAGATGTTTTAGAAACCATTCCCAGTGGACTTCCGTTTCTGAGTCAACGATTCCAAAAGCCAATGGACATATACCTATCGACAAATGACAAAAGTCTAGTTATTCAATATAAATAATATTCAATGTACATCAAATATTATTACTAAATTAACAGTAATAATTTTGAAATTAAGTATTGGAGAAAGACTTGATTACTATAAAGATCTTTCTAAAATTGCTAATAACGAGTTAGGAATAATAAGTTTAGTTAATAAAAAGAGATACTGTAACTTAGAAGATATGGAAGAATTATTTGAAGAAATTATAAATGATGAAAAATTTGATAAAAAACCCAATAGTATTGGATTACCAAAATATCGTGATGTATACCTGCCAGAATCATCTCTGTTTGGATATCATGTTATAAATTGGCTACAAGTTTATAAATAAGAAACTTGTGAAAAACTTTCTTTAATAAACTATGCTTTAAGCCAAGTGGTATCAGAGTCCGTTGATACTCATGAAATAACTTATTATTTAGGATAATGGCTGCAATATTAAAAACTCAAGAAGAACTTTTAAAATTAAGTATTGGAGAAAGACTTGATTACTATAAAGATCTTTCTAAAATTGCTAATAACGAGTTAGGAATAATAAGTTTAGTTAATAAAAAGAGATACTGTAACTTAGAAGATATGGAAGAATTATTTGAAGAAATTATAAATGATGAAAAATTTGATAAAAAACCCAGTAGTATTGGATTACCAAAATATCGTGATGTATACCTGCCAGAATCATCTCTGTTTGGATATCATGCTATAAATTGGCTACAAGTTTATAAACAAGAAACTTGTGAAAAACTTTCTTTAATAAACTATGCTTTAAGCCAAACTGACCTTTTTAAAGAAGTCAAAGATCTTATAAAATGAAAAGTACTCAAAGATTTGCATAATCACTATACTAATACTGCAAAAAATGATTCAGACAACGAAGCTGAACCCTCAGGAACTTATGATAAAGAAGATTTTGTTTTTGATAATTATGATTCTGCCCAAAATGAAACTGATTAAAAATATTCATTGAAAAAATTGATGAAAACACTGAACTACCCAAGGGTCTTGCGATTATTACAAATAATCAAGAAAAAATAATGAATGCTGTAAATAATAATAAGATATTAATAGAAAACTTAAAAATTGAAAGAATTGGAATAAGGGAATACCCTATGCCGTCTTATCGACGAGCTTATGTTTTGAATACTGAGGATAATGAAACCTCTTCTCTAGATACTAATGATGATATAGAAATATTAGAAGAATTAAATGTCCTAATGATCACTGAAGCAAGTACTAGTGGTGTTAGACAACCTGTCAACGCAACTACTACTGCTCAAAGTACACAAACATCTTAGCCTGTCCAACCAGAAACTACCAGTGCTGCAACACCAAGACCTCAACAAAGAACAACTGATTTCCTAAATGACCTTTCGCTCTTTACTCCGCCATCGGTAAACGAAACATTTCCTGAAAATATAAGCGCTAATTCTGCCTTTATAGACTCTAGAAGAGGAATAGCAAATACCAAAAAAGAATTGCTTAGACAAAAATTTGAAATACCTAAAACAGAAAATATTTCAGAAAATAGAATTTATTTGAACCTAGATAATTATATGGGAAATTTCTCCTTAATGGAAGAAATAATTACTAAATGGATAAAATCTCTTTATACCATAGCCATATTTCGAAATGCACTTGGTCATGAAAAAATTACTGAAGATTCTTTTTCGAAATGGATACCGATGACCTTTTTAGGAAATGTTGGTAATTGGTGGACAAATTTAGGAATTCATGCAAAAAATAAGATAAGAACAGGAATAATTACTGCTAACCTTGATGCTGCTAGTCAAGACGGTGATGTCTCGAAAGTCATTGGAAGATTTGAAAATGCCATTAGAAAAGAATTTTTAGGTCAATTCTGGGATAAAAATGTTGAAGAAGTTAAAAGAAAAAATAGAATAAATGCTATAAACCATTTGATAAATATAAGAATCTGTAATATGTGCTACTTTGAAGTATACACTAATGAATTTACAAAACATTATTACAAAGCAGATTTCAACTCCTATGAACAACAAGTCTATCTAGATATGTATTATTCCAAATTACCGGCTCAGTATGCTAGAGAATTAATAACAGGCTATAAATCAATACCAAACTGGCAAATGAAAGATTCTTTAAGAACAAGAATGGAATATGCCCAAATACAAATAGGTATGTGGTGTGCTGCTGCTAAAAATACTGAATTATATAGAAAAGATCATCAACTAGGACTCTGCTGTGATAACCAATCTGAAGCTCCTAAACAATTCGGATGTGCTGATATATTTCCTAGACAAAATAGAAATCCATTTAAAAGAAATAAATACAAGCTAAAAAAGACATTTAAAAGAAACTTTAAGCCAAAAGCTCCTCTTAAATCAAAAAGATTCTTTAAGAAAAAAATTGACAAAAACCCTAAATCTCGATCAGGGATAAAAACTGCTCAAGAAAGAACAACCAAAAATTGCAGATGTTGGGCTTTTAAAGAGATAGGTCATTATGCGAACGAATGTCCTAACATTAAAAATAAGCAAAATGCTAAGATAAAAGTATTCTTAAAACAGGATGAGTCAGATATCTATGAAATAAATAATATTTCTGAAATTGACACTGAAGAAGAATTTTTCTATCTTGAAGAAACTAGTGATGATGAATCAGGAAGTGAGTACGAGTATTGATCCAGATATATTAATTGATACTGCTGAAGACAAAGGTGATTATAAAGCTGAGGTAATTATTAATCGAAAACTACTTAAAAACGTTGGATCATTTGGAAACAATGAGCTATTTCGAAAAAGTTTTTTGGAAAAATTTAATAGAAAAAATATTTACTATTACGGAGAATGTCAATTCGAAGCTGCTCTTAATACAGAAGAATCAAAAGGAAAGATTAATATCCCACTTATTAGTAGAAACATGATTAATAGACAATTAGAAAAATTAAGAAAAGACAAAGATAAGATCGGCTATATACACGTTGGTGGAATACAAATTGTTTTCAAATCCTGCTTTAGAGAAGGAATTAACTTCTCAATAAAGGCGGTTGTTCTGGACAATAGAATAGTTGATCGAACTGATGCTCTATTAGGCCTTGTTCATGGAAACCTTAGTCAAGGAATACTGGGAATAAAAATATATCCAAAATATGTTGTTAGTATACATGAACCAAGAATAAATGAAATATTTAGTCTTACTCATGAGTGTGCTAGAAAAGACTTTATGGAAGAAGGAAGATTTCCTTATTCCATAACATACTATGTTGGTTATTTTCTAAGTAATAGTCACCATAGCGATAAATTCATGAAACATGAGTTCATTGAAATTGATAAAGTATTCGAACCATTTGCTAATATTTATAAACCCGACTTAGTATAAGAAATTGACTTGACTGCTGATTGGAAATTAAATATCAATAAAAAACCTGATCTTAACATTGCTAGATTATCAGACTTTAGTAACTCTGGAAAAACTAGAAGAATATTACATGATCTCGATGATACTAATAACTTTGGAAAAATTAAAAGGAAATAACTAGCGGAGAAATAGGAGAATGTTCTATAGATAGACGAATGATTGAAAGGAAAGTTGATGTTCCAATCTACAAGATTAAAGTAAAATATTTCAATGGAAATAATTTAAAAGAAGTAGAAGCTTTAATAGATACTGGTGCATCTGTCAGTCATATATCTCCTTATAAAATATCAGATAAAATGCCTGAAAATATGCTTAAAGAAATTTATGTCTACAAAGATCTTAATGGATTTAAGCATACGATAACACATACTGCCGAAATCCCTTTAATCATTGGAAACAAAGAATTGTTATTCCCAATACATTTAGATAAAGATGAAAAAATGGAATTGTTACTAGGAAATAACTTTCTTGACTATTGTTACCCTTATAAAATTACCTATAATGCAATAATGCTTACCATAGGAAATGAAGAGGTACATGCTGCAAGAATTATGAGAATTCCTATATTTTTCAAAATTGGAATTGTTATTGACAATAATATCGTTTACATACCGTGTCTCCTGAACACTGGTGCCGATATTTGCTTAATGAATAAAAACGTATTACCTCATAAGATGTGGAAACAGACTAAAAAATTAACCATAAAAGTCAAAGGGTTTGAAGGAAAACCTTTAGACTTAAATATCATTGCTATAAACATTATAATACTATTTGGAGATCGATATATTAAAATCCCGCTAATTTATCAACAAAATACAATGGGAGTATTAATACTACTAGGAAATAACTTCTTAAGCTTTTTTAAAAAAACCTGCTTAACTCAAAAAATTGGTGAATTTCTAACTCCTTGCTCACACTGGATAAAATTACCACGACTTAACAACATAAACATCGTTTATACGCAAAAACGTGGTGATATCTATCTCTGCGCAAATGATATTTTTGAAAAACTTACAAATAATTTTGGTGAAAATCCAACCACTTTATGGGAAATAGATAAAACATACGCAACCATAGAATTAATCAATCCTGGTGATATAATCCGAGTAAGACCTATGAGATATTTTGAAAATGATATCAAAGAATTTGATGAACAAATTCAAGAACTGCTAAATCTAAAACTAATACGAGAAAGCAAAAGCCCTCACTCAAGTCCTGTCTTTATGGTTAGAAATCATTCTGAAATTAAACGAGGAAAAGCCAGAATGGTGGTTAACTATAAAAAGCTCAATGAAAAGTCTAAATTTGATGGATATTTCCTACCTCATAAAGAAAGCCTAATTAATAGAACCAAAGGTAAAAAGATTTTCTCAAAATTTGACTGTAAAAGTGGATTTTGGCAAATAAAACTAACAAAAGAATCTGTTCTCTTAACTGCTTTCAGTACACCCAATGGCCATTATGAATGGCTAATTATGCCGTTTGGATTAAAAAATGCTCCTCAAATATTCCAACGAAGAATGGACAAAGTATTTGGTAAAATGTCTGACTTCTGTATTGTATATGTTGATGATATACTTATATTCTCAGATAATGAAAAAGATCATTTAAAACATCTTAATGTCTTCGCAGACCAATGCCGAGAACGAGGAATCTTGCTATCTAAAAAGAAAGCTGAAATAGGAAAACATAAAATAGAATTTTTAGGACTAATAATTGACGCTACAGGAATTGAAATGCAACCTCATATATGTGAAAAGATTACTGCTTTCCCTGATAATCTGGAAGATAAAAAATAGGTTCAAAGGTTTCTAGGAGTTTTAAACTATACTGAAACATTTATTGAAGGACTAGCTAGGCATAGACAACCTTTTCAAAGACTCCTTAAAAAAGGTGTTAAATTTGAATGGACACAAGAACTTTCTAATAAGATAAAAGAAATTAAAAATCTTACTGCTTATTTACCTAGGCTAACCTTACCCTCTGATGAAGATGATTTAATTCTTGAAACAGATGCATCTAATGCCTACTGGGGTGCTATTTTAAAAATTGCTACTGGAAAAATTTGTAGATATACTAGTGGAACATTTACTGAAACACAACAACGCTACCATAGCAATCTAAAAGAATTACTTGCAATAAAAAAGGGAATAGAAAAATTTAGATATTTTCTCATTCCAAAAAAGTTTACAGTGGTTACAGATAATACCCAAGTCAAAGGATTTATATTTAATAAATTACCAACTAGTCCTGAATACAATAAAATAAATGGGTGGCAAACCTTTTTCCAACACTATAATTTTGATATTATTTATCGTAGTGGTAAACAAAATATTATTGTTGACTTTTTATCCAGGGAAGGTCATGAAAATTGACGAGATTCCAGAGATCTCAATCGAGATCCCCTTAAGTGTTGTTGAGTCAATGGAGAAATATTGTTCGCAAGGACACTATTTTCTCAGTGCTGTTGAGGAATTGATCCATTTGCACAAAAGCAAAAGTGCTAAAAGAGTAAAAGAAATAGAAGACCAAGCCTCCAGTGATAAAAAGGATGACGATTTATCCAGTGCTTCAAAAGATGATGATAAAAAGAATGACTGTTCTCCCAGTGCTCCAAAAACTGATGACTTTAAAACCCCAATAAGCCAAATTATTGATGACCTGCAAAAAGCCACTCTTATCCGTTCTCCCAATCAGTACGTTGATCAAATGAAAAAAGCAAAGGAAACCCTTACGGTTCCTAGCCCTCCTGTACAAAAATTTGTCCCTTTCATAAGACTCCCACAAAATCCGGTTGTCCCAGAAAAAAAATTCGCTGAAGTAGCCTCCTCTTCTTCCAAGGCCAAAAGTAGCATGCTCAAAGGTCTAAATGAATATTTTTACCAAAAGTACATTGATAACCTCAAAATTGCTTATCAGATTCGAGTAAATGAAAACTCTAATATCTATCCTTTTCATGAAGGAAGATATCCTAGAATGGCCTGCTTACCAGAAACTCCTGCTAAGGAAATAGAAAACATGTTTGATTTTAGATATTTAGATTTTGTTATCTCTGACCCAAAAACCAGCGCTGACAAAGGATTGCCAAAGAAGGTGCAAGAAGCCATCAAAAGCTTCTGTGATCAAAGAAACCAACATACCATTCTGATAAAATGCTTTAGTGCTGCCCCCGAAAAAGGACATGATGCTTATCATATTGTCTAGTTGTCAAAAAATCGTGCTAATCTGATACCTGAATATAACCCTAATCAAGTGTTTAAAGAAAAGCCTGAACTCCTTAAGGATGGACAACTTGAACATTTTATTGCTACAAAGAAAGCTTTAGGGTTTTATGTCCTGGAGAAGAAATTAAAGAAATTCATCGAATGGGATAAAGGGTATGTTTACCCTATGAGTACTGATAACCTGTTAATATTAACCACTGAGTATAGTCAATTTTATGGTGCCGCGAAAGTCTCCGCTATAAAATGGATGAAAATGATACAAAAGGTGAAATTCTCAGCAAGCCCTACTGTTAAAAATTAACCTGCCAAATGCTCAAACACCCAGAATGAACCTGTGATTATTGTAAAGAGACTGTTGCAAAGAAGCTAGCTTGGGCAGACATCCATGGTGAAAGTGACGAAGAAGTGCTTGTACTATAGAATATCTCAATGTAGACACCCGTGAAAAAAGGCTTGGAATCATGTGCTAAAAGAATCTTATCAGACAAAAGGGACCCGTATAGCGGTAACTGCTCTTTCACAAGAAAGGTCACTATGCTTGTCCAAAAGCGTCGACGCTACTATTCCGACACTATGCTGAAACTGTTCATTCACAAGATGTGTTATTGTTTTTGTTTAAAACTATTCACTTTTGAAAAAAGATGATCACTTTTGGTAATAATGGTACGAACCTTTATCTTTTATTTTATAATCTTTAAATGTAATTTGGGTTCCGTAGCTATATAAACGGACTCAAACCTTTTAATGAGGCAGAATTGAACAACCCACCTTTGAAGTCTCTTGTAAAAATGTGCTTGTAAACCCCTCTCAGGAGGAAAGTTTGTAAAATATTATGAAATAAAGTAGGTTTAGTGTTTTAAAAATATGTGTTACGTTTTCCTTAGCATATTTACCCACATCACCTGTGAAAGATCCTATCATATCTTTTATTAGAACTTAGAGCGATTTAAG
The DNA here is from genome assembly GCA_016647705.1 of Eucommia ulmoides. Classification (NCBI taxonomy): domain Eukaryota; kingdom Viridiplantae; phylum Streptophyta; class Magnoliopsida; order Garryales; family Eucommiaceae; genus Eucommia; species Eucommia ulmoides. Next base: position 9,758,196 of record CM028334.1, on the reverse strand, counting down.
CTTGGTATTGTGTCTGAAGTCCTTCAGCCCTTCTTGCCAGAGTTAGGCATTTTTGGGTACTATGGATTGACACTGGAATACTGAAGCGGCCTTTGGAAGTTACGGTCGTGGGTTCTAAAAGAAGACGTGGTGGACCCCCTACAGATATAAAGTAAAGCTTGGTAAGGAAGAGGTATACGTATCACGAAGCCTAAAAATTTTTTATCATAATATTTGCAAATGAGTACTCTATCTTTTATAACAAAAATCCCCTTTCTACCAAAATCCTCTCAACATGAATAAAAAAGAATTTGTGAAAAAATTCATACCTGCTTTTGAAAATATTGAATTAGGAACGTCTGAAGATGTTATTAAATTTCATGAAGAAATAGAAGCTCTACAACATGCTTATCTTACTTTTGTTGCTAAAAAACCCTTAATACAACTTTCTGCTAATATTGAAATAGCTTATACTCAGATACAGAAAGATAATATTGAAAGAAGAAGTGATGATAGAAAAATAAAAATTCTAAATAAAATTCGTAAATACTTGCTTGAAATTATAGAGATTGATAACCCTACAAAAGGAAGATAATGAATGATCAAGTTTTTCTAGACAAGTTTATGCTTGCTTTTGATGAATTATTTATTGGGACAAAAGAAGATGTTTATGATTTTTATGACCAAATAACTTCTGCAATAAAAGGAATGGAAAGAATGATGGATTTAAATTATGCATATTCTGAAATTCGTTCTATAAATGAATCCTTTATTGATATCAGACTAAGTAATTTAAGAAAGGTCAATTTACTTTATGATATTCGTCAATACTTGAAAACTTTGATAGCTAATTATGGAGACTATTGCCCTGATGGGGAATTACGTGTTAAAAAGGAATTATTTGTTGAATTTTCTTCTGTTGGATATTCCTCTGTTGATTCAACCAATTATAACTGTATATAAATATTCAGTCCAAAAATAACTTTATAGTAATATTCAACAAAGTAATTATGTGCAAAATCAAGAATTGACCCAAAAATTGTAATATTCAGTCCAAAAATTGCTTTATAGTAATATTCAGTCCAAAAATTGCTCATGCCGTTTCTCTCTCTAAAAATTCAAGACCCACGACTCTCTCTCTAGAATTGCACAATTAAAATGCAATTTTCAGATCTAATTCTCACTACATAATGGAACTTCCCATGATGGTTGGACAAAACAAAGAAGATAATGGACAAAAATAAATTAGAAGGACAAATTCTAAATTTGAAGAACAAATTCTGCAGTGGGCCTTCTTCATGCTATTTCTCTCTCTAAAAATTCAAGACCCACGACTCTCTCTCTAGAATTGCACAATTAAAATGCAACTTTCAGATCTAATTCCCACTGCATAATGGAACTTCCCATGATGGTTGGACAAAATAAAGAAAATAATGGACAAAAATAAATTAGAAGGAGAAATATTAAATTTGAAGAACAAATTCTGCATGTTCGGCATGTTCATGCTATTTCTCTCTTTAAAAAATCAAGACCCACGACTCTCTCTCTAGAATTGCACAATTAAAATGCAACTTTCAGATCTAATTCCCACTGCATTTTGGAACTTCCCATGCCGGTTGGACAAAAAAAAATAGATAATGGAGAGTTATGACACATACCGGTTGAAAGAACAAGAATCGTTGCTGACTTGCTGCTGTTCGTTTGCAGAACTTACCAAGCCGCTGCTGTTTTTTCGTTTTGCAATTTAGGGCAATAGAAACTATGAATATATGGTATAATCAACACAATATCTTCCATTTTTGCAGTTTTGAATGTGTGATTTTGGTTGCTATTCCCTTGTTTAGCTTAATGTTGTTTCCAAAAATACATTGACCCCCAATTTCTTGCCAAAGCCGCGCGTGAAGAATTCTGCTGAACTATTTGGGGTTTTCTCCAAATATAAATAATTATATGGGTTTTGTTTGGTTTGGGCTTGATTATTGGGGCCCATTTTAATATGTAATAAAAAAAGTGGATGTCTAATTAAAAATCTCTTTTCCAAAATATCTATTTTAAAAATTAAGGAGCAGTTACTACATTTAATTAAAGTAAAAACTCTCGTAAATAATCAAATAATTAATCAAGTATGTTTTGTTATTTTATTGTTTAAATTACACAGTAATGATTGCTTGTTTTAGAGCTTCCAAAATAATATATCAATCATATTTTTTACATCAAAATAACATAATCTATTTTGAATTTAACATGTTAAAGTTAATGTCAAGATTGAACAGTCATCATTCACGACTTGTTGAATTCAACACAGGAAAAACAAAATTAGACTTATGTTGAAGTCAACATGAACTGAAATGTCATTTTGAATGAGTTTTGCAATCAAATCAAGTAAAAGAATAATTGAAATGTAGTTATTTATAATTATATTAAGAGATAATTTATAAAATTATAATTGGTAATCGTCCCTTATTTGCAGAAGATTTTTTGGCACATATTTTACCAGTATTTAGAGCATGTCACATTATTAAATGATTAAATGATGACAAATTTTGCTAATTATGTGATCATGTTGAATTTATTGAATTCAGCACAACCTTCAAATTTTAGCAATCAAACTTTTCTAATTAAATGACATTGAATTCCACAGATTATTGAATTAAATACAACCGCGAATGATTAATTTCAAATTTTATAAATAACATAACATGTTGAACTTAACATGAATTATATTTCTTTTATGTAAAAAATATAAGTGAGATGTCATTTCCAAACTTTTTAAACAGTCGATCATAGTTATGAAATTTAATCATGTAAATAACAAAATATAAATAATTTTTTGCATAACTATTTAATCATGTAAATAACAAAATAAAAATAATTTATTGCGTGATTACTCGCCAGAGTTTTTAGTATAATTAACTATGATCAATACTCTTTTTTTTTTCGAAATAGATATTTCGAGAATATTTTTCTATCCGTCATTTTAGGAAATAATTTTTTTATTTAAATTCAGTCAACTGCTAATCCTGCAAAATTAGTGGGTATTTTTGCCATTAATTTATTCCATATTTAAAAATGGGATTAATTAGTTAAAAAAAAAAAAAAAAAAAAGATTCAACGGGACTATCTTGTTTATTATTAAACTGTAGATACCAAACGATAGTTTGTACCTTATATGGTATTTAAAATCGACATCCCGTTATGGCAAAGTAAAATTTATATTGGAGGATACCTACAAAGTGCATGATGAATGTTATCACCAGATCAAAAGGCAAAAACAACACCCTCTTTTTCTTCCCTTTAGGATTGTAAAGATTTAGCAAAGAATTTATTGAAAAAGCGTGTCGTGCTCTCTCTTCCACAGCTTCAATGGACATAAAATAAAGCAAAGTCAATGAACAAATGCTCTTTAATTTGTTTACTATGCAGAGCAGAAAAGTCATGATTCCACCTTGCTAAATGGGAAATTTCTTCACAGACAACATTTAAGAGACCATATGGATGTTGCAGAAATGTGAGGTTTTTAAGCTGGCATTTGTGTAGGTCATGCATGAGGAGGACCCACGTTCTTTCCAAGAATGCCAAAAACACCTTGCTATTTCCTTATTTCTAAAGCCAACCTGTTTTTTTTTTTTTTTTTTTAAATGCATTCTTGGAGTACTAAAAAATTGTATAAATAATTTCTTTATTGGGTAGTGAGTGATGTTTGGTTTTCGGTTAACACAAGGAGGTACTTCATTTCATTGTTAATTAGTATTTAACTCTCTTAGGTAGCATTGCAAGAATTAATCTTGAATTTAATTGTAAATGCACCAGGCTGATGTGGAAGAATACATCCTTAAGATCATTCGGGAAGGTAATTAGTCGAGGTACTTGTAAATTAGCCTAGACACAATTTACCGTATAATAATAATAATAATAATAATAATAATAATAATTTAAAAACCACACAACCGAACACAACTTTAATGTTTTGATTAGAGTCAATTTGGTGCTAAAATATTACTATTTTTCCTTAGAGATTTTTTTCCTAATTTTTCATTCAAATCCCTAAACTATAGTATTAAAATAAATAATTATTTGTTTCAATTTTCCCTTCTTTTTTTTTTTAAATTGCTCTCACATGAATGATATCATCTAAAAAGACAGATGCTTTAACATATGCAATCCGTTTGACACAATCATGTGCATTTCAGACGACAATTTGCAATTTCTTTCTTTAATTTGAATGTACTTTCTTTTTGTGCAAAATTTAAATGTATCTTTGATAAATTATAAGGTTGTTGGTGGATAATCTATAAACTTAAAATTTTAGAAATGTAGTCTACTAACTCACAGTAAGTAATTTTATAGAAGTCTATTAATTTTGTCAAAAAAATCAAAGTCATTCCATGTATATAAATCACCGTAATATTTTGAGTGTGAAATATTATAATTATTTTAAAAAAAATTATTAAATAGTTCTTAAGAGATATATAAATGAGAAAATAAACCACTAACTATCATAATAAAGATTTTAGTCCCGGAGACTTTTAGAAAATTGTCTTATATTCTTTAACCATATTTTTTTCCATTATTTCATTGCAATGTCATTCTGTGAAATATAGGAAGATGTGAATATTCATATTTTTATTTTGCTATTTTTATACATTTTAACATTGATTGACTATTGTGAATGTTCATTGTTTTTTATGTTAACAAAATTACGTTTTTATTATGTTTCCGGTATGAATATTCATGGGAAACCAAACCGAATCAAAAAATTTGAAAAAAAAAAAAAACCTAAGATCAACGAAAAACAAACGGATTAAGTAACATCTCTAGAGAGAGAAATTGTGTCTTGGGAAGTGTGTAGGGTCATTTTGAAATTCTTCCGTTTTCTTTCTTCTCTGCGTCGCCGGCTCCCGGTGTCTCTCCTAATCGAGATGAGAATGGGCAGATCCGGGTTCCTATAGGTGTCACTCTCTCCTCTGCCATTCCCCATCGTCATGTAATCCATCGCTGTCTCATTCTCACACGCAAATCCATCGGTCTCTCTCTCTCTTTCTCAGACGCTCTCAATCTCATCAAATTCTGGATCTGGTGCTTCAAGTGGAAAGAGAGTTCCAGATTTTGGCTTTGATTGATCCCCCAAACCCCTTGTTCTGGGCCTACAATCCCCTATCGATAATGCCATTCTCTCCCAAAATCCCTTGTTCAGTGTTGTCTTTCCTTCATCTTTCTAAAAGAGTGAGTCTGATCTAGTTTCAGCCGAACTAGCGATCTTTTAGGAAAGTGGTGCCAGAGTTGCTTGGATCTGATCTTTTAGGAAAGTGGGCTGATATGATCAAGATAAGGGAAACACTCTTCGAGTGAGTGTCAGCTCCAAAATAGAAGAACAAAGTTGAAGAAGAAGAAGAAGAAGAGGAAGATTCTACTAAATTTCTCATTATCCTCCATGACTAAGGGGCTACAATATATATAGCCTCTTTGGGAGTCAAAACAAACAAACTAACGACCAACAATAACAAATAACAAGCAACAAATAACAAACTAACAAATAAAAGAGACTAGAAGATTCCAAGAACATGCATGGGAGCCATGAGAGAGGGTCGCATCATTCCCCAGGTTTTGAAAAACTACTTTGTCCTCAAGATGCGGATGAGGTTAGGCCCAACACAGAAAATAGACCCACAATTTAGGTGTCTTCTGGGTAAAAGCTCGTGACAATACATGCGATGGTGGTAAGCCCGTGATAAAATCCATGATGACCTTTCCCATCTTCTGAAGAATTTCGGTATGTTGAGAAATGGAAGTCCAATCCATGAACTTTGGATGAAAATCTACTCTTAAAGATGATCGAGGGTGAAGAGGTACTTGAGTTGGAAGAGAGATTTGGCCAGAATGATCAGCATGAGTTAGCAAATTTGGAGTCAGAGTCTGGATCTAATGTTGTAGAGGGGATTAGCTCGTTAGAAGTGGATTATGATTCAAGTTCTGATCATTGAGAGGTGGTGGAAGATAAGGACGAAATTATAGAAGTTGAATTGTTTTTGAAAAAAAAAATGACTTCCACAAAAGGGGTGAAATCAATTGCTCATTCTAGTTTAAACATTTTTACTCCATCACTTTGTTTAGCGCAAGAAAATTCTATTAAGCAGGATAAGGCAGGAGTTAATGTACTTTTTTTTTTATCAAGATGAGATCTATGAGATTTTTTCCTCAGTTGAAGGTATTGATTATAAAAAAAAAAAAGACTTATCTCAATCCCTAAACAGAATGGAAAGGAGAAGTGCCTTGCCGTTTGGGTGTATTAAGTGTAGGTTGTTTGGTTTTCGGGGGTTCGTTTCCGACATTAAGGGTTTCGGGTGATTATGTTTTGTTTAGTGGTTGGATCAAATTGGTGTTTTCGAGTGGTGTGGTCCATGGATTGATGGGCCAAATTTGGCTTACGTAGGTTGTAACAAGATCTTTAAATCAGACTCCAATTTCTTGTTGAGTCCAAAATGTTGTGAATATATATTAGAGTAAGTATTGTCCTTGAAAGAATATGTATTAGAGTAAGTATTGTCCCTAAAATTGGATTTGTTGGTTTGAGGTCTTGTGTGTTTCATGGGTTGTGCAGTATTTTGTAGTAAGGATAAAATGCTTGGCATTGTTAGAACCATGTGTAAGTTTCTGAGGGCAAGGAACAAGACAAGCATCCAATAGAGTATATATCCTTTTGCTAAGCCAACATCGTACGTACTTAGATCTTTTGTTTTGTTTTTTTTTTTTTTTTTTTTTTTTATCGCATTTTGTGTATGGTTTTTATAGGGCCATAACTTATTGTATAACCTTGAAGGTGTATGGGCAGTGTGTTATGAGGGGTTTTTGTAGGCTTATGCTCTCAGTGTGTTATAGGGGGTGTGAAATTTTGTAAGGGGTTTTCTAAGCTACATAGCGGAATTGTCGCTATGTAGAAAGGGAGGCCCTCCTCATTTTTCATCGTTGAATGAATATTTTGCTTAAAAAAAACGAAAAGCATACTTGATGTGAATATATCATTAAACCATATGAACATTCACCCAAAACCATTCAAGAATAATAAATCAATACATTGAACACCCCTTAAGATCAACAAAAACAAAGTCGGTATGAATATTCATCAATCACAAATAACACATTTAATCAAAAACTAAATCAAAACAGGTCTGAAATTCGTGCAAAAATTCACAAAAAACAAACCTAAGATCAACAAAAAGAACATTCACATGAATAACACAAAACTACAAAAAAAATAACAAAATCAAAACCGATCTAACCTTGTGCTAATATGCACAAAAAATAAATCAAGAACGCTAAAAAATTCCCTTGAAAAAACCCTAAAGAATCAACGAAAAACAAACCGAAATCGCAAATGAACATCCACCAAAATCACACATCAAAAAATGAACATAGAGATCCGAAAATTTAATTTTCAAAATGGAGGAACATTTAAATTTGAAACTCCTAGAGAATGATTTTAGAAAATTCAATTTCTGAAATGGAAGAACATTCAAATTAAAAAAATGAACATTCAGATCTGATTCTCCAAGAGTGGTAGCTCAAATGGTGGAAAATGAAAGAAAATGGAAAACCATCTTACGACACCGATGTTCTATGTTTCAGAGAGAAAAGATGAAGGCTATGAGAGAGATAAATAATTAGTGTTAGGGCTTGATGTTTGCGCAGGCAGTGGCAACATTAGTGTTTGATATTTGCCAACAGAGCAATGACGGCGTTAGGGTTTGATGTTTGCGGGCAGAGCACATGCGACGTTAGGATTTGATGTTTGCGCAGGCAGTGCCGGCGTTAGGGTTTGATGTTTGCGAGCATAGCACAGGTGGCGTGGACGATCAGATCTACTTGTACAATCAAATCTTGATGAACGATAGTGGACGATCAGCTTATATGCTATCTGGTCAGACCAACTGAGACAAAACAACAGTGGATGATCAAATCCTAATGAACGGCAGTAACGATCTGCTTGCACAAGATCTGGATGAAGGGATGAATGATTATCATTAATGGACAAACAACTATAAGAACAAGAGATGAACGATTATAATTAATGGACAAAAGACTATGAGAGTGAGAGATAAATGAGTAGTAAAACTGATAGAGAGGAGAGAGAGAGAGAAAGAGAGCGATTGAGATGAATGATTAGATTGAAGTGGTGGAACTGATGAATGATTAGAATTAGAGTTATTTATTTTTATACAGGGGTACAAACGTCCATCCATGTCCATTTCTTAACCGTCGGGAACCTAAAACTAAGAATGTTCTTAAAACGATTTAAAAGGATAATTGTGGAGAGAGAAAGCCAAATTAGGTCATAAAAATGAAAAGAAAAAGAGACAGAGAGAAGAAAAAATCATTTTTTTAATGTAGGTCCGTAAGTTTAGTGTTTCCACTTCCCGATTTCTATTCTTGCTCTCAGAATTTTATGATTAGTATACATAAACATATTTGGAAAACATGTTTTTTCACAACAAAAATTGCCTATTAGAGCATTTTTTTTTTTGGACACTACATCTATGTGCCAAATAAATTTGTTTTTCGATGCACAAAATTAGAAGTATCGCATAAAATTCAACTTGATATTTTTAATAATCTTATTCTCATTATTTTAGTAAAAACTAAAATATAATCAAATATTTATAGAACAAAAAGTTGTATCCCAATAAAATTAAATTAGTAATAATATAAAATGATATTTAAATATGTTATATAAGACTAAAAGTATTGTCCTAAAAACAAAACTATATTAGGACACAATATTGTGTCTTATTATAATTAAACTATATTTTTAAATGACAAATAATAGTGCCATCATAGATTTAGTAAAATAATTAAATAAAAAATAGGAAGATACAAACTACATTAAAAATTTTGTACCCAAAACAACGCGTTTTGTATTGGCACCTACCTTTATTTTCTTTCCCGCTCTACATTTCGTGACCTGCTTCGTGATATGCCTATTGCTGAACAAAGTCTCTGAAGAACCCTCAAAGCAAAATCTTCACGTTTGTCTTTGTTCTATCGACGATCGTGAACCCATCCCCCGATGATCGTGAACCTTTCCACTGACATGAAGAAAATCAATTGTGAACCCTTCCACCAAAACCCTTCTAGTGGCCAGCGATTGATCGAAACCTTGCAACTGACATCGCGAAAGTTGGTGAACCATCACGATCGAAACCCTTCCATCACAAAATTAGATTTGTTCTCCAAATTTTTGTTTGCGCTCTCTAAATTATCGCTTCGCCTTCCTAAATTTCAGTATTTCTGCTCTCCAAATCGGATTTATTGTTTGTTTTTCTATTTCACTTCTTCAAATCAAATTCTCCAAATCTAATTTGTGTGTTTCTAACTTGAAATTCTCCAAATCTAATTTGTGTGTTTCTAACTTGTTTTTAGAAAATTATTTCTAGCAATAACCCTCATTATGGTCTCCCTCTCCATTCTACCAATTCATTGTCAGCTTACAAGAAAAGAACGTAGGCTCTTAAGTGGCGTTGGATCTCTATTTTTCGCTTTTGTTTTTGTATTTTTGTTCCCTGAAAATTTTGGATACTCATTCATAACTTAAAATTTGTATGCCAAACTCTACCTTACGTAAAGTTGCCAGAGTCTGATTAACCTATGGATTTATGCAATCTTACTCACCATTCGATCATAAATCTGTAATCAAATCAATCAAACGATACATATATATAAAAAAAATAAAAAATCGTTATTTTAAGAATATAATTGCGGTTTAAATTTAATTTGATAATTGTTCTTAATCTTATAAATGTGTTCCATAAATATAAGTCAATGAATGAATTGTGAAAGGAAAATATTGTCCGTATAAGACCATTCTCTCACTATCCCTTTTGTTCTTTTTTTTTCTTTTTTTTTTTTTTGCGCCGGGGAAGGGGGCAAAATTGGTTTGTATTTTTCGATTTAAATTATAGGAATAATTGAATAGGAACAATTGAATTTAACCCCAATTTTAAGAATTAAATTAAATAGACTATAGATCCAAAAACAAATTTCAAAAAAACACCATCCACCCATAACTTAAAAAATAAAAAAATAAAAAAATCCTTAAACTCAAAATAAACTACCAAAATTACCCCCAAAAAAACCAAAACAAAATATATATAAAAAAAATAAAAAAATTAACCCTACCAAATCCCCATAAACGTGCTCTTTCTCTTTACACTTTTATTTTTCTCTCTCTCTCTAAAACAACAAGGAGAACACCACCGTTTTCACCAACAACTCCTGCTACCACTACCTCCACCAACAACACTACACCCCCTCCCAACGGCATCACCAACTGACTTCTCTCTCTCTCTCATATTGTCGTCGACGGCCAAATTGGCCTAAGACGACCGAGATCTGGCCATTGCGGCCAGATTTGGACAGCGGCTTGAATAGATCTGGACATTGTTTGGCCAACAATGACCTATTATGGGGTTTCTCCTTCCAAATTTGGTCGTCAAGGTATTTTTTGACCATAATTTTTTTTTAATATTTCAGATCTAACTATAGGTGTTTTTAGCCTTTTTTTTTACCCTTTTCTTAGCTATGTAGATTTTTAGATTTATATGTTGAAATGAAATTTATTTTTTCCTACTAATTTGCAGTTTTTTTCTATGTTAAAATGAAACTTTGTATTTTTTTTATATATGTTTTTAAGTGTACATTTTGATATATACTATTGATTTGTTGTTGTGATGGTGATAGAAATTTTTTTTTAGCTTTTTATTATTTAGTCCTTTTATAAGAGATGGTGTAGAAAAAAAACTCAAATAAACAATTGTCTTATTCCTTAATCCTTCCGTACAAATACTTTAGCTTTTAATCCTTGACAGCTAAGAAAAAGTAATGGAAAGACAAATATACCCCTTACATATATAATTATCAAAATACTCTCTCTCTCTCTCTCTCTCTCTCTCTCTCTAAACCCTAATCACTTTTACACTACCACAAGGTCCACAACCATTCACACACTTTCTCTCTATTCACTTTAACTCTCTCCAAAACCCATAACCTCTCTATCTCTCTCTCTAACCCAATTTCTATGGTGGACCCTTTTTTTCTCTCTCTCTAGAATCCCTCTCCATATCTCTCTCTCAGTCAAAATAGAACCCTGCCGTCGTGCCATTCGTCTTCGCCGTCATGCGTCGTTCGTTCTTGAAGGTCCCCGCCGTCTTCATCTGTTTGTCCATCACCATTTGTTCGCAATCCTAATCGTTCGTCAGTTCATCGCTATTCGTCTGAGTCAGTTCGTCGCTGTTCGTTTGCAACCCCAACTGTTCGTGGTCGCCGTTTGAGTCGTCGTCGCTCTCTCTCTCTTCTCTCTCATCCCCCTCTTTCTTTCTCTCTCTGTTGATCCTAATATTTTTATTAACAATTAAGTATTGATATTTTAGTGGAACTAATGTTTTAATTGAGTGTTTTAGTGATTTAAAGTTCCAATGATGAAGATGTCAAATTAAATTAATGCTAAATGATGAAGTTGAAGATATTGAAGATCAAATTAAATGGATGCTAAATGATGAAGTTGAAGACTTAAGAGTTTCAAGAAATTAGGGAAAACAACTCAGGTAAATTTCAACTCTTAATATCCCATTTAGGAACACACACGGCACAAAATATTTTTATTATTTATGTATGTTTTAATTGAGTTAAATTTATTTGCTCCAATGTGGATTTAAAAAGAAATATTTATAAATGGTTAAAATAAAATTTGATAAAATTAGTGGAGCTAATTGAGAAAAGAAATTAGTTAAAGAGGCAAAAATGTAAAAGATAAAGAGTTTAAAATGTGATCAAATAATAGATGCAGAAGGTAGCAGTCGACTGAGGAATCGACTGTCCAATGGTGGCTGAACTCTCTGAATCGACGAGTCGACTGACAGGTCGACCGGTAAGATTAAATGAAACTCTCTGAATCAAGAAGTCGACCGATTAACTGCATTGGCTACATCCTGAATCTCTGAGTCGACTGGGCAGTCGACTGGTGGCTTTGTTTCAGGATCATGTGGATTCCGAAATCGTATCTAAAAATAGCCATTTTTTGTTAGGATTTTAGAGAGATTTAAGGGATTTGGTGATATTTAAAATATAGTTCATATATTAATTAAATCATATTGATTTGGTACATTAAATATTAATGTTTCTCAATTTGGTACTTGAAATAGTTTATATGCTTATTAATTGAGATTGAAAAATACTTTGATGATTTAATTGAAAGATTTGAAAGTAATTTTTAAGTGAAATTGAACCTAAATGAAGTTCTTATAATATAAGGAGTCTATAGAAGCATTTAATTATCATGACACTTGTAAACTAACCGTTAGAAAACTGATTACATATGCCTTTAAATAGACCTGTAAATTCATTAGCAAATTTAAGCAGTAAAGAAGAGAAATTATATCACATTATAAGAGTGAGTTTTTCTAAGAGTTATCTTTCTGAGAATTTGTGAGTTATTCAAAGAGTGATCTTGAAAATCAATTGTGATTAATATTTATTGCTACCGGATCTGAAGTTACATTGCTTTATCTGATTTTTCTATGGATTCCGGGTGAGATTTTTCCAATTATATTCTTTCATTGCATTACTTGTTTATATTTTGGAAATTGATCTTAGAAATTATTTCTGATTTATTAAAGAAAATATTTTTACAAATAATTTCTTGAATCTGATTACGTATTCCAATTTGCTACCCATATCTTGTTAAAATCAGATTTTGTATCTCACGTTTTTCTATCACGAGTTAGGATATTAATTGATTTATTATTTATCTAGGGTGGTAGAAGCTCCAAGTGAGATTTTCTACTTATCATTTTGTATTGGTGAGTAGTGTGACGTGTTAAATATCGTTGGAGATATTTAATCAAGAGTAGCCAGATTTCGATCTCTTTCCTATAAACAGATTGAGATAGTGATTCTTCTAGGATAAGAATTGCGTTATGAGTGAATTGTAAAGATTTCATCTTTACGTGTGAAAATGATACTTGGAGTGTTGTGTGAGGTTTTGATTATTGAGCCATAGTGATAAAAAGAATTAAGTTAATCTTTAGCCTATGAAAATATATGTTATTCTTGAACCTGTAAAAAATAGAGGTTATTCCTGAGCCTGGAAAAAAAAAATTGTAAAGGTTGATTCTGAGTCTGTAAAATAATCGGTGTGTGGGTTTGGTTCCTACCTTTAAAGGAATCTTGAGAATTAGTGGGTACGAATCTCCATGGGACTCGGAGGACTCGACTAGCCAAGAGTAGCTTGGTGAATCAGGATATATCTTAGTGTGTTGCATTATTACTTTGTTATTTTTGTTGTTTAGGTGTGTACCTAGTTAATTGATTTATTTCGTTGTGATACAAAGATAATAATTAATTCATTAATAAAATTAATTATTTAATTTATCAAGTTTTATTCTAACATATTTTTAATTACCCAATTCACCCCTTCCCCCTTGGGTATTCTACTAGGCCAACACTCTCTCTCTCTCCCCCCACTCTTAGATCTGGAAATCCAGATCTGAATATTTAGATATGGAATTTCCAGATCTGTTACATAACTGAGATGTGATTTCTTCGATCTGATTTTGAATCTCTTTTAAGTTAGGGTTTCTGAATTTTTGAATCAAAAGCTTAGAATCCGTTTTAAGCTGATTTTTTTTCCTTGCTGGAATTAGGGTAAAAAGAGGCAAAATTAAACCTCTTGAAATCGCCATTCGCCACCGGTGTTTTCGAGATTGAAATTCCAGATCTTTATGTTAATTTTTATTTTGTTTTTTTGAAATATTCATACTAAATGTGGTTTGGTTTGATAAATGTCTACTCTGAGTATTTTAGCTTTATTTTTTTTTATATTGTTTTGAAAAGTATGTTCATGCACGTGTTAACACAATTTTACATGAATGTTAACATGTTGTATCAATTATTTTAGGTTTAAATATGATATATTTTGGCTTGAATGTCAGCTCTCTCTCTCTCATTGATGTTAACACACACACAGACACACAGAAAGAACATGAAAATGCATTAACATCAATATAGAGGGGTCCAAAAAATGTGCATAAACGTTAACGAACACCCAACTCAAATACACAAATAGTAGATACGGTACGATCATGTTAACATTAAAATACAAACCCCTAAAAAATAAAGATTCATTAATGCTAACACGTACAAGCAGATGGGGAAGATACATTAAAGTTAACACACACATACATACACAAAAAGAACATAAAAATGCGTTGACGTTAATGGAAAGAAACCAAAAAAATATGTATTAATGTTAACGCACACCCAACTCAAAAAGACAACATATCACATTCGGTGAATTAATGTTAATGCAAACACACGAAAGAGAGGCTAAAAAAGTGAAGTTGTGTTAACGTTAACACACAGAACTCCCAAAATGTAAAAAATGTTAACGCTAAAACACATAACCCGATGGTGAATATGTGTTAACATTAACGCGCACCCAACCAAAATACACAAATAGCAGATATGGTACGATCATATTAACTTTAACACACAGAACCCAAAAAAATAAAAGATACGTTAACACTAACACACACATGTAGATAAAGAAAATGCATAAACGTTAACACATACAAAAATAATATGTAATGCGTTAACGTTAACACAGAGAAACAAAAAATATGCATTATCGTTAACGCACACGCAGTCCAAAAGACAAAATATCATATACGGTTAGTTAATATTAAAACAAACAGAGGGGGAGTCTAAAAAAATAAAGTTGCGTTGATGTTAACGCACAAAACTCTCAAAAAATAATATATTTTAACGCTAAAGTACAATATGGATATGAGATTCAATTGTAAGATTCAAATCGTACTTTGTAATATAGACAATGTGTATTATTTGAACATTTATGGTAACCGTCTTTTACCTCCAGTAATTAACATTCACGTTAACATTTACATAGCATTTTAAAATAAACAAAAAAATCTTATTACATCATCGTGTATATATTTTTTGCAGGTTATTTTGATTTTTTTTTTTTTCTGAAATTTTCGATTTGTTTTATGCTTGTGAGAAAGGATTTTGCAATGATGATGTTCTTGTTGTAAATATGTGAAGTTCATTTTTTTTCTCTTATTGTAAAGGATAAAATGATAAAATCTATAAATATGAGTGAACAGTTGGGAGTGATATTAGAGATTTTTTTACACAAACTCTATGAGAATTAAAAACTTAAATAGTTGGGCTTAATATCTTTTTTCTAATTTTACTATCTTTGGAGGACTATATAATTAATTACATTTTTTTCTTTTGTGGTGGTAGTGATAATTAATATTTATTGTGGTAAAAATTAACATTTGTTGTTGTGGTGGTGGTGATAGAAATGTTTGTTGTGATAATGACGATAATAATAGTGGATATTGATTGTGGGGTGGTGATGATGAATATTTGTTATGGTGATGGTGGTAATTGTAGTTTAATGCTTATTGTGGTGTATGTGGCGGTGATAGTAAACGTTCTTCATCGTGTTAGAGGTAATAAACAAATATTTGATGTAGTGGTGGTAGGAAGAGCGAAAACAAATATTTATTGTGGCAGTGGCAGTAATAAGAATATTTTATTTGTTTGTGACAGAATATTTAACATTTTCAGTGGTGATTAATATTTATTTTGTTATTAAAAAAATTAATTGAGAGATATTTTTAGACTTGGACTTTTGGGCACAAAAAATCACCCAACTTCGAGCAAGGGAAGTTTAAGGGCATGTCGGTCAACGGGCTAAGTTCGGTCCCAAAATAAAAAATTTGGGCTGCTTATATGGGCCTAATTTTCGGATTAAATTGGACGTGTACAAACAGGCCTAATTAAGACGACTTCTGGATATAAGCATGTTCAAATTAACACATTGATTTCCAAAATATTCTCAAATAAAATTTATATTTAGTTTTTTTTTTTTCCTTCATAAAAATATCAGTACTTATTAATAAAAATCTCAAAAATAAAGAAAATATTCATGCATCTTAATATTAAGAGGAAGAAACTGAGGGTACCCATCTATATATAGATACGGTAGTCATTATATTGATTATTAATTTATAATTATAATAATAATAATAATAATAATAATAATAAACAAACAGTTAATTAAATATAAATATGAAACTGAAAGGTATAAAATATAATTTTATTTAATTATCTTAAAATTGAGATTTTAAAATTTTTGGACAAAATTTTTTCTCCAACATATTTCTAGAATTTAATTATAATCATTGATTCGCCCCAAATGAATCAAAACTCATAATAACAAAACATTTAAAAAAATCGCCCTAATTTATTATTATACTTGAAGGTACAAACTAAAAAAAAAAAGAAGACAATTTAATTTGAAATGAACATTTCACTAACAAAATAACAAATATAATTAGCATCAACACATAATAAATTATTTTTTCTAATTAAATAACTCTCAAATGTTTTTAGTGAAGGGTGCGGTGGAAACTACTTCCACTTGAAAAGCCCATTAATTATGTAAATTAATGGGGTCAGACATATAATTAGTTAAACTTCAAATTAATTGATAAAAATTAATTGGTCCTATTAGTAACCATAACACAAAATAAGACAAAACATGTGTGTTATACTCGCAAAAGCCAACAAATGCCAATAGAAAATATCATACTTTCATATACATTAAAGGGAATCAAAAAAAAAAAATCATCTTCATATTACCATATTATCCATGGTTCAAATCAAATATAACACATTTACGAAAAAAATAAAAAATTGGATTTTAAGATGGCAATATTTCTATAATGGCATAATCAATCACTCTTTTTTTATTTTGTTGTTTGAGCATACATCTAAGAATGGCAAGAAATCATTATCATTTTTCTACTTGAGCTTACGCATCCTTCTTCGCCTTCCTCCAAAAATTCAACCTCAAAAATTAATATTCATGGAGATTGAGAAGGCATAACCGTCACTTCATTTGAATCCTTCTTCTATATGTATCAATTATCAATTCAATCGAATAGATCAAGTAAGAGTCAGCTTAAAAAAAAGAAGACAATAGTTCTATTTTTGCCAGCTAAAAAGAACACCAACTATAATTTTCTTTTTTCACAGTTTGTTTTAACATCAATGCCTCTTTTTGAATTCTTGAGAATAAAACTTTAATTAAACATCGCAAGAGTTGAAGAGGCAGACATAAACCAAAACTTGCAATAAACTTGCAATAAAAGAACAATAAAAACAAGTGATAAGAAAAAGTTAGGTTTCCCAACGAATTGGATTTAATGATCTTGACGCAGAATTCAAACCATTGAGTGCTTAGAACGAAAAATTGAAGGTAGATGGCATCTAAGGCCCCGTTTGGTTAGTGTTCCCAACCAAACCCAACCCAAAAATTCGGAGTTTGATTTTTGGGAACGCGTTTGGCAAATACAAAACTCAACCCAACCCAACCCAACCCAAAAAATAGGATTTCATTCTCAAAATGTTAAGGAAATGAGAAACAAAAAAAAACTTGTTTTTTTTTTTTTTGCCTAAAAAACTCAACCCAAAGTTCTCAACTCCGGCCACCGTCCGACGATCATTCGCCGTTGGTCACCGTCCACCACTGCTGGCCGTCGCCGTCCGGCGACGGCAGTGCGTCGCCATCTGTCCGCTGCCGCCGCCGGCCACCACCGCCGTGGCCGGCGTCTGGCCGTCCAACCACCGTCTGACACCACCGCCATTGCTAGCGTCCAGCTGCCGCCACCACCAAACACAAAAAAAATTAAAAAAAAAATTAATTTTAGGATAAAATCGTTACCAAACACATTCTGTTCTCAGTACAAAATAAAAATTTTCGTTACCAAACGCAATTTTGTTCTCAAAATTCTCAACTCAACCCAATTCAATTCAACCCAACCCATTCTAATTGGGTTTAGAAAAGTAAGAATACTAACCAAACGCCACCTAAATAAACAATAAACAAACACAATCAAAGAGAACAAAAACACTAAACAGAAGTATTAAACAAACGCCATCAAAGATAACAGAAACACTAAACAAACACATTCCTGTTCCAAGTTTTATGAGAACAGAAACACTAAACAGAAATTAGGGCCGAGATTATCAAAATTAGGGTAGATGTTCAACATACCTAGCATTTATGAAATTTGGGAGAAATAGAAAGAAATTCCTGAAATTGAAGCTACCTGTTCAAGCATTAACAAAAAAAAAAAAAATAGTTAAACAATAACCAAACCTGCAATAAAATAACAGTAAAAAAAGTGGTAAGAAAAAAAAAAAAAGGTTTCCCAATGAAATGGATTCTAATGATCTTAATGTAGAACTCATAGAATTGAGTGCTAGAACAAAAAATTAAAGGCAAAATTGAAGGTAGATGGCATCTAATAAACACTAAACAAATGCTATCAAAGAGAAGAGAAATAGTGAAACACAAAATAGAAACACAAATAAACGCATTCTTGTTCCAAATTTTTTGAGAACAAAAACACTAAACGAACACCATCTAAGTAAACACTAAACAATCGCCATCAAAGAAACAGAAACACTAAACAGAAACACTAAGGCCCCGTTTGGTAGCCGTTTCCATTTCAGAAATTCCTATCCCATTCCCAGATTTTTGGGAATTTTGTTTGGGAATAGCGTTTGGTAATTTTTGTTTCCGTTTCCATTTCATTCCCATTTGAGAATTGTGCCCACTTTTTTCTTAAGAAATGAGAAACAAAAAAAGTTATTTCTCATTATTCCCATTCCATTCCCAAAACACATGGCCACTGTTCACCCGCTGGTCGACCACCGTCCGACGCTGTCATCTCCGGCCACCGTCGCCAGTCACCGTCCGGCCAGAAATTTTCCATCCACTTCCGGTCGCCGGCCACTGTCACCCACCCGCCACCGCTATCCGGCCGTCGCCCGCACCCGCGCCGACGGGAGCCACCGCCGTCCGCTGTCGCTGGCGACGGCGCCACCGCTGTCAGGCCAAAACAAAAAAAAAAAAAAAAAAAAAAAGATTTTAGGATAAAAATCGTTACCAAACACAATTCCCTTCCCAAAAAAAAAAAAAAAAAAAAATTATCGTTACCAAACACGATTCTACTCCCAAGAAGAAAACAAAATTCTCATCCCATCCCATCCCATTCCCATTTCACTGCTGGAATGGAAACATAAACGGTTACCAAATGTTACCTAAACAAACACGTTCTTATTCCAAGTCTTATGAGAATCAAAACACTAAATAAAAATTAGGGGCGAGATTATCAAAATTAGGTTTGAGGTTCAACATACCTAAAATTTCTAAAATTTGAGAGAAATAGAGAGAGAAATTCCGAAAATCGAAACTACCTGTTCAAACATTAACAAAAATATTAGACAAACAGTAACCAAAGAACATCAAAGAAAGTGATGAGAAAAAAGTTAGGTTTCCCAACTAACTGGATACTAATGATCTTGATGCAGAACTCGAAAAGTTGAGTGATTAGAACGAAAATTTAAAGGCAAAATTGAAGGTAGATGGCATCTAAATAAACACTAAACAAATGACATCAAAGAGAACAGATACACTGAACAAACGTCATCTAAATGAACACTAAATAAACGCCATCAAAGAAAACATAAACGCTAAAGAAACACATTTCTATTTCAATTTTTATGAGAACAGAAACACTAAACATAAATTAGGGTTGAGATTATCAAAATTAGAGTTGAGGTTCAACATACCTCAAATTTATGAAATTTGGGAGAAATATAGAGAGAAATTCCTGAAATTAAACCAACTTGTTCAAGCATTAACAAAAATATTAGATAAACAGTAACCAAAACCTGCAATAAAAGAACAGTCAAGAAAGTGATAAGAAAAAACTTTCCCAATGAAATGGATTCTAATGATCTTGAAGCAAAACTCAGAAAATTGAGTGCTTAGAACAACAAATTGAAGGCAAAATTGAAGGTAGATGACATCTAAATAAACACTAAGAAAGGCCTTTAAAGAAAATAGAAACACTAACAATCCAAACCATGGTTGTTCTGCAAATGGATAAAAGAAATGAACAACAGATTAAGGCTTTCTAAATCTAAAAAAATTTGATGTTAAAAATTAAAAAAAATTAAATAATAATAATAATAAAAATTAAAAAAAAAAAAAAAAAAAAAAAAAAAAAAACCCAGATCCATTTGAAAAATATTAACAATTCTCACAAAAATGAAAAAAATTAACACAAATCTCATCATCTATCAATTTGGGAGTCTCATAATTTCTACAGTTTCTGTTCCCATAGGAGCAGAGATGTGAAAAATTCTAATCATATGCAAATTGATAATCCAAACCATGGTTGTCTTGCAAATGGATAGAAGAAATGAAAAAAATTCATATTAAGGCATTCTAAATCTGAAAAAATAGATAAATAAAGAAAAAATAACCAAATCCATGAGAAAATATTATCAATCCTCACAAAAATCGAATAATGAACATAAATATCATGATTGGCAGTGGAAATCAAAAACAGTAATTTCTAAGACAAATATTTGCTCCTATCAATTTGGGGGTCTCATAATGACTCCTATTTGTTCCCACAGGAGCAGAGATGTGAAATTTTCTAACACTTTGTTAGGGTTCTGTAGCTTGATGTCGCGATGAGTAGCAGGGTAGGGTTTTGGAAGACTTAAATAGCTAGAAAACTGTGAGAAAGAGAGACAGACGAACGTACCTGTACCTGCACCTGGACCAACGATCTGAGACTATCGATGGTGGAAGTAGCGGGCTTGGCCGTTGTCGTTGCCATTGTCGTAGGCATGGATATGGAGCCTGAGAGAGAGTGTTGAATACTACGACGACGACGAGGCGTGGCTAGGCGAAGGTGATGTAGTGGTGCGGCGAAGGTGAGGCGATGAAAATGGCACGTCGACAATGGAAGAGAACTGAGAAGATGAGAGGAGATGATACAGTAGCCTAAGGAGATAGATAAGATATTGAAACTACTGGAATGAATCATGTTAAGGGTTTAAGGGAAGAGGGTGGCTGGGCGGCTGCTTAATGAAAATTAGGCCAGTAAACCTTAATTTTAAAAATCGATCTGAACCGTTCTTTAGAGGGGTATAAAGAGTGGTTGAGATTTTCCTAGAGAGTTTATGTATATCCTATTTTATTATAAAGAGCATTTGCTACCACACTAACCTCGTTCCATCGCCGAATCGTTGTTCCATCGCCGATTCGCCGTCAACGTCGTTCCATCGCCAAAACCCATATCCCCACATCACTCCCCAACCCCAATCGTCATGCCTTCGCGTCGTCGTTTCAGCCTCCCTCAATCCTCTCAACTGCTACTCACCTATCTCTCACTACCACCTGATTTGGCTAAATGTAAATTTAATTCCTCTCTCTCTCTCTCTATTATTTGTTTCTCCTTCTCGCACCAACATTACCATTTTTTGCCATTTTTCTGTTCCAATTGGCCAAATCGATGTCTGATATAGCCAAATCTATGTTTAAAACTTTGAATTGGTTCGAGTTGGCCAGATCCAGTAGCCCTATCTCACAGTCACGAAACCCTTACACGATAACACCGCTCCTCATTTATCTTAGCAGACCCCATCGTCGCTGCTCTTAGGTACGATCTCTCTCTTCTTTCTCTACCCTCTTACACATTCCAAATACACTCTGTCACGACCCCGAACACAATGCCTCCATGCTTATGTTCAATTCATACTACCTCTTTTGGGAGAAATTTTCAGTTTTGATACGAAAATTCTGATTCACATGTTCTAAATACACTCTATCACGACCTCGATCACAATGCCACCATGCCCGTGTTCAATTCCTGCTGCCTCTTTTGGGAGAAATTTTCAGAATTGATCTGGAAATTCTAATTCACAAAATTTTAGGTATGATTCTCATATCTTTTTACATGTTGGATGATATATGTGTTTACATCTTATAAGAACTATGGTTTCTTGAGGAATAATGTTTCAATTTTGATTCGTCGAGCGGTATTGTTGGTGTTTCTGTTCCCTGATTTCTTTTTGGTTCATGGATAAATTGGGAATAGAAACAGAAATATGGGTTCAGATAAGATCATTGTTTGTTCTTTTACATGAGTTTTACCGACTAAATTTTGGGAACAGAATGGGATGGTTACCACCACCAAATGTGTTGCCACTCACCAGATCGCTGTCACTATCTCTTTAATGGTACGTCTCTCTCTCTCTCTCTCTCTCTCTCTCCCTCTCAAATAGCTGCATTTGATTTCCTATTTACCTCTTTTTTGCAACAATTGGATTTTATTTTCATTACAACTGTTACCATTGAAATCTTTTGGGTTATTGCTACTGCTTCTCTGGTGTTGGTATTGCCTTTAGGTGGTCTCTCACATCTTGGACTTTCTAGTTTTTCCTCTAGTTGTTGTTGTGACTCTTGATGAAGAATATGTGAGTTAAATAATATCTAATTTGATTCAGTTTTATGGATTTTGATTTCATTAGGTTGTAGGGATTTTGATTTTATTTATTCATTGTAGGGATTTATTCAATTTAGGGATCGAGGACCATATTTTATTTTACTCTTTTTAGGGAATTTTATTTAACGTCATTGTTTTAGGTTATTTGATTTTTTAGTTTTCAGATCTTTGCAAGTGGATATGCTGCTATCAATATTTTCGGGTAATAGCGTAACTTATGATGCATAGTACATCATGGTAAGTGGGTAATTTAAGTTCATATTTTGTTTTACAATTGATTTTTTTTTTTTTTTTATTGGTTTTTTTAGTTGTTTCCATTGTTGATTAATTCAATTGTTTAGTTATTCATTGATATTTGGTTGATGCTATTAGGTTTGCAGTTGGTTTGGTCATCATTGTAGGAATGAGTGTAAGATAACCATTTATCCATTAAAGGGTAAGTTTTATTAAATAGATAAATCATTTTTACTTCTATTATTCTGGATTTGCTTTTGAAGTAAATCATCTTTACTTCTCAAAATAATGGATTTTTTTTTTTTTAAATCCATCTACTGTCTCTTTCTATCTAAACTCTGTGTTAGTTTACATGAATAATTTTATGAAGTTTTAGAAATTTTAAGATTTCTTATTGCATCTATTTTCTCTATTATTGGTGCTTATTTTAATTTAAGTGTAGATGAAACATAAAAGAGAATTGAATGTTTTTTATTCTAAATATTATGTATTTGTGAAAAATGTATAATCTTTCTTTTTTTTATTTGGAATTAAGAATGTGTGAAATGATATTTATTTTCTCATATAATTTACACAACAATTTGTTTATTTGTTTGTTCATTTTAACTATTTCTCCAACAACATAGTGCATTGATTAGTAAATTTGTCATTTACTACAAATGTAGCTAATAATTCTTTATTTTTGTTCTACTTTATGGTCAAAGTAGTTAACTTTTATCACGTATCATTCATGTCTTGAGACGTTATCGATTGTTATCGCGTCAAATTAAGACGTTAATAGATTATTGTTTTTTCAATTTTCAAATATTTCTCCAAATAAAGTTGTGTTGTAATTATTGATTGTTTTTTTATATTATTTTTTCTTTGTAATGTTTTATGTCTAATTTCTTTTTTTGGATTTTTTTTAGGGTGTAGATGAAACAGAAAATAGAATCTATTGGAAATTCTATGTAGGTATATAAATAGTATGTATTTGTAAATAATGTATAATTATTTATTTATTTTTTTGGAATTTATAATGTGGGTGAATTATGCTTATTTTCTCATATAAGTTACACTACAATTTACTTATTTTTTTGCATATAACTCGCGATAGGTCTCCTTATTTTATATAAGTACAGGTTTTAATCTTATTAATAGTCATTATTGATATTCAATTGTTAGTTATTATTTATGTTCAAATGAAATTGGTGCGGAATATTTTATAGAGATGAAATTATGTCAATTTGTTTTTTGGTTTATGTTGTTTTACACTCGTGCCTTCAGGTATGGGTTATACGCTAGTATATATATATATATATATATATATATATATATCCTTTTTTGAATTCAAAATTCAATTTTATATCAATTTTTGTTTGCATTCATATTAATCATTATTTTCGCAATATATATGAAAATAATTGCAGACAATCATACTAATTTTAATTCAATTTTTTTCATAATTAGAATATAAATTTTTATTAAGGAAAAAATACCAAAAAATCTAATAAATAGACTAAATATACTAGATGGCCCATAAATTTTTGAGTTTTTTATTATATAGTCCCCCATCGAGAGATCATTGAGAAAAAAATCATTTTCATATGTTTGATTAGAATTCAGACCAAATAGTACAATCAATTAAATTTTTAGTCCTCCAAAAAAATAAAAAGAACACTAAAAAGACACATATACCCCTGAACAAACTCTCTCTCTTATTTATATTAATTATCACTCACACACTCTCTCTCTCACTCTAAGCTCACTCTCTCTCTCACTCACTCTCTAAAGTTGAGCGTTAATACAACTAAATACGTTGAGCGTTAACATAATTAAATGTATTGGATTTGTAATTGCGTTAACGTTAACACAATTAAATTAAGTGTGCTAGATTGTAATTGTGTTAACGTTAACGCAATAAAATTAAATGTGTTAGGTTGTAATCGCGTTAACGTTAACGCAATTAAATTAATGTGTTGGATTGTATTTGCATTAACATTAATGCAACTAACATTAACGTTA
This sequence comes from Eucommia ulmoides, assembly GCA_016647705.1. NCBI lineage: Eukaryota > Viridiplantae > Streptophyta > Magnoliopsida > Garryales > Eucommiaceae > Eucommia > Eucommia ulmoides. Next base: position 9,733,528 of record CM028334.1, on the reverse strand, counting down.
ATGCACACAAAACAAATAATGAAAGAGACGATAATATGAAACACAAAAAAAAAAAAATACATTAACGTTAACACACACAAAAAATATGATAAATATTCAAGAGAAAAAATATACAATACGTCTGGTGATAAAATGAGTTAACGTTAACGTAATGCATAAACAAACAGATTAGGAGATGATGCGTTAACAAAAAAAAAATGGATTTAATAACGTTAATATCAATCCCAATGTAATATTGTAATATAGGTAAGTGGTATTTACTTGAACAAGTTACGTTAACGTTAACATCCTTTATTGTTCAAATTTGTCTTGTTGCATAATGACAAAATGACAGACTTGTAAATAAATGTTGACATGGAGGGCCATAATGAAGGACTTTTTCCTAAAAATTTGGTGGGGTCTAAAAACTTAATTGTTCATGTCAGTAGGTCTTTTTTCTCTATTGGGTTTCTATAGAGGACTAAAAAATTAATTACCCTAAATTTTTTTGGCAAACAATAGTCCTCTATTTTTCACTATTTATTACCCAAAAATCTTAAATTTTTAGGCTTGACGATTTTACCTTCTACTCTTCTCCTCCCACTCCACCAGACCACCACCATCGGAGGAGAGTCACCAATGATTTTACCCTTCTACTCTTCTCCTCCTACTCCACCAGACCCCCACTATTACAGGAGAGACACCAGTTCACTGTTCACCTTCGCTGTCCTCTCTCTTGTGTTGCTTGGCTGTCGTCGCTTCGTCAACATCGTCGTCGTCTCTTCATCGCCTCGTTGCCGTTGTTGCTTCGTTGTGTAGCCGTCTTTGCTTCGCTTTGTCACCAGGCCAGATGTTGTTCATTAGTGGCTACGATAGTCAGATCTTGAAGAGGCGGCCCATTCGATCTTGTTGATCCTGCCATTCGATCTTGTTGAACAATATCAAGGGGTTGGGACAAAAGGGCGTGGAATATTGTTGAACAGTATCTCCGAATGGCTCAATCTTTATCTTCCGGGTTCGGCTCTATACATATCGCTTGGATCACAGTGCAGCCTCTCGGAATTCTCAACTTCGAAAGTTAAGGTTTGTTGAGATTGGGGCGGCGGAAGCAAACACATGCGTTGAAGACTCTGGAATTGTTCACGATGATGTTGATTGGTTTAGAATTTTGCTTTATGCTCATGTGTTGAAGACTCTGAAATTGTTCTCTTTGCACCAAATCAAATATGAATGTATAGAATGAAGAGAGAATGTGTATGAATGTAGAAAGAGTGTTATCAATTTGAATGAAGAAATTAGAATATAACACGATCTCGTGTTGCATGTTATATTCAACACGAGATCGTTTTGAATATAATACGATGACCAGTGGTCCGAACTCGTCACCCTAAACAAATGTGAGAGAGAGAGAGAGAGAGAGGAAAAAAAAAAAAAAGACTTGGTCTATGCATCTGGTAGAGTGGAACATATGTTGGATATATTGTATTATTGTTTTGGTAAAGTGGAATGGATGGTGGTGCAGTTTGTGGCGGCATGGTAGAATTTGAACAGCAGTGAAAATTGAATATAATACGAAATCGTGTTACATTCCGATGTGCAGAGAGATAAAATTATCACAAAAGACAAAAACACTATTTTGTAACATGTTTTAAAAAAATGTGTATTTAATAGTTTTATTCTTTTATGAAGACTCCTTGGTGACTGCCCCTTTTATTAATAACATTATTGTATTGAATTCAACAACAACAAAAAATTATTAACAATTTTAACTTGATTTTTGTTGTTGATTACTAATGTTTATTAAATAAAGTAAAGTATATTGAACTAGGTTAACACAGACGTTGTTGTTGAATCTAACATTTGTCTATAATTACCTCAAAATTGACATGAATTTTTGTTATTGAATTAATAAAGAAATTTTGACAAATTTAATACTAATATTTGGTGTTTAATTATACATTTATCCATAACTAATTCAAAAAATAGCTTTATAAATTTATGTTATTCAATTCAACAAACAAATTTCAACAAAATTAATACCGAAATTTCGGTGTTGAATGACTTCCGAAAATAAAAGTATGATATCGTTTTAAATTCCTCATTTAGACGATTAATATTATGTAATTATTTTATATACAGAGTCTTTCAAAAATACTTTTCGTGTACTTTTTTGATTAAAAACATATTTGTTAATTTATATTGTATAAATTCCTATTTTTTATGAGTTCTCTTCTCAATTATCATTGACCTCCTACTATTCGAGTGGTGTTATTGTTGGAAAAAATTCACATAATAATAATAATATAAACCCGAGTTAAATAATCAATAAATGTTACATGTTATTTTAATCTCTTTAAATAATTAATAACAACAACTAAATAAATAAAATAAAGAGAAATTTTTTAAGAGATCTTAAGATTTCAAAAACAATTTTCTAAAGACCATCTCATATGTAAAAAAATCACTGTTACAAAATTTCATAAAGTGATGTTTTTATGAAATAGGACTTTTGGGATAATTTCCTTAAAATAAAACATAGTTAAGAGATGAAAATGCATATTTTGTAAATCGAGACATTTAAATACTATATTAAGAAGATATATGCTTCATCTATGAATATGATTGAATGGTGAACAATTTTCAAGATACAACGATCAAGGGAGTTAAGATGCAAATAGTACATCCCTCTATTGTACCGACTGTAAGACCTATTGCCACATGAAATTATCAACTAAATAATATATGTATAGTATAACAAAATATCACTTTTCTCTATTTTTAGATATCAATAGAATCATACTCATTAGTTTATATAATATTATACTCTTTCTCTATTTTTCTCCATTTTCCTCTATATTTTCTTCATTCTCAGACACCTATATATAGTGTATAGATGTAACTTTTACTATAATATTAAGTACTTATAATTTTATTACTAATAAAACCACTACTTATATACATAAATATTATAATAATCACAATATAACATATATATATTTATAATAGAATTCACAAAGTCATTTGAATAAATTTTATGCCTTAATCACAATAATAATGTGTAATAAACATATATTTAGGATGCATAATTATAATTATTATAAATAAAATATTTAATTGTAAATAATTTTCCTAACAACCCCCCACATAATTTAAGTTTAAAATTAAAATAATAAAAATAAAAATAATGGGTAATATAATACTATGTAATAAGTGTAGATTTATTTAAGAATTGAATCTCACTTAGTGTGACAAATATTCATTCGAAAGAACCATAATGAACTATATCTTGAACTCAGTCATTTTGGTCAAACTTTAGTAAACATATATATAATTCGGGTGTTAGATCGTGCTCCCGGTTTTGCACTCTTATGACCATGTGCTGGTAACTTGGTTCTCATAACAGTCACTAGGGAATGACCAATCGCATAATCACGACATCACGACAACTTTTACTTAGGTGAGTCTTCCAATAGTACACGTGACCTTTACCCTGCAGGAGTTTCCCTGTCTTCATTTCATTATGGGTTAAAAAACTCATCTTTAAAATCATGTTATACAACACTAGCGTCTTAGGGATGAGCAAGTGAATATTTTAAATTATATATCTAGATATCATAATGTTGCTTTATAAGTTACGAAGCAAAGATTGTTATTACCTATTGAACCTCTTTCATGGAGTTCTCAATCACAGAAGTTGCGTTACCTCATTAGGTGACTTCTTTGTTGGTTAACACTCATCTCCCTTGACAATTTTAAAATCAAGACAATGCTAGTCTTGAGGCATATTATCCCATCTCGTGGGAGTATGACATATAGATATTAAGCCTCAAAATAGTTTAACTTTATCTATTCCATTAATTCTCATTTAGTATGAATATTTTTAAAGACTACTGTGGAGCATCATTTTTTTTAAGTCACATTTTGAATTTTCATGTAAAATAACACTATCAAATCAATTTATTAGGAATATTATAAACACAATATTTATTGAACTAATATATTATACAATCCCAAATTTCGTCATATAAACTGATATAAAACATATACCAAAACAACAATTTCAGAGGCAAAATTTATAATCCCAATTTTTGTAATCATGTAGATAATATGGGAATTTTTGAAGCAACAATTAGGGATTTCATATCGAGCTAACACATTTATCAATACATCATCTTTTCTAGTTTATCATCATATATATATATATATATATATATAAACCTTCTAGGATATAAGTCGAAGCAACATATATTTTTTTCCAACACAATATCCGACTTCAAAAATAATTCCATAGATACAATGATCAAAGGAAGGTGCAAACAAAACATCCTTATTGTTAATGTAATAATGGGCTTGGCCCACTTAGGCCCATTAAGGCAAAACCTTAATCTCCACTTCCCTATAAATACTTGTGTATATGTTGTAGTTAGGTATCCATTTCATATGTAATCATTCTCTCATATTCTCAATACATGATCTATTCCCCACGTCTTAATCATCTTAACATGGTATCAAGAGCAAGTCTTTTCTAGACCTGTTCTATCTAAATATTTTTTTTTCGAAACCCTAAAGCTTTCGTCGCGGCCGTCTCTTTTCTCTCGCGATTTTTCGTCACTGCTATAGGTTTCATCACCACTCCGGTTTAACCAACCACCATCTTCATTTTTCAGAGACGAACACAACGCCACCAAATTCATCGCCATCGGAATACCGACAAGCTCACACGCGCCTCTACCAGCCTGCAGTACCCCCTAACTGCGCCGTCTCGGATTTTGAGCTCTACCGCCTCAACCAGGACTCCAAATCCATCATACAATATACCATAGGAACTGTCTTGACGAGAAGATTTCGAAAAAGTAAATTTCAGCAGTGGGTTACTGTTCACGCGCTCTCACGCATGGAAAATAGGTTGCGCATCAGATCCATGCGCATTCTTCCACTGCAATCTGCCCACCAGCTGCCACGTCAGCGCCAATTCAGCACTCAGTTAGTGCCATCTCAGCACTTAGTCAACGCCACATCATCGTTGACCAGTTCCATCTCAGTGCCACGTCATCAGTCCAGTCAATACCCATCGCGTGCCGCGTCGGTGCCGCGTCGGCGTTAACTTTTTCCACGTCAGGTTTGACTGCCACGTCAGCGCCTCAACCCTTGCCACGTTACCGATTTTGTTTAGGAATCTTCCTTTGACCGGTTCAGACCTTTTTAGACTGGTTTTTGACAACATTGGACCAAAACCTAGGGTTTTTCGACGTTTTGATTCTATTTTTTACCTCCGTTTTGTGATTTGAGGCTCACAAAATATACTTTCTTTTATATCCGTGTGGTTCCTACACCGGTTCACCTGTTTTTCACCCGGTTCTTGAAGATTCAGTTTTGGTTCCTGGACAATCTTAGCATTCCAGATCAATCTATAATCTCCTTCAAATCAAATTTGAATAATATATTTCTCCAAGTTCAACAACGATGTCTGTGGGTTCTTCGCTCATTATCAATGTCAAAGAGGGTTCAAATCCTATCTCCACCACTGTTACCATGTTTATTGCAGATTTGGCTTCACTTTTCCATCACGTTTTCTCCCAAATTGGTACAAATCTTTCCCCTACTCTCTCACTTACTGGAGGTAACTCTTCTTGGTTTTTTTATTTCGCTTGTTGTAATTATATGACATCTGATCTCAATATTTTTTCTACCAAACTCTCCGCTATGAATATCCCTGGTATTCATACCGCTGTTGGTTCTCAAATACATGTTACTCATATCGGTCAGATTTTGACTTCCTATCTTTATGTTTCTGACACATACTTGATTCTGAAACTCACCTTAAATCTCTTATCCGTTGGACAATTTTGTGAATTGGAATTTGAAGTCATATTTTCTAATAGCGGTTGTCGTGTGCAGAATCCTCAGATAGGAGAAACTCTTGAGACTGGTCGTAAGGTTGGACGCCTATTTGAACTTACCAGTTTACACCTTCCATATCCAACTCCATTATCACCACAACCAAATATCTATTCATCAACCTGTGCAACCTCACCACTACCGTCAGTATCCTCTTCCTTATCCTTACCTCTACAACCACCAGTGTCTCTCTCACTATCCCAACTTTGATATGCTCGGTTAGGCCACACTTCATCTAGCCGACTCAAATCGCTTCTCTCTAGTGGTCAGTTAGGTTCAGTTCAACATGAGTCCTTCAAATGTATCCATTTCCAACTTGCCAAACAACCAGCCCTACCTTTCAAAAAGAGATAGTCTATTTCCCTTGCACCCTTTGTTCTAATTCATTATGATATTTGGGGGCCTTCTCCTCATGCCTCGATGGGTAGCCTTCATTACTTTGTAATTTTTGTTGACGACTACTCTCGATATACATGGTTGATTCTTATAAAATATCGATTTGAACTATTCTAAATATATTCTGAGTTTTCTTCTATGGTTCAAACCCAATTTTCTAGAAATATCAAAGTTTTTCGCTCAGATAATGCAATGGAATACAAGGATTGTGCTTTTCTTAACCTGCTTTGCAAATATAGCATGCTCTTCCATTGCTTGTGTCCTAGTACATTGTCACACCCCAACCCGGACACCCATCACTGTGGGACCAGTGTGACATCGACACAACATCACCAGAATCACAAACACCAGAAATAACCATGTACATGCATACCGACGTATCACAAACATATATATATACTCCCAAATTTGGGAAACATCAGTCCCTACAAAAAAATGTTGTAACGATAAAGATACATAACATCTAAACCTCTCAGTGTTCACCTCTAGTAGCACTCCCAAGATACTCTTTCCCTATCGCACCTTCGGATTCAACCTATTGCCAGTAGGGGACGGACGCCTAGTTAATGTACTTGCGAGTGTACTGCCTTCTTAGTAAAAACATTTTATAATAATAAATCATTTTACAATATCTAAATAGATCAAGCGTGTGTATAGAAACAACACGTAAATAGTAAAATTCTCCATAATATAAGCCGTGAAAATAAAGCAATAAATATATGTTCCATTCCAACACATCTAGTAAAATAACACCAATTACAATAATAAATAATAAATCATCCAATATAAATAAAACATCACATCTCAAACACACATCTCAAACCACCACTCCACCACAACACACACTGATTAGTCATAGTGATCGTTTTAACCTCACGATCGGGAGTTGCAACGGTACCGTAACATTCGTAGGAATGCCTTCCTATGAAATATCCATACCCCTTTTGGGGAGAAACATAATCCACACCCCTTATGGGGAGAAACATAATCCACACCCCTAACGGGGGAGAAACATCCACATCCCTTACGGGAAGAAATACATTTTCACACCACATCGTCAAAAATCCACACCCCTTATGGGGAGAATTTCCAAAATCGCGTTTTTTCCTCTCATTTTTAAAAGTACCACCACTTTAATAAAAGAACCAGTTTTTCACCTTTGTACCACCGATTTCAGTAAAATTGTTTTTCCACCTTTGTTTTTAGGAAACCAAATATTTTTAGAAAACCATATGTTTTCCACTCTCTTTTCAAAATCACTCATATTCAACGAAAATTATTTTTAATCCTTCTTTCTAGAAACCAACACAATTCTCCTGAAATTCATTTTACCAACTCACCCCAAAAAAACCTGCTTGATCCATATCATTTTAAAATCATTTAATTTAACTACAATAATTTTTCATAATATATATATATATATATATATATATATATATATAAATATTTTGGCAAGAAGACAGTACACTCACCTAATAATTCGCTCTCAAAAGCTTCTCCGACTATCCGCTACTGATCTTCCGATAAATGTGAACTTATTTGTGACAGGGCTTAAATTAATATTATAGAGAAAAAATAACCTACTCGTCCAATGCAAGCCCTACATTTCGAAACTTCCCATTCCCCTAATTTTATTATATAAAATTATTATTCGGTTAATTTCGCTTCGTTGATAATTACTTTACGCATTTGTTAATATAGACGGTGACAACATTTATTAAGAATTAACGATTGCAAAATTATAATCCCATTTGCTAATAATTCCATTTAACGAAAATAGTAGTCGATTTAGATTTTTACCTGTTCCGAAACATCCGTCGGCCGCGAGATGAATTTTGGATTTTATTGGGGTTGTTTATGTAATTTCTCCTTTTTTTTTTTTTTTTTTTTTGTTATTTTGCGTTTCTGCTTTCGGTTCCGGCTTGGCTTTCGCCGCCGATCAAGCCTCGCCGTCCTACCAACCGAACACACGCACCACCGGACAACCGAACACACACACTTCCACGTCTACCCCCATGTACACCTACCATTTGCCCACACGACACACACCGTAACACACACACACACACACACACACACGTTGCTCTCTCTCTCTAACTCTACACTCCACTCCGGCATTGGACGGATACCCACCACTGACCGAAAGAACTGCCGAACTAGTAACCCACATCACCGGAGATATTAGACAACACACACATATAACGACCCACATGCATACCCACACGAAATTGACGACGCCCACCGGCCGATCAACACATACACACTAGCTGTCAAAACAGCACACACACACCAACGACACTAAAGAATACACATTTTTACATGTACCGGCGGCGATTGAACAGCCAACCAGACATATCCTCATGCTGACCGATATCGCCGGAACAACCGGGCAGCACCGTCGGCGATGGCCTGCTCTCTCTCTTCTTTCATTTTTTTTTTTTTTTTCTGTTTTTCCCCCTACGACGAACGGACGGCGACGATCACTGAACAACACACACATACCGTACACACACCGAAACACACGTTGAACGGCCGATTGAAGCACCCCCTCTGCCGGCCGGCCAACGACACCACCGACACATACACCGCCGAACAGAGCAGACGAACTGCATACACCTTCATCGATCGCACCCATACACGACGCTCCCACTCACATCTTACCGGAAGAACACACCACTCCGGCGACGACAATAGTGACGATCCCACCCACGCCGACCCACTTCCTCGGGTTCCCATTTTTCTTCCTTTCTCCCAAATTCTCTCGAAGCTATGGTATATATATATATATATATAGGCACAATAGTGGGATAAGATCATCTACCCATATATTTATGTATATTATTATTTTAGTTTTAATTATGTAAATCTCCCCCTCAATTCTTGTTAAGTTATTAATTAACCCAAACCTAAAATTAATATTTTGGAAATTGCTAATTAATCCCTAAAATTTAAATCAAATTAGGAATGACACATTTTACCCCATTATTTTCTAGATGTTCAAAAATGCAACTAATGATTATGCGTATGCAACGATCCAGGTCTTACAACCCTTCCTTCCTAAAAGAAATTTCGTCCCGAAATTTTAGTTACCTTAGCCAAATATGTGCGGATTATTATTATTATTATTATTATTATTATTATTATTATTATTATTATTATTATTATTATTATTTATCTCATCTTCTCGTTCCCACATCACCTACTCTACTAAATGACTGTGCTAGAGCACTTTTACTAACGGAATCGTTTCCGTCCGCAACATCTGATCTTTCTAACTTAAGATTTGGACTGACTCCTCTACGTATGTCAAATCTCTTTCTAATTCGATCGGCTGCTAAGTCAACACATGTGAAGGGTCTAACATATATTTTCAGAGCATCGATACATGAAAAACATCGTGTAATCGAGACAACTCTAGCGGTAAAGCAAGTCTATAAACTGTCGTGCCAACCTGTTCTAAAATTTCATATGGTCCGACGTATCTTGGACTTAACTTCCCTTCCTTCCAGAATCTCATTATGCCTTTTTTATGGAGAAATATGCAAAAACACATGATCTCCCACTTCGAACTCCAACTCCCGCCGGTGCTTGTCTGCATAACTCTTTTGTCGACTCTGAGCAAATTTTAATTTTTCCCGAATCACCTTTATTTTATCTATTGTCATTTGGGTGATATCCGACATCAGTAATTTTCTTTCTCCTAGTTCTGTATCTCCCACCATACAACGCTTCATATGGGGTCATCTCGATTGCCAAATGGTAGCTGTTGTTGTAGGAAAATTTTATTAGCATCAAATGATTATCCAAGCTGCCAGAAAATTCCAAAACACAACCCTTTAACATATCCTCCAACGTTTGAATCGCACGCTCCGATTGACCATTAGTCTGCAGATTAAAAATGGTATTGAACTTCAACTTGGTACCCAAAGTAGTTTGGAAACTTGACCAAAACTTCGAAATAAATCTCATATCTCTATCCGATACTATGGAACCCGATGCACCGTGCAACCTAACAATCTCGTCAATATACAATTGGGCATACTTATCAAGAGAATACGTCGTCTTATGTCCAGAAAATAAGTAGAATTAGTAAGCCTATCAACAATTACTCAAATTGAATTATGCCCCTTTCGAATGCGAAGTAATCCCAAAACAAAATTCATCGTGCTACGCTCCCATTTCCACTCTGGAATAGGTAAATGCTGCAATAACCCACCTGGATGTTGATGTTCGATCTTAACTTACTGATAAACAAGACACTTGGCAACAAATTCTGCGATTTCTCATTTTATTCCGATCCACTAATAATGCTCACACATAACTTGATACATTTTAGTACTACCTGGGTGTATTGTGTGTATTGAACTATGCACTTTTTTCAAGATATCCTTCGTTAAATGGGCGTCATTAGGAACACACAATCTATTTTCAACCATCAAGGTTTCAGCATTATTTCTGACGTGATAGTCAGCTTTGTGACCAATTTTCACTTCATCTCTACTCTTTCCCAATTGGACATTTGACTTCTGCGTTTCTACAACACGGTTGATCAATTGTCGGTCTCAACGTCAAACTCTCAACCAACGTTGCCGTCTGACCAACCGCTAACTGAACTCGTAACGACCTCAACTCAGTATACAGATTAGTATGAACCACTTAAATATGTGCGATCGATCCTGCCAATTTTCGACCCAACGCAATTGCTACAACATTAGTTTTCCTGAGATGATAGTGGATGGTGCAATTGAAATCCTTAATCAACTTTATCCAGCACCTTTGCCTCAAATTTAGCTCTTTTGAGTAAATAAGTATTTTAAACTCTGGTGGTCGATGTATATTTCACGTGTCTCGTCATACAGATAGTGCCTTCAAACCTTCAAGGCGAACACAATCGCTGCCAACTCCAACTCATGCTTTGGGTAATTACGCTTATGGTTCCTCAATTTTCGAGATGCATATGCGATTACGTGACCATGTTGCATCAGAACACCTCCTAGCCCTTAGTGTGACACGTCACTATAAATCACGAAACCATATTCTTCTAACGGGAGGGACAGTATTGGCGCCAATATTAATCTTTTTTCCAGTTCTTGGAAACTTTATTCACATTTGTCGGTCCACTCAAATTTAGATTTCTTGCGAGTCAATCGGGCCAACGGGCGCTATAATAGAGAATCCCTGCACCAACCGACGATAATAACCTGCCAAACCCCAAAAGATTTTGAACTTCGATCACACTTTTCAATCTTTCTCATTGAACCACAGCTTCGACTTCATTTGGATTCACTTGAATACTATCTCCCAAGATCACATGTCCCAAAATTACAACTCGATCCGACCAAAACTCACATTTATTGAAGTTGGCATACAATTGTTTCTTCCACACGTCTGCAACACAATCTGGAGATGCTCTGCATGCTCTTCTCTACTCTTGATCATAATGCCATTTTTGCCAGGTCACTGTCTCTGACCTCCAACTGGTGATACCCAAATCGAAAATCTATTTTGGAAAAACACCCTAATCTTCTACAGTTGGTAAAACCAATCATCAGTCCTAGACGACGGGTATTTATTACAACCCGTCACCTTATTTAATTGTCGGTCACCAATACTCATCCTTAGCGTGTCTTCCTTTTTCTTTACGAATAACACTGGATCTTCATAGAGAGAAACACCAGGTCTAATATAATCGCGGGTTAACAAATCCTTCAATTTCTTCAACTCGGTAGGCGCCATATGTTAGGGTGGAATTAATACAGGAGCAGTTCCTCGAAGTAACTCAATAGTGTTCACTAGCAATCCTGACAATTTTTCTGGGAATACATCGAGAAAATCCCTAACCACTAAAGTACCAGCCACCTGAACTTCGTTCTGATTGGTGCCCATCATCTGCACGAGGTATCCCTGATATCCCTTCTTTGGTAGCTTCCCAGCCTCCAGGACTGAAATCACTCTAATAGGGGCAATGATTCTATCCCCCGAAAATATCCACTTTGACTCGCCTGAGACCTGATTTTTTTTTTTAACAATCCACTATAGCATGATAACCGGATAGCAAATTCATACCCAGTATCACAACAAACTCAAGAATACTCAGGGATAATAGATCTACCAATAATTCTTTATCATCGACCCCAAGTGGACTGTCTGCATACATGCTATTTATCAGCACTGACTCACAGTTCTCGACTGCTCCCCGCTCATCATTCTCTATTAATTTCCGCTGTGTTTTCTAATTCTGCGTAACTTTTTCATCTACCTACCCGTCAACCTGGAACATACTACTAAATTAAATCTTTCCTGGAATCGTCTACATCTGGTCTCTTCCGTTTTCACCAAATCCTAAGCAAACTGGGACTAGACATCGAATTTCATTTCATACTACAAAACAATTATCTTCTCATGTTTCAATAATATGAATTCTTCATTCCATAAATTATAAGGTTGCCTCTTAATATTGCCTAAAAGGAAGTTTTATGCACACTCTTGGATGTCGTACGCTATGATAGAATTCATACATCAAGTAGTACGAATATAATTACTTATCAGTTATAATTTAATATTTAAAACCATTAGCACTCTTACAATCGCGATCCACCCATTACCAATACCAACCACACTACCTGAACCACCCACTAATTGACAACAAGACAAATAACCATGCACGATGCCCCTATACCATCTAATGTAATGTAATAACTATCACTAACGTGCCGAACCCACCTATCGACATCTTATCTCAAAGTCCCCTATTGACTAGACGACTAGCACGCCTTCCTATCTCATGATTCTCTACCGACACAACTACTGGCCAGTCTATAGAACCTATAACCTAGGCTCTGATACCAAAATTGTCACACCCCACCTTGAACACCCATCACTGTGGGACCGGTATGACATCAACACAACCTCACCAGAATCACAAACACCAGAAATAACCATGTACATGCATATCGACGTATCACAAACATATATATATACTCCCAAATTCGGGAAACATTAGTCCCTACAAAAAAATGTTGTAACGATAAAGATACATAACATCTAAACTTCTCGGTGTTCACCTCTAGTAGCACTCCCAAGATACTCTTTTCCTATCGCACCTTCGGATTCCACCTATTGCCAGTAGGGGATGGACGCCTAGTTAATGCACCTGCAAGTGTACTGTCTTCTTAGTAAAAATATTTTATAATAATAAATTATTCTACAACATCTAAATGGATCAAGCGTGAGTATAGAAACAACATGTAACTAGTAAAATTCTCCATAATATAAGCCATGAAAATAAAGTAATAAATATATGTTCCATTCCAACACATCTAGTAAAATAACACCAATTACCATAATAAATAATAAATCACTCAATATAAATAAAACATCACATCTCAAACACACATCTCAAACCACCACTCCACCACAATACACACAGGCTAGTCATAGTGATCGTTTTAACCTCACGATCGGAAGTAGCAATGGTACCGTAACATTCGTAAGAATGCCTTCCTACGAAATATCCATACCCCTTTTGGGGAGAAACATAATCCACACTCCTTACGGGGAGAAACATAATTCACATCCCTTACGGGAAGAAATACATTTTCACACCACATCGTCAAAAATCCACACCCCTTACGGGGAGAATTTTCAAAATCGCGTTTTTCCTTCTCCTTTTTAAAAGTACCACCACTTTAATAAAAGAATCAGTTTTTCACCTTTGTACCACCGATTTTAGTAAAACTGTTTTCCACCTTTGTTTTTAGGAAACCAAGTATTTTTAGAAAACCATATATTTTTCACTCTCTTTTCAAAATCACTCATATTCAATAAAAATTATTTTTAATCCTTCTTTCTAGAAACCAACACAATTCCCCGGAAATTCATTTTACCAACTCACCCCAAAAAAACCTACTTGATCCATATCATTTTGAAATCATTTAATTTAACTACAATCATTTTCCATCATATATAATATAAGAATAATTTGGCGAGAAGACAGTACACTCACTTGATAATTCGCTCTCAAAAGCTCCTCCGACTATCCTCTACTGATCTTCCGATAAATGTGAACCTATTTGTGACAGGGCTTAAATTAATATCATAGAGAAAAAATAACCTACTCGTCCAAATGCAAGCCCTACATTTCGAAATTTTCCATTCCCCTCATTTTATTATGTAAAATTATTATTCAGTTAATTTCGCTTCGTTGATAATTACTTTACGCATTTGTTAATATGGACAGTGACAACATTTATTAAGAATTAACGACTGCAAAATTATAATCCCATTTGCTAATAATTTCATTTAACGAAAAAAGTAGTCGATTTAGATTTTTACCTGTTCCGAAACATCTGTCGGCCGCGAGATGGATTTTGAATTTTATTGGGGTTGTTTATGTAATTTCTCCATTTTTTTTTTCTTTTTCCTTTTTCTTTTGCTGTTTTGCGTTACTGCTTTCGGTTCCGGCTTGGGTTTCGCCGCCGATCAAGCCACGCCGTCCTCTGAACCGAACACACACACTTCCACGTCTACCCCCATGCACCCCTACCATCTGCCCACACGACACCTACCGTAACACACACACAGATACACACACACACACACACACACACACACACACACACACACGTTGCTCTCTCTCTCTCTCTAACTCTGCACTCCACTCCGGCACTGGACGGATACCCACCTACCGAAAGAACCGCAGAACCAGTAACCCACATCACCGAAGATATTAGATAACACACACATATAACGACCCACATACATACCCACACGAAATTGACGACGCCCACCGACTGATCAACACACACACACTAGCTGTCGAACCAGCACACACACACCAACGACATTGAAGAACACACATTTTTACATGTAACGGCGACGATTGAACGGCCAACCAGACACATCCTCACGCTGACTGACATCGCCGGAACAACCGGGCAGCACCATCGGCGATGGCCTACTCTCTCTCTTCTTTCGTTTTTTTTTCTGTTTTCCCCCTATGACAAACGGACGGCGACGATCACTGAACAACACACACATAACATACACACACCGAAACGCACATTGAACGGACGATTGAAGCACCCCCTCTGCTGGTCGGCCAACGACACCACCGACACATACACCGCCGAACAGAGCAGACGAACCGCATACACCTTCATCGATCGCACCCATACACGACGCTCCCACTCACATCTTACCGGAAGAACACACCACTCCGGCGACGACAATGGTGACGATCCCACCCACGCCGACCCACTTCCTCGGGTTCCCATTTTTCTTCCTTTCTCCCGAATTCTCTCGAAGCTATGGTGTATATATATATATATAGGCACAATAGTGGGATAAGATCATCTACCCATATATTTATGTATATTATTATTTTAGTTTTAATTACATAAATCTCCCCCTCAATTCTTGTTAAGTTATTAATTAACCCAAACCTAAAATTAATATTTTGGAAATTGCTAATTAATTCCTAAAATTTTGAATCAAATGAGGAATGACACATTTTACCCCATTATTTTCTAGATGTTCAAAAATGCAACTAATGATTATGCGTATGCAACGATCCGGGTCTTACATACATCCTAACAAAATGGATGAACTGAACGCAAACATAGACATATTCTTGATACAGTTCGTGCTCTCCTCATTTCTTCATCATGTCCTGAGCGTTTTTGGGGTAAGGTTGCCTTCACAGTCGTCTACATAATAAACCGTGTCCCTTCTACTACAATCCAAAACCAGTCTCCATTTGAACGTATTTTCGGTAAAACTCCTAATTACTCTGAACTCAGAGTCTTTGGTTGCACCTATTTTATTCTTCTAAAACCACATGAACACAATAAACTGGAATCAAGGGTTCATCTGTGTTGTTTTCTTGGATATGGCATCAAACATAAAGGGTATCGGTATTGGGATCCCATTTCTAAAATCCTTCGTATCTCGCGACATGTCATCTTTTGGGAACATTAAATGTTTTCTTCCTTACGGTCATTTGACATGTCAACCCTCACCAACTTCATATTCTTTACCAATCCATCCATTGAGTTATTTCTAGAGGATACAGTTGCAGTTACTGTTGAGACAACTCTAGCACCTTCCATTGAGCTCACTCATGTACCTTATGCTGAGTCCATCCCAGAACCATAAGCTGAACCCACTCCAGAACCACCATCTAATCTCACCTCTCCAATTCCAGGGACCATGCCTAAGACTTCTCTTCGTGGCTGATGATTCTGTACCGACTGCCTCTGAGACCCACGCTCCCGAGCACCTTCGCTGCTCTACCAGGGTAACTCATCGTCCGTATTTCCTTACTGATTTTCATTATTTTTCCACTATACTCCATCTGCATGAGCCTCAATCCTATAAGGAGGCTAAAACTAATCCTCTTTGGCAGAAAGCAATGGATGAAAAACTTCAGACCCTTGCTAAAACTCATACCTGGGATATTGTTGATCTGCCATTTGGAAAACTCCTATTGGGTGCAAATGGGTATTTAAGATCAAAACTCCTTCTGACGACTCTATTGAAAAATATAAAGCCTGACTTGTTACCAAGGGATTTGTTCAGGAATATGGCATTGACTATGAAGAGACATAACCTCCAGTGGCGAGACTCACATATGTCTGCACACTTCTTGCTGTTGCTTCCATTCGAAGATGGAATCTGTTTCAAATGGATGTTAAAAATGCATTTCTCAATGACGATCTTCTTGAGGAAGTCTATATGCATATTTCTCCCGGCTTGGCTGCCTCTCGAAACAAAGTTTGTCGCCTTCGTTGTGCCCTATATGGTCTGAAACAAGCTCCACGTACCTGGTTTACCAAATTCAGCACTACCATTCATCAGTTTGGATTCACACTGAGTCCTCATGATTCGGCTCTATTTATTCGCCATACTGACAATGGTATTATCCTTCTTTTACTGTACGTGGATGATATGGTTATTACTGGAGATGATCTACACTGTATTTCTGAACTCAAACAGTTTCTTAGTAACCAATTTGAGATGAAAGATTTTGGCGTGCTCACCTATTTTCTTGGCCTCGAAGTCTCACCAGCTTCTTATGGATATTTTCTCTCTTAGGCCAAATATGCCTCAGAATCTCCTTTCCAAGGCTGGGATCACTGATTCAACCACTGCCACTACTCCTCTTGAGCCGAACATCAAACTTACCCCACTTGATGGTTCACCTCTTCAGGATTCCACTCTATATCGTCAATTGGTTAGAAGTCTGGTATATCTTACTGTCACTTGCCCTGACATTGCCTATGTCATTCATCAAGTCAGTCAGTTCTTGTTCGCTCCGCGGACCATCCATTACTCGGTTGTTCTTCGCATTCTTCGGTATGTTAAGGGTACTTTATTTCATGGTCTTCATTTCTTAGCTCAGTCTTCCCCCATCTTACATGCTTATTCTGATGCCGATTAGGCTGGAGACCCCACCAACAGATGTTCAACCATTGGTAACTATTTCTTTTTGGGAAATTCTCTCATTTCCTAGCGTAGTAAGAAACAAACTGTGGTTGCTCGATCCAGTACTGAAGCTAAATATCATGCCATGGCTGATACAACCCAAGAACTTCTCTAGCTTCGATGGCTACTCGCTGACATGGGCATCTCTTCTCCTGCCACCACCATCTTTCACTGTGACAACAGGAGTACTATTCAGATCGCTCACAATGATGTCTTTCACGAGCATACAAAACACATTGAGACTGATTGTTATTTCATCCGTCATCACATTCTTTAGAATACGGTATGTCTACAGTCCGTCAGTTCCGCCGATCAGACAGCCGACATTTTCACTAAGTCTCATCCACCCGGATGCTTTCACTCTCTGATTTTCAAACTCAAGTTCACCTCCCACTTACCGCCTTGAGTTTGAAGGGGGATGTTAATGTAATAATTAGGCCCATTAGGGAAAAACCCTAATCCCCACTTCCCTATAAATACTTGTGTATATGTTGTAGTTAAGTATCCCTTTCATATATAATCATTCTCTCATATCCTCAATACATGCTCTATTCCCCACTTCGCAATCATCTTAACACTTATATTGAACCGATTGCTAACTCTATTGTCCTTATATAATCACCAACTAAATAATTTTTGTATAACATAAAATATCATTTCTCTGTTTTTATATAGTACCATGCTATTTTCTTTATTTTCATCTTTGTTTTCTTTCACCCTTACATACCTATATATAGTCTATAGATTATGTAGCTCTTAGTGTAATATTAAGTACTTATGATTTTAAAATTAGTGAAAGGGAATTTCGGTCAAGTCCACCATTTCAAGATTTTAGCCCATATGGTCCAAAACTTTAGTATTTTTTTATACGAAGTACGTTTAACTTATTTTGGACAAAAGTCTTCATCTTTCTTCATCAAATGTACAAACAAGTCCCTCCATTTTCATCCTCTACAACAACACTGTCATTTTTAATTTTAGAAAATGTTAAAAAAAAACTCTAACCAAAAACCTATTTTGCACTGGAAAAACCTACTCCTTCCATCAAAAAACTCTCTTGCTCTCTGGAATATTTGTCGTTCTTTGCCCATAAACTTATTTGTACCTTCTCTCCTTCGATTCTTAACTGCTTCCATTCTATGGTAAACATACACATACCTTTTCGCATTTTAAATTATCGCAAGATGACGAATACGAGATCTTAGAGTAAATCATCAAAAAAACAACCAAACGGTTCTCTAAATCAGCTAGTATTTTGCTACATTAATCGACAAGTTGCACAAATCATCGAAAAATGAAACTCTAACACCACAATTCTACATCATTTTTTTGAAAAAAAAAATCATGAAATCGTTGTTATATATTTGTCAAAAAAAAACACAAGATCAAACGTTTATTTTATCCCTAAACAAATTCTTATAACTTTTTTTCCAATAAAATATCCTCGCTTTAAAACTTTCTCTTTCCCTATTTTTTTTCTCAATTTAGTACTTTCTATATCTATATTATTTATATATAACTTCTTTTGGAGTATGTTTTAGTATTGACATTGAATGGTAGTTATAGTAGATAGATATTTGATGGTTAAAGTGAGGAGTTCTAAAAAAAAGTGAATCATACGTTACTTATTTTAAGTGGTTGTTCATTTTATTATCAAACATACTTAATTTGATAACTATTTAGTTTTAAGTGTTTAATTTTGTACTAAGTCATGAGAAGATTTTAAAAGTCACGAGTTATAAAAATACAAATTTATTCAAATAAAAAATATGTAAAAGAAAATAACATAATTAATTCATCACAAAATAAATTTCAGTTGAGTTTAAACACTAGCTATTAGTTTTTAGTAATCAATTTTCAATTTATATGAACTCATTTCGGGTCAACAAAAAAATTGAAAAATAAAAAGGAAATAATGTTTTTTTTATGGTCCTTTCAAAGTGGAATTAAAAGCTTTGGGCATATCTCTAAATGGCGCCAAGCCCAAAAGACGAGCCCATGAAAAGAATTTGAACTGTCTAGTCATCAAGCAAAGGACAGAAGGGATTCAACTGATGTGATAGGCGTTTGGGCCCATCTATCTCTATAAAAACATGGTGATATACTATCTATTGACGATTTGTATTTTGTTTGTGATGTGTGGGACCCCTCCCCCCCAAAAAAAAAGAAAAAAATAAATAAGAAATAAAATAAAATAAAGGGAATGTCCTTTCAATACTAAATTCTTCTTCATCTAGCTTTTCTATGGCAATCCTATTTTCTATTTATAATTTTTTTTTTTTTTTAAATCTCATTGATAAATATATACCAAATCTTTCATACACTATCGTGTAGTTTTGAGAGTTCAAAGTCAGAGGAGGAACAAGTTGTTAGGAAATTTTATTTCCTAATCTAATTTTGGGCAACATATTATTAATATAATTACATTTGCTATTTAAATTTAATGGGCTAAAATAAAGTGATCTAATTAATTTGTGTGAGCCCATAAACTACTCCAAATAATGTGGGTTGAATGTGTAGATATCGAAAACTGTTGAGGTGATTAGGAGATTATGGGAACTCTAATCACAACTTATATAAAGAAAAATATGCTAGGGTTATGGTCCCCGATACACCAAAACGACTTGACGGCTCTCTTCTTCCCATTTAGAAGAGAATCGAAATCCCTGTGAGGAACTCTAGAGTTTTGGTTGAGGAAGACCACGTACCCGCTCGATTCGTATTTATCTCGTGATCGACTGTCACAGGATTCCGCATCAGAAATCAGTTGATTGTAACGGATCCAGGTACGTATTTACGTGTACGTTGAACTCTTGGTGATTTGACATGATGTTTTAGGTGCCTTAGATTCAGATCTAAAAGGGATAAAATCCTAACAAGTGGTATCAGAGCCTACTTCATGTTAAATCATTAGGGTTCTTGAGTTTTCCAAGTTCGTAGAATTTTAGGGTTTGTGTTTTCTCCTTTCAAATTGGCTTATTTGTGAAAATAATGTGAGAAAACATTAAGGTTTATTGTGTGTTTTGCATTATCTATGTGATTTCCTCTAAATATTATGGATCGAAAAGAAAGAAAAACCCTAAATTTTGGATGTTTTAGGGTTTTTCCGCCGCAAAGACGAAAGAGACGAACCATATCTAAACATGTCGGTCGACTGATCAGTCGACTGATGGATTCAGGGACGGTTCGGACTGTTTGACTAGGTGTTCATATTTCAGCCATAACTTTTTCATACGAACTCCGATTGAAGTTATTCAAAATTATGTGAAAATATAAAAAATAAATCTACAACTTTTATGTTTTGAGTTTTTCCAGAATCGAATTGAATCTAGGTCAAAATCGGGCTTGAAGTTACTGTATTCGGACAGTTTTGACTAGCGTTCGTATTTTGGGCATAACTTTTCCATACGAACTTAGATTGAGGTGATTCAAAATTCTGTAAAAAGATAAAAACAATATATATAACTTTCATGTTTTAAATTTTTCCAAAATCGGATTTAATAGTGGTCAAAATTGACCAATCAGTCGACTGATAGATTCAGGATGTTTTTGGATGACCAATCAGTCGACCAATGGATTCAGGATCCTGTTTTTGGGGGACTGATCATTCGACTGGTAGATTAAGGACAGATTGGGTCATTCCAATCTTAAGAACTAGTCGACCATTTGAATGCCCAACGTCGGAAACTTTAATATGTTGCATGGCGTTTGATCAACGGACCTTAAGGACGATCGACTATTAAAATCTTGTATCTTGAAATAATTTAAAAGGATTTAAATATATTTTATTTTGGGATATTGAGATATAAATGTTTATTATTTATGTGAGCAATAGCCAACTCAAAGGAAGACTATTGTTTGGCCAAATAATGAACATTTATGTTTATCATTTATGCGAACCATAACTGCCCAAAGGAAGGTTGTCGTTTAACTAAATAATAAACATTATTTAAGATTAATATGATTATTATTTATGCGATCAATAATCGGCCCAAAAGAAGGTTATTGTTTGGCCAAATAATAAACATACCTGTGGAAATAAATGTGTAATGATTATCAAGTTTCTATGAGGATAATAAGTTGGCCCAAAGGAAGGCTTATTATTTGACAAGATCTATTATCAATATTTGATTCATGCACTGAGAGTACCAATTACAGTTAATTCCTCTATCCAAAGACTAGGAATTAATGTTGTGCTAGGTATCTTAAGATGGGTCCCCAAATTTGGTTTAATTGGTCATGTCTAGTTTTATTATTATATGACATGCCTAAATATGTGCTTGTTTATTTTGTTCTCTATACAGTTTCTATTGCTACTACACCGAATGTTTCTATCTAAATCAGCAATATCCCAATGTTGAAAGGGACGAACTTCAAGATTAGGAAAGAAACCGTAGAAATTGTTCTCGGTTGTATGGATTTGGATCAAGCACTACGGGAGAATCGACCCACTTCTACTCCGGAAAACCTCAATGAGGTTAAAATAGAAAAGTAGGATGGGTCCAATTGGATGTGCTTGATGATTATGAAGTGCTCCATTCCGAAAGTGTTTTAGGGCTATATTGTTGAGAGCGAGAATGCCAAGGAGTTCCTTAGGTAAATTGATCAATTTTTTGCCAAAAAACAAAAAGTCGGAGACGAGTAACCTTTTGGGTAAACTCGTCACGATGAAGTATAAATGTACAGGGAACATAAGGGAGTACATCATGGAGATGTCTAATCTTGCATCGAAACTAAAGGCACTAAAGTTAGAGTTGTCTGATGACTTGCTCGTGCATTTAGTTTTGATCTCTCTTCCTGCACACTTTGGACAATTCAAAGTGAGTTATAATACTCAGAAGGAAAAATGGTCTCTCAATGAGCTTATATCTCATTGTGTGGAAGAAGAAGAGAGACAACAGCGAGAGAAGACTGAAAGTGCTAACTTGGTTTTGAACTCTCAAAGCAAGAAAAGAAAAAGAAAAAAAGAAAAAAGACTCCCACTAAACCAAGGTATCATCAGAAATAACACCCATGTGAGCGGTGTGCTCATGAAAAACTTTAGGGGTTAAACCATTGGTTAATGGGTGTGCTAGCATAAAATCTATCCCTATATGTTCTATAACAATCTGTTTATCCTGAACTCTCTCCTTAACAATTAGAAATTTGATGTCAATAAATTTTGACTTTGTCGAGCTTCTGTTGTTGTTGTTGGAGTACAGAAACGCTGAGTTATTGTTACAATAAATTTTCAATGGCCTTTCAATACCATTTACTACATGCAACCGAGTGATAAAGTTCCACAACCATATTCCATGATTGGAAGCCTCATAGCAAGCAGTGAACTCTGCTGCCCTAGTTGAAGAAGCTATGAGAGTCTGCTTAGCATATTTCCACGAGATAGCTCTTCCGGCCAGCATAAAAATATAGTCTGATGTGGAGTACCTGCTATTATGGCATCAAGCAAAATCAGAGTCAGAGAACCTTATGATCTCCAAACTGTCTGATCTCCAATAAGTGAGCATGTAATCTTTTGTTCTCCTCAAATAATGCATCATGCGTTTGGCTGCCTTCCAATGTTACATGTCTGGATCACTCAAATATCTACCCAAAACTCCCACTATAAATGCTATGTCGGGACGCGTAAAAACTTGAGCGTACATTAGACTCTTTATTGCCTACGCATAAGGAATCTTTTGCATCTCTTTTCTTTCAAGGTCATTATTGGGGCATTGATTGAGACTAAACTTGTCTCCTTTAGCTACGGGCGTATCTCCTGGTTTACTATCTTTCATGCCGAATTTACTTAAAACCTTATCGATATAACCCTTTTGTGATAACCCAATGATACCTTGAGAGCGATCTCTCAGTATCTGGATACCTAATACAAAAGAGGCGTTACCAAGATCTTTCATTTCGAATTTCTTCATCAGAAATTTCTTGGTTTCGTGCAATAAGCCTATATCGCTGCTTGCGAGCAGAATATCATCGACATATAATATCAGGAAGATATATTTACTCTCACTGAACTTGTGATATACACAATCATTAATGACATTCACCTCAAAACCGTACGAAGTGAAGACTTGATGAAACTTATGATACCATTGACGGGAAGCCTGTTTAAGACTATAGATGGATTTCTTTAATTTATAGACCATAGATTTTAGATCTCCCGATACAAGGTTTTCTTGTTGTACCATATAGATTGTTTCGTCAATGTCTCCATTGAGAAACATAGTCTTAACATCCATCTGATACAGCTCTAGATCAAAATAAGCCACTAGTGTCATTATAGTTCTAAAAGAGTCTTTCGAAGATACTGGAGAGAAAGTCTCTTTGTAGTCTATGCCTTCCTTTTGAGTAAAACCTTTGGCGACAAGACGAACTTTATATCTCTCTATGTTACACTTTAAATCCCTCTTGGTTTTATATATCCATTTACAACCAATGGGCTTCGTACCTTCAAGTAACTTGACGAGATCCCAAACGTTATTGTCTTTCATAGACTTCAACTCGTCTTTCATGGCATCGATCCAATTTTGAGAGTTAGAACTATGTATGGCTTGACAGAATGAGATAGGGTCATCCTCTGTCAAACCAACGCCATCTTCATGTTCTTGGAGAAAGACAATATATTCATTCAAAATCGCACATCTCCTCTCCCTAGTGGATCTCCTTAAAGGCACTTCTTGAGGTTGTTGAGTTTATTCCATAGGTTATCTTTGAGGTAGAATCTCATTGTTGTCTTGTTCTGGAACAATGTTAGGAACGAGAGCCTAAGCCTGAATATCGTTATCTAGAACTGGAACAGTGTCTTGAACATCAATAGGTATAGAGTCATGATCGCTGTCAATGACATGTTCCCCTTTGAAGAAAATTGTGTCTTGAACGGCAATAGGTACAGAGACTTGATCACTATCAATAGTAGATTCTTCTTCAAAGACAACATTCATTATGTTTCCTTCCCCTTCAAACTCAACACCCTCAAGGAATCTAGCATTTCCCGTTTCAAAGAAGGATCTTGATGTGGGATTGTAAAACTTGTAGCCCCGAGAGCGTTCAACATAACCAACAAAATAGTAGCTAACCGTTCTTGAGTCCAGTTTTCTTTTATGTGGCCTATAAGACCATACCTCAGCTGGACAACCCCAAATGTGCAAATGCCTAATGACAGGCTTCTTGCCTGTCCAAAGCTCATAGGGGGTTTTGGCAACTGCTTTGCTGGGTACCCTGTTAAGGATGTATACCGTGGTCTTTAAAGCTTCTCCTCAAAGCGACTCTGGTAAGGGAGAATAACTAATCATACTCCTTACCATATCCTTAAGAGTTCGGTTTCATCGCTCTGCAACACCGTTCATGCTGGGTTTGCCAGACATTGTATATTACAGAACAATTCCACACTCATTGAGGAAAATTGTGAAGGGTCCTGGACGTTGTTCTCTTGATCTGTCATTTTTCCCATAGTATTCACCACCACGGTCCGATCTGACAGCCTTAATTTTCTTTCCAAGATGAAGTTCAACTTCAGCTTTGAAAGATTTGAATGCATCCAAAGATTCAGATTTCTCATGAATCAAATATAGGTACCCATAATGAGAGTAATCGTCTATGGATATAATAAAATATCGTTGCCCATTCCATGAAGCCGTAGGGAATGGACCACAGATATCCGTATGAATTAGTTCTAAGACATTTGTAGTTCTCTCGGCACCTAACTTTCTTTCATTTGTCTGTTTCCCTTTGATGCACTCAATACAGACTTAAAAGTTTGTTAAATCTAGGGGTTCAAGAATTCCATCTGACACAAGTCTTTGAATTCTTTGTTTAGAGATATGACCTAAGGACTAGCTCATGCATTTAGTACTCATTTCTTTTCTTTTACAATACAGTCAGTTTATGTTGAGTTATAATACTCGAAAGGATAAATGGACTCTTAATGAGCTCATATATGACTATGTGCAAAAGAAGAAAAGAATTAAGTGAAAAATGACAGATAGTGCTCACTTAACCACTACCTCTAAGGGTAAGAAATGACAAAGAGATAAGGATCAGGAAGCTACAGTATGAACACAACAATCTAAATTGTAAAAGAATCAGGATTAGAATTTTATCTATTTCTTCTACAAGAAAGTTGGACATATAAAAATTGAGTGTTCCAAGTACATCGCATGGCGTGTAAAAAAGAGTATGCTTCTCATTCTAGTTTGTTCTGAGATTAATTTAGCTTCTGTGCCTAGTCACACTTGGTGGGTAGCTTCTGGTACTACTACCTATATAAGTATGTCTATGTAGGCTTGCCTGTGGAGTTGAAAGCCATTTGATGTTGAAAGATGCATCTGTGTGGGCAATGACAAAACAATTGTTATTAAGGCAATAGGGACTTTTAAATTATCCTTAAAGACTGGTTATTTTTGGGTTTTGAAGGAGGCATGAATAATACCGTCATTTAGACAGTATTTGGTTTCTATTTCTATTTTGGACAAATTTGGTTTTTTCTTATTCATTTGGAAATAATAATCTCGGCCTTTTTCGAGATTCAAATATTATTACAATTGGTTCTTTAATTGATAATATATAGTTGTTGGATACTATTGTTTTACATAATAAAACCTTGCAAACAACTAATTGTGGTACAGAACGCAAATTAGCTTAGTGAGAATTTTGTCATACTTTGGCACAAGCATCTAGGACATATCTCTAAATAGAGAATAGAGATGTTTGTTTCTGATTGAATTTTGTATCCCCTTGATTTAACAAATTTTAAAATTTGTATTGAATGAGGAAAGGGGAAACAGACAAACATAAGAAAATTGGGTGCCAATAGGAGTTTCGGTGTCTTAGAACTAATACATACTGCGGACCATTCCGTACGGCATATTGGAATGGAAAACAATATTTTATTACATTTATAGACGACTACTCTCATTATGGGTACCTATATTTAATTCATGATAAGTCTCAATCCTTGGACGTACTTAAGTCTTTTAAGTTGAAGTTGAACTTCAACTTCGAAAGAAAATTAGGGCTGTCAAATCAGATCGTGGTGGTGAATATTACGAGAGATTTGACGGATTAGGAAAATAATGTCTAGGACCTTTTGCTAAATTCCTAGAGAAATGCAAAATTGTCAGTACACCATGCCGGGCAAACCTGGTATGAACCGTGTTGCTGAGAGACGAAACAAAACACTTAAGGACATAGTAAGAAGTATGATAATTTATTCTTTTTTACCAGAATCACTTTGAGAAGAAGCACTTAGGACTGCATCATATATCCTGAACAGGGTACCAAGTAAAACAGTGACTAAAACCCTTATGAAATATAGTTAGGCGTAAAGCCTAGCATAATGCATTTACATATTTGGGGTTATCCAGCTAAGGCAAGGCCTTACAGGCCAAATAAAAGAAAACTGGACCTAAGAATAATTAGTTGTTGCTTTGTTGGGTACACTGAACTATCAAGAGGATTTAAGTTTCACGATCCCACATCAAGATCTTTCTTTGAAATGGGAAATGTGAGATTCCTTGAGGATATTGAGTTTGAGGGGGAAGGAAACATAAGGAATGTTGTCTTTGAAGAATAATCTACTATTGACAGTGATCAGGTCTCTGTACCTATCGCCGTTCAAGACACAATTTTCTTCGAAGGGGAACATAATATTGACAGTAATCATGTCTCTATACCTATTGCTGTTCAAGACACTGTTCCAGTTCTAGATAATGATGTTCAGGCTCAAGCTCCCATTCCTGACATTGTTCCAAAACAAGACAATAATGAGATTCTTCCTCAAAGACAACCTACAGAACAAACTCAACAATTTCAAGAAGTGTCATTAAGGAGATCCACTAAGGATATGAGAAGTGCGATTTCAAATGAATATATTGTCTTTCTCCAAGAACATGAGGATGACGCTGGTTTGACAAATGATGACCATATCTCATTCTGTCAAACTATGCACAGTTGTAACTCTCAAAATAAAATCAATGCCATGAAGGACAAGTTGAAGTCTATGAAAGACAATGACATTTGGGATCTCGTCAAGTTACCTGAAGGTGCGAAGCCCATGGGTTGTACATGGATATATAAAACCAAGAGAGATTCAAAGGGTAACATAGAGAGATATAAAGCTCGTCTTGTCACCAAAGGCTTTACTCAAAAGGAAGGTATAGACTACAAAGAGACTTTCTCTCCCGTATCTTCGAAAGACTCTTTTAGAACTATAATGGCACTAGTGGCTCATTTTGATCTAGAGCTGCATCAGATGGATGTTAAGACTACATTTCTCATTAGAGACATTAACGAGACGATCTATATGGTACAGCCAGAAAACTTTGTATTGGAAGATCCAAAGTCCATGGTTTGTAAATTAAAGAAATCTATCTATGGTCTCAAACAGGCATCCCGTTAATGGTATTACTAGTTTCATCAAGTCATTACTTCGTACAGTTTTGAGGTGAATGTCGTTGATGATTGTGTATATCACAAGTTCAGTGGGAGTAATATATTTTCTTGATGTTATATGTCGATGATATTCTGCTCTCTAGCAGCAATATAGGTTTATTGCACGAAACCAAGAAATTTCTGATAGGAAAAAAAAAAATCGAAATGAAAGATCTTGGTAACGACTCTTTTATATTAGGTATCCAAATACTGAGATATAGCTCTCGAGGTATACTTGGGTCATCACAAAAGAATTATGTTGATAAGATGCTTGCTAGATTTGGCATGAAATATTGTGCGCTAGGAAATACTCATATCACTAAAGGAGACATGTTTAGTCTCACTCAATGCCTCGAGAATGAATTAGAAAAGAAATAGATATAGAAGATTCTTTATGCATCGACAGAAGGGAGTCTTGTGTACACTCAAGTATTTACGCGTCCGGATTTAGTATTCATGTTTAGAATGTTGGCAGATACTTATGTAACCCTGGAATTGATTGTTGGAAACCAGCCCAAACCAGCCCAACGGATTATAAGGTATTTACAGAAAACAAAATATTATATGCACACTTATCATTTGGAGATCATTGGGTATTTTGATTTCGATCAAGTTTTTTTTTTTTTTTTTTTTTTTTTAGTTTCTAAAGATAGAATTTGGAGTAAGATAGTGTCTATAGAACATATGGGAACAAACTCCATGATTACGGATCCGCTCACTAAGGTTTGCCACCTAAGGTATTTCATCAGCACACTACTAGTATGGGTATGGCTTTATCTGATAATGTGCTGGTTTAGTGGGAGTTTGTGTTTGTTGAATGTTTTTTTATTAGATACGTATATTTGATTTCTGCAGAATAAAGCTGATGGATTAAATTTTATTTACTCTGAATGTATTATTTCTAATTGTGGTTTAACATGAGGATAGAAAGATTAAATATTGATCTCACTAAAGACTAAAGTTGGATCAGTTGAAAATAGGCATGCCTAAGATCACATTGCATGTAATTTCCATGCTACACATCCACATTTGATCTATGTCATTGAATATATTAGTAAGGTGATCATCGTGGTTTAGTCACGACTGTATTGTGATATAAGTTGCAGTAATTCTATTACTAGTATATGAGATGGATCAGATTGTTTAAGGAGAAGTCTAAGGATAAATAGCATACGGATGTGCGCCTAAGGACTTTTGTGATATAATTGTTTCAGGGATAATATGTAACCCAAGTGGGAGATTATTAGGAAATTTTATTTCCTAATTTAATTTTGGGCAACATATTATTAATACAATTATGTTTACTATTTAAAATTTAATGGGCTAAATTAAGTGATCTAATTAATTTGTGTAAGCCCGTAGACTACTCAAAAGAATGTGGGTTGAATGTGTAGATATCGAAAACTGTTGGGGTGATTAGGGGATTATGGGAACCCTAATCACACCCCATATAAAGAAAAATATGTTAGGGTTATGGTCCCCAACACACCAAAACAACTTGACGGCTCTCTTCTCCCCATTTGGAAGATAATCAAAATCCTTGTGAGGAACTCCAGAGTTTTGGTTGAGGAAGGCCACGTACCCGCCCGATCCGTATCTATCTCGTGATCAACTGTCACAAGATTTCGCATCAGAAGTCAGTTGATCATAATTGATCCAGGTACGTAGTTTATGTGTATGTTGAACTCTTGGTGATTTAACATAATGTTTTAGATTTAGATCTAATGGGATAAAATCCTAACAAGTGGTACTCCCGTAGCTAAAGGAGACAAGTTTAGTCTTAATCAATGCCCCAATAATAACCTTGAAAGAAAGGAGATGTAGAAGATTCCTTATGCATCGGTAATGGGGAGTCTAATGTACGCTCAAGTTTGTACTCGTCCCAACATAGCATTTATAGTGGAAGTTTTGGGTAGATACTTGAGTGATCCAAGCATGCAACATTGGAAGGCAGTCAAACGCGTGATGCGTTATTTGAGGAGAACAAAAGACTATATACTCACTTATCGGAGATCAGATAGTTTGGAGATCATTGGGTTCTCTGACTCTGATTTTGCTGGATGCCATGATAGCAGACGCTCCACATCAAGCTATATTTTTATGCTCGCTGGAGGAGCTATCTCATAGAAGTCTGCTAAGCAGACTCTTATAGCTTCTTCAACTATGGCAGCAGAGTTTATTGCTTACTATGAGGCTTCCAATCATAGAATATAGTTGCGGAACTTTGTCACTAGGCTGCGTGTGGTAAATGGCATTGAAAGGCCATTGAAAATTTATTAGGACAATAACTCAGCAGTTCTTTACTCCAACAACAACAGAAGCACGGCGAAGTCAAAATTTATTGACATCAAGTTTCTAGTTGTTAAGGAGAGAGTTCAGGATAAACAGATTGCTATAAAACATATAGGGATAGATTTTATGCTAGCGTATCCATTAACCAAAGGTTTAACCCCTAAAGTTTTTCATGAGCACACCGCTCACATGGGTGTTATTTCTGATGATACCTTGGTTTAGTGGGAGTTTTTTCTTTCTTTTTTTTTTTTTTTTTGGTTCTATATGTTTTGCTTTGAACATTAGATTGTTTAAGGTTTTTGCAAAATAAAGTTGATGGTTTATTTTATTTTGTTTACAATGTTTGCATTGTAATAATAAGGACTTTGGATTAATCTCGCTAAAGACTAAAGTTAGACCAGTTGGAAATAGGAATGCCTAAGATCACATTGCATGTAATTTTCATGTTACACATCCACATTTGATCTATGTCATTGAATATATTAGTATGGTGATCATCGTGGTTTAGTCACGACTGTATTGTGATATAAGCTACAGTAATTCCATTGCTAGTATATAAGATGGACCAGATTATTTAAGGAGAAGTCTAAGGATAAATAGCATACGGATGCACGCCTAAGAACTTTTGTGATATAATTGTTTCAGGGATAATATATAACCCCAAGTGGGAGATTGTTAGGAAATTTTATTTCCTAATCTAATTTTGGGCAACATATTATTAATACAATTATATTTGTTATTTAAATTTAATGAACTAAAATTAAATGATCTAATTAATTTGTATAAGTCTGTAGACTACTCAAAATAATATGGGTTGAATATGTAGATACCGAAAAATATTGGGGTGATTAGGGGATTATGGGAATCCTAATCACACCTTATATAAAGAAAAATATGCTAGGGTTATGGTCCCCGATACACCAAAATGACTTGACGGCTCTCTTCTCCCCATCTGGAAGAGAATCGAAATCCCTGTGAGGAACTCCGGAGTTTTGGTTAAGGAAGGTCACGTACCCGCTCGATCTGTGTTTATCTCGTGATCGACTTTCACAGGATTCCGCATCAGAAGTCAGTTGATCGTAATGGATCCAGGTATGTATTTGCGTGTACGTTGAACTCTTGGTGATTTGACATGATGTTTTAGGTGCCTTAAATTCATATCTAAGAGGGATAAATTCCCAACACAAGCAGCCTTTAAGACCTATCTGTTTGGCCATATCTACTTCATTATTTAAATTGTTATTTGTGTGCATGGAGAAACGGCAATAAACTTAGCAGGATTTGATTCATAATCATCAAAGAGGTTGTCATCCGACGGGCCTAATTGAGTAATCCTAGATAGTAAAATGAAAAAAGAACATGGGCCCTGTGTAAGGACAACCCATGGGATACCTGAAATGGTTAAAGAAAAGGCCCATATATTCAAATAGTTAATCTAGACGTTGCATATGAGATACATCTAAGAGAGACGTTAGTCAGTTAAGATATAGCGAGAATACAAGAACTCAAGTAATTTTTACTCAATAAATACAGTCGTTCACATATTGCATATTCATTCAACTCTGATATAGGTCGGGACGTGAGACCGTAGATGAGGTCCCACGTCATGGCATGGAATTGAGAAGGCCTTAGAAATTGTTGCTATCAATCCTCAAATTGAAGAGTTGTGAGCTCTTGTGGGTTAGCTAGCAGAAGCGCGAAAAGAGCAACCTAAAGAGTTGGGGAGAATCAGTAGGATCTACTTTGCATATCTAAAGATGATGAGGATAGAGTTTCACTCTAGAGTAGAAGAAAGTTGCACATCAACGAAGCGAACTAGCTCGAAAAATCCATTGATTCTGACCAGCGTGGGCTCAGTAAAAGAAAGGAAGAAGATCAATCACGAGATGAGCTAGATAAACTGTTAGGGATGACAGAGCCTCCATTCATCGAAGCTACAATGAGGGATCCCTTTCCACGAAAGTTCGATTCATCTAACCTAGATAAATATGAAGGAAAAACGGACCATACTGATTATGTCAGGTGGCCTAATCAGTCCCAATGTTTGGTGGCATTCCAAACACATGATGGCTTTATATGAGGCTGGAGATTCCATTTTATGCCGAGCGTTTGCTACCACACTAAAAGAGTTAGCTCTAGAGTGGTTCCACAGTATGTTGCCCCAATCGATTAGCTCATTGCAAAACTTGGGAAATAGTTCATTAATCGCTTCATCACTTGTCAGATGATGGAAAAGAGGCGGAATATTTGTTGACGCTAAGACAAGAAAAAGGGGAGACAATGATGCCCCAAAAGTATGCCGTAATTTTAGATTTTATTTGATCAATACTCTTCTACTCTTTTAAAAGTTTTTTAAATTAAAAAAAAATAAATAAATGAAATATTCAAATATGAATATAAAATTCATGCAATAACGAGAAATTCTTCCCCAATTTTATAGAATTTGTTTAATCGAAACCAACAATTTGTTAAGAAAAGGAGATTGAAAGAAACAAAAAATAAAAAAGTACAAAAATAATAAATATGACATGAAAATGAAATCAAGAAATTTTGGGGGTATAACATGAAAAATTGCTAGATTTAAAATTTCCTTGAAAATACTCTAATTTCATTCGGCTGCTATTTTTAATTTTTTAATTTCTGCTTCAGTAAAAAAAATTCAACATGTCAGAAAAATTGTGCCCAATAAAAAAAAAACAAAATTCAACGGAAAAATAGGGTCGAATAAAAAAATTTAGGACTAATTAACATATAAAAAAAAAATATAGATATTAAAATGGATATAATAATAATTCTTAGTGTGAGAAACGTACTTTCAAGAGCGCCTGCAAGGGGGGTCATTATATTTTCAAAATCAAATGAGGTGTTTTTTAAGATATTCTAAACGATAGATGATGTGGTTAAATTTGAGTAAGGAATTTGATAGAATCCCATTTTATGAATGATGGGATTTTAAAAAAATAAATAAAACCTATTATTTAATCTTTTAAAATAATGGAAACAATTAAAAGGAACCCCAAATGTTAAAATTATTTTTTATGGTCCCCGAAGTTTTTTCAGAAAACAATTCTTGTTTTTTGTCCAATGAATTCCTCTAATTTACATAATATGTCATTCTAAAAATTTATAACCGTATAAATAAAAAATGAAAAGTCCATTTATCATAGAAAAAGAATTGTGAGCATTTCCAATTTAAAAAAAATATTATTTTAATGTGCAACTCACGCTCGTCATTTTAGAATACATATTGTATATTTAATATATAGATAGATAGATAGATTTTTGAAAATGCAAAACACTACAGTGTGAATGTTCACATGTGAACAACAATAATGTCAAACATTCATACATATTGTTGTACTAGTCATTGTTTTCGAATTGATGTGAATATACACACTAGTACAAATGGTATGGTGACTGTTTATATTGATAAATATTTATTAAGTCTAGTGTTTAAAATTATTGTTTCAAAGTAGAGTCAACATTAACACTAGCATAATAGTATTGTGAATCTTCAAATTGATAATATTTACACTAAAACAATATTCACATTAGTGACGTATCTGAGTGTCCATTTTTTATTTTTATTTTAAATTCAAAAAACAAAATTAAAGTTCCCTTATTTCAACTACTTCTATATAATATATATTTAATAGTTGTTCTTACTATATATATTTTTATTTGTTATTTTATAATTTTATTACAAATAATTTATTTTTAATCTTTATAAATATTCTAATAATATTATGAAGATTCAACTTAGTTGATGTTAATTGAAAGACTAAAATTTTATTTTAATACAAATATGTAAATAACTTAATTTAATTTAAAGACAATCTAATAATTTTTATATTGTGCTTATCATATGTTACAATCGTTTTAAAGCAAATTAAATTTAGGAGATGAAATCGAATTTTGTCAAATAATTCAAAAATATATCTATTGAGTATTGACCTCTTCCAAGTCAATGCCATATTTACACTAGAGAAATAAATTATATACGTAATTGGTACTTTATAGGCCTCACAAATTTGGGTGGGGTTGTTGAGAGGCAAAATGTCTCATCTTCCATAATCTCCTCCAAATACCAATCATCATGTCTTCAAGTCACCATCAACCTTTAACAATTTCTTTCAAAACCCCACACCAGTCAAGCAAATGCTTTATACTTGATTTGCTAGGCATCGTATTTTCTAATTAAAAAAAAAAAAAAAGTTATATTTTTGCTTTGTATGTGTGAAAGTTTACACCTTTAATTATTAGGACTTCTCATAACTCCAACCCAATGACTATTTGATCACATAATTCATCTCGAGTTAACTACACTTTACGCTTTGACATGTAGTATTTACCCTTTTATGTTTCAGATTTAAGTACAACATTTACATTTTTTGTTAAATTTAACAGCCAAACTTCAAAATTCAAAATAGATTCGTTATTTAGTGACAATTGACATGTATACACTTCAATTAATTTGATAGATTTCATTTTAACTTTCTTCTAAAATTTAAGGGTCAAAAAGTATATTTTTACCCCCTTCACTATCTACATCCCTCCACCTTTTCCCTTCACATGCCTAACCAAAAAAGCCACCGCCTCCAACTCTTCCTCCACCACCAAGGCACCAACCAACCAACCACCACCCCACCTACGGCCTCCTCCTCCACGTACCCACGGCCACCATCTTCTCTCTCTCTCTCTCCCTTTATTTCTTTCTCTCTCTTCTTTCATCTCCTTTCTCTCTCTCTTTAATTATAATATAGAGAGATACATAACACAAACATACACATGCATATATAGATCCGAGCAAGGATCTTTGCGATCCAAGAGTTTTGGATCTTTGAGATCCTTGTTCGGATCTATACATTGTAAAATGTGTGTGTGTTATAGAGAGAGGAGATGGGAATAGAGAGAGAAGATGGAGACACAAAAAACACGGTGTGTTAGTGGTGGAGGAGGAGACTAGCGCTGGAGGGAGGAAGAAGAAGGTGATGAAAATGAAAAACAAAATACAAAATACATTTTGACCTTGAAAAATTTAAATAATCTTTTCAAATAGACTCCATTGAATTAGTTGAAAAAAAATGACGAAATTATTTTTAATTCAAAATAAAAAGACAAAATTACTCTTAATTCTATTAAATATTATTTAAGTATAAAGCACATGGAATAAGTGTTGATGATAATACTATAGGGGTGTAAAGTACAATTCGGTCAAACCGCAGAAGACAAAGTATAATTTATTATTTAAGTTTTTATATTAAGTTTTTATTTGATAAAAAAATAATGGCACTATATATATATATATATATATATATTATTGTGTGGCTTTAACTTGGGGACAATAAGAGTTGGAGATATGGTGTTACCATCACATGAACTGCTAACCAATGATAATGGCAATGATAAAATAGTGGAGTTCTGTCAGAACCTATTTTTGTATCAACTTTCCATGGCCTCCTTCCTGGTTTTCCTCTTCCTGCTGGTCTTTTTGGGTGAAAAGAGTTGAATTTTGTCACCTTGGTACTAATATTATTTTTTATTTTATTTTTCTCTTAACTCAGATCAACTTATAATTACTTACTATATTAGGCTTCCTATGATCAGTATATTCATCCGTCTTACTTACTTTTCTCTTCCCAAATTGATTAATTGAATTGACTCTTATCTTCCTACAAATGTTAGATGGATAAATATATGTGTTATCTTTATAATTTCTTAGCCCATTTTGTTACTTTCTACAATTTTTTAAACATATAATAGTATAGCAAAACATTAAAGTCATTTTTTTTAATAACTCGAGAATTTCAATAGAAATTTAAATAAAATAATTTGAGATAACCACAATAAAACTTCCAAATAAATAATATTTTTTGTGGATAGAGTAATGAACATCTTGATAAAGCTACATATAATGGACCATGAATAAAAATCGATGTAGTCACAGGATATTGGATGAATGAAAAATCTACAGGTCTCTTATATTCGTCATATCTTATCATATGGATCTATGTAGTGGTAATTTAAAACACTTATGAAAACTGGGATAGCGCAAGACTGTAATGTGCTGGAAAATAAAACTCATGTTAACACCTGGAAGTTAATGCGTAAACAGTGGTACTTTATTTCTCTTAAAAAGTCATATTTCAAGTTTGAGGCCATTATTGACTCTGGAGAAAGAGTGTCGTTCCACTAAGTGAAGGTTCAATGCACAACACACTTTTATTATGCATGTTGATTCATCTTTGCCCAATAATTTTATTTTATATTAAAATGAGTGAAAAATGTTGTTATATTTCAATATAATATATATTATTAATTTATTAAATTATTTATTTTGGAATTTTATAAGTAATGGAGCGAAATAGTCTCTCACTGTCTTAGTGGATTATTTCTCCGTTTATAGAATCATTTCATCTTCTCACAACTTTCAATGCTTTTAGCATTTTGTAATATTTTTCAT
The DNA here is from genome assembly GCA_016647705.1 of Eucommia ulmoides. Taxonomy (NCBI): domain Eukaryota; kingdom Viridiplantae; phylum Streptophyta; class Magnoliopsida; order Garryales; family Eucommiaceae; genus Eucommia; species Eucommia ulmoides. The sequence goes on along the minus strand of CM028334.1, from coordinate 9,696,594 downwards.
TTATTTTGTGTATTTTTGGAGCTTATAAATAGGTCCTCCTATAAGTTTTGTGAATCATTCATATTTTTCTTATATACATACTTTATATTGGATAAAAAAATGTGTTCTCTTGGTGAAGTTTTATATTCAACTACTTGTGCAAAGTTAATGAGAACTAAATGACTAAGGACATGTTTGATAAAAAAAAATTAAGTGCTTAAAATTGATTATATTAAGTACTTAATTAATTAAGTTTGTTTGATGACTTAATTGATTAAGTTAACTTAAAAATTAAATCAAAATGTGATTAAAAAATTAAGTTAAAGTCTCTTCACTTATTTTATTTTATTTAATGCACTTTATTATTTCTCACTTAAAAAAAATTATGTTTTGACTATTTTACCTTTGATTCCCTATGAGGGTTTAATTAGAATTAGAATTAATGAAAATTGAATTAATTTTGGATTATTTTATGGTTTTAATTTTATTTTATATTTAAATTATTGTTATAATTTAATTTAAGCAATCAAATTACATAAAAAAAAATACATAATATTTACATATTTTTGGGTTAATTTCTACTTTTAATTTTAATATAATTTTTTTTTTTTTTAAATGGCACCCTGATTTTATTGTTTTGTTCTCAATTTTTTTTTTCTTTACATTATCTTGATTCAAAAATAGTTATGTAAATTAAACAATTTTTAGCGTACAAATTTTCTATTTATCAAACAAATAAAAAAAAATTTAGCAATTAAATTTTTAGCACAATTTTATCAAACAACCTTCTTAAATTTTCAGCACTTAAAATTTCAGCACTTAATTTTCAGCACTTATATTTTCAGCAGTTAAAAATTAAATCGTTATCAAACAAGCCATAAGTCGGGCTATTGTATCATGAATGGGAGAAGTCAAAGATAAATTATGTTACACTGGTCTCTAGGCGTTGCCAACTGCAGAGGGATTGATCTCCTTAAAAAGAATGAGATTTTTTAGCCTCAGTCTGATATTAGTTTGTATTTTTCTTGATTTATTTGTATTTTCTCCAACAAACTCAACATAGATTTAAAAGAACGTTGATTTCAATATAGAAAATTAGAAAATTAAATATATGATTGTGGTCTTATGTTTACCAATCAATTGTGTGATGGACTACATTATATGTTGAATTCAACACAAAATAACACCCAAGAATCAGAGGAGAATATAAACAAAGCGATATGTGACCATCGAAATTTCAGAGAGTATTATCATCTCATAACTTCCATATTTGTTTATCGAAAAATAAACATGAAATATTTTTTGTTGATCGCCTGTGTGAGAAAATTGCAAAATAAAATTGTCGGATCAAGAACTTAAAATATTAAAATTTTATAATCTAATTATGGACAATGAATTAAAATACAAATTATGAAATACGATTCTCTTCATATATTTGAATCCAAAATAAAAGTTACTTTCAACATAAATGAAAAGATAAAATAAATCTAAAGACACGAGTAATATATTTTAAAAATATACACGAGAATAATATCTTCTAAATAAGTCATTTACAATTAGTACGGAATTCTCATAGAAAATTATGACAAAAGAAAAAAAAATGAAACTAAAACTCATGTTGAAATCAAATCGAAAAATATTTAACAACCACAAAAAAAAAAATAGGGACAATGGTAGAAGGTTCTATATTTAAACTCTAATTGGTCAAAAGTCCTACATGTGGTAAAAACTTTTGATTTAGTCTCATCTCTTTTAAAAACGCGGAAGTCTTACTCATGTGATAATCACGCGTTAGTTACATGTAACTATTTTCTGTGTAATATCACTGTATTAATTACAGGTAACTAATTTTTTTTTTTTTTTTTTTCTTTCTTCCAGTTACATATTCCAATAATATGTAATTTTTTAGTTACATGTCTCTGATATGTAACTAAAAAGTTTGATATTTTTCAATTACATGTTTTAATAATATATAACTTTTTAGTTACATGTCTCTGATATGTAACTAAAAAATTTGATATTTTTTCAGTAATGTCACAAAATATTATATATATAATTTAACATGTAACTAATATTATATAAACACATGTAACTAAAAATGCTCAAATATGTGTAAGAAGTAACAATTATGAAATTATAACTAACATTAGTTACATGTAACAGAATTCACTGTAAAAATCGAATGTACTCACTAAAAGACTCCCTACAATCCCTGCAATATCCCTACAATTTCTGTAATGAGGGACTAAAATACAAGTGGAATCTAACTTAAAGGATTAAATCAAAACCTAATAACACAAAATGACTTTTCACTAATTAGACTTAAAAATAAAGACTTTTCACCAATTTTTTCAAAAAAATATCTTGTTTTTTTTTGATTTTTTATTATTATTATTATTTAATTTTGATCTTCTACAAGTATCTTTCACTGATTTTCCAATAAATTTCGTAATATATAGAACATAAATATTTTCAAATTTTATTTTTATTCTTATTTTGTTTTAGAGTGGAAACATAAATGGTCCACTTAAATTAATTTCACAAATAATATGTTTAAATAACATAAACGCGCATCGACTAATCACTTTTTTAGACGATCTTAGGAGCATACTCTCTCACATCAACCTGATATATTTAAGATTAAATTTTTGGAGTGTTCTCCAGAAAAGTGAAATTATAATTGACAAGAAAGAAAAAAAAATTATCTCTCATTTTGAAGTGGACTAACATCTCTTAGATAACAAACATTGATGTTCATGATTGAACTCTTGCACGTGTTGATGGCCGCCTCAATTTTCTTCTCTTGCTAATTCCTGAAGGAGTCCCCTACATTGCAAATAAATACAAGTGCACATCACTTCCATTTTTATTTTATTTTTGATGGGGAAGGGGGACAATATTTGATAGGTTGTTGATTTGTCATTTTATCTTCTCCCCATTTTTCAACTCTTGGATATTTCAGCACAATAATTATGCAACTTAGGATAAATTACAACTCAATTATCTATCTATGGGATGGTCTTATGCCTTTCTCAATTTCAAAAGTTAACTTATAATGTGAGACTTTTTTTCATATTTAAAATATGACCACTATCTCTTTTTACCTCCGATGTGGAATAAATCCAATATTATTTTTGAATTTATATTTATTTATTTTACTTTTCTTTTGGTGATCAGAAACTCTATTTCAATAAAAAATAAGATATTATTTTAAAATTACTTACTTTTAGTTTTATTGTTTAATCAGAGATCAAATCTGGTTTGCTGACTTTCCACCTCGAAATATTGGCACTAATAATAATTTTTCAAAAATATAATAAAATCATACGTTGAATTATTAATTGATCTGACAGATTAGTGACCACATTGCTTGTCACAAATAATGGTTTACAATTTAAATAATTCATTAAAAAAAATTCAATTGAGGACTGAGGATATCACTTTTTATAAATTGAGGATCTTATAGTTTCAAGGGCCGACCACAATAACCTAATATTTACTATATTTAAATGATTTAGGACCCACAAAAAAAATGTAGAAGGAGCCTACCTAGGTCATGTTTGTTCAAATTTATTTTGACCTATTTATTGATTTGAGCGTTTAAAAAAATTATCTTTTATTTAATTTACGTTAAAAATATATCAAAAATTAATTATATAGTCAAAACTATTTTTAGAAAATTGGTCTTAATTCACATGGTTTTCAAATTACTTTTGTAAAAAAAAAAAAAAAAAACAACAAATTCAAGGCCATACAATCAATAAATATTACTAAAAAATATATATATATGTAACTTTAATAAAGAACATGCAACTAAAAAAGATGTAGTCACAGTGTTATTGAAAGTCCAGGCTCCCTTTCCTCCCTATGCTCCCCTGTGCGCAGCCTACCACGCTTAGCGCCTACGGCGTTTTCGTCAGACGGTCTTTTGCCAGAAGTGCGAGTAATTTTTTTTATTGAAATTACAAGTTTTGTTTTTTTATCAACAAATACTCATAAATTTTAATAAATCAGCTTATTTTGTGGCCAATATAGCTAAGATTCCCATCATTTTTTAGGTCTCCCCCTCCCTTTGCATCTCTTTCAAGACCATTCTAGGGTTTCCTTTGATGTGAGGATAATAGTTTTTTCTGTTCAGTTTCTTCTCTCTCTAGGACACTACCCTACTCATGATTCTTTGTGAAATAATATTAGCCAAAACATGTCATCCGTCCAATGGCTCTCTCATGTTACACGTGTCAATTTTTCAATGGTCCACATGAATTCGATACACACATCCTATGAACTGGACATTTCCCCTAAATTTCAATCTCTAAAGGCCATAAAAAACAATGATTGAATTAGGCCACTGGCTGTGTATTTTTATTTTTCAAGTGGAAAACGCTCACCGGTACTGTATATATATGTATATACACACACATGCTAGGGTTAGGTTAGACTTCAACTCATCCCAACAAAAATAAATAGTAAATAAATAATCTGCCTTTTTCTTGCTTTAGTTTTCTCGTCTCTGACCTGCATCTCAATCTTTGAGAGGAACCTATTTCAAAAGGCTAAGAAAATCAAGAGAGAGAGAGAGGATTAGGGTTTCTTTGGGAGCATGAAGAAGAGCCAGGTGGTTGTGAGAAGAGGGAGAAGTACTACCAGTAGTACGACGATCCGGAGCATCCGATACGCGGAATGTCAGAAGAATCACGCGGCTAATATTGGAGGCTACGCGGTGGATGGGTGCAGGGAGTTCATGGCTAGCGCCGGAGAAGAGGGGACGATCGGAGCTCTCACTTGTGCTGCCTGTGGCTGCCACCGGAATTTCCACCGAAGAGAAGTCGATGAGGTAGTTTGTGATCGGACTTCCCCTTCTAATGGTGTCTAATCAATAAAAAGAAAAGGTAAAAATATTCCAGTCAAAAAGGCTTTTATTCATGAAAATTTGATCTTGGTTTGGGGTTTGCTTTTGTGATTGTTGTCTAATTTTTTGTACAGAGAAATCAACAAGTTCTAATATAATTTTCATGAATTCAGGGTAAATATGTGTCATTATATATTTTGATGATCCATTTTTCTCTCATATATATACACACACACATCAAATCTGTCTCCCCATATCGCTGTGTCTACAAATTATTGCAGCAATAGGAGATGGGTGAGGAGATGAACCATGAATGAACAAACTGAATTTGTGGCTCCTAATTTTAGTTTTTTGTTTTGGGTTTTCTTTAATGAATAGTATAATGAAGAAACTGAACTTGGGTGATTCATTACAGATATATCATGTCCCCTCTGGCAAGTTGTTTTGATAATTGCTTATAAAAAATAATTAAAAAAAAAAAAAACTATATTTTGATATTAATTTGATGCTCTTGCTTGGCCATAAGTTCAGTCCAGTTAGGCAACACAATATTATAAGGCTTTGTTTCTTTGGAGTTTTCATTATTCTGAGGAACGCAAAGACAGACAGACAGACAGTTCAAAAGATCCAGAACCCAATTCTATTATATATATGTATTGTTTTTATGTTCTTAGAGCAATTTTTTATTTTTTTATTTTTAAATATTGATGCTTTCTTCTTTGTTATGGTGGCTAACTTATTTAACATGTTTTAAAGGCCCACATGTCCTTTATGTTTTCCTTCCATTATTCAAAGCTTTACATTTTATTTAATTGAAGCTAAAGTTGAAATTATTTTCTTATGTCCTCATGTTTGTGAAAAACTTGTATGCTGAAACTTGTGTGCATATTCATTCTTCCTTATTCAAGATCAACACGAGTAGAAATAAATATGTTAGTTTGAGCAGCTGATTAAATGTATTCAGAATTAGTTACTGAGACCCGTTTGTTTCTGTTCCCAAAGTCATGTCTTCGTTCTTAAAATTTTAAATTTAAGAAAAGAAACATGCTTGTTTACCATGTTTATGTGCTTGTTGAATCCCACATTGATATTGGGCCCTTCTCCCGATATTCGTTCGCAGTGGTGTGTCAAACGTTCAATGCGTGTGAGGCAGCGTGTTGAATCCCACATGGCTTGTTATCTGATCTTGAGATATTATAAAAAAAAAAAAACTTGAGGCAATTATTATCTTTCAAGGTGTCTTGAGAGTGAGTTAGGCCCATTAAATTTTTAAAGTGCCCAAATATTCTCAAAATTTTGAGATTAATCCCATAGTTTTTGGGATTTTTAGAAACAAAAGAAGGTTATTTCCATTCCTTCCCAAAAAAATATTCCCAACTTATTCTCAGTTAAAGGGGCAAAGGTCAGTATTTTTGAAATTTTTAATGAGATCCCCCATCAAATCTTTTAGATCAAGAGAAACATACTAAAACAATTTGCTATGATTATTTTATTTAGTTTTAGTTAATCTTATTGATGTGTTTTTATTTTGTTATAATCTGGAAAAAAATGATGGACTGAAAAAATATATAGGTCGATCATTTACATTTAATGTAAAACAAAAAAAAAATATATCTAAAAAATTTGACAACCTATTGCGTTTCTTTGATTTTGTTCCCTAGACTTATATATATAATTCAAGATTAGGTAGCACAAGTCTTGGGGTCAGCCTCTCCTACCCCTAGACTTATATATATAATTCAGGATCAGGTAACACAAGCGATATGGGATTCAACACTTTCCCTCACGTGCAGTGTGGGCTTTGATAAATCATTGCGAACAGATATTAGGGGCTCGACATCAATGTGGGATTCAACATAAACAATTTAAGAACGATTGCCGTTACCAAATATATCTCTATTCTTGTAATTATTGAGAACGGAAATATAATTCTTATCCCATTTTTTGGGAATAGAAACAGAAAAATTAATCAAAAGTTACCAAAATTGCCATATCAAGCCGATCCTAAGTCTAAATGGCTTATATTATATGCATCTGTATCAGTTGATATCCAGTGCAGTGATTTGGGTATAAAACTAAAAAATTCTGAATTTATATTGAGTTCTTTTTATATTGAGAAGATTTGTATCGGTGGGATTATTTTGACAGGCTGCCAACTGTATAGGTGTAGCTCGATCCAATTGTTTTCTAATAGGTTATGCGTTTGTTGTTGTAGGTGTATGTGGGGTCATGCATACTACATCTATATCTATTGGCTTGTAGAAAGAAAAATCCTTCTCCGTATCTTTTATATATAGATATATAACCTTGGTTACCAAAAAAAAATGTATGAAACTCATCACCCAGAGTTCCACTTATTCTACCTTGTTAAACAAGAAAATAGTTTTCTCTCCCTAGAAGGGATTCGCAGATTCTATTTTGATTGTGCGATCAAATTTTTGTGAGGATGATTTCTTGTTACATTAAGGCAATATGTGCTCTTGGCCCTCTTTTATTCTAAAAAGTTAGTTCATGGGGTGATATTTTTCCTCACACTTATGATCATTAATCATTTCCATATCTGATGTGGGATAAATTTAATAATTTCTCCCTCATACATCAGACCTTTGGTTAGCTGACTCTCGTAGCTATTGGGCTAGTTGTTATAATTTGCATTCTGATACTAGTGTAGGGTGATTTTGTTCCTCTCTCAACCCCAAAAACTAGTTTATATGGCGAGAGTTTTCCTTACACTTAATTATAATATGACCATAAACTCCGTCTCTTAATTATAATTTGACCACAAACTCCGTCTTCATGGGATAAATCCAACATTTATCCCAACAACGTATGTACTTATTTATGAGAAGGCTCTACTGATAACAAGCGCTCTCCTTGCTTGAAGGAAATGACTACTCATTAAACTCGCATAAAGTTCCTTTACTAGCACAAATGATCTGTCTGGTAGGAAGAACATAAAATGGAAGGAAGAAAATATAAGTGGATACTTTATCCTTCTCTAATGGATGGAAATTGATTCTCTTTTCTTTTTTTTTATTCGGTACAAGGGATGAAACCTAAGATTGGTTTTATTATCATTATCATTAGTTATTAATATTAATGGTGAATGTAGTCAACTGTTAGTTCAATTAATAAGAAGAGGTGTTTCTTTTTTTTGTTGATCAGGATTTGAGTGTAGTGGAAAGCACTCTAGAAATTAAGTCTTGAATTTACTCCTGAATAAATCAAGACGATATGGGGTAGCGTGCCTATAAAATTGTTTGAAAATGTGATAAGTTAGGTGCGTTTAAGTTGATCCAGACACACTTTATTGTAAAACGAAAACAAAAAAAAAATTAATGATGAATGTGAAAAAAGTAATATAATTATTATTTCGAGCTCAACACACTGCATTTACTTTTTTCTTTTTTCTTTTTTGGGAAGGATGAGGTTTCTTCCATTTTTGTTTTCTCTTTTTTGTTCTTTCTATTTTTTCTTGGTACCAAACAAATGGAAATCAGTTTTTTTTTTTTTTTTTAATTATTATTATTATTCTTTGTTCCATCCACATTTTCATCCTACAGAGAGCGAGGGAGAAGTCACCTACGTGGAGGAAGACCCTGTCGCGGGCCTGCGGGCCGAGTTAATTCATTGTACAACTGAGCCCAAGTCATATTTGTTCTTGGCCCATTTTATATAACTTGGGCTAATTTTTTTTTTTTTTTTTTTAATGTATAGATCTGCCCCACTAGAACAACATTACATTTCATATTTACGACCCTCTTAATTTTAGCAAATATATATTCCGAGATCTGAGGGTGATTACCATAATCGATCCATGAAAAACTTTTATTCTAAAATCACCCAATTAATTATTTTGTATTTTTTTCATTAACAAATTATAATAAATTAATTGCCTGTTTTTTAATCTTTAAAATGATATCTTGATTATGTGCTTTGGATTGAAAGAAAACAAAATCACGTTCATTTAAATTCAAGACACAATGTATTTACTTTGGTGGTTGAACTCAGCTGTGTTGAATTTAACACACTAATTCACGAACTGTATTCATGTTAAATTCAATATATCAATATATCTTAATTATTTAAGTTGTCGATCAAAGTTTTTCTGTTGAATTCAACACACCAATTGACGAGCAGTATTCAACACATTAGAGTTGTTTAAGTTGTCGATATTCGTATTGTTTAATTGAACATGTTGAATTCAACACAATAGGAATTTATATGTTAAATTCAAGACAAGCTTCGAATGTCAGTATTCAATTTTTCTAATTTACTGGCCATGTAGAATTCCACACAAATTCTTGAATTCAACATAACCATAAATGACTAATTTCAAATTTCATAAATGATTTAATGTGTTGACGGATTATACTTCTTTCATGCAAAAATATATAATTAATGTATTATTTTAGAGTTTTAAAACAGATGATCATGATTGTGTAATTTAATCATGTAAAGAACAGAGAAAAATTGATTTTTTGCATGATTATTTGTAAGAATTTTTAGTATAATTAATTATGGTAAATCCAATCTTTTTTTCAAAATATATATTTTGAAAATATCTCCACTATCTATCTTTATTTCGTGATCTACATTATCTTAAATTGTTTCAAAGTCATAATCCATTGATACTTAAAGTAATGACTGAAAGACAATCAATGGTAAACTTGTATTGCAAACTCATATATTTGATCCCACCTAGCCAAATAAACTTTCTAGACGGTAGGATAATATATATAGACTTTTGAAATTTTTTGGTAAAACACTAATTTTGTTGTGATGGTTCATCTCACCGGGTTAAAATAATTCTCTTTCGGTAGGTCAAAATATGTGCATGTAAACTTTTTTGATTTAACATTTAGCAAGTATTGTGGTGGTTGGTCCCACTGGAATAAAATAGCTCTTTATAGATAAGGAAAAATGTGGATTTACTATTTTTTTTTATGAGCTTTTTATTATTTAGTTCTCACTAGAGAAACCATTGAAAAAAAATATATTTTCCAACTGTTCACTCATAATTTGGGCCATAATTAAATTTTTTGATTATTGGACAGACAAAATAAAATGTGAAAAGACACATATACCCCTCTCTTTTACATTTACGTTAATTCTCTTTGTCTCTCTAGATATCAGGAGGTCTAAACGTTAACGATGTCATCATCTCTCTCACTCTAACAAATCCTTTACGTTAACATCATTCTGAATTATCTTTATATCTCTCTATTTCTCTCTCTCTAAACTCATCAGTCGCTCACCATTCTCTCTCTTCCTCAGCTGCCTATCCCGTCGCAGACATCACTACCGTCTAAACTAACCAGCCGCTCACTATTCTCTGTCTTCCTCAGCTGCCCATCACCGTCGCAGACACAGCACTGAAAGCCCAGATTTGAAAAGCCTCGCAAGCCACCGATGGTTGCAGCCATTCGTGCACCGGTTTCGGAAGTTTCCGGAGTTATTCGCCACGTCGTCGTTCAACAAATCTGGAGATTTGTTCATCGATCTACCGATATCTTCACCATCGTCATCATCTAGCTGCTATCTTCACCACCTTCGCCATCCACTAATCTGCTCGTCGTGCCGTCGTCAGTGCCTCGCCGGTTCTCTCTCTCTCTCTGAACTGAAGTCATGTTCATGTAAGCCATGTTCTAAATCTAAATTTTCAACCGTAAATCTTTGCGTTGTGTTCTTAGCCATTCTGCTCAATATTTTTTTTGATTGTGTTGAAATTATAGATTGATTTTGCTCGATTTTGTGGTAGAGGTGAATGGGGTATTTATTTTTTACGTTAACGTTAGTGTTTGTATGATTTTTTCACATATGTTTTTCTGGAACAACATGGATGTGTTAATATTAACACAAAAGAGACCCTAAAAATGTGTATTAACGTTAACGCAAACACGATTCAAACACATATTCAAATCTGAATTGAAAAATTTCTTATAATCTGTTTGGTTTGTTCTTGATTTTCTTAGGAATTTTTCAAATCTGAATTGAAACATTTTCAGATCTGAATTGGATTTTGTTGTAGCGTTCAGATTTTGTTCATTTCGTGCTGCTCATTCAAGGTTTTGTTCAATGTTTTTTTGATTGCGTTGAAATATAGTTTGATTTTTGCTCGATGGTGGTGAATAGAGTGTTCATTTTCTTAAACGTTAATGTTTGTGTTATTTTTGCACATATATTTTTTTGGAAAACGTAAACATATTAACGTTAACACAAACGAGACCCCCAAAAAATGTACATTTAACGTTAACTTCACTTGTTTTGCTTTTTTAATTTATCACATATGGGTTCCAGACAATATGAATGCGTTAACATTAACACACGAGACCCAAAAATATATATATTCAATGTTGACGTTAGTGTTTTGTTTTTCATTTTTCACACATGATTTTTCTAAACAACATAAATGCATTAACGTTAACACAAAAGGAGTCACAAAAAAATGTGCATTAACATTAACTTCATTGGTTTTTATTTTATTTTCTCACATATGGTTTTCCAGATAATAGAATGCATTAACATTAACATAGGAGACTCTCCAGGAAAAATATGTATTAACGTTAACGCAAACTCAATCCAAACACACATTCAGCTCAAAATGACAAAATATCAATATATGGTAGTTAACGTTAACGCACACAAAATAAAGTAAGTGATAGGACATTAACGTAAATATTCAAGTAAAATATGTTAACATATAAAACCCCCTAAAAACAAAATACGTTAACGTTAAAATCCACAGCCCAAAGGTAAAAAATGCGTTAACGTTTAACGCATACAAACAGATGAGGAAATATATGGTAACATGAAACACACAAAAAAAATATGAAAAATACGTTAACGTTAATAAGTAAACGTTTAAGTAAATGTTTGACGCACACACAAAAAAAATAATTAACGTTAATGTAACACACAAAATAGATTAGGCAGAGCAAAAAAAAAAAAAAAAAGACGCATTAACGTAAATACACATAAAATACGCTAAATATTTAAGTAAAAAACAAAAATACGTCATGTAGTGAAATGAGTTAACATTAACGTAACATATAAAACAGATAGAGGAAGATGCGTTAACGTACAAAAAAAAAAATATGGATTCAATAATGTTAACGTAAATTCAAAATGTAATTTTGTAATATAGTGACGGAACAGTTTACGTTAACATTAACTTACTGTTGTCTAATTTTATCTTATTACACAGGATAAAATGACAGATTCGTAAATATTGCTAAATAGAGTGACCAAAATATAAGGATTTTTTTCTAAACAATTTATTGGTTCTAAAAAGTAGTCATCATATCTAAATCCTAAACTCCTACTCTATAAAGGACTAAATAATAAAATTCTTTTTTTTCATTTAACACATCGGTGGTGGTCGGTCCCACCGGACAACACCTAAAAAAAAAAAAAAAAAAAAAAAAAAACTCTTTATCTATTGGATGGTGCATGGACCTGTGAATTATTTTGACAAAGCACTAAGGTCATGTTATGGTGGTTAGTCCTAAGAGTCCAAAATAGCTCGCTGTCAACTGGACAAAATATGAACTTGTATAATTTTTTGATTTTACTCTTCACGAGTGTTGTGACAGTTGGTTCCACTAGGCCAAAAAAAATCATTGCCGGTAGAGCACGATAATTTCACATAAACAGAGGTGTATAGAAAGTTAGAAACAAATATAACCAAACACCAAGGACCATAATTAGGGCCAAAACAAACAGGGAAATGAACATTACATTATAAACATGCAAAAAATTCCTCCTTAAGCAAAGATTTAAATACATCCCAGAAAAGTAATTAATTGTCATTAATATTACAAAATATTAGAACAATGTGGCGGATAATACCCTTTACTATACAAACATTCCCCAAAAAAATAGTTTACGGTCATCGACATTACAAACACTTAAATTAAATATCCTACAATTACATACACTTCACACTTTATTTCAAATGACATAACATACATACCACCACCACCATTTACCGACCACTTTAAGCCCATTCTTAGTGAACACAAGACAAGAGTATTCAATATCTAGAAAGCAAATTACCACTTTTGCATGCTTACTAATTCAGAAATAGAAAACTAAAAACTAAATTAAAGACAACAATTTATCCGGAAGCAAGGATTTAAATGCTACCAAAGAAAAATATATATGGTATAATTGTGTCAAGTACTGTTGTAGTTCTAAGATAGTGCCACCATACTCTTTATTTGATAATACTTTACATTTTTTTAAAGGATTTTTATCTTTGCAGTAGTATTAGGGATATAAATTAGTACCACTGCCTCCAGTCAGTTTCGCAATTACAATTGTTTTTTTAGATACTCAGGTATTTTATCAAACACGTTGTACACATTAAAGTTGTTGTTCTTAAAAATTAGACGATATGCTAAAAATTAATGTTTTTTTTTTTTTTTTTTTACTTATATCTTTTTCTCATTTTAAATAAATACTCACAAGAAATTCCAAAATGAATTTGGAATTCACAATATATCTGTTTTCATGCACGGTTGCTTGATCATGTCTTAAGTTTAGAATAGGCAAAATATTCTATTTTTCTAATTTTATTTTTAAGTAAAATCTTATAAAATGATCATATCTTAAAATTTACACAAGTGAAAAACCTTTAATTTTTTTTTAAATAAAAATTTATTATAAGAAAAGAAGCAAACAAGAAAACCTGGGGGGGGGGGGGGGGGGAGGGGGACTAGACCATGATAGGAGAAAAGAAACAACAAAACAAACCAAAACCACAAAAATAAATAAGAAAAATCAAATCAAACCAAAATCACTCATCCCAATACAAAAAAACCATCCATGTAACCAGAGTGATAACTTCTTCCCACTGATCTAGATGATCTTATTGATCTAGTTGTGACTCCTCAAATAGGGAATTGAACCTTCTTTTTGTTTCTTCCTTTTTTTTTTTTTTTTTTATAGGAAACCACCCGAAACTCATCTTCATTGAAATTGACATCTTCACTAACTCGCCTAGGAGAAAGATTGAGGTTCGAAATTGAATGGGAATCAAAATCTTCATTATGGGAAAAGAAAAAAAATAGTTACTATTAGATTTTGTTAAAAGTGATAATTTTCTTGCTGGAAAATTGATTTCTAGTATATATTTTGCTACTGATCAATTTCTCTTTTCTAAATGATTCTTAGTATATGTAATAAGACAATTGGTCATTATAATTGAGTACTTCCTAGTAATAGGCTACTGATCATAAATTTTGTGATTCCTACTTGTAACACATGCTTGAAAATTGATTCCTAAGTATATATTTTACTACTAACAAATTTCTCAATTTTAAATGGTTCTTAGCCTATGTAATAAGACAATTGGCCATTACAATTTAGTAGTTCCTAGTAGTGGGCCATTGATCATAAATTTTGTGATTTCTAATAATAACACTATTGACTACTAAAATAACAGTGTTAAGCAAGATATTTGATATTGTCATTAGTTTGGTATGTGAAAAAGTAATGATATTTTTATGTCACGGGATAATTATTTGATCTTCAAAATAATTATTGAATCGATTCGCAACAAATCATACTAAAATTAAATTTCAATTATTAGAAGTATCATGTAGCTTCAAAAAGATAAAAAAATTCTCTCAAATATTAAAACGATAAATGTCATTCCTATTGTATTTAAGATATTATGGTGTCATGGAAATAAGTTATTTAATTACTTTAAGTTTCGGTGAATGTTATTTCAAATATAGATGTCTCGAAAATTAATCAGAAAAAATTTAAAATTAAATTCTATTTATATGGAATTATTTTTGTAGTCACAAATTGTATTGGAAAATATTATTTCAATATCTTGCTTCAACTAATATTTTTAGAAGGTTTATATGATGATAAACTAGGGAACATGATGCATTCATGAATAAGTTGATAAAATAAACTCCATAATTGTTTCTTTGAAAATTCTAAATTATTTACATGATTACAAAATTGGGAATATAAATTGGCCTCAGAAATTTTTATTTTGTTACATGTACCATATCAGTTTAAATGATGAAACTTAGGACTGTATATAGTATTGGTTCAATAACATTTTGTGTTTAAAAATTTCTGAATAAATTTATTTGATAGTGTTATTGGAACTAGAAAATTCTAAATGTTATTTAAAAAATAATTTTTCGCAATAGTCCCAAAATATTTAATCATTCCAAATGCGACAAATATATCTTTAAGAAAATAAGGCATCACAAAACTATCATGCTTGAGGTGAGTCAATTTGCCTCAAGACTACCAATGGCTAGATCTTAAGTTGTCGAGGGGGATGACTTTTAGCCCACAAGAAAGTCACCTAGGGAAATAACTCAACCTCTGTGATTGGAAACCATGAATGAAGTTTAATGGGTAGAAAAAATTCAAATTGTGTGAAGTATAAAACAACACTATAATCTAAAGAAATCATTTAAAGATTATCTTGTTCATCTTTAAGACTATAGAGTCATATAATGTGATATTAAGGATGAGTAGGAAAACTCCTATAGGGTAGATGTCACATATACCACTAGAGAGGACTTACTGATAGGAGTAATTTATCTATTTATTCTCAAACCGGTTTTGGTAGTTTTCGAGTATTTTTATAGCGTTTTAATATATTTTAATACGTTTTTATTTGTTTTTGTATAAATCAGGTGTTTGGGATGAAAATGAGCTAAAACGATTGAAAATCAAACTAATCGGTAGAACGACGATGGAAGAATGGTGGACAATTGAGGAAAAAGATCAAATCTGCAACTGCAGCCCACCGCTGCAGCGGTGAAGCAACAGGATGCTCACTGATGAACCATCGGTGCAGCGATCAAGCCACCGCTGCAGCGATGACCACTACCGATATACCCACCGCTGCAGCGTTGAACCCTGCACCAGTAAAGTGCATTTTTTAGATATTTTTGTTCCCATATCCTTTCTCTCTCTCTCATTTTCGGCCATTAGACCTCATAAGAGAATAAAGGTTAGGGTAAAGATTTTTTGGGGAGAGCTCAACCAAAACCAAAGGAGAAGAACACCGAGCGAAGAAGGAGAAATGCTCTCAGAGTGGTTTTGGCGTTGGATCTTCAGATAACGGCTAAGTTCCTTCGTTTCTTTCTTTATTTCTTAACTTTGGTAGTTTGTTTGAGCATGTTTAGCTCATTTGTTATTGTATATACGGTTATGGCCATTGGCTAAATATGGATTATCTATGGGACTAATATAGTTTATGAAAATGTCGTTTGTTTGAATTATGTTTCTTTAATAGTTGTTCTTCGCTATTCGATTGTGTTTACCATTCTTGTATTTCTATTATATGCTTGTTTAGATATATTGAAAAATCGGGATTTGACACTCGAGAGAGGTAATCCCTAATTCGGACTAGAGTTTTAACACAATGCGACGATCTAATAACCCGGGAGGGAGTTAGAAAGTATGCAATCTGTGACATTAGGCAAGACTCATGTGACTATGTGTTCTAAAAAATGCTAGAGGGAGACTTCAGCGTTAACGCGAAATCACATATTCATTCACTTTACACTCAGGAGAGGGAGTGAATAAGTTTACGATACTGAGATTGTCGGATAGGTCAAATACCGTTATTGTTAACTAAACGAAACCAAACACATTTAAGTAAAGAAAGTTAATCTCTAGATAATCCATTCCCCTGAACATCTCAATATAGTATAAATAGTATAATTAGATTAATTAGTATTTTAGTTTAGTATTTATATTTATAAACAAAATATATTTTTATCGCCTAAATAAAGTTAGGTTATGATAATTACGGTATTCAACGATAATCTCAACCAATCCTTGTGGATACGACAACCCTTATTCTTCCTATTATACTAAAACTTGACCTGTACACTTGTGGTAAAAGTAGCGACTTATTTTGATCACTACCAAGTTTTTTTTTTTAGTTTGTTTGTGTTTTTTATTTTTAGTATTAAATTTCGTAATTAGCCGTTGTAGTTTCTTGTATTGTATGGGTGTTTTGCTCGAGGACTAACAAAATTCTAAATGTCAATTACTGAATTTTCTCGATGGATTACAAGCCGCAACTAGAACGTAGATGGAAGGAGGAAACGATACCATCTCTTTCTACGACCTAACTGCAGACAAAGCCCTTTGGTCGTTGGAGGAATTGACATGTTTTGATTATCAAAGTTGGAATTATTCACCAAGTTACCAAAGCTTGGGGGATTGTTTCAATACTTCGGCACCATGGATTGACACCCCGATCCAAGATGTGAAGTTTTCCCCCGTCTTGGAAGAAGTGTTATCCATAGTTATGGGGGAGACTCAGATATTCTTGAGGGAAACGAATAATCAACTCAATGAGCACGAGGATCGTCTTGATAATATTGAGACGATCTGTGCCGAAATTGATGTGACCATAACGTCTCTTCAGATGCAAATCGGTCAGCTTATCTTCTATGTTGAGGGCAAGTCAGAAGCGGTGGCACTGAGAGAAACAAATGTCACATCCGTATGTGAAAGCCACTATGAGGAATCGAATACAAGCGGGAAGAACTTGAGCGAGATTGAAAAGGATCATGCTAATATTGAGATAACCCAAGTATGGATTGGCGATGAAGAATCACATGTTAATCGTTGTGATTTTTCACCGTTTGAATTCCAATTGGTGATGCTACCCCCGATCCAAGACGATCACATTTATGAGGATTCGATGTGGCTCACCTATCCTACCCTATTTCCAGTTCAGTACATTCAAGCTCCCCAAGCACAAAATTCAGAGCTGAGTCAAGTTGAAAGATCGAGCCGAATAGAGCCTAATCTCGCCAGTCTTGAGGGCGTTCTAAACCAAGACCCATACGTAGTATTGTATGACACTTACTATGGACGGAAGGTGCTCTTTGACGATCCCTTTCGCCGTGTCAAGCCGAAGACCCTAAATCAAATGCTTCTTGGAAGACAACCCAAGGCTTCAAAAATAAATTAGATTTGTCACTGCTGACTTGATTCGGAGGCAAGATTCTCTCGCCTCCCAGGTACGTGTTCTAAACCCCCGTCTTTATTATAATGCTTTATGCTTTCATTGGGATCGCTGATGGGTCGTTGCGGACATTGCCCGTTTTAAGTTTGGGGGTAACGTTTAGTATGTTTATATGTTATTATGTTGTTAGTTATGTTATATTGTTTTTATTGTATGCATGTTTGTTTAGGGTAGTTGTTGTGCATGTGCTGAGTTTTGTACTTTATCTGGGTCATTACCCGATGATGAGTTTGTCCCCTAGTTGTTTATTAAGGTTGAGCGTAATGCTCATTCATGTGTGTTCTGTGTGCTTAACGTCTCGTTTTAGTAAAAGTTATTGTGCATCCTAATTGCACGAGCACATAAACTCAATGTATAACTATCCAATTGATTTGACGCCGATTATCCGTTAGCCAGGTTCATGACGATAAGGATTCTAGAACCTGATTTGGGAGAAATTCGATGCAAAATCCTAGGCAAAGAATTCAGGAGATATGATTTAGGCATTCATTTTGATCACTTGAGCCTTTTAAGCCTACCATGTTATATGTTTATCCCTTGTTACCCTGTCGAAGCTGGAAAACCGTTTCAATTCTAAACACATAACAAATACCCTGGCCAATAAAATTTCTTTCCAAACCTATATCGCTGAGCCGAAGGCACAATTTGAGTTAATCAAGTTAGCATTCGTTATGCTACTTGAAGTGAGCGGTTGGGTTTAGGACGAACTTTTCATTGGTTCGGTATTCGAGTACTCGTCATTTTTCTTTTGTTTTAACTACACTCATGAAACTGTAATAATCGAATAAATTTGGGGATGTGGTTTATGAAAAAAAAAAAAAAAAAAGACATATGTAAATATCATTCTATTTATGTTTCTTTTGACAAGTGAATACGAAGTTCTTAAATGTATGTTCAGGGTTGTTTCAACTTGATCTTTGGGGGTTCAAGAGTGATTAAGTGCCTCGGGTATCGTTAAGTTAATAACGTTAACTTGTTTTCTATTCCTGATATACCATTGGCCAAATGTTCTAAATCGAATCAAGTCTTATTGATCTTTTTGAATTTTCGAGTCTACATTAGTGGAGAATGGAACCCTGTCAGATTTATGGATTTCCTATACCTTATTGTTTTTAGTCATGAACTTTATTGGTGGATAATCCAATCCAATCAGTGGATATTTTGTATAATTGAGTTTTTGCATACACACTTTAAAAGGATCTAGAATGATGCTTACTATTATTGAATGTTGAAATTCTAGAAGACCACATGGTGCATTTTATTTTTGAACTCGATAGAATTGGGGGCCAATGAGGGAAAACCGTTTGGCCGGGTAGATTAAATTCAAAACTTACACTTACCTAAGTGAGACTTGTTGTAATTAAGGTCACTACTATAGAATTGGTCTTTCTTTAGTGCTTTCATGAGAATCATGGAACCTGTGCATGGCTATAATAGCGCAAAATTGGGAGCATGGTACTAGCATTGTGTGTATGTTTATTGAATTGGACCAAAAATGATCTACTTCAAGACATAATTCACTATGATTCTTTTGTATAAATGTTTATTATACTAAGTAAGGTTCAAGTCTTGAAAACACCTACACTCGTTGCAAAGTGTTATATTACCCATTATTTTTAGTTTATTTTTTAATTTTAAATTATGTGGGGGATTGTTAGAAAAATAATTCAAAATTAAATATTTTATTGATTATATTTTTTATATATTATATTATATTATTTTAGAAAATTATTTTTAATATATATTCATAATGGGTATAATTACTAACCTAATTACGGGTTTGCTAGACTTTATTATTTATTATTGTGATAGAGTTACAAAATTATTATCATACTTATGAATTGTATTATACATTACAATATTGGGTTTATATCATTTACCCCTCGTGTCGTTTTGCACTAAATCAGATGTTTCCCCTATCCTTTTGCAAATACTAGTTAGTCCCTTATTATTTTGGTCAAACACCACTTACCTCTCTTATTGATTAAAAATTAATAAAAAATTTATTATAATGATAATTTTACCATTAACTATTTAAAAATAATTAAATAGTTTAAAAATTAAATACATAAATAACCCTTTAATTTTTTTTTATATATATTTTTTCATTTTTATTTTTTTACACTAACATCCCTGTTTAAAAATATATATATATTCAAAAACTTAAAGGGCTCTCGTGTATTTTTTCAATTTCATCTTCTCCTGTTATTCATCCTATCCTGGCAACCCACCCCTGCTCTATCTTCGGCGAAAAGGGACTACTGCGGCGCAGGAAGAGAGAGGGGATGTGGGTTTATGAAAATAGAAAATACACACCCAGAAGATAGAGAGAGAAATGTTGGGAGGGGGAAGAAATAAAGTTGAGACAATTTTGAAGGGTTGGTTGAGGCGACGTTGCTGCTGTGTGTGGATGGGGATTATAGAGAGAGAGTGGGTATTTGTGTAGGATGTAGTTTCAGAGAGAAAGAAGGGTCATCGTGGCCATGGCGGCATCACAGGGTCGTAAACGAAGATCCTCTTCCTCAACCCAAACGATGGCTACCACCTCACTCACCACACCACCGACGACTACCACCATCTCCGATCTCTCTCTCTCTCTATATATATATATCTCTTCTCCCATCTCATCTCTCTCTCTCTCTACCCAAACCCACTACTCTTTCTCTCTCTATCACAATGCCCATTTCAGTTGGGCTTAAGGAACTAGCGAAAGAAAAGAGAACACAGGACACAATCGGCACACAAAAATATCACCATCTCCATATCCTCCACCATTGCAACATCCACCACCACCTCCGTAACCGTCACCACCTTCACGGCGACAGATCAAAGAGGTGGCGATGGTGTAGATGACGACGACAAATCAAAGGTGGCGAGGTAGGTTAGGAGATTTGACAACCGTTGATCGGTCGCCGACCTTGTGGATCCTCGCCGATTTTGCAGCTTCAGCGACACCATCTCTCTCTCTCTCTCTCTCTCTCTCTCTTACTATATATGAGAAGATCTAGTAAGTTTCCACCGTCGCCGTCCAAAATCGATGTTGCCACCGTCGTCGTCGTCCACATCCATCATGCCGTTGTCCACATCTGTCATGCCAACGCCTTCACCGCGCTGTTCGTCGTCTGCAACATTGCTGCCACATCTGGAATTTTCCAAATCTGGTTTTGGGATTGTGTTCTTGAGTGGAAAATGGAGAAGCCTTTTTTTTTTTTTTAACACATCATGATGGATCGGTGAGAGGAAAGAGAGAGAAAGATATGTTGTATATGTGGTGGTGTTGGTTTGCCGTTGGTGTGGCGATGATGGTGGGTGGATCGACAGTAATATAAGATGGAAGATGGTGGCAGCCAAAATCAACTTCAATAATGGTGGATTTTCATGGGAAGGTGAACAGTGCAGAGGAATTGGGAAGAGGATGGCGTGAGAAAAGAAAAAAATACAGTTTGGCCCCTTAATTTGTCAGGGCCAAAAATGTCATTATCCCATAATTATTTTAAAAAGTTAAGGTTAAAAAATATAATTTTAAAAATAAGAGGGGTGCTAATGAATTTTTTTAAAAAATAAAGCATAATATTTTTCAAATTGAAGTAAGGATAATTATGTCTTTTAACACAAAAAAAAATGGTTAATGAGAGGTCTCTAGTATTTGTAAAAAGACAAGGAAGACATCTAGTTTAGTGCAAAACGAAAGATGAGGTAGATGATATAAACCCTTACAATATTATTATCATACTTATGAATTCCATCATACATCACAATAATAATAATAATAATAATAATAATAATAATATTATTATTATTATGATGATGATGATGATGATGATGATGATAATGATGTTAGGAGGTTCTAACTAAAAATCATATGGTATTAAGTGGATTAATTTCTTTGATTTATATAGTGGTTTGAGAACTCTCAAATAGTCGATGTGGGACAAGAATCTAATACCCGCCCTTAAGTTTAACTCCCGATTTGCACGAATAATTTGACTACGAGAGAATGATAAGAAATGTGCAACCCCTGACTTGCATGGATGATTTGACTATGAGGAAAACAGAGACCCATAACCTTGACTTTGATACCATATTATGAGGTTCTAACTTAAAAGCATATGGTGCTAAGTAGAGTAACTCATTTGATTTATATAGTGGTTTGCGAAACTCTCAAATAGTCGACGTGGAATAAGAATCTAACAATTATTATTAGTGATTTTATTAATTATATGAGTACTTAATATTGCACTATGAGTTACATAATTCATGCACTACATATAGATGTAAAAGATGAAGAAAAAATATAGAGAAAAATAAGATTATATGATACATATAAAAAAGTGAATATGAAATATTGAAATGTGATGTTATATATTTGATATATTATATTTTGATTTACGACCAATCGGGTTTGCGATTTATTCAATATAAGAACGTCCTGGTAGCATCTAGACATCCTGAATCATTGTATCTTGAGAATAATTTGTCTTTAGCCCTGTGCATAGAGGGAATATATCTTTTTTTTAGAATATTATTCACACGCTTCGATCCACCAAATAGGTTTTTTCTCTCTACATTTTATTTTTATTTTATTTATTGAATTGTTAATACCGCGACTTATTTGAAGTGATAAAATAATTTGTGATGTTCATTTATTATTTTATATTGAATTTGTATAAAGAGTTGTTTTTCTTATAACTTTGACAAGATTCTTAAATGCAAGCAATTAGCATAGAAAAGGTGTGTTATGGGGGAGGGCATTATCACACAAAGATTATATATTTAGATCACAACACATTTGACAATAATTCACTCAAAGACTTGAAAATTAGGAACCCCATATAGATATATATATGTAGTGTTACAAAATTGATGGAAAAATGAACTTTTATAAATGATCACTCACCCCCACATGGAGTATGAGCTAAATATTGGGACAATGTCAGGAGAAGCATGATGCATGCGGACAAATAAGGGATGGATATTTCAGCGTTGTCTTCTGGCCTCATTTATCTTCTTGCTCATGTGCGCACGTGGCTAACCCCTCAATCCTTCTTAAAAATCAATGATTGACCTCTATATTTTTTTTAACTTTTTCTCACCTTAATTTTTATTTTTATTTTTCCTTTTGATACTTGAGTGGAGAGAATTTTGAATATTAAATCTCTTAATATAAAAGTATACTAGATAACCATTAGACGACAAGACTTGGATTATTTAAACTAATGTATCACCATGGTAAAAGTAAACATGACATTGTTAGGTGGTGGTGTTAAAGTATACGGGATTGGAATCGAATTTTGTTAACAGAGAATTAAATTTTAAATATTGTCTTCATCAAAATTTCAATTTTATTATTACATAATTAAATTCAATTATATGTAGCAAACATAATGAGAACCTATAAAAAGATATAATAAAATTAAATATAAAGTTATTTTTATTCAGTGACGGATGAATAATTTTGTTTGGAGAAAAAATATAAAATATAAGAGTAATTTTGTTTTGAAAACTCTTGTTGGCACTCAAAAGTTTCACTAAATTAACTCTTTTTATATATACTACTCGTAGGATTGGCAATATGAATATTGACATAGAAAACATCACACGAAATCAAAACAAAATTATTGTATATGAATATAATTTTAACAGGTTTTGACACGATTAACACGAAAATAAACATATCGTGTTTTTGTTTTTCCTTTTAACTTGATAATTTAAAATCGTATTTTGAGTTACCTATTCAAATACAAAATTAATTAATCAATTTATTAGATATTTTAATGAATTAATTTATAAATATATATTTAACAATATAATTAATGTATAATACCAACATAGTGTGACTCAAGTAGTAAGACAAGTTTAAGTTAAAGCAAATGAGGGACCTTTGCAAAGTCAAGAGCCTGCGAAAAAGTACTTGTTGGGAGGGAAAACCACAAAACCCCGAACGATATTAGTCTCACACCCTGTGTGGATGTGGGGACACTCATGGGTATTGCCAAAAAACATTAATGTGTGTAATAGGTTAAATAGATTTCTTGTGACACAATGAGTTATTGTGTCGATTATTGTGTGACACGATTAATTAATGTATCATATCATGTTCGTATATTAATATTTTGATACGATATGTTATCGTGTTGTACATGTATCATGTATCATCATGTTCATATCAACATATGGTACAAAATAAAAGAGTCCTAATGAAAAGGGAAATGAAATGAATATTTAGGAGTGACAATAGCATTTCACTAGTTTTGTTAAGATTAGTCGTTACCAATACATTCGTAAGAGGGTCCCAAGAGACTTGAATGCAAGTGATATCGTCCGCCAGCCTCATCCATATTGAAATCCTACACACAACTAACATTGGCAACGACGAGTTTTTATCAAAACAGTACTAATGATGGGTATTTCCACTATCCACCAAAGATTACTCACCGCCTAACACATGGAAGGAAAGGGACTGCAAGGAGACTGTTTGACTAAGCAACGTCCACCACACATGCTGACTGGATTCATTCACTGAGTAGAGGTCAGAAGGCATCGACGACCTCCTCCGTGTTGACCACTGCCCAACGACCAGAGTTGGGGTGTCGTCGACCTCCATCATGACAAGCACTGCCCAGTGACCAGAGATAGAGTGTTGTCAACCTTTTTTGTGCCGACCATAGTCCAACAACTAGAGCTAAGGGATCCTCCACCACGAGCTCCAGTCTGGCCTTTGCCCAGTGACGACCATCCAAGACCATCTAGCCACCAATTGAGCTCCTACATGTCTGTGGATTGAGCCTAACCTCCCCATCCTTGTAGGTCAACCAATGCACTCCTCTTGGTGGGCCGAATTTGAAGGCCCATACGCCTAAGTCATGTCACGCACTTCCTCATTGGCTACGTGCCAGATTACCGTGACTAATCGTACTCAAGGCCCTAATTTGGTGGGCCTAACCCAACTCTACTCCTATAAATTGTAAGGAATTTAATGCTCCAGGTAATGTTTGACTTCCCTACTTAAAACAAATACTTGCATTTTTCTCTCGAGCTCTTATTTTCATGCCGGATGGACTTTGTTGGACATACCTCATGGGGTCTTTGTGCAAGTACCCGCTCAGACATTGAGAACCAAAGGATTTTGACGATTGACCATTGAATCTAGACCAATCAGTGAACACCAATCACTAAGTACATGAAGTCAACCTCAGTAAGAAAAATCCATTTGGACACTAACTGGACCAATTGTAGGCATTAGCTAATTTTTTACACCAATAGTTTGGACTTTGGTGCAATTTATGGGAATGTTACTAAAAGTCTCATTTGACCATCCTCTCTGGTCAGCTAAGATTTGATTATCACAAGATTTGATCAAATAATCAAACAAAGATACGAGACCCTTACCGTGAACAATCCTCAGAACGAACAATCCCGTAAGGAAGTTGGATTCATTAGTTAGTAGCATGGATAGAGTTACGTCTAAGGTCCCCAGATCAGACAGTCACTTCGACCACCGAGGATAACCCACCGGCTAAACAAGCCCGTCTACCTTGCCTTCTAGCCCCTTCATAGGGGCAGACCTCGGGTGCCGCAAAGGCCTCCTGCATCGACCACTTGGAACAACAGCTTCCCAGGGATGTATTTAGGTGTTCTTTACTCACCTATCGCTGATCCCCCAACCTGGGGGCACCGACTCTCCAAATTGCAGAATGTGAATAGGGTGATCTTATCCAAAAAGAATGTGCCCAGGGATTAACCACATCCCTACGACCACGATTCCAAGGAGTGAAAACGAGGTCCCCAGGGTACATTGGCAATCTCCCTAGGTCAAACACCCAGCCTCGTGGCGAGGGCCTGACCTACGAGCCCGACATGAGTAGGAGGTTGACTCTTCTTCGCCACCCTCTCGCCACCACGATGCCCGACCAGCGGGCTACCACATGTGGGAAGAACACTGCCTAGCCCCTGGGACGGTGCAATGGAGAGCAACAAGACACCCTATCTATCACACCCTATCCCGAACACCCATCACTGTAGGGCCTAGAGTGATGTAGACAAGACATCACCCGAACGTCAAACCAACTAGGAAACAACAAAGGGCATATACTATATATATACAATCACAAATGTCACCAAATACAACTTCTCTAATTGAAGACTGTACGCGCGAGGGCTCAAAACTATCGTCCTCGCGGTAATTGGACTACTCGCAAGTATACGAGATTTAGTTTTAATATAATGGATCTTGTAAGATCGGATATCGTTCCACTAGGACTGGCAGGTAATTCGGTTGAGTATTACGATTTCAATAGTTTCATATTATCTCAACTAATCAAATTTTGTTTGTTTTCTATTTAATATACTAAGATAAACGACAACTATGAAGTTAGTTCTAATTACACTAATTACTTAAGTATTGATTTCTTTCACATAATGCATAATCGAAGTCATTAAGTTAGCTATAATGATTTTTTATCTATTCCGACAATCTCTGTATCGATAACTCATCCGCTACCTCTCCCGAGTATAAAACGGGGGAGTACACGACTTCGTGTCAACGAAGAAGTCCCCTTCAATGCCTTTACGACATTAGGTCGCATGAGTCTTTAGCCAACGTCATGGATTGTATACGTTCTAACGCCCTCCCGGGTCATTAAAACGTTATGTTGTATTTACCCTAATTCGAATCCAGGGTTACCTCTCCCGAGTGTCAAACCCCGTATTCTCGGTTTATCAATACAAGCATAATATCAAGAATAATGGTAAACACAATCGGATTTAGACAAACAACACATTAAAGTAACATTAATTCATTCAACTTAACAATTACATGATTTCAACTACACCTAAGTAACATTTAACTAATACTATAAGATCTTAGCCATATACCATACAAAATAAGAGGGATTCAACATTCTTAGATATGAAAAAGTGATTATAAAGATAAAAACAAGAGAGAAATGATCAAATCTGGAAGTGAAACGGTTCACTGTCGCTAATGATCGATCCGCAAGTGATCATTCTTTGTCCAAATGATGAACCTCCTTCCTGATCTTCAAAATATAGCTTAAGAGCTCTCTACTAGGGTTAGGGTTCTTCAACAACTAGTTTCAGACATGGGAAAAGGGTATATATAGGCCTAGGGGTTCAAAAATATCTAAACAGATATTTTGAGTTGTTCTGCAAATTCCGCCTAAGCGGTAGAATCTTCGCCTAGGTGGAGTTTAAGTCGGTTAGAATTCCGCCTAGGCGATGGTTTCTTCGCCTAGGTGGAGGACTAACTTCTTGGGCCCCTTTCTTTCTGGCGGAATTCTGCCTATGCGGTAGCTACTTCGCCTAGGCGGATTTACAACAGTACAACTCTTCCAGCAGTTCAGCACTTCTAGCGTTCTGAAGGATTTTCGCCTAGGCGGTGGAAACTTCGCCTAGGCGAATTCAATACTTCAGCCCTTGCAACCTTCTGACGGATTTTCGCCTAGGCGGTGAAAACTTCGCCTAGGCGGATTTCAACTCTTCAGCATTTGCAACTTTCTGATGAATTTTCGCCTAGGCAGTGTATACTTCGCCTAGGCGGAATTGCGCTGTTCTTTGAAATCTCATTTTTTTATCTTTTTGGCTACCTGTTTCTCCACCATTTCGTTCGGTTTGCCGATTGTTTACGTCCCTTCTCCTGACTAATAAAAACAGCTAAAAAGGTATTCAAACTCTAATAAAATCCTCGAAAACTGGCAAATTCGGTTTAGAATTAGATAGATATTTTACACCTATCAAGGACACACCCGTCCCTAGAAATAATAATAACAAAAATGTAATAACCATGAACCTTTCACAGGTTTGCCACAAACAGCTCATCTTAAAAACTCCCACATGACTCAATCGCATGACTCAACCTAGTGTCAGTAGGGGACCGACTCCTAACTGTTGTATCTGCAAGTGTACTGCCTTCTTAATAAAAAACATTTTAAAATAATAATACATTCTAAATAATACAACATTTAAATGGATCAAGCTTAACGCGTATAAACAAACACATTTTGAACAGTAGTATAAAAATCATATATCACAAGAAAACTCATTCTTTCTACCATTCAGAATCATCATATATATATATATATATATATATATATATATATATATCAAACCATCAGTATAAAATAATATGATAAAACAACAAAGACAATATAATAGAACACCACATACAACAAATACCATATCACACCACATCACATCACACTACACTACACCACATCATCTCACACTACACCTCGACAAGCCATGTGATCATTTTAATCTCACGATCGGGAGTTACAACGGTATCGTATCACCCGTAGGATTTGCCTTCCTAGTGGGACTGTCACGACCCGTCCCGGACACCCGTCATCCCAAGACCGGCGTGACGACAATATGACATTACCTGTTTCACTATTTACTTCTTTTACATTTTCATAATTACATAAATGTACTATACAATTTCAACATACAACAAATTCATAACCTTTCACTATCTTATTATTCCTCTCTGACAGCTCAACTCAAAAACCTCCCAGATGACTCCACCTAATGCCAGTAGGGGACCGTCTCCTAAAGGATTTACCTACGAGTGTATTGCCTTCTTAGTAAAAACCATTTTTAACATAGCAACAATACATTTCATAAAATCCAACATTTAAATGGATCAAGCATAAAATAAATATAAATACCACACAGAATTGGTAAAATCTCTAGTATCAAATAAGCAATGGAAGTAAAACAGTATAATTCAGTTTTCAAACACCCAATCAATAATAAGTCACCCAGTATATATATAAAACACCCCAATTTAAACACATATCTTAATCCCACACCCACCGGCTAAGCCATAGTGATCGTTTTAACCTCACGATCGGGAGTTGCAACAGTATCATAACTATCCATAGGATATGCCTTCCTAGCGGACCTAACTGCGCAGATCACCGCCAACCGGACGTCTCCGGAGGCCAATAATATAAATCACCACATGACGTCAATCACCTTATAGTAACTATCCATCTGCCGGATCACCCTCCGGACAGATCATAATATAAACTATGGCATAGTCAATTCAATAATATTATCACCAAATCATAAATAATTATCCCTCTGCTGGACCACCCTCCGGACAGACCATAATAATAATCACCACCTCATTAATTATCGTCAAAATCACCATTGTCCACCTCTTTTTAACAAGACCCACTTTTAATTTAGAAATCATGTTTTTCCCACCTTTTATTAAAACCACCAAATTCAAAAGATTATTTATAAAATCTTTCTTTTTAAACCCAAACATTTCAATGGAAAACTATTTTACCAACTCACCCACAACTGGCTTGATCCATATCATTTATGAAAGCAAACACAGATTTCATCATATGTGTATTTTAAAAACAGTTTGGCAAGAAGGGCAGTACACTCACCTGATATCCGCTTTCTTAACCTTTATCCGACTATCCCCTATCCGAACTCCAGTGCCTACGAACCTAACGGTGACAGGGCCTAAATTAATACTTTTGTATAAAACAAACTAATCACGCCATGAAATCCTAATTTCCTTAATTTCCTATTTCCCATATTTTATTATGAAATATAACTATTCAACTAGTATCATTTCGTTACGGTTTACTATTTATAAACTCTGTTCTTATAAACAATCTCAGGATTTATTATTTTCATTTAATTACTCTAAGGTTAAAAACTAAATTTAGAATTCACAACATAGATTAGAAAGGTTACTCGTTCCGAATCGATCATGGATTTCCCTAAAATTACATGTATTTCTGATTCTGCTCTCCACCGCCTAAGCGACGCCCCATCGCCTAAGCGACGTCACACCGCCTAAGCGACGTCCCATCGCCTAGGCGATCGAGTGGCTGCTTCTCCCTTTCTCATAACTGCACTCTGTATTTTCACCGCCTAGGCGAAAATCCACCGCATAGGCGGTAAATCGTCTTCCTCCTCCTGCTCTGTTTTGAGATCTCAGCCAACTCTCTCCCTCTCTTCTCACTATAGGATCACACCCACACAATACAACACACAAAAACCCACACAATTGCCGGCCGCTAGACACTCGCCAACAACCCACCTTCATTTCTCTCTCTTCTCTGTTTTTCTGACAACACACACACACACACAGAGCAGCGGCGATCACGCATGCTACTCACCTGCCCAAACCAGAAACAGAGCACAACACACACGCACCTGCACCTAGTCGGCAGCGCAAAGCACACCCCCATACAAACCGAGCAACCACTCCGACACGGAAAACACGTACACGCACCAACACCCACAACGGCACCTCACAACTGATCTCTCTCTCTCTCTCTCTAACTTTCCATTGTCGGAAATTATCAAAACCCACACCGCCGGCACATAGACACACCCGGTCTGTGATCACCCACACACACACACTGAGCACACAAAATACACACCCACACACACATACCGCCTTACCAAAATCGAAACAGGAAACAGGGGAACACAAATAAACAAGCACACACACAACATACTCATACACGCAGCACATACACACAACGGAACCCACAAGTCACCGCCGGCGATTTCCACACAATCAGCGATAAAAATCCCTCCGGCGGTCCTCCCTTTCTCTCTTTTCTTCCTCTTCCTCTCTCTTTCCCGATTTTTCTCGCAGTTTCTCGATCTTTCTCTCTCTCTCTTTGTATGTGTAGGAGTCTACATATATATATATATAGTTATAATTACATAATTCTCCCCTTTTTATTTTCTTAAAATAATAATTAGACCCAATTCAAATTTTGAGATCTTTTAACAATTACAAATTAACCCCTAAAATTTTAATTCACATAATCAATATCGTAACCCTCGATGTTTTCGAAATATTTTAAAACACGACTTAAATTATTCGTATATGAAAAGTCGGGGTCTTACAGGGACAAATTACCATTTACCCGGACCACCCATCGGACAGGTCATAATATTAATATCCACATGCCGGACCACCCATCGGCAAAACATAACAACAACAACAACCGCCTGCCGGACCACCCATTGGTAAGACATAAAATCCATAACATCATCACCAACTACAACTCAATAAATAATCAACGAAAACCCTTTTTTACTAACTCACGCAAAACCTACTTGATCCACGTGGTTTGAAAATCATCCAAGTCAAATAAAATCCATTTTACACACACACACACACACACACACACACACACACATATATATATATGTATAGTTTTGCAAGAAGACAATACACTCACTTGATTATCTGCTCCAAAGACTTTTACTGCCTAATCTCTACCGGTATTCCGGTGCCTACGAACCTAATAGTGACAGGGCCTAAATTAATATTTTATGTAAAAATGACCTAATCATGCCTTGCAATCGTAAATCCCATAATTTCTTATTCCCCTCATTTTATTATGAATATTACTATTCCACTAATATTGCTCAGTTTTAAGTTTATTCTATCGAATTTATTCATGTGAGCGGTCTCACTATTTCTTATTGTTGTTTCAATATTTTTTATGCTAGTAATTAGTTTCATGATCAATCACGAGAATATTAAATACTTATTTTAAGAGAATTCGTAAATTTACCTTCCCCGGATTTTCCACCAGTCCGCAAGATGATTTTTAGTTTTTAGTAGGGTGGTTTGTGCCATTTCTCCTTTTTCCTTTTCCTTCTTCTTTTTCTTCTTTTTCTTTTCTTTTTCCCGCTTTCTCTTCCTGCTTCTGTTTTGGTGTTTTGCGTCACCAGTACCGCTGCGGCGACATCTCACCACCGCGGCGAACCGTCTCCCCTTACTTCCTGCTATGCACATTGATCCTTCACCGCCTAGGCGAACTCAACCCCCGCTTAGGCGAACACGACCATTGCCTACTCTTCTCTATTTTTCCCCGGTTGAATCCTCCGTCTCTCTCTCTCTCTCTCTCCCTCTCTCTTCCGACGATCACCCTCTACACCGACCACCAACAAAACCCACACCAACAACCACCGTCGCACCAACTAACTGACGGCACAACTCACCCACATACACAGCAGACACACACACACACCCGATGAATTCACGGTACCACCACCACCGATAACAAAGCAGCGACAAGCTTTCTCTCTCTAACTTACCACCAGCCAAACTCCAGCGACACCCAACTGAACGGTCCCATACACACAAACAATGCTCAAACACCCACGAACGACACACACACACTCCGAAACACACAGTTGGCAGAAAATAGAGCATACACATGTCTCACTATCGGCACGCCCAACTCACACTACCGCCGACCAAACAATCGACACTCACCACTGACGCAAAGCTCACTGTCTGACCGAACAACATACCCACACAAAATCGCCGATGAACCGTTGACCGACCTTTCTCTCTCTTCCATTTTCTCACTGCCGAACGGTAACCCCACCACCGGCCACTTTCTTTCTCTCTCTGATTTTTCTTTTTTTTTCTGCTGTCTCCCCGCCTATATATATATATATATATATATATATGAAAAAAGGCCCAAGCCCCTCACCGTCGTACGGTTTTCCCCCTCTCCGTTTTTGTTGCTTCTCGATCCTTCTTCCTTATTTCTACTGTGTGTATGTGGATATGTATGAATGTATATATATATATGTGTGTGTGTGTGTGTGTGTGTGTGTGTGTTTACAAATGGGGGTCGGCCAAGTGGCCCTTCCCCACAGCCTCTCTCACTATATATATATATATATATATATAATCTGCACAATCCTCCCCTTTAATTTAGGTTAGGGTATAAATTGAACCAATTCCTAATTTTAAGGTTATATAAATTATAGTTTAACCCCTAAACTTTTAAATCGCACAATTAATAGCGTTATCTACCCTGTTATTTTCTAATGTGCTCCCATGCGACTCAATTTGAACGTATTAGAAAAATCAGTCTTATAACTCTTCCCCCCTAAAAAAAAATTCGTCCCAAAATTTTCATACAAATAGATGGAATTAAAAGTTTTCGTCATTCTAAATTTGTAACCATCAATACCCGTTCCAACATCGTTACAAGTCCACTCACAGTGGAATATTATATCCAACAACCAACAAACAGACTGCACTTTGATTGATAACACCTACTGTAGACAACCAACTGTTTCGTATCTCTAACGCTCTCGCTTCGTTATTCTGATAAAACTACAACCAATACGATATAATACCATATATTCTTAAACTATCACGGTAGTCTCAATGAATTAGGTCTATCTTATTTCCAACAGATCTAAGATTTCAGAAATTTTCTCATGATCAACATTTATCCATTCAGTTTGCCACAATATCTTCAATTAACATTTAGACCAACAATACTCTTATAAACGTTTTCTAATATTACCGTTAATTAATATTATTATTATTATTATTATTTTGTTTTTATTTTTTATTTTATTTTTTTCTCAATACACCAGAACCAAATAAAAAAGTTTAGAATCACGTCCAAATCATTTCAATGTCCCTCAAAACATTTAGATATCACCAAACCACATTACTATGTTTCAAAATACATCAACCAAGTCATCTATAAGAATTTCTTTCATACCTCCACATTTAATCAAATCTCTGACAAGGTCACGTGCTTCAATTCCGTTTCAATTTACCTAAATATGTTTCAAACATATATCCACATATAAATATGAATCAAAGGACATATATACGTCCCAACTATAAAAATTCGATACATCACAAAAGTCAATAGTCACTAACTTAAAAGATTATACCTCAATGAGTTGAGATCTTTTATCAACTCCATTTCTCAATAAAAAAATATAACAATGCCGAGTTGTCTCCAAAGCTCATTAATTTCCCCTTCCCCCATCTCAGTTGACTGAAGTCATGCATCCTTTTCATACGGCGCTTATACAATGCCACATTGCTCACCGAAAAGGTATCAATTATTGTAAACACATTCCATTAACGTCACAAAATCCTCATCGCTACTAGAAAATGCCTAAACGTGACCCTTCAACATCTAAATCGCACTTCTCGATTGATTGTTAATCTACAAATAAAACGAGGTACCAACTTTCAACTTGACAGCTTAAGTAGTATCGAAATTCTACCAGAACGTCAAAATAAATATTAGCTCCTGGTACTACAGTTTCTCCTATACAGTTTTTCCAATAGAGAATTATTACCTGGACTTAGCTACTCGACCTTCTATATTTACAATTTCTCCTATGATATCCCACTGGTATCTTATCCCAACTTTATTCGATACTTACATTGGGCTGGTGCCTCATGCAACCAAAGAAGCTCGCTAATATACACTTGGCATACTAATCAAGACTCCCATTTCCATTCTGAAATAGATAAAGATTACAATAACCCACCTGGATATTAATGCTCGACCTTAATTTTGTTAACATACAAGACACCTAACAACCAATTCGTGATTTCTTATTCTCCTCCAAACTACCAATAATGCTCACGCAATTTCGATACAGTTTGATATCATTAGGGTACATTGTGTATATTGAACTATGTACTTATTTTAAGGTCTCTTTCATCAAATGGGCATCATCAAGAACACACAAACTATTTCCAATCATCAAGACTTCATCATTATTTCTGACACGATCGTCAGCTCTACGACCATTCCCCACTTAATCTCTAATCCTTCCCAACTGGACATCCGACTTCTACGCTTCTACAACACAATCGATCAATGTCAGTTCCAAAATCAAATTCTTAAACACCGCTACCATCTGACCAAGCGCCTACTAAACTCACAAGGTTCTCAACTTGACACCTAAATTAGTATGAACAACCTGAATGTGCGCAACTAAACTTGTCGATTTCCAACTCAAAGCATCCGTTACAACATTGACCTTTTCTCAAACATAATGGATGGTACAATTATAATCTTTGATCAACTTTATTCAACGTCTCTGCCTCAAATTTAGCTCCTTTTTGAATAAACACTTATGTCAAACTTTGGTGGTTGGTGTATATCCCACCAGTCTCATTATACAAGTAATGTCACTAAAATGTCAAAGCAATACCAATCACTGCCAACTCCAAAAGTTTCGAGTTCCAGTTACATTTTTCGGCCTTTCTCATTAAACCATAGCTTCAACTTCCTTTGGATTCACATGAATACTACTTCTCAAGATCACATGTCCCAAATTTATCACTCGATCCAACTAAAACTCACATTCACTACACTTGGCATACAATTGCTTTTCTCGCAGCATCAGCAACACAATCTGGAGATATGTTCTACATGTTCTTCTCTACTCTCTACCGGATCACCGTTTCACCATGTCTCAGCCCCTGACCTTCAACTGGTAATATCCTACTAAAAAATCTAACACCCTGATCTTTAGTAATTAATTAAATAAACCATCAATTCTAACCGATGAGTTACCAACACATATCTTCAATATACCTCTATTTTTCTTTACGAATAACACCGGGTCTTCATGGAGAGAAACACCAGGTCTAAGTTAATCATGAGTTAACAGTCTAATTTATCGTAACGATCCGATTTCTCAGGGTCGTCACACGGCTTCTTCTATAGAGACTTCCTACATCTAAAACTAACTCACTCGTATTCCCAATACTCAGTAAATTTGAATTACTGATTTTACAACGGAAATTATTAAATACAGCTAAGTATAATCACTCGTCTACTTCAAATTAATTCATTAATTTTTCTTCACAACGGCGACCGCTTTTAAATTCCCAATTTCTCACATTTTATCAACCCGATTTTATTTAACCAACTTAATGAGCCGAAGGTTCAATCTATTAAAATTATGCAAAATATTTGACAATAACTATGATGATTAATCATGCTTACTGGCACCCCGACAGTTCCTCTTGGAACTACATAAG
Source organism: Eucommia ulmoides (assembly GCA_016647705.1). Taxonomy (NCBI): domain Eukaryota; kingdom Viridiplantae; phylum Streptophyta; class Magnoliopsida; order Garryales; family Eucommiaceae; genus Eucommia; species Eucommia ulmoides. The sequence continues at coordinate 9,660,888 of CM028334.1, read as the reverse complement.
GGACATTCCTAGCTATTAAAATATCCACCACCTAAACTTGTTCTACTGATGCCCAGCACCTACGTAAAGTATTCTAATATCATTTCTTTAACACCTTTCTAATTTCCTAGATCAACTATCAAATTGATTGGGGTAATGATTACATCTCCCCAAGATACAAACTTTAATTCATCTAAGTTTTCAGAAGTAACGTCTTTTTAAAACTATTCACCGACAACTCTAGATTAGTCATTCACAATAGATTCTATTTACGCGCACTTACTATCAACACTGGATCACAATTCTCGGCCACTTTCTACATATCATTCTCTATTACGTTTGTTATCTCTCTTTTCCCGTCAACCTAGAACGTACTACCAAATTACATCCTTTTTAATATCACCACAGTTTTCTCACCATTTTTATTTCCAACTAATACAACTCTCTTTTTAATATCATCATCAAATTCCTTTCGTATTGCCTAGAAGGCAATTTTATACTTAGGTGCTACAGATGTTTATCTCATTGTCACGTAATATGCCTATAGTTGTTTCTCAATTTAAATCTCACATTTCCAACTATTAATACTTCCATCATCGCAATCCACCCATTTCCTCTACCAATCACACAACCCCACCTGAATCCACCAACTAACCATATCACACTTTCAGCACTCCCACTAATGTCTAATAAGACAACCAACCATACCCAAAGCCAACGTACCAACTAAACTAAATATCACTCACGTACCAAACTCACCTAACGACACCTTATCTAAAGTCCCCTACTGACTAAATGATTGACACGTCCTCCTATCTTATGGTCTTCTACTGACACAACTACTGGAGAGTCTACAAAACTTATAATCTAGGCTCTGATACCAAAATTATCACACCCCACCCCGGACACCCATCACTGTGGGGCCCGGAGTGACGTCGACAAGACATCACCCGAACGTCAAACCAACTAGGAAACGACAAAGGGCATATACCATATATATACAATCACAAATGTCACCAAATACAACTTCTCTAATTGAGAACACACCTGTCTCTGGAAATAATAATAACAAAAATTAAATAACCATGAACCTCTCACAGGTTTGCCTCAAACAGCTCATCTCAAAAACTCTCACATGACTCCATCGAATGACTCTACCTAGTGCTAGTAGGGGATCGACTCCTAGCTGTTGTACCTACGAGTGTACTGTCTTCTTAATAAAAGTATTTTAAAATAATAATACATTCTAAATAATACAACATTTAAACAGATCAAGCTTAACGCGTATAAACAAACACATTTTGAACAGTAGTATAAAAATCATATACCACGAGAAAACTCTTTCTTCCTACCATTCAGAATCATCATCTATATATATATATCAAACCATCAGCATAAAATAATATGATAAAACACCAAAGACAATATAATAGAACACCACATACGACAAATACCATACTACACCACATCACCTCACACCACACCTCAACTAGCCATGTGATCGTTTTAACCTCACGATCGGGAGTTCTAACAGTACCGTACCACTCATAGGATTTGCCTTCCTAGCGGGATAAATGACCATCTCCCGGACCACCTATCGGACAAGTCATAATATCAATATCCACATGCCAAACCACCCATTGACTAGATATAATATCAATTATCGTCTGTCGTACCACCCATCGGCAAGACATAACATCAACAACTGCCTACCGGACCGCCCATCGGCAGGATATAAAATCCATAACATCATCACCAACTACAACTCATTAAATAATCAACGAAAACCCACTTTTACTAACTCACCCAAAACCTGCTTGATCCACGTGGTTTTAAAATCATCCAAGTCAAATAAAATCCATTTTACACACACACACACACACACACACACACACACACACACACACACACACACACACACACACATATATATATATAAATAGTTTGGCAAGAAGACAGTACACTCACCTGATTATCCGCTCCGAAGACTTTTACCGCCTAATCTCTACCGGTACTCTGGTGCCTGCGAACCTAATAGTGACAGGGTCTAAATTAATATTTTATGTAAAAATGACCTAATCATGCCTTGCAACCGTAAATCTCGTAATTTCCTATTCCCTTCATTTTATTATGAATATTACTATTCCGCTAATATTACTCCGTTTTAAGTTTATTCTATCGAATTTATTTATGTGAGCGGTCTCACTATTTCTTATCGCCGTTTCAACATTTTTGATGCTAGTAATTAGTTTCATGATCAATCACGAGACAATTAAATACACACTTTAAGAGAGTTCGTAAATTTACCTTCCCCGGATTTTCCACGGTCCGCAATATGAGTTTTAGTTTTTAGTAGGGTGGTTTGTGCTATTTCTCATTTTTCCTTTTCCTTCTTCTTTTTCTTTTCTTTTTCCCGCTTCCTTTTCCTGTTTCTGTTTTGGTGTTCTGCATCACCGGCACCACTGCGACGACATCTCACCTCCGCGGCGAACCGTCTCCTCTTACTTCCTGCTATGCACATTGATCCTCCACCGCCTAGGCGAACTCAACCACCGCCTAGGCAAACGCGACCATTGCCTTCTCTTCTCTATTTTTCCCCATTTGAACCTGTCATCTCTCTCTCTCTCTCTCTCTCTCTCTCTCTCCTTTGACAATCACCTTCTACACCAACCACCAACAAAACCCATACCAACAACCACCGTCGGACCAACTAAATGATGGTACAACTCACCCACACACACAGCAGATGCACACACACACCCGACGAATTCACGGTACCACCACCACTAATAACAGAACAACGACAAGCTCTCTCTCTCTAACTTACCGCTGGCCAAACTCCGGCGACACCCAACCGAACGATCCCACACACACAACCAAAGCTCAGACACCCACGAATGACACACACACACTCCGAAACACATAGTTGGTAGAAAACAGAGCACACACACGTCTCACTATCGGCATGCCCAACTCACACTACTGCCGACCAAACGATCGACACCTACTACCGATGCAAAGCTCACTGTCTGACCGAACAACATACCCACACAAAATCGCCGATGAACCGCCGATCGACCTTTCTCTCTCTTTCGTTTTCTCACTACCGAACGGTAACCCCACCGCCGGCCACTTTCTTTCTCTCTCTGATTTCTCTTTCTTTTTCTGTTGTCTCCCCGCCTGTATGTATGTATGTATATATATATATAATTTGCACAATCCTCCCCTTTAATTTAGGTTAGGGTATAAATTGAACCAATTCCTAATTTTAAGGTTATATAAATTATAATTTCACCCCTAAACTTTTAAATCACACAATTAATAGCGCTATCTACCTTGTTATTTTCTAGGGAAAAGTACATTTTTGACCCTCTAACTATGGACACATTTCTATGTGGTCCTTCTAAGTTTTATCGTTTCATTTTAAACTCTCTACGTATCATAACGTTTCAAATTCGTCCCTCCGTCAGAGATGCCGTTAAAACTAACAGAATCTCAAGGGCAAAATGGTCTTTTCACGTTTTATTAATTTTTTAATCATTTTTAATTAAATTTTTTTTTCTCTCTCTCTCTTCCTCCCCTTCCTCTCTTTCTCCCGCCACCTCCCTCTCCCTCTCCCTCTTCCTCCCCTTCCCCTCTCTCCCTCCTACCCCACCCCACCCCTTGCAATTAGGGTTGGTCATGGGCCAGGCCGGGCCGGGTTCGGGCCGGGCTTTAGGTAGGATATTACAAAAAAGTGCCCGGCCCTAGCCCGGCCTGGCCCTAAGTTCGGGCCTTGTTTTTATTCCCAAGCCCGGCCCTATCAAAATAATTAGGGCCCTAGCCCAACCCTCGGGCCGGGCCGGCCCTATAATTTATTTTTTTTTTCAAACCAAATCAACCCAAATCAAACATAATTACATTCAAACCAAAAAAAAAAACTGTAGTTGGTACATTTGCTACAAGATTCATCTACACAAACATATTCATTACCATGCATTTCTACAACCAAAAAAGGCCACATTCATATTCCAACCGAAAAAAAAACTGCAAAGAGAAAAATACAGCATTCAAATCAAATCAAACACAATCACAAATTAAATTTGTCTATATTTAATTTCATATATACATTAATTTAAATCATCGGGCCGGGCCGGGCCGGCCCTATAAAATATTGGCCTTGCCCAAGCCCGGCCCTAATTTTACTCGGGCCTAACTTTTATAGTTCAAGCCCGGCCCACGGGCTCAAAACACATACCCAAGCCCTAAAAAATAGTGGGCGGGCTTGGCAGGCCGGGCGGGCCCCCAAGCCCATGACCATCCCTACCTGCAATAGGGGTGAAAAATCACCCCCTGTTTCAGGGGGTGATTGCACCCCCTGAAACAGGGGGTGGCGCCAACCCCTATTGCAGGGGGTGGATTCCACCCCCGCAACAGGGGGTGAACTCACCCCCTGTTACGGGGGTGGATTCCACCCCCTGAAACGGGGGGTGGTTGCCACCCCCCGTTTCAGGGGGTGGAATCACCCCCCGTTTCAGGGGGCGGAATCCACCCCCTGCAACAGGGGGTGGAATCACCCCCTGAAACAGGGGGTGATTTTTCACCCCCTGTTGCAGGGGGTGAGGTGGGGTGGGAGGGAGAGGGAGGTGGCGGGGAGAGGCAATGAGGGAGAGGGAGGTGGCGGGAGAGAGAGAGGAAGGGGAGGAAGAGAGAAAAAAAAAATTAAAAAAAATTAATTAAAAATGATTAAAAAATTAATAAAACGTGAAAAGACCATTTTGCCCCTGAGATTCTGTTAGTTTTAACGGCATCTCTAACGGAGGGACGAATTTGAAACGTTATGATACGTAGAGGGTTTAAAATGAAACGATAAAACTTAGAAGGACCACATAGAAATGTGTCCATAGTTAGAGGGTCAAAAATATACTTTTCCCTATTTTCTAATGTGCTCCCATGCGACTCAATTTGAACGTATTAGAAAAATCAGGGTCTTACACTATCAATATGCAATCTCTATTCATAGACGAGGTGCTCAAGGAAGTGGTGCTCCGTCGCTTCGTACACCCCCAAATGATCACCTTTGACGGGACCACGGATCCCATGGACCACCTCTCAATCTTTAGATCCCACGTGGACATGCAAACTACTTCTGTGAGCGCAAGCAACTATTCCTCTTTTGGTTCAACCTCTCACGGCGGAGGCCAAAGACTATGTCTTACATTCTTTCCATCCAACAGGAGGTTGTAAGTCACTTGGGAGAGTACGTCGCTTGCTTCAACCGAGAGGCAAACACCTGCAACGAGCTTTCTAAAGGGGTGGCGGTGATCACGTTCATAGATGGTCTCCTCTACTAAAGGCTCTCCTACAATCTCTGTGCCAATCCCGTAGCAAATCTAGATCAGGCGTTGGATCGCGACACCCACGTCCAAAATGCCGACCAGCGAGTAGTGGCCAAAAAGGGAGAGAGAAATGAACCAGGAAAAAAAATGAACAAGAAGGCGCCAAACGAGCATAGGGCTCGAAAAGGCTACAAGAAGAATGGTATCTAGGACTACTACTAATGAATGTAGACCATTCCCGCCTCCAAGGCACCAACCATAGGACTACGCCCCCACTCACGACCTCCGTTACAACTATCTCCATAGAGAACTCTGGGAGGGACTTCTTCCCTCCTCCCCCACCTCCAAGGAAAGAGCCAATGGAGAGGTCGATGAACAAGTATTGCGAGTTCCACAAGGACCGAGGTAATTCCACAAAGAGCTGCTTCCACGTGAGTTCTAAAGGTGTGGTGCTCTGGGTTTATATGAATTCCACGTGGACTACTGATTACATGTGGTACTATCTAGGACCTCTCAAAATATCTCGTCTCAACTATTATGATTACTTGGATGAGGAGGTCTAGAATTATTGATAATATTCATATGGATTCTTATTTTCATTTTTAAATTAAAGGTAAGATTAGCTTAGTTGTCATTTCACAATTATGTATAGCTCTTGGGGAGCCCAGGTGCTTAAAAAAGTAGTTTTATCTTTGTCTAACAAAAAAAGAAAAAAGAAAAAGAAAATCAAGCAAGAATTATTGTAATATTATATATAGATAGATGCTCCTGCCATTGAAGATAATTTGGCTCTACTCTAGCTACATTTCAGTTTTTGATAAGAAAAAAAAAATGAGGCTAAAAAGAGAAAAACGAATGAAGAAAGTTGTAAATTAAAGTGAAAAATGATGTCCTTATATGGACATTTTGGGGAAAACGCCCCGAAGATGGATCAAAACCAGGGGCCACAATTTATTAGAAAATCCACTCAAACAGAGTCTATTTATACTCCACTCTCGATACAAACCAACACTCCAAACAAGCCCCTCTCTCTCTAAAAGGAGTGAGAATTGTGTTTTTCTTTTCATCATAAAAGAAGTAAGGCTCGTTCGGCTGCTGCAAAAAAAGAATGGGTTATAAGCTGGTTTGGGCTCTGCTTTTGGCAATCCTTGCGATCTCCATGGTTGCAGCAAATGCCGAGTCCCACCTGCATCCTGTAAGCCGGTTTCTAGTTTTCTAAAACAAACCCATATACTCAAATTATGGAATTGTTTTTAGCATATATGCACACATTGTCTTATATTTCATTCAATTTTCAGAGTCACTCTCTTTTTTGTTTTTCAGGCGAAGAATGGTCCAGGAAGCTTCAAGAGCTACCGTAAGTGTTGTAGGTAGGGCTGACAAAATAAGTATTTACACGATCATACGACACGAGATCGATACGAAATTATCAGATCTAGGTTTTGCTTATCAAGTATCAGGTCGTTATCGTGTCACACCCGATAACTCGATAAGAAATAGTGCAGGTTATCAGGTTGACCTGATAACCCAATAGGTTACACGATAAGACACGATAAGAATTTCGTGTATTCAGATTACACGATAACCTGAGATCTAATAAGTTACCCGTTAATTTAATAAATTATTTTTAAACCCCCAAATTATCAAATATTATAATTTAGTACCTAATATATATATTCATATTTCCCTAACCCTACTCGTTTAGTCAACTTAACAGGTTAACAGATCATTAACGTGTAATAGGTTAACGTGTAATGAGTAGGTTAATGTGTAATGGAAACCTATCAAATCTTATCGTGTCGTGTTTACCTGATAAGTTTCGTGTCATCGTGTAACACAAAATATTATCGTGTCGTGTCGTGTTGACACGGTAATTTTCATGTCGTGTTCGTATTTGGGTAGTCTGACACAATATGCTTATCGTGTCGTGTTCGTATTTATGTCTTATTGTGTTTCATGTTATCGTGTAATGACCTGTTACACGACTTGTTACCTATTTTGCCAGCCCTAATTGTAGGTTGTAACATAGGTGGTATTTGATAGCACCAAATGGATGAGTTATTTTTGTTATTTCATGATTCCACTAAACCTAAGACGTTTTTCCCGAACAACAAAGCATACTTCTATCTCTCATTTTTTAAATTAATCGTTAAGAAAAGTTTAGAGGAAAACATTTTAAGTCTAGTGGAACAATAAAATAACGAAAATATTCCCACTAAAAGATACGTATTAAGCACAATTCATTTTTCATTTAAAATCATTAACAAAATTTCGAATTTGGTAGAATTGAAACAAATGTGAAACTTAAAGGATCAAATTTACAATTTAACAAACCATCCACATAAACACCCACTCTATACTTTTATATTTGATCAATGTTTTTATTTTCGTTGCTAAAAAATTGAAACATAAATACTATTTTTTATTTTTTTTTGCGAGAATAGAAACATTTTTGTTTTATGTTATTCTGGTTTCCTTGTAATTTTCAGAAAAAAAAATAGAAAAAGAAACAATAACTAACTCTTAACCTAAAGTCATTTAAGTTTAATTTGTGTGTTGCGTTTATTTTTAATTCTAATTTTAACGATCAAATTCTGCATTTCCAAAAATGCCCTCAATTTCACGAATCCAATATTTCGTAATTTCCCAGAATGCCCTTCCCAATGTGCAAGGAGATGTGGGCAGACTCAGTACAAGAAGCCATGTCTGTTCTTTTGCCAAAAATGTTGTGCCAAGTGCTTGTGTGTTCCACCAGGCTATTATGGGAACAAAGCTGTTTGCCCTTGCTACAATAATTGGAAGACCAAGAGAGGAGGACCAAAATGCCCCTGATTACTTCTCACCAAATTTGTTGGTCTTTTTATAATAATCCTCTCTCTCTCTCTCACTGTATGATCATTGAATCTATGATTAATCAAGAAAATATGGTATTTCTCCATTGATCCAAGTAATTAAAATATTGTTTTCCCGTAAAAACAATCTAAATAGTGAACAACAACACAGATTTGATAATCAACTCACGCTACTTTCATCTTGACCGTCTAAAAAATATGAAAAAAAAATATCCATGTACTTAATAATTTCCCTTAACGATGACATGCTCATTTTTCATCAAATAACTGTCAAAAGTAATGGAAAACATATTTTAAGAGCTTTTTGCAATTTGTACCCCTGAAATTTCAAAAAAAAAATTACTTGACTCCTTGTCCTTTCAATTTTTCACACATAAAATCCTAAAGTATCCAAATCGTGTCAAGTCAATTATTCCATCATTTCTTACGATGAAATTCACTCATGTGGGTGATGATTTCATGTTTGACACGTGACTGAATTCCATCATAAAAAATAACAGAGTTATTGATTTGAACTGATTTAACACGATCCAAATCGTGTTGAATGTGTTCAAATATAAAGTAGAGTGACTAAAGTGAAATTTCTCAAAAACTCCAGGGGTGCAAAGTACAAAATCCTCATATTTTAAAACTTAAATTATGCTTACAATGTTCAAATGAAAACACACCAAATTTAATGAACAATATTAAATGTCTCAAACCCTAACGATCAAATATATATAATTTACTCTGTTTTAATTAAAAAAATATAAGTTCTTCCTCATATACCTCTCCATCCCGAGGTGATAAAAAAAAACACTATAATTCAAAATTTTAAATTTTAATATTCTAAATTTTATAAATTGATCACATCCCTTTATCCAAATGCACCATTAAGTTATAATTCAATTCTTGCTCTACGAGTTTCTTTTTTTATCCTTTTTTTTTTCTTTTTTTACAAATAGTAAGGATAAGTGATTTGAACACTAGACCTCCCATAAAGGAGACAAACTAGATAATGGTTATACTACAAGATTAGTTAACATAGCTTCCAATGGGCAATGAGGATTCTAAAGAGAGAATCAAATTAGGAAATCTTTATGTATGTATGCATTGCAAGTGTGCCAAAGTAATGATCATCCTTGATGGAATTCAAAAATAAAATAAAATGAAAGAGTACTATATATGTGTATGAAGGCCCTACATTAAAATGTTCATTTGATGGAAGAATCTAAAAGCTTGTACCCTATAGAGAAAACCAACCTATGCTCCATCTCATCTCATTCCTCTACATGCCCAAAAATCCTAGGTAGTGTTTGGGAGTCCAAAATTGGACATTCAAAATTGGATTTGGATATTTCAATTTCTAACTCTAATTTTCCGTACTCCCAAACACTACCTCAGTTGTTTCAGCACATCAGCATCTGTTGTGTATGGGGTCTGATCCTCTTCCAACACTTCTTTTATCCGATTGATTCGGATCGAACATCGTCGAAGGATTCGGTGCTATGTTCAGCCTTTTGTGAAGATCATCATCATCAGCCGCCGCCGCCGCCTGCAGAATCCTTGAATTTCTAACAAAAATTACACTTTCTTCCCCCCATCTGAGAGCATGATCTATGCTACTAAGCCCTGAAACCTTCTCTGGCTGAACCAAGAGAAACCCGATACAAACAACAAACATCAACACCCTATAAGCGGCAAAACCCATGTTTCTAAAATGTAATTTGAAAGAGAAAACAGAGGAATTCCCAAGTGCTCTGTTTGGGAAATTCACTCTCTATTTGTAATGTGGCTAATAGCATATAAGAGCTTGAGGTTCACCTTTTATGGGATTTGGAGGACTAAAGGTTTAAAGCACGAAAAAGAGAGGGGCCCACAAGAACATCTAGTTCTATATAGATTCACCTCAATCATAAGCCTTCAGTCATAGAAACAATATAAGGCTGTTTTAGAAGACATTGACGGGTTTGAATGGAAAGTAAAGTTGGAACACCATTTAAAGGAAGCCAAGAATCTTTGCCTTGGTTTCCATTCCTCTTTTGAGCCAAACAGTGATTTAAGTGCAATTTTGAACCTGTTGCTGACCCACCACCAAAGTGGGTTTCTATTGTACCATATCTAAACCTGGTCCAAAGTACCCGTTTGGCCACCACATCAGAATACCCTCGTTCCGTACAGTTTGAAGATCTCAAAGGATAACCCAATACACGAAGACTCCTGCCATTGCAGAGTCTGGGGAGAATCAGATGTACGCAGCCTTAACTCTGTATACAGAAAGGCTGTTTCCAAGATTTGAATCCGGAACCTCCAAATCACAGTGGAACAACTTTCCCATTATACGCAAGCCTCACCATCAGTTTAAAGATCTCAAATAACAGTAAAAAATATTCAAAATCAATTGATCTGAAGTCGCAAAATCAGAGTCTTATTCTTTTTAAATTATCCACAGGATACTTTTGTGGGACCCCTACACCGCCGTTTTGAGGTCACCAACCAGAGAGCCAAACGAGTGCTAAACCGGGGTGTGTCTCTATGTGTAGCTCAATTTACCTCATGTTTCAAGCTTGTTTTCCAAAAAATGAAGTGAGACTACAGAAAATATGCAAGGAAGGAAGCTAAGATAAGCAAAAGAAAAAAAAAAAAAAAAAATATAAGCAGCAGAACTAGGCCATGATGCAGACAAGCTTCAGATTTCTACAGTTGCAAGAAAGCTAAATAAAGGATTCTAAGAACAGAACAAGGAATAGAAACCTCTCAAGGGGGAAAAAAACACAAGGGCCTGCTTTATGCTTAACTCACTTTAAAATTCCAAGCTCTTATCTCCATGCAACAACAAAAACAGTGTCTTGGTTTCTTGTGCTTAATGGATTTATCTTTATGCTTGCTTTTCTTTAGAATGTGCAGCCACTAAACACTCCATCCAAAGATTCAATTTAGAACTTATCCGTTTTTTACCCATTTTTGGGCTTCATCCTTGTCCCCTTTCTATTTATTATTATTATTATTATTATTTTCGGGTTGAGATTGTATAGCACTAAACCACCATTCAAAGTATCACCCTTTTTTTCTCTTCGAAGTATTAACTTGGAAGCGACCAAGGCATGCTTTCAGTTTTCTTGCTTAAAGAATGAAGACCATCTTTTTTCTTTTCTTTCATATTATTGATTTCTACAATAAATATTTTATTACTTACAAATCTAATAAATTTATATTTTTGAAAATAAAATTCTATTTATTGGTATATATATATATGGTTTTATGTAAGGCTTCTAGTTTATTTAGTGGTGGGGACATGGTGCCCTAACAATATGCTTCCCACTCTCAGAGCACTGTGTTAAAGTAAAAGCGATGAATATATGCTTTCAAACAAAAAAGGGTATCTTGAACTTCACATCAGACCAGGACATATCTACTAAAGCATTGTTTGGTGTCATGGAAATGGAGGCTCAAAATTGCAATTACAAAAGTGCGTAAAATCTAAAGAATGATATGCAGTCGTTTTCAATTCCAATTCCAATGATTGAAGACTGCGTTACTTACCATACACTACCTAAGCTTTTATTTTCAGCAATCTGAAACTTCTAAATCACAAATTTCAACTAATAATAATTCGAATCAGAAGGAGAAAGGGAGAAGTAAGGAGGTACCTGAGAAATGAGTTCGTGAACAGCCAATTGCTTTCCTGACGATCCCGAATTATTATTGTTTCCTCTATAATGGAGAAAGAATGCATTTAAAAAAAACATTGGTAAAGAGAGAATAATATTTGCATTCAAGCTTTTACGAAGCACAATTACATCTTCAGTATATGAAAATAGTTTACACTCTCGACTCAACAGCTCTACCAAAACAGCACAGCGGCTGCATGGATTTATAGATTATATGTACATGGAATAAAAAATACAAAGAAAAGTCAAATATTTAAGGTTTATAGAAAATAAAGATGAGCATAGTATGACAGAAATTTGTGGGCATGATTGTCTTCTTTGCTGACCAAAGGACGAGGCTTATTGAACAGGCTCCTGGTGAGGGGTTGCTGGTGGGACTGGTGTGGCTGTAGTTGCTGGTGCTATTGTGACCTGCAAGCCCCTACGTTGGGCTGCCTGGAACATAAATGCTACCTCCGCAGCTGCCACAGCCGCTGCTTCCTGATTTAATCAATCAGCAACTATATAAATGAATGAATAACAAAAACATAAAGACATTAAGGTGCCTTTTTGTTGTTGTTGTCGTTGCTTTTTTTTTTTTTTTTTTTTAAATTCCCATAAAACTTGGAACAGAAACAGAAAAATAGAAACAAAACAAAGAAGAGAATTGTTTATGTTGATCCCAAAAAATTGTTCTAACAACCAGGGATCAGGCGTGAACACATTTTTCGTTATTGGTTTCTGTTAGGCTCCATTTGGATGGATGGATGGATGGATGGATTTAAAATCAAGGGATTTAAGCATTTTCATAGAAGTTAGTAGTACGGATTTCAAATAACTTCTTTTAGCGCAGTCATTTGGATTCCCTCCATTTAGTATATTTTTATTTTATTGATAATCATCTCCAAGAAAAAAAATTAAATTCAAGTTATAATTTTCAATTGTGAATCCATTCATTTGAAACCCACCATTCTAAATGCAACCTTATGGCTATAGTTCTTTTCCTGGGAACAGAAACAATTACCAAACGACACGTAAAAAAAAGAGGAATACCAAAGATGCATTACACGCCTAATCATAAGACAAGTGCAGTTAGGAACATATGAAGGAAAAGCCGATAAAACTAGGCAAGATTTCCAATTGCTTCTTCTTATTGTTCCCAACTAAGTATACATACATATAATTGTGCATGCATTTGTCGTTCAGGTTTGTATAAAACGGTTGTCACATTAGTTCTTCTTATGCCCAAAGCCTACATGTATTCGATTTATGAATGCAGTCCAATATGGCTTCAGCTTAAGTGGTTGATTTATTTTTTACTCAAACACACTTAATTGAATAAATACCTAACATATTTAATTTTAAGTGTTGAATTGTGTTATCAACCAGATCCTTGGAGAGAAATCGCAGTCCAGAGAAGTGACAAAAAGAATGGGATGCCCCTAACCTCTCTTTCCCTTCGACGCTGCAATAAACTGAGAGCCCACATCATGATGTAGCAGGGAAGAAGAAAACTGACAGCGCGAAGTACGAATATCTACAAAAGGAAAGCATAGAAAGCATATAGTTGAGTTCAATAACCAAGAAATGTTCTTGATCTATGGAAGCATGCAACAACAGACGTAAATCTATCATGCAAATCCTACTTACAGAGAAAAAGGCGGGTTCTTCATCATCTTCCCCATCACCATTTCCTATGATCAAAGCATGCCTCAAGAGCAGAAGAGCCATTAACTGCAAAGAGAGGCAGGACCAAAATCAGAATAACATGGTCAGCAATGTCAAAAGGTCAGTAGGGGCAAGGAAAAGACACATTCAAGGTCAATAAGCATGAGAATTGGTAAGAACCAGGAACTAAGAACAACACATAAAAGAACCATGAACCAAGAACAACACAACAATTTAGAGAAAAGCAGGAATACGAGCAGAAAATAGAAACCCACCATCACAAATAAAAAAAATAAAAAACAAACTTGGATGCGTTCACAGCCACATATTGGAATAACAAACTTCCATAAAATAAATATTCAACAAATTTACGGTCAGTTTCGTTGGAGGGGTGGAAAGTGGACAGGAGGGGAGATTGTTTTCCTTTGTTGTGTTTGATGAATGGGGAGGGGGATCCATTTTTCCCTAGGAATATGACTATTATACCCTATACACACACAAACACACTCATATATATATATATATATATATATAGCATATTAATAGAAGATTTATAAAAGGTAGTATGTAATAAAATAAATTAAATAGGGATAAAATAATAAAATTAGGAAAACAATGGAAGGAAATAGTAAATCCTTCAGATTTCGCAGGATGGAGTTTCCTTTCTCCCTTTCCCCTCCCCTCCTTCATACAAACAGACCATTAGGGTTAGGAGCAGAGGGCCAGAGCATCAAATGCCAAAGTTAAACATATTAGGAAACACTCAATATCTTATTCAACTTCCATTAATCACAAAAATCATACAAATTCATCGAGCATCCAAACTCACAATTAGAGCAACAGAACGACAAAAAGCAGCTCCACTGGAACTCGAGCCCTCGTAATCATCATAATCAGCCTCCAGAAGACGGCGCTCAGCTGTTGCCACAGCTAAAAGTCGTGGATCATGCAGGTCTAAAGGAGTACCTGCAATAGTCCAACCCCCACTGTTTGGAAAAAAGGAAAAAAGGAAAAAAAAATGTGGTCAGATACAAGAAAAATATAGGAAAGGATTCAATCAGTATATAAAATAATCCTCTTAGTACAGAAGGGTAAATTCTAAAACTTGACTGATCATTCAATATTCAATATTCATCAACCGTAAATTGAAAAACTAATCACAAATACTAAAAGGCACCAGGACAAAATCATGCCTGATATCAATGGTGGTATCTTCAGAGTGAGGAGGTGGCGGTGGAGCAGTATAACCTGGTTGGTAAGGCTGCAGACAACAGAAATATTACCCATGAAGACATAACTTAAGTTCATTATACGACATATAACAATTAAAGAGCTTAATTTATTTAAAAAAAATAATGAACAACTTCTGCATCAGATGCAAAGAAACATCCCTGCTTCACAAGTTAATCGGCTAGAGAACAAATGCCAGGAGTTGGTTTCCATCCGAGTGCAATATCTTACTCAAACTTTCATGCATTTGTGTCTTGCTAACGGTATTGGCACATAAATTCTAATCAATACTACTATGCATACTAATATAGATAGCAGTTAATTCTGTGCAACCCATAATACAAACCAAGATATGTACATATAACCCGAGAGAGAGAGAGAGAGAGAGAGAGGCATACATAACAGATAACGTACCTGATGACAAATCTCACAATTTATATCTCCCTTTTCATTGCACCAGCGCTGGACACATTGCCTATGAGCAAACTGGAAAAACAACCGATTAGAAGCCTACTTAAATTTCATTTTCACTATTGCTATGATGGCCCCAACACATTAACACGAAAGATTGCTCAGAAAATAATAGTAAAATTGAAAACTAGAAGTGAAGAGGAAGACCTGACATAGAAATAAGAGCATAATACGAATGCTAGACTTCATATCTATTACACAGTAAGGGTAAATTTAGCATGAATTATGAATTTTCACTACTTTACTTTGTATAAGATGCATATTTTTGGCAAAGATATTCTGGCCTCTTACTCTTCATACGTTGTTCTTTCTACAATGATAAATCTAGCCAAAGGCAAACTAAATCTCACAAGTTGGAGTAATTAGAAAAAAAACATGACTCAACTCAAGCATCCCTTTAGCAATGTCATCAAAGAAAAATGTCACTATACCCAAGAGGTGCTAGTCCGATTGGCAAGGGAAGGTGCCTTATTTCCTTGTCAATCAGAGTTTGACTCCATTAGAGAGCACTCCGAGAATTAAATCTTGAATTTAATTATGAATGCACCAAACCGATGTGGGGGAGTGCGCTCTTAAGATTGCCCGGGAAGGTGATTAGTCGAGATGCACTTAAATTGGGCTAGACAACACCTTACCGTTATAATATAAAAAAAAAATGGAAAAAGAAGTACTACTATACTAGATAAATCTCATGAACCTCTTGCCTCAACTCAAGCATCCTTTACCAATAAGCTCAACTTTAAGCAAACAAAAGATGTCCCAACCATGATACCTTTGGCTATTCAGGATGCCCCTTTGATCACCATGAAGCTCAAACCAATATAGTACCGAAAAGTGGAATGTATATAAATATTAAAAATGTGCCATCAGTAGCCGTTCCACGTTATTGCATCATCAGACAATGACAAAAACAATGCAAGACCGTAAGATCAAGCACTATAATAAGATGAAGCACAAGTCAAGTATAATCTAACACAATTAGGAAGATGACAAAATCACTTCAGGCATAATAATATCAATTCAGGGGTATGCAGATCTGTATTTTCCCATTGGAAACAAAAATCAGTGATGAGTCAAATGCACAGCTTAGTATTAAAAGGTTGAACGTAATGATACCTTGAGGCTGCCACTACAAGCACAAGGAGTCTCCAGGTTTTTAATGCTATCCTCCTCCTGACAAATGCGGCATTCGACTGTCTGAATAAGTGGTTCTTCTTCACCAGTTTCATTATTTCCTCCCACCTCCCTGGCATCAATTTTGGAAGTGGACGTGTCAGCTGAAAGAGTGGGAGAACTGGCCCCACACTGTCCAGAAGATCCTGGGACCCCATCGCCTTGAGGTGATTGCAGTGAGTCGGATGTCAAGAGGTGATCAATGCACAAAATCAAGTGATCTCCCATTACCCTGAAAAAAGGAACAAAATCCTGATTCACCAAGAAATTTTTTTGGCGCCAAGTAAAGATAAAGTTGAGCCAAAAGAATGCCTTTCAAAATCATTCTCAATGATTTTCGTTTGTTTCACTTTTTTCTATAAGCTGGTAGTGATTTTTTTGTGCAAGCCTGGCAGAGTGAAAGTTTCCTGCTATATTCATTCTTTTATTCTATTAGGCGTCAATCACCCTTCTTTTCCTCTTCTTTTCTTTTGAAATCAAATCAAACTGAGGAAAGAGAAAGATAAAAGTCAACAACATCTACTGTTGCTCCTGGTGGCCAAGTCCCTTAATAACGGATCCCCAATATGGCCATTAAAGATTGATCCTAGAGTTGTTAAATTAGTTGTAATTGTATGATACTACACAGCCAACTTGAACAATTAACTCCTTGCCCAGATGCTTCGCCATCATTGACTAAGTTTCAAAATCTGCTGTTTTTATACATCTGTTTCTAAAGCAATGACCCAAGTTCAATTTATTTTGTGGGTCAATTAAAAAGAAAAAAAAAACCAGTAATTTCTTTATAAAATATATATACAAAATCAAAAACTAGTAAGTATTTTTATAATTCGAGAATTTGTTAGCATAGAATAAGATGAGTTGAATCATCTGCTACAACAATAGAACTTTTTTTCAAAAAGAAACTACATTCTCAAAGCTCTTCGGTTGTTAACAAAATAGAAGCAAAATGTCGATAGAAACCTAAACGATTTAACATATCCTTCCACTAACCAAAGAAAAGCAAAACAACACAAATACAATAAAATTCAATCCAGAGATCATAAAACCCTAATTTCTCAGCGAAGCCAGAAAATATTGACCTCAATTTCGATCAATATCATGTAACCGCTGAATGTTTCGGAATCACATGGAAAGATAAACACGCAAATCAGTATTTGAAGAAATATTAGCAGCTCAATCGTTGTAGATTGGAAGCGAAAATTACCTGAAAAATGTCGTGGATCGGAATTGAAGAAGTTGAAGTAAATGAAAATTAACGTTTCTCCCAAAGAAAAGTCTCAACCAGTGCTTCGAGATTGACGGAGACGAAATTTGATTTTATAGGCCTACTCTCTCATGTATTATATGGACGATTCGGACAAAGTAAAATTCGTCTCCGGACCGAGCCTCGATCCGACAACCGTATCTGACCCGTATTTATACCCATAACGTCTAGTAAACGCAAAACTAAGGATCATATACCGCGACTTCGAGAAGTAATCATGTAGATAAATATTAACGGCAAAGAAATAAAATGAGGAAAAATATAATAAAGTGTGCAGCAATTTGGAAAATATTTCCTTTGCTTGACTTGACCTCCCTCCGGGTATGGTTAGCTCTCTCTAAAAGAAAAGAAAGATAATTTTTTGGATAATCGAACCTAGATTGTCTTTATCCTACAGGCATCCCAAAGTCGGGGGCCTTTTTATTTTTGTTAGGGTGGACCTAGGATCGCCATATACATTCCTATCACCAAAAAAAAAAAAAAAGGGAAAGCCTAGCTATTTTTAATAAGTTCGTGATACATACACTAATTGTTTTGACTTGTATAAATCACCAAATTATTTGATGATCCCTCTAATTTTTAATTGGACTAATAGTCGTACAGAAGTTAAATATTTAAATTCAATCCAAATTAAGTGACAAAAATATCCATTGATTTTTCATAATTACAAGTTAAATAAATTCTTTTATATTCAATTGAATTCAAATCGTACTTGTTTTTCTGACATAAACAAATTAATAATGAGTTTTTTATTGTTTAGACCATATCTAAGAGTCTCTATAGTAAATCATCCTAACAAACAGTTGTCTTATTACTTCTTCATCCAAACCGTACATATAAGTTATTTTTTAGTTCTGAGCGATTGAAAGTTTGAGTGAGATGGACCATTGTACCCTCGTGATCATCACGTTGATGTTGAACGGAGGAATTTCAGTTATGGTAAATTTTATTTTGTTATTTTAGATAGTTACCATTTATGTGTTATAATCATTGTGGTAGGCAGTTCATTCTATCTGAATACATCTTTTTTTTTGGGCAGGCGATTCATTCCATTTGTATTCGTGGGTTGAAGTTGAAAGGATGGCAGCTAGAAAGAATTTCGAAAGTGAGAAGAATGACAGCGAAAAAGAACTCACATAATTGCGACAGTTTCTGGACTTGAGCAATTGTTTATTTCGGTAAATTGATTACTTCATTGATGTTTTTGGTTCAAACTTCGAAATATAGGACAATACTCAAATGCGATTCATTTTGTTGTCACACGTGAATGTTTTAACATCAAATCTGTAATAATAGTTAGGTAGATTGGAACAAAAACACATGGACATCCACACATGCAATGTATATTTGAATATTCTAACATCAACAATATTCATAGATGTTGTTATCGTTTCCTGTTTACTACTTGTCGTTTTACCATATTTTCATTAGGGTTAATTGAAAACGTTAGCATTCATTCACAACAATAATTTTTAGTCCATTAAAGACACACACAAATATTTATCATTAAAATAAATAGAAACCTAACTAGTAGAAGCATCATTCGCGCTAGCCTCCAACAAACATTCCTTATATCTGCCTTCCAGAAATGTACCATCCAAAAATAGAATTGGTCGACAATTATTGAAGTCGTGGATTGTTGCATTAAACGCAACAAATAACCTTTGTAGATGATTAATTTCCTTATTATAATCAAGCACAATATAGCTTTCGGAGTTGTTACGCATGCAAACATCCAAATACTAACATAGATGATCGTAAGAAACTTTGTGGTCCCCATACAAATCATTCCACACTTGTTCAACCCCGTTCCATACAATATGATATGGGATATCAAGTCCACACTTGTTCTTAAATGAGTGTACAATATCAATTGGACGGGTTGAAAGAGTGTTTCGAACTACATCAATCAAGCATGATTTTACAACATTAGGATTTATTTTCACACTCTTATTAGTTATAAACGCAGCCCTACATGAATTGTTATTATCAAGCACCCATATATAGAAAAACTCATTTCTTCCATGTAATCTCCCACGAATCCTCCACTTTAAGTCTCTTTCTTCCTTCATGGGACATTCAGCAGTTACTTTCTTTTTGTCATCATTTTTATAATTAAAATTAAACTTTATCATTTAATGAGAATGACGTTGGAGAATTTAGACTAGAGTTTTCTAGTTTATTTTCAGATAAAATTTATAAGTTTCATAGAAAAATTAGGACTTCGGAAGTTAAAATAGCACTAAGGAAGATGGGAATTGGAAAAGCAGTAAGGTCAAATGAAATCCCTATAGAAGTGTGAAAAAGTTTGAGAGATATTGGGATAGAGTACTTGACTAGACTTTTCAATGATATTTTGAGAATTAAGAGAATGTCTAACAATTGAAAGAGAAGTATCTTAGTATCCATCTATAAAAATAAAGGGGATGTTTAAAGTTACACAAACTATTAGGGCATAAAATTTATGAATCATATTATGAAACTTTAGGAAAGAGTGATAAAATATAAAATAAAACATGAAACGAGCATAGAAGATAATCAATTTGGATTTATGCTCAACTGATCAACCACTGAAGTTATCTATTTACTCAGGAGATTAATGAAAAATTATAGAGAAAAAAAAAAGATTTACATATAGTATTTGTGAACCTGGAAAAGTCTAATGATAGGGTACTCAGAGAAGTTTTGTGGTGGGTGCTAGAAAAGAAACTTGTATCCAATGTGTACATCGAGGTAACTAAGGATATGTATGAAGGTATAGTCACTAGTATTCGAATACGAGGATATGATACTTGTGCATTTCCTATTAATATAGGCTTACATCAAGGATCATCTTTAAGTCATTACTTCTTTGTTGTAGTGATGGATGAGCTCATAAAACATATTCAAGATGGAGTACCTTAGAGTATGTTGTTTGCAAATGACATCATATTAGTGGGCAAAAGTAGAATAGGTCTTAATACTAAGTTAGAAAGATAGAGAGAAGTGTTAGAGTCTAAAAATTTGAAGGTTAGTAGAAGTAAGATGGAATACATGCATTGCAATTTTAGTAATGCCCGGAGAGACGATAGTACGGTCAAAATTGGAGACGAAAAAGTGTTAAAGGTTAATCGTTTTAGATATTTAGGTTCCATGATTCAAAGCAATGGCGAAATGGAGGAGTATATTACGCATAGAATCAAGGCAGGTTGTGTAAGACCCTGATCTTTATTTTATGTACAATTTGAGTCGCATTTGAGCACACTTGAAAATCACGGGGTGAATGGCGAGATTAATTGTGTGATTTAAAAGTTTAAGGGTCAAATTGTAGTTTTCAAAACATTAAAATTAGAATTGGGTTTAATTAATAATTTAACTAAAAAGAAGAGGGGCTTGGTGTAAATTAAATATTATATATAGAGAGAGAAAGAGAGTTGATGAAGGAAATGAAGGAAGAAGAAATGGTCACTTGGCCGGCCGTTTGATCACACACAATTATATATATATATATATATATATATATATATATATATATATATACACACACACACACACACACATACTAGTGTATAACCCGTGCCTGAAGGCACGGGCAGAAATAAACAACCTAATATTTAGACAATTAAACAAAAAAATCAACAGATTCATTACCAAAATATCATTACAGAATATACTGCAAGTACCCACAATCACAAACATAAAAAAATAAAAAAGTAATGAATTTTAATTGTTAACATGTATTGTCAAAATGTCACATCTACTCCTCCCAAAGTCAATGTTACTCGATCAACTTCTTTGTAGATATACTTGTTAATATATTTAACATATCGAAGTCCAACACAAACTTCAACATTAATATGATAATAAAACTTCTTTGAATGGTATGCATTGTACAGAACAATATCTCTTTTGTCAACCTCTTATCCTCTTACTTTATAAATTTTTCCATTATTGCACCGACGATAAATAAGATATCCTTCTTCATCTTTAGTAGTTTCGTCTAAAAACACAAACACAAACTAAAAATATTTCTAATTTCTGTTAGCGTAAATATAAATATAAACAGAAATTAAAATAAAAACAGAATTTAGAAATGAACAACAAGAGCACAGAACAGAAACAGGAACAGGATAGAAACAGGAACAGGAACAGCAACAGAACAAAAACAGGTTAGAAACAGGAACGGAAATAGGAACAGGTATATATCTCTAAAAAATAATCCCAAAAAGTATAAATATAACTAAAGACATTTTTAATTTCTAAAAAATACAAATATAAACATTTCTAATTTTAAAAAAAATATAAATATAACAAAAAAACACAAACACAAACTAAAAATATTTCTAATTTTTGTTAGTCGAAATATAAATATAAACAGAAATTAAAATAGAAATAGAATATAGAAATGAACACAACAGGAACAACATAAACAAAGAACATAAACACAAACAGGAACATAACCGAAATAGGAATAGGAACAGAACAGAAACAGTAACAGGGACGGGGATGGGGAGAGGGACAGGAACGGGGATAGTAACAGAAACAGAAATTAAGGTAGTGATTTTGGTTATATGAAATTTGGTTCTTGAAACTGGATTTAAAAATCAACGCATTTTTGGCATTCATGTCTAATTTCAATACAAAAACCCCAATTCCATGCTTTCAAATCATACGTTGAGAATTTGTAATCCTTATGTAATGGAAGCACTTAACAATGAACAATATATTAAAAGATCATCATCATCTTTATCCTTTTTTTTGTGATTTGATTTTATGTGAGTAGTCTTAAACATGATTTCATGAAGATGGGTGATGATCATTGTTAGCATATAGCACTTCAAACCCATGCAAATCTATCAGTAATCAACAGTTAGTAAAAAAAGGAATTAAAAAACAACACTATTCCATTGATGATTGTTTTTTGAAGATTCAAATCAATTAATTTTGAATCTCTAAAACACTACGCCAAACAGATACTAATTAATTTTTATTTTTTACTTTTCACAAAATTGATGAAAAACAAAAACAGTACCCACAACAACAATTGAGGATAATTGTTATTTTCTTGCAAATAAAGAACAGAAACAGACACAACAAAATTTTGCACCCAAAAAACAATGAAAATATCTATACCAGGACATGTTCAAAAATTGGTGATATTTTTCATTTGAGAAATCAACCAAGAGTGCATAAAATAAAAATAATACTTAAAACAATCACTAAACTATCAAATTCAACCCAAAAATAGAGAAATCAATCAAAAGTAAGTGCATAAAATTAAAATAATCGTTAAAATAGTTAGTAAACTGTCAAATTCAACCTAAAAATTGAGTAATCAACCAAGACTTTGTACAGAAAATCAAAATAATCCATAAAGATAAAACAATCAACAAACTGTCAAATTCAACCTAAAAATTGAGAAATCAACCAAACCTAACTGCAGAAAATCAAAATAATCTATAAAATCAATACATATAACTACCACAGAAGATACCCAGTTCAAAAAATCACTTCGAGATTAGAAGCAAAAAAAGTAGAAGCAAAAATTTTAAATTAGAGATTAGAGATTAGAGGTAAACATAACAAAAATAAACTTGTGATTAAAAAACAACAGAAAAAATGAGCGAAAAACAAACAAAATAGGAAACATAGAAAAAATCTGGGGAAAAATACAGAAATTTGGGAACAAAAAGACCCCCTTAATATTTATATAATTACGCAAAAAAATCAAAGAACTCAACAACAAAAATATCATTGAAAAATATAAGTCCATCGGCGAAAACCACAAACATCAAAACCAATAAATAACAATTTAGTTATTATTACACTTCCACTATGATAATTTTAAGAATTTAGAAGATATTATAAAATTCTCTCCACATGCACAAATCCTAATTTCTCAATTTAGAAGATATTACAATAATTTCTCAATAATTTAATCAAAAACTAAAAAAATATCATCAACTATAATTGATAAATAAATCAAACCCAAAGCAAATTACAGTTAAAATTGATACCCAAACAATACTCACACTTTTCGAATATTAACTTTCCTTTGGTCTACTTTCTGCTTTAAACCTACAAATCACCTCCTCATATTCTTCAGACAATCTTATTTTCATTTCAAAAAACATAAAATAAATTAATGGCATTCTAATTTTATAATTTAAATTTAATATTTAGAAAATGAAGAGTAAAAATTAACATATGCTGACTCTATACCTCAAATAAATTAAATAATAATTTTGTCCATCTAGAAAGTTTAATTTTACCACTTTTTAGCATTAAGAAGAAATGTTAGTTTTGTTTTTTCCCTGAAAGGTGGTCAATTGTGGATTTTTTTGAAAAATTGCAAAGGGGACCGAATCACCAACTATATTGTCGACAATGTGCACTAACCTTCTACTCGTTACAGTCCAATCAACTCCCATGCTTCGTCAATTTGATTAGAGTCCTGAACACGATGATTCTTTTTTAAAAAATAAATAAGGAAATAGATAGGTTGAAAAAAAATAATAGGAACAAAATAGCCATTAAGAAAAAATAAATAAAAATAACCAGGATTCACAAACAGTAAATTCAAAATGGGAAACACAATTGGAAAATATTATCCAATAGAGAGCAGTTGCACTACCTATAATAAGAGAAAACATGTAAAAACAAATCATATTAAACGACTTGTTTAAACCTACACATTTTAATCTAAATGTAGATTAAAATAAAAACAACTTGTTTAAACATGAGAAGACCTAGAAAGGTATTAAATCCCTAGCATTTGGTCAAAAAATGTGGAGAAATATAATTGAACAATTGAAGAATCAAAACAATGATTTTAGTGAAAATATCGTACGCTAGAAATGAAATCTCAAAGCAATGATGAACTCGGACAGTAGCACAGTCGGCAGCGAAGAGAAAGAATACAAATTTATAAAATGTCTCTACTTAATTGCAATTCATATAAAGAGCGCAAAAAAGCCCAAAAATAATTGAGAAAAATGATTTAGAACAAATCTATAAAAATACAAATCTATAAAATGTCTCTACTTAATTGCAATTCTATAAATAGCGCAAAAAATATAAAAGAATATTTGAGAAGAATGATTTAGAACAATTCTCTCCACAACCTAAAACACAATTATTAATTTCCACCCAGCATATTTTTGTACTTTTTGGCATAAAAGTCCAAATGAATACTCTTAACATTTTCCACTCACATGAAATGTCATACCCTTTCCAATTTTCATTACATAAATAAACAAAAACACAATTATTACTTTCCACCCACCATGTTTTTGTACCTTTTTAAAATTTGATTCATCAAGCTTCTCTTTACCATCTTCATCTTTGAGATTCATCAGGAAAAAAATTTACAGGAGATCAAACCTGTAAAAAAATTGTGTCAAAAAAATTAGCCAGGAGAGAACCTTGTAATGGAGGGAAGGATGTGAATTAAAAAAATTGTATGAATTATTTACATAGGAATGATGTCAATTGAACCTTGTTAAAACAAAAGAAACATATCCCTTATTCCAACTCTCTCCTCATCCGAAACACACTCTCTCTCATTACCTTTGTCTCTATCCCAATCCTATTCTCTCCACTAATGTTCTCCACTAATCATCCCAACATATCCACTATTCTTGGTCTATCCTCTTCTTCATCATTTCATTTCCTCCTACATGTAGCCGAGATCCTCCCCTCTCCAATCTCCTGTCATCGCAGGCACCATTCCATCTGTCAAGAATGTGGTCGGCTCGCCATCAATGTCGTCACATATCCACTCCCGCCGTTACTGACTTCACAGATCCACCCACCGCCGCCATCATCACCGTCTTATATCCACCACCCGCCATCGTCCAACCCTACTTCGTAGATCTACTCACGGCAGCCACGAAGATGGCCAAATCACAAAGACGCAATTTCTACGACGCCGTTGGCCGAAGACACTTTCTAGGCAATTGTAAATCACATCCGATCGTCGTCGAATTTCGCCGCTTTTAAATCCGAGGAAATCGACAGTGAGATGAGAAATTTCACAAAGAACAACGACAGTGGCGACAATTTTTTTCTCATACCATACAAAAAAAAAAATTATCAACAATTTTTTAGGTATCTATGTAATTTGAAATTTAGGGGTTAGGAAATGTACCTTTCTTCATAGCCATCTTCTCATAGCAAGGACATCTCCACATCATCTCTCTCTAGATTTCTCCAAATTCAACAGCTTCAAGACGTCGTCACCATTTCTATCATCGATCTACATAATTTCAACAAAGAAAGAGATGGAGAGATTCAAAACCATTTGAAATTGAAGACTGATAAACAAATAGCGTCCAGATCCGGCCACCGCCATCCGGATCCAATCACTGCCGACAACTGCCATCGCCATCCATCCAAGTTGAACTCAGATCTGGCCAAATCAAACACTAATTCAGATCTAAAACCCAAATTCGAAAAATCAAAAAAATTGCAGAGCAGAGAGCATACCTGAAGTTTTTGAGGTTGGCGCCAGTCTCGATAGTGGGTTTTAGATCGGTCGACGGTGAAGTCGTCCATCGTCGGCGATGGCAGATATATATATATATATATATATATATATATATATATATATATATAGAGAGAGAGAGAGAGAGAGAGGCGTGGAAGAAAGACATAGAGATACATGTGGTGAGGAAAGGACGCCGCCGCCGGCGTCCACGCTCTCTATCATCTCTCACGTCGTCCACGCTCATCGACGACCATCGCCTTCAAGACCCTCACATAACCAAACACTGCCTTCAAGACCTTCAAGATCTGAATCAGCGGCGAGGGAGACGGCGACGGCGCAGTAGTGCTTCGGCTGAAGCCGAGAGATGGCCATGGCGACGGCAGCACGGGATGAGAGAGAGAGAGAGAGTGTGAGATGGTGCTGCTTGCGGCGGCGATGGCCTGCGAAGTGGAGGACCAAATCTATGATTCGATTGGGAGGTGGGAGAGAGCGAGAGGTTGGAGAGAGAGCTGAAATGAGGTTGTGGTAAGAGAGTAACCCTGTTTTTTTGAAAAGATGTCTTGATCTAGACCGTCGGATGAACATCAATCCTAAGGCTTAAAATGTCTCTTGCTGAAATTCAATCTCAGCCCTTAGATGTGAGATCCAAAGGCCTGAAACTTATCCCTCCAGAAAATGTCTTTAGACATTTTCAAATTAGGTTCTAATTTATATTATAGATGTATATAGATGTTGTATATATCAAGAGACATCCAACGGTTACGAATATCCAGAGACATCCAACAGCCCTGGATGTAAATGAGCTGATTTATTATATAGATAGATAAAGATATGGGAGAAGGATCGAGAAGCGAGAGAGAGAAAGAAAGTGGCCGACGGTGAGTTGTCGTTCAACTATGAGAAAATCGAGAAAGAGAGAAGGCAGTTCGCTCCGGTAGGTGTGTGATTGTCGTTCGTCCAGTGGTGTGTAATATTTATCGTCACTTCGGAAGGGTGTATTTCGGTGGTGGTTTGTTCAGTTGGGGGGCTGGTGAATGTGTGTGTGTGTGTGTGTGTGTGTGTGTGTGTTCTATTTTGATTGTTCGTGTGTGTATTGTCACACCCCATCCCAGACACCCGTCATCCCGAGGCCGGCGTGACGACAACATGACATCACTAACAACCAATCAACTAATGAACGACAATATACATATATTTAGATATATAAACATCTACTATGGGGACACACCTGTCCCGATATTTCCTAACAAAATGTATTTATCTAAGAACCTTTCATATGTTCGCCTCTGACAGCTCATCTCAAAACTCCCATATGACTCCATCATATAGCTCTACTTAGTACCAGTAAGGGACCGGCTCCTAGCCATTTCACCTGCGAGTATACTGTCTTTTTAATAAAAATATTTTAAATAATAATACCTTCTAAATAATACAACATTTAAATAGATCAAGCGTAAGTAGACAAACCTCACCTATCTAGTAAAAATTTCCATAATAGAAGCAGTGAAAATAAATCAATATATGTAAGTTCCATTTAAACCCATTCAATATAAAATAAGACCAATCACCATAAATAATAAATCACCAAATATAGTAAAACACCATATCTCAAACACCACACTACTCTCTCTCTGGCTAGCCATAGTGATCGTTTTAACCTCACGATTAGGAGTTGCAACGGTACCGTACTACCCATAGGATATGCCTTCCTAGCGGGACAAATGACCATATGCCCAGACCACCCATCGGACAAGTCATAATATCAATATCCACATGCCGGACCACCCATCGACTAGATATAATATTAATTATCGTCTGTCGGACCACCCATCAGCAAGACATAACATCAATAACCGTCTGCCGGACTGCCCATCGGCAGGACATAAAATCAAAAACATCATCAATCAACAACATCATCATTAAACTATAACTCAATAACAAATCAAAGCTCTGCCGAAACAGATAATCTCAATAGCATCGTCATTTCAATAACAACCTCAAATCAATAATATCATCGTCAATTTACCAGTCAATAGTAATGCCAAAATCAATAACATTAACCTCTATTTTCAAAACCGATTTAAACCACAAAAATCATGTTGTTCACTTTCTTTTAAAAAACCACTGATTTCAATAAATCATTTTTTTCCACCTTTCTCTTTAAAAATCAACGAAATTCACATTTTTAAAAACACCCAATTTCGTTTGATCCATATAAGTTATAAATTCGTCATGTTTTTAAGGAAAATCATTTTTCCATCATATATATTTGAAAATAGATTTGGCAAGAAGACAGTACACTCACCTGATTATCCATTTCCGAAGACTTTGACCGTCTATTCTCTACTGGTACTCTGGTGCCTGCGAACCTAATAGTGACAGGGCCTAAATTAATATTTTATATAAAAACAACATAATCATGCCACGCAACCCTAATTTTCGTAATTTCCTATTCCCCGCGTTTTATTATGAAATACTATTATTTAACTAATATTGCTCCATTATAGTTTACTATATCAAACTTATTCACGCGAAGGAATAACGCTAATTTCATCGATAATAATAACACGTATTTCACATTGAGACAATTACATACATATATTAAAGAAGTTTGGAATTCTACCCCTTCCGACTTTTCCGTCGGTCGCGAGATTGAGTTTTGAGTTTTGTTTGGGGTGGTTTGCATAATTTTTTTTTTCCTTTTCTTCCTCCCATTTCTGCATTTGCGTCTGCTTCAGCCACCGGCCGACTTCACCATTCACACCCACTCTCACTCACCTCTTCTGTCGACTGGCCAAACGACAACACACACACACACACCCAACCCACACAACACACACTCACGATCACAGCCACCACCGTCGGACAAAACTCCTTGTCGACGACACCCCGCCGATCACTGCTCCACTCTCGACACACACCCTTGAGAACAGAACACATACACACAACCGAACGGTCACGCCTACACAACGACGACAACGTCGGATCTTACCCACTGCGTTTTGATTTCACTATTTTGAAATCTCGCCGCCAGCGAGTTCTTTCTCTCTAACCCACCGCCGGTGATAACTCCGGCATTCAACGACGAACACACCCATAGAGATCGAACCCAAACCACCGCCACACCGACCGACGTCCCAACAGCACACACACACCGCTGAAACACACACACCCTTTTCTCACCTGATGAACAACCGACCACCGAACGGCACAACACCCACGACGATGAACGGAAACAGAGCACACCTACAATCACACACACACACACACACTGAGTCATGCAAACCCACCGCCGACTACACCACACAACCAACCCACCGTAGGATCAATTTGA
Organism: Eucommia ulmoides; assembly: GCA_016647705.1. Classification (NCBI taxonomy): domain Eukaryota; kingdom Viridiplantae; phylum Streptophyta; class Magnoliopsida; order Garryales; family Eucommiaceae; genus Eucommia; species Eucommia ulmoides. Next base: position 9,631,500 of record CM028334.1, on the reverse strand, counting down.
ATGACGGCACAACCGAAACCCATACCGGTGGACCTTTCTCTCTCTCTCTCTTCTCTTAATTTTTCCACTAGTTCTCCTATCTCTCTATTTCTTCTGGATTTTTCTTCGTTTCTTCGAGATGTATGTAGATATGTGTTATATGTATATGTATATATGTATGTGTGTGTGTGTGTGTGTGTGCGCGCGCGCGCGCGTGTACGCGTATAGTTGATCAACGACTGACTAAGTGGCCTCTCCTCCTCCACAATTTTTTACCGCCATACCTATATATATATATATATATATATAATAATGAATTTGTACTTACCTCCCCTCAAGTTTGGTTAGAATATTATGTGAACCCCTTTCAAAAATTTTAATGTTCAATAAGTTTACAACTTGACCCCTAAACTTTTTAAATCACCTAATTCATATCGCAATCCACCCTGCTATTTTTAGTTAGGATAGTAATTAAACACATTCTAAATTTTAAATGTTTAAATTTTACAAATTAACCCCTCAACTTTTTAAAGATTAAATCAAAATTAATACCATCAATCCCGTTATTTTCGAAATATTTTAAAATACGACTTAAACTGTACGTATATTGGAGATCGGGGTCTTACATGTGTGCTCTGTTCGGCTGGTGATCATGTAGGTATGTGGGTGTGGGTATGTTGTCGGTAGTCAGAGGTGGGTGTGTATGTGTGTGTTGTCGACTGTGATTGTGCAGATGTGTGTTTCTTGTGTTCCGTTTGGTACTGTCGTGTGTGTGTGTTGTGTGTGTATGTGTTTCGGCAGTGACGGAGGTGTCGTGTTTGTCGTGTGTGTGTGTGCTGCCATGTATGTATGTGATCAGCGTGTGTTGTTGGTTGGTTGTGTGGATGTCACCGGAGTTCGCCAGCGGTAAGTTGGAGAGAGAGAACAATACATGTATGTGTGTGTCTGTTGTGTGTGTGTGTGTGTGTGTGTGTGTGTGTGTGTGTGTGTGTATTGTTGCTGTGGTGTGTATGTGTGTAGAACGGTGCGGGGTGGCCAGCGGTCAGTGGCGTGATTGGTGGTGTCATCGATCGGCGGCAGCTGGGCGCAAACGAAAAATACAAACAGGAATAGGAAAAGAAAACAGAAAAAGAACAAGGAAGAAGAAGAGAAAAAAACAAAGGAAAAATGCACAAACCACCCCAACAAAAACTAAACACTCATCTCGCGACCGGCAGAAGATTCAGAAGAGGTAGAATTCCAAACTCTCCTAATATATGTATTTAATTGTATTGTCGCATAGGTGATTATGAAGTTATTTGATATATTGTTGTGATATTTTATCCGTTGAAATTATATGTAATAATTTAGACGAAGTGGAAATTATGTGACAAGCATGCTTATGTAGTTTATGTGTTAGATTTATGTGACGGGCATGCTTACGGGTTTCATGTAATAAATTAAATGCACGTATTAGAGGGGTTGTAATTTTACTGAGCGTTGACTCACAACCCTACAGTGTTTGATTGCAGGGTTGGCTGGGACGAAACGAGAGAAGAATTTTAATTGAAATTTCGAGTTGTAAAAATTGTAATGATTATTTATTATTGTAATCAGAGAAAGGGGTAAAATTAATTATCGTAGTTGATGTAAAATATTTCTCTCAATTTTAATATATTGAATATTCGGTTTAATATAAAATGGTGTTGAGATAATCGGATAAAATTGTTTGGTTGATAAAATAAGGAAAAATTGGGATTTAAATTATAAACTCAAGACTTTTAAATTGGTCGCCGTGTTGGGTAGAAAATGAGTGGATTAATATAAAATAGATAGTTGATTATTTAATGATACTTTAAATGGTGACTTTTATATTTAATAATTACCGTCGTAAAATCGTTAACAAGAATATTTCGCATTTTTGTAAAACTTAATGCATATTATAGATTGGAAAGTTGACGAGTTGGTTTTAGGATATGAATTCTCTATAGGAGAAACCATAGTGACAGCCCTGAGAAACCGGGTCGTGACAGGTTGGTTAAAGTGAATAAGTGCAATCAGGGTAATTTGTGATCATAGGATTCCATTGAAATTTAAAAGAAAATTCTATAAAACTGCTATAAGACCAATATTTTTTTATGGTTCAGAATGTCAAGCGATAAAAATGAATTATGTTCAGAAAATTAGGGTGACAAAAATGAGGATGTTGCGGTGGATGAGTGGGAAGACGAGAATGAATAAAATTAAGAATAAAACTATTAAAGAGAATTTAGGAATAGCACACATCGAAGAAAAAAGTTAGGGAAAATCGTTTATAATGGTTTGGGTATGTGCATAAAAGACTCATAGAAGTATCAGTGAAAAAATATAATTTAATTCAAGTTCAGAGGACTACTAGAGGGAGAGGTATAGGTAAGAAGACGTTGGATGAAACTATTAGAAATGATTTGGCGACATTAAACCTGACGGAGGAGATAACTCTTGATAGATCTCTATAGCGTAAATGGATTCATGTAGCCGACTCTACATAAGTGGAATAAAGACTTAGTTGTTGTTGTGGTTATGTATATCATCCTTAAAAATTTGTCCAACCTTCCTAATATCTAGGGATGGTCATGGGCCGGGCCGGGTTTCGACTAGGGTATTACACAAAAATGTTAGACCCTACCCCAGCCCGGCCCTATGATCGAGCCCTAATTTCATGCCCAAGCCCAACCCTACAAAAAAAAATTAAGCCCAGGTCTGGCCCTATAATTTTTTTTTAAAAATTTAAAACTAAATACTAAAATTATAAAATGGCCCCTCAACTCTTTCTCTATGGATATATATATATATATATATATATATATATATATATATATATATATATATATATATATATAAAATTTATATTTTTTATATTTTAAAAAAGTTCGGGCCAGGCCGGGCCGGCCCTAAACAAAAATGATCAAGCCCTAGCCCGGCCCTAAAAATAAATGGGTCTTAGTCTTTAGGCCCTGGCCTGACCCATGAGTTCAAACACCAAGCCTAAGCCCTAAAAAAATAAGATCGGATTCGGCGGACCGATCGGGCCTCTGGGCCCATGACCATCCCTACTAATCTCATCAGCCCAATGATTAGATAGTAACACTTTATGTGGTAACGGGCAAAAATTGGGGACTAGGTCATCATCTATATTTATGTCCATCTTGTTCCCCATCCCAAACCTATGTTTAACTATCATCTTGTTACTACTACCCAACCCATTTCTATTGCCACGCCACAGACCTTAACATATATGCCCACATATTCCAATCTTAGAGAACAAACAAGATCTATTAAAAGTAACACTTAATGACAAAATAACCTAAAAAAAATAATTCAACATCCTATCTACTAATTACTAATATATCATAAACGTTCATGATACATTGTTTCTGGTGAACATTCCCAACTGATTATATAGTGATGCTTGTTGTGAACTTTCATAACAGTGTGGGATTAATTGAAGTAATGTTCGCATTATATTGTGGCATTGGTTTAAAGACAAACTTAAAAAGGAAATATAATACAACCTACAATTTCAACATTTAAGTTTATGAAATTCGTGTCTAAATATTCTTGAAATTGAAATTTTTTATTCAATCTACTAAAAATTAATTGGCGTGAACATTGACAATATATATTGCTTCTAGTGAACGTTCATAATTGTCTAACATGTATTACTTTTGTGAATGTTTAACCACAATGTTTTTAAAACCGGATCGGATGTCGAACCGAAAAAGTCAGCGGATCACTGATCACCGGATCAACCGGTAGACGAACCGCGGTTGAATCGGTGACATCATAATTACATCATATATATATATATTTAAATAAAAAATATTAAAAACAATCACATGTGAAACAAATTACTATTTTCTATCTAAAATTATAATAAGGATAATGATCACTTAGATTGCAATGGGATAATTATGAAACTTTATGCTACTACGTGTTCAAATTGAAAGTATGAAGACTAAAGTGAGATTTGGGTCAAACTTTAGGATAATAGACTGTCAAAATCTTTTTCAATTATATACCTACAAAGGTTACAGGTACCAAATCCAGATGTGTGAAGCCGCTCCTTCTCATATCCTCCCAACCCTAGAAGTGTGCAGCCACTCCTTCCCAAATCCACATCAGGTACCTCTCTCTTTCTTTCTGTTTCTCTCTCTTTGACGTTGCAACCCTAACAACGATGGTACGAAGGAGGTCGACGATAACGGTGAAGCTGGGCGAGGGTGTGAATGGCAATGGTCGGCAGTGGTTGATCAGCGATTGGTACGGCCAGCGATCGTGCCCAGTGAAGTTCGGTTATGGTTTGGATGGCTCTGGTCTGTGGTAGTTGATCGTCAGAGGTCGCACGAGCAAGGACCCTCGTCGATCCAAAAAACGATCTATGGTGGTTGATTGTCGGAGGCCTGTGATGGTTTGAACAGGGGAATGAAAAAAAATCGGTCGGTTCGATGAAAATCGGACCGGTTCATCGGTTCGCGGTTGAACCGGTTTGAACCGGCCGGTTGAACGATTTAACCGATTAAACGATTTTTAGGGTATTTCCAGACCGGAAACATGGTCGGTCGACGATTCAACATGTCGGTCTGGTCCGATTTTTAAATCATTGGTTTACCACGGTGCACCATTGACACAATACCATTGTTTTTTTGTCTACATCTAATATCTAATACTTAAAAGTGAAAGGAGAGAGAAAATTTTAATAAGGTTGAATAATAGCTCTTTCAAGTATTTTGGTGAGTTCTTATATTTCTTTTTCTTTTTGTTTTTTTATATATCAAATAATGAGTGTTTTACTCAATTTTGTTTTCTTTGTTCTAGTTATATTTAATTTTCTCTAATGTTAAAATGTATGATTAATTTTTTTTTAATACACATTTTAAATTACTTTAAAAAATAATTATGATTGAAAAAGTAGTTTCAACCAAAAAAGAAATTAGATACGATATAAATTAATTAAATTAGAATTTGCTAGACTTGTAAAAATTGATAAAATTAATCATAATTTATGATTATTTGTTTGTTATTTTGTAGTATATTAGTAAAAGTTAATTTGTAGAATTATATTATTTTACTTTTATAATTATTTATTTAATTTTTAGTAGTATATTTATCTAATCTAATATTTGATACTTAAAAGTGAAATGAGATAGAATGTTTTAATGAGGTTAGAAAATTGATCTTTAAGCATTTTGGTGAGTTCTTATATTTCTTTTTTATTTTTTTATTTTTTTACATATTAAATAATGAGTGCTTTACTCAATTTTCTTTTTTTCCTTTGTTTTAGTTATATTTAATTTTCTCTAATTAATATACAAATATAAGATTAATATTTCTAATACACATTTTAAATTATTTTAAAAAATAATATTTAATACTTAAAAGTGAAAGGAGAGAGAAAGTTTTAATGAGACTGGAGAATAGTTCTTTCAAGCATTTTGGTGAATTCTTATATTTTTTTATATATCAAATAATGAGTACTTTACTCAATTTTTTTTTAAGTTATATTTAATTTTCTCTAATTAATGTACAAATATATGATTAATATTTCTCATACACATTTTAAATTACTTTAAAAAATAACTATGATTGAAAAAATATTTCCAACCAAAAAGATATTAGATATAATATAAATTAATTAAATTAGAATTTATTAGACTTGTAAAAATTGATAAAATTAATCCTAATTTATGATTATTTATTTGTTATTTTATTGTATATTAGTAAAAGTTAATTTGTTGAATTATATTATTTCACTTTTATGATTATTTATTTAATTTTTAATAGTATATTTATCTAATCTAATATTTGATACTTAAAAGTGAAATGAGAGATAATATTTTAATGAGGTTGAAAAATTGCACTTTTAAGCATTTTGGTGAGTTCTTATATTTCTTTTATTTTTTTATTTTTTTATATATTAAATAATGAGTGCTTACTCAATTTCTTTTTTTTTTCTTTGTTTTAGTTATATTTAATTTTCTCTAATTAATGTACAAATATATGATTAATATTTCTAATACACATTTTAAATTATTTAAAAAAATAATATCATATAACAAAAATTAAAAGTGAAAGCCTAAGGTTTTAAATAAATGAGAGTTCACTAATTTTATTTTCTTTATTTCTCATAATTTTGAGTATATTCTAATTAATAGAAGTATTTTCACTTGATTTTATTATCATAATTCTACCAATTTAATGCTTTTAATATGTGAGTATGTCAAAAATTTCTAATCATTTTATTGTCATAATTCCATTAAAAGCACATAATGCCACTAATTATTAGAATTTGAGAGAACTCCAAAATACTTTCTATATAAGGATTCTTTTCTTTTCACCTCATAATTGAACACATTTTAAAATTGTCTAAATTTTTATATATTATTTTGTTTATTCTTTAAACTTTTGCCATTATCAATACTTTGCCAATGTATATGCTAAGAATTTGCCAACATCTTGTCATTCAATTGTAAAACAATTAGTTGGGGTTATGTGCAATTTTTTATACAAGAGCTTTGAGATTAAGATCGACGTCGACTGAAAGAGCCGGATCATTAGTTCATATGTCAAGCTAAAAGTGAAAAATGTATTCATTATTATTTTTATTTTTTTGCATGAAATTCAAGTCCGATTTGTATGTGAAACGTTAGGTTTTCTTTGTATGTGATTCATTTGTTAGTTTGAATATTTTATTAATATTGTCATTTTATTTTGTTTTAGGGGATGGATAAATTATATTATTGAACATCATAACATCAAATAGAATGATTTATCTTTTATAAATAACTATACATTTGAAATTAGAACACCTTATTAAAATACATAAATTATGAAATAAGCCATATTTCTTGGGATTTTCATGTATTAGTAACTTAGTAATGAAATCCAAAATGATGACGTTTGTTTGATATTATTTTGGTGTAATTTTTAGGGACTCATACTGTCTTTTTCTCTTTCTTCTATAACATCGTAACTTTTTGAGAGCTCAACAATACTATATTTCTTATTTCTCAACATTTTAAGTATATTTAAATTATTAAAAGTATTTGTTAATTAATTTTATTTTAAATAATTTGAACACACATATTTCTTTAAAATTAAAAATTATTTTGACCTAAAATTTTATCATTTATCAAATATTAAACAGTACTTTTAATTTCAACACCCAAAAGTAAAATATTCATAATACTAATTGAAAACAAATATTACAAAATAAAAAATAAATAAATATTTCAAACATTGCAAAATAATATATAGTTCACCAACTGAAATTAAAAAAAAAAAAATACAAACCCCACTAATTGATACAAAATATTTTTAAAAAAATAACAAATATAAATTATATTTAAATAAGCAAATAAAATAAACAAAAAATATATTTTAACATCCGCGCTTAGTGCGGGACTAAAACTAGTAAGAAACTACAATTAAAAGACTACACTTGAGAATGAATGAGGGCTCACAAAACCCTTTATCTTAATTCTCCTTAATTTCTTTTTCTTCTAACATTTTATTTTGTTTAAATAATTTTTAAGTATTATTTAACATTAATATAATAATTTTAGTAAATTTAATTTTCATTTATTATTGCAATAGTGGATTCAAAGAATTTTAAATGTTTTCTTATATTTCAAGTAGTGAGATTTTCTATTTAAATAAAAGATAATTTTTTTTTACAAAACATAATAAAAAAAAATATAAATAATTCACTTATTAGACTTTTTATTTAAAAAATATTTTTTTCCTCGTATGTGTCAACGGTTGTGTCTGTGATGGCAACGGTGGTTATGGGTTTGGAAGGAGTAGCTAAAACTGAGAAGTAAGCGACTGTGAGTTTGGAATTAGGTGGAACAAGGAATTTTTTTTTAGATTTTGAAGTGTAGGATGGTTTTGTAATTAAACTAGATCCATGGTAATTTTGTTATGCAAAATTATTTTACACGCATCAACAAACATATTTGTGTTCGAAGATATCGTATTATAAGAGAGAAATATTTGGGTTGTAGAATAATGTCTCTCCAATCTCTTTACTCGGTCTAGATCTATTTTCTCCCCTTATTAATATTTTAATCCTAAATTCTAACTGAGTCAACTTTTCTCGAAAACGATAAATTGAAAAAAAAAAAAACAAAAAAACAAATGGTATGTAAAGTTTTACATAATTTTTTTTTTTTTTGTTGGTTTATAAAGTTTTTTGTATTTTTTTTTTTTTTGTTGGTGAGTATATATTAAACAACATAAAAGAACCGATAGATCATTTTTAAAACTAATATTCTAGAAAATGTCAAAACTTAAAAAGTATATTTACAAGTTTAATATTTTTTTTTTACTTTTTCTTAAAAGTAAATATGAGTAATGAAAATTAATAGTATTAAAGATTGACATTAATAATTTTTTAGGTTATAATTTTATTTTTATTTTTGAGCATTAAAATTTATTTTTGTTATTTTTGATAAATTATATCATTATAAAATTAAAAGATAAATTTTACGTTCTGTATACTATTCAAATAAAAAATATATATTAATAAAAAAATTTTTTAGACCCATATATTATGCTGGCCTAAAACTAGTTTCATACTTAAAAGTGGATGGAGAGAGAAAATTTTAATGAGATTGGAGAGTAGTTCTTTCAAGCATTTTGGTGAATTCTTATATTTTTTTTTTATATATCAAATAATGAGTGTTTTACTCAATTTCTCTTTTCTTTTTTAGTTATATTTAACTTTCTCTAATTAATGTACAAATATATAATTAATATTTTTCAAACAAATTTTAAATTACTTTAAAAAATAACTATGATTGAAAAAATATTTCCAACCAAAACGATATTAGATACAATACAAATTAATTAAATTAGAATTTATTAGACTTGAAAAAATTGATAAAATTAATCCTAATTTATGATTATTTGTTTGTTATTTTATAGTATAATAGTAAAAATTAATTTGCAGAAATATATTATTTTACTTTTATGATTATTTATTTAATTTTTAATAGTATATTTATTTTCGGTATCTATAAAATGGCATTTGTCAATAAAATTTATGCATCTGTTCTCGGATATTACTACCAAAGTAACCAAATAATACGTAAATATTTCATACTTCAAAATTTTAAAAAAAAATTATAATTTTTTTAAGACCACACAATGCGTAGGTCTAAACTGTTTTAAAAATTATAACGATCTAAACAAGCTCATACAATTAAAATTGCAATTATATCAATTCGAAAATTAAAAAAAAAAAAGAAAAAAAAAAAAAAGGATTGGATGTATACCTCCAGCCATAACTGTTCTCACTCACTTAAGGTTATGGAAAGTGTTGGTTCGGGGTTAAGGTTCTTCTAAACCTCACTGAATCTCTATTTGAAAGTATATTTTGTATTTGAAATGAGATTGTAAACTTAAGGAACCAAAACCAATCGCATGGCCCCTTTTATAGACTCCGCCCATCACAAAGTTATTCTTGGATGTGCATAGGTAGTGGGCGCATGACCACTCTCTCTCTAGTGGACGTGCATAGGTAGTGGGCGCATGACCACTTTCTCTCTAGCTTGTGGCCATGCATGGACATGTTTTGTAACTCGTAGAACATGGGTTCTTGCACATGGAATGCATGGCCACTTTTGTAACCCATAGAATATGGGTTCTTGCACACAATGTTTTGAAAATCGGACCAGACCGCCCAGTTCAACTAGTTAAACCGCCACCTAGGCTAGTTTTTGGTCCCGTTAACCTCTGAAACCCAATTCTGGCTAAAAACTGGTGACCCGCCCGGTTTAGACTGGTTCAACTAGTGAACCGGTGATCCGAAACGATTTTTTATGAACCAGGCGGGTTTTTTTACATTTTGGAGAATGCTTTAATTTCTTATGTGTGAACCCTAAATCATTTGCCACTTCCATCTGATTCCTTTATCTCTCAATCCAGTGTGGGGTCGAGAAGGTTTAATGCCAATACGGTATCACTTTGTTTATCAATAATCTGCAAATTTCAAACGATCAATTCATTCAAAGAAAGGATAAAACTGGGCTTGACATTATGATTAAGGGTAAGGATTCATTATAGCATACGTACCTTTGAGGTAGTGAGCCGTCGGGGTTTTTTTTTTTTTTTGGCTGGAGCAAGAGATGGAAATACAACCATGGTTGTCAAACAATAATCAACAATATACAGTCGCTCTGACGCGGATGTGTTTAATTATAAGTTACTTTCTCTCATAAAATCCCATTGATCTTGAATTTAGTTTGGATTAGGGTGGAGATGGAGGATACAAACATCTAATGAATAGAGACGAGGAGATAAGAATAGAGATGAGGTGAGAAGATAAGGAATGCCTTAACAGAAGTGCCAGTTTTGATTTGACCTAAGTTGGAGAAAGCTCTCCTTTTACGGCTCTTCTTTTACTTCATTTGCAACTAGTCTTTATACTTTACTAGGTGTTGTACAATACTACAATGTACTCATGAATTTTTATTGTTTTTATTTTGATATATATATATATATATATATATATATATATATATATATATAATAAATCAGCTCATTTACATTCACAACCGTCCAATGTCTCTAGATATCCGATGTCTCTAGATATTCGTAGCCGTTAGATCAAACTTATCAACAATATATTCATTTTTACCAGCATTTATGACTTGCCTTTACTTTTTAGACACTTACCATCAATCATGTCTATCTCAATTCATGTGCCCTGCATTTACTTCAATGTACATGAATAGCTTCCACATCCGTCGACGGCATCTCCTTCCCATCCGTCGCCTCCATTATCGTCGTTTCCATGGCTTCCTCCCCCTGTGCCTTCAGATCTGAGTGGTTCCTCTCTCTCTCTCCACGCCACGCCACCGCCTCTCATCTTCGACAGCATCTCCTTCCCATCCGTCGCCTCCATAATCGTCGTTTCCATGGCTTCCTCCCCTTGTGCCTTCAGATCTGAGTGGTTCCTCTCACGCCACGCCACGCCACGCCACGCCACCGCCTTTGTGTGTCGTCGCTTCCACGGCTTCCTCCCCCTGTGCCTTCAGATCTGAGTAGTTCTCCTCTCTCTCTCCACGCCACCGCCTCTGCCATCGCCGAAGACATTGATGAAAAAATGGTTGATTTTGATTTTCTTTTTCATTTCATATTGCTGATTTTGATAATTTTGCTGAAGCTTTTATGGCTGATTTATTTTCCCCAAAATTTATGGGTGTGATTTGGTCTTAATTTCCCAGATTTGGCTTCCTCCCCCTGTGCCTTCAGATCTGAGTAGTTCTCTTCTCTCTCTCCACGCCACCGCCTCTGCCATCGCCGAAGACATTGATGAAAAAATGGTTGATTTTGATTTTCTTTTTCATTTCATATTGCTGATTTTGATATATATATATATATATATATATATATATATATATATATATATATATATATATATATTGCTGAAGCTTTTATGGCTGATTTATTTTCTCCAAAATTTATGGGTGTGATTTGGTCTTAATTTCCCAGATTTGGCAAAGGTTCGAAGGTAATAGGCAGTCTCTATTTGTTTCGTCGGTCTTGCCCTTGCCATCGCAACCCTAGAAGATCTGTTTGATGTTGTTGCTCCAGATTCTTCATTCCTTTGCTCCACCAGTTCGTTGCTGCTGCTCCAGAATCCAGCCTGTTCGTTGCTCTGCTCCTCCAGTTCGTTGCTGATCAAAACCTCAGGTATGTGGCTCTATTTGTTGCTGCTGTTATTGTTTATTTATTTAATTGTTTAGGTTAATCTTCTAGGGTTAACTATTTTCGCAGCTCTTTCTCTCACTCACTATCATAATGTTCAGTCCGCTCTCTTCCTTACTGTAATTGTATGCTGTGTTCGTACTTCAATAATGCTCTGACTATTACTGTAATCAATTCTGTAGAAAAGTGTTTGATCTGTTCATGTTATAGTTTGATCCAAGTTTTGAGATATTAAATTGTATCTTTGATTTCGTTTGGAGAGCTATTCTCTTTGTATACATGGAATCCTCCCTTATCTGATTTGATTGTGATTTGGCCAAATCTAATTTCGATTTGTCCAGATCTGAACTGAATCTCTGTTTTTACTATAGATTTGTTTGATGTGGTTGTAAGTGAACAAAAAGTGCATTGTTTTTATCAAGCTTTAATCAAATAGTTTGCAGGTATGATTTGTTTACTTCTTATCATCTCTTAAAGAAGTGAACATTGACAAGACAAGATACACGGTTAGACAATTTTTGTTTTTTGGTTCTGTCTCTAGAATCATGATTTTCATATCAAATTTCATGGGGCAGAATATAACTGTTCCTATATTTCTGTTTCTATTCCAAGTTTTTTGGAAGTAGATATCGACTTATTTAGTAATTATGTTCTCAGACTTCGGGTTTTTTTGGGATTTTTTTTTAAAGAAACTTGTAACTGTTCCTATATTTCTGTTTCTATTTCTGTTCTGTTTTTTTTTTTTTTTTTTTTTTTTTTTTTTTTTTTTTTTATGCATTTTGTTGTGTGGATTTAGAACTTATGTACAGATTAATATTTACAAATTTTTTTTTCATTTTTCCCAAGTGCAGAAGAAATGCGTAGATTAATCAGATGAATAAAGCATCGTCTAAATAAAGGATTTGGAAGAGTGCATTTGGAACGAAAACACTTGGGTAATATTTTTTTTCCCTAGGCATTTTGTTGTGTATATTTTCTATGATTTTTTTTTTAAAAAATTGCAATAATTGCAGTTCATTTCTATTTTATTCAGCTGTTGATCTTTGTTTTCTCTAATTTTTGAAGTAACTGATTATGTTAATTTCCATTGTGGTAGTCTCATCTTTAGCCTCAGAAGCTGCATCTTCTCATGTGAGTTGATCCAATATCTTAGTTTTATTAATGTGTTCCCATTGTGATATGTTTTTTTCTTTTTAATAGTCTATTTCAAGTTTTACTTTCAGTGCATTTCAAGTTTTTGAAATCGATTATGTTCTGATTTTATGAAAACATATTAAGAAAAAGGGAAATAGGAACACTAAATAGAAGCCACTTAAATTGTTGTGTATTTACATGTTAATCATAAATATACAGCTATTTGTCATCAATGAAACAAGCTTTTGGAGGGTTTTATGAAGGTGATGCGCAAGCCTGGTTGGTGTATTGAGGACACAGATAATGGGGGTTCTTCAAAGTAACTTGGAAGGAAAATCTAATCAGTTTAAAGATTCTGCTTTAGCTGATATATTTCTCTACATTGTTAGATCAGTACGCAGGTACTTTTTGTACTTAGTTTTTTTTTACTGAAAATTTGAGTGACATTTTCTCACCAGTTTCTATTTCTGTTCCGATAGTATTGGAACATCACAAAATGTGGGAACGATTTTTTTTTGGTTATGTTTATCTCTAATCTCTTTTTATTTCTAATTTAATTTTTTTCTTATTTACGTTAGGTCTACTTAGATTTATTTTTTATGTCTTTCAACTTTTTGTTTATGTACCTATCTTCTAAATCTGTTTGTTGCTCTAAAATCAAGATTTTAACTTTGAAAATAGAAACTATGTTATAGATCTACTTCTATTCATTTTCAATTTATGTTTCTTTTATATTAAGACTCATTTTGTAAGTTTAATTCAAATGTTGTATAAATTATTGGGACCTTCTTGATTATTGTTTTTGTTCCTATGAAATTAGAAACAGGAACATGGTAATGTTCTTATCCTTGAACATAGCTGGTTTTTTTTTTATATATTTCTTGATCAGTGTTTTTTCTCTACTTTTTTTTTTTTTGGGGGGGGGGGGGTTGTTAAGTGCCTTAATTAGTGTTTTTGTTCCCAGAAAATTAGAAGCACAAGCATTTTGTCCATCGTTGTTGTTCAAGCCATAATTGTTATCCTCTTTTTTGGATATTTTATTTGGTGTTATATCTATCTATCTATATGTATATATTTATGTGTACATACGTTATTTCTTATGTGGTTTATTTATTTTTGAAGGGTCTTTATTTGGCCCTGGAGGTATGTTTGCATGACTGAGTATTGCGATTCATATAAGTTTTCATTCTTGGAAGTTGAAAATATAGAATTATTGTAATAATTCTACATATAGAATGTGGAGGTAATAGATGTATTTTCTTGGACATGGTGTAAAATGCTTTCAATTGTGTTTTGTTGGACTTTGAAGTTTGTATTTTGGATCTTGGTTTATAGTAGTTTTGATAGATTGCACTATTTTGTCCTTGATGGTGAACATATCGAGCATGTTATAAATGCAGACCATTGAATTGCAAATTATGTTTGAAGTTCTTGACATTTTTGGTATACTTGAGATGACTTTTTGCCTCTTTGGTTTCATTACTATACTGGACAGATTTGGAAGACAAAATGTTACAACCACATTAGTTACATTCACCTTGCTAATGGTCTTTGTGCAGGGAGGATTCTTCTGTTTTATTCATGTCTTGAGACGTTATTGATTGTCATCGCAATATATCAATTTGATAAGGTAAAATTAAGAGATTAATACACACACACACACATATTAATTATTAAATATTTCTTCAAATAAAGTTGAGTTGTAATCATTAAATATTATTTTTTCGTGTATTTTTGTCTATTTTTTTTTTAAAAAAAATTGGGCGTATGAAATAGAGAAAAGAATCTATTGGAAACTATATTATTAATATTCAATTGTTAGTTATTATTGATGTTCAAATGATATAGGTTCAAAATATTAGTCTCCATTGTTAGTTATTATTGATGTTTAATGTTAGTTGTTATTGACGTTTAAATGAAATAAGTGTAAAATGTTGTATATAGAGAAAAAAATATGTCAGTTTTTTTGTTGTTGTTATTTAACACCCGTGCCTTCAGGCACGGGTTATACGCTAGTATATAATAAATCAGCTCATTTACATCCAGGGCCGTTGGATGTCTCTGGATATTCGTAACCGTTGGATGTCTCTGGATATATACAACATCTATATACAACATATTTATATAACACTTACCATCAACCTTACTTTTTAAACCTTACTTTTTAACACTTACCATCATATACAGTCCTTGCCTGTCTATGTCCATCGAATTCGTCGCCCCACAGCCCCACTCCACGGATTCTTCTTCTCATCCTCATCTATGCACCGCCTCTGGCGGTTTCCATCACCAGCCTTCGATTTCCACGTAGCCACCACCGATATCACCTTTCCATCAAAACCCTAGCAGCGTCTCTCATCGTCGATCCATCGTCGTGCATCACCATCACCGAAGGTGCTGTCATCGTCGTTCCATCGCCGTGCATCACCATCACCACGCTTCCGTTCCAGGTTCGTCTCTCTCTCTCCCTCCCTTCCTCCCTCCTTTTCTCCCCTTCCCTCTCTGATTTTCAATTTCATTTAGGTTTATTATTAATTTTGATTAGTTTAGGTTTTTTATTCAATTTTGAAACCAACCTTTGATCTCCACGCAGCCACCACCGATATCACCTTTCCATCAAAACCCTAGCCGCATCTCTCATCGTCGATCCATCGCCGTGCATCACCATCACCGAAGGTGCCGTCATCGTCGTTACATCGCCGTGCATCACCATCACCACGCTTCCATTCCAGGTTCGTCTCTCTCTCTCTCCCTCCCTCCTTTCCTCCCCCTCCCTCTCTGATTTTCAATTTCATTTAGGTTTATTATTAGTTTTGATTAGTTTAGGTTTTTTATTCAATTTTGAAATCAATTTATGTTCGGTTTGTTTAGATCTAAGAGCGAATTGGTTGCTCCCAAAGTCCCAACCCTACATCGCCGTCGTGTACGGTTGAAGAACCAACCGTACATCGCCGTCGTGTACAACTTTTGATGCAAGCACCCCCATCGTCACCGTCCAGTCAGCGGTCCCGGCAGAAACGGTTTTCTCATTTCATTCCTTTCAGCCGCAAGGTATGTCCATCTCTCAACATTTTTGTATCTTTTTGCTGCAGTGTTCCCTCTTTCCCGTTGTCTTTCATCTAAAAAAGGTAAGATTTTCAATGCTCACTTCTCAAATGTTACATTATTGCTCAATGTTTAAAACTTTCCACCACATTGGTTACTTTTATAATGAATTCAAATCAATTAAAGTTGAATGCTTTGGTGTGGATTCTCTGGTTTTAGCTTTATGATGTATTCATTTTTTCTTTAATTTTCAATTCTTCAAGACCCTTAGTTTGTGATCTTCAAATATAGTTACTACAACTTTGTTTTCACTTATATAGAAATGTATCCCAAGAGGTAAATGGTATATGATTCTACAATACACTCTCATCGTGATTTTGGCGATTTTGGCTTACAATTGCAATTTTGCAATTTCTTCGATATGTAGTTTATCTCTTTGCTACCAATTTTCTGTTTTGATTATCTCTTGGTTTACAATTGTAGATTTCATGTATTTTGCATTGAACTGGGCTAGATTGGATTCTTCTAAATCCTGTCCAGGTGTTTAATGCTTTGGCGTTCTTTGTAGCATTGTTTGTTACGAATTTTTTGTGTGTGATTGTTTGTTAAGGAGTACATACTAAGAACCTCTTCAATTATGTATATGATATATCTCCTAAAATGTTGGTAGAACAAGAACAAATAATTTTTTTTGTTCCCATATTTCTGTTTAAATTCAATTTCTGATGCCTGAGAATAGATCCAGAGAAAGATGGGTACACTGAGATGTTTTACATTGTGGTCCATTTCTGTTTTTGTTCCCTGTTTCTGTTTCTATTCCTTGTTTCTGTTTCTGTTTCTGTTCACAGAAAATGTCATTGAATGAGCTTAATTCAGTGAGATCTGTTTCTGTTCTGTTCTGTTTGTTCTGAATTTTTTTCGAGGCCTGTTTGTTCCTGTTTCTGTTTCTGTTCCCTGTTTCCGTTTCTGTTTCTGTTCACAGAAAATGTCATTGAATGAGCTTAATTCAGTGAGATCTGTTTCTGTTCTGTTCTGTTTGTTCTAAATTTTTTTCCAGGCCTGTTTGTTCCTGTTTCTGTTCCTGTTCCCTGTTTGTCCATTTCTGTTTCCATTCGCTGTGTTGCATCCGCTTGGTCTCATAAGGCATGAGATTGAGAGCTAATAAGTTTCACATATTGTTTTGGTTATAAAAATGTTCTTTGGAAGAAAATTGGTTCTTACTGATTTGATTCTTTGAACAGCTTAAGAGAGATGATGTTTCGCTGGTACAATCAAATGCTATTTTATTTATTCATCAATTGATTTTGCCTTTTTAATTGTTGTTCAGGTTTAAATCGAGAGGGGAAGGTGATGGCATTGGGTTTAAGAAAATTCTTCCTCGGATCTCAAAATTAAAAATGCCTAACGAGGTTCAAGTATGTGATACACAACTTCCTCTTATTTATGGAGATGTTTAAATAAGAATTTTGCTGCATTTTTGTTGAAACAATACAAACATAGAGAGTAGGGGAGGTTTAGGTGGTTCTACATGGACTTAGACTTCTATTAGTATGCTTTTTTTCTTAGGCATTATTTGGAAACAAAAACTGAATTACAGGAACAAAAGATTATGTTTGTGTTGTATTCTAGATTCTTTTTGGATTTGGCCCATTCTTGATTTGATTCTTTTAAGGGATTTTTATTTGATTTTTTTGTTTTAGGTATTTTCATTTGATGTTTTTTAGAGCTCCCTAGCGATCTCTTTCTCTGACTGAAGAACAGTGGCATTTGTTTTGTGTTTTTGTTCCCGTTTGTTTTGTGTTTCTATTCCTGTTTGTTCTGAAATGTTAAGACCAGAACAGAAACATGATTTTCTATCGCATTGAGCAAGATTGCTTTCAATGAAAATACCAGTGGCGCATTCATTTTGTGTTTTTATTTCCATTTGTTCCAATAGTGGCATTTGTTCTGTGTTTCTGTTCCTGTTTGTTCTGTGTTTCTGTTCCCGTTTGTTCCGAAATGTTAAGACTAGAACAGAAACATGATTTTCTATTGCATTGAGCAAGATTGCTTTCAAAAATAAAATTTTTGATTGGATCATTTTGTGTTTTTGTTTCTATTTGTTCCAGTAGTGGCATTTGTTTTGTGTTTTTGTTCCCGTTTGTTCTAAAATATTAAGATCATGGCATCTGTAAGTTAGTTTAGTTCTTATACCATTCATTTCGACAATTATATAGTATATATATTTATACCCATGCAAGTAAAAAATCTTATATATAGTTTGTTGTTCTGTTTTTATTTTGCTACCTAATTTTAAAAAATTTCATATTGCTCCTTAATGTTTCAATTTTTATTGTAAGCGCTCTTAAAATTTCTATATGATTTTAATATTATGTTTAAAACTTAATACAAGGATATTACAAATGCTACCTGAGCATCTCCAACCGTACAAAATTAACAATTGGCAATATTCACATATTGGAATTTGCTAAAGAATTTAAGGCCCAAATAATTTACTGTTTTCAGAAATGGAAACAGAAACAAATATTTCTGTTATGCTACCAGATTTTTAGAACAAATTTCGGGCAAAAAGAACAGTGTTGTTTCCAGATTTCTATTTAATCTCATATGAATATTATATATTCAAATAGAGTGTCTAATATTAACCTTTTTTTTTTGTGCTATTGTGTTTGTTTTGCTACTGATTTTTGTTGAAGACTAACATTGAATTTAGAAATAATATAGCGGAAAAAAGATTGATATGGTCCCCATTAGAATTCGATATACAGTCTTATTTCATTTGGCTAATTGTTTCTATTCTGTTTTCATATTTCTACTCTTTTAATTTACATTTATTTTATTCGATTGTAGAATCAGAGAGAAGAGAGACAAGATAGCGATGAGGGAGGGAAGCGACTGTAGAATCAGGTTAAATCTCAGCTCTCAAATCAGGTTAAATTTGCATCTGTTTTTGTTCTGTTCCCTGTTCCTGTTTTTGTTCCTGTTCCCTGTTTCTGTTCCATGTTTCTGTTTCTATTCCTGTTTCTGTTCCATGTTTCTGTTTCTGTTCCTGCTTCCTATTTCTGTTTCTGATCCTACTTCTGTTTCTGTTCTCTGTTTTTTGTTTCTGATCCTGCTTTTGCATTTTGTGATATATCATACACCATATATATATTGTGTTGAGTTTAATTTTTTTTCCAAGCATATTTGTTTGTAATAAGCGTTCAATTATTGAAATGTTAGGAGAATTATTGTATAATCAAATTTGATTCTCTCATTTTGTCAAAGAAAAAAATTATCTTTATATTCTTGGTTATTGTTGTGTTGGTTTGAAAATCCGTAGTTGAAAATGGGAGTGTTGTATAAACAAAGTAAATTATGCTATTTTTTTGGGGGTTATGACTGTTTATTTGAAAATGGAATAAAATGGAAGTTGAGAACTTGAGAAATAAATTGTGTTTTCTCATTTTTTTTAATTGTTGATTAAATTTTGTTGATTGCTATTGGTTGTATTATGTATTGTTCTATTCATTTGAAAACAGAAGTGAGATATTGAGAATGATGTATCGATTGTTCTATAATTTTATTTTTTTTAATTTGTGTATGTATTATTACTTTGTGTCTAATTGTGGTTCATTGGAATTATTCAGTAGTGAAAAAAGTTACACAATTTGATGTTCATTTTGTTAACACACGTGCCTTCAGGCACGGGTTATACGCTAGGAACCCATTTGAATGATCATGATTTGAAGTTTTGAGGAAATTCTTCAACTGATATGGAATGTTTTTTATTTTATTTTTAACAGTAAAAACGGTGAAATTTTTTCATGATTGAGGAATCCGAAGGTATGTATGGTCTACTTTAATTCATGAAGCATAATTTTTCAGTGATTTTTTGTGCTTTTTTGCTGAGAAAATGATTGGGTTTTAGTTGAAATCGGGTTGAAGGCGTAGGCAAGATGTTTGATAAAATTGTTGGCTGAGGTCTTATGAAACTCTGATGAGAAAAAAGAGGAGCTGGTTTAGTTTTGTCAAGAGGATATTCATCCCCGAGACAAAATCAAGCCCGAAAAAGGTTAGATTTCACTTTTTTCCCTCGCAGTTTCCATTGATTAATAATGGGTTTTGGTTAATGAACGATTTTCAAACTTGAAACTTCTAGAAATCAAAGAAGTTGAATTGGGTGTTTGGGAGGCTGAAGTTCAGACAATATCCGGCGCTTGGTGCTCCACAGAGGACATTTAACGAGGCAATCGAAGAGCAGAAAAAGAATGCTTTGGCTGTTGCCATGGCAACAGCAGCTGCAGCTGAAGCTGCCATTGCTGCTGCTCATGCTGCTGCTGAAGTAGTTAAACTCACTGGCATGCCTCACTTCTAATTGTTATCCTGTGTTCATCGTTTTGCCTTCAGGTATTGTCCCATCTGTTTATTGTGTTTTTTTTTTTGTTAGATCAAAATTTGTTGGTTTAGGAAGGAATGTTGTTTAGAGAGCATGACACACAGTTGTATGCCATTATTAAATCTCTTTGAATTATTCTTCATTAAATAGTGGGTATTTGTAAATATTTTAGTTTTTTTCTTATTGGGAATAAATAATGTGTGAAATGGTGATTGTTCTCGATTGTTAGTTTTCAATTGTTATTGTTAGGGATGTTCAAATGAAATAGGTGTGGAATGTTGTATAAATAGAGGAGATTATGTCAATTTTTTTTTGTATATATATATATATATATATATTTATTTATTTATGTTTTGTTTTACACCCGTGCCTTTAGGCACGGGTTATACACTAATATATATATATAACGTAATTATGACGTCACAGTTCAACCATGGTTCGCCTACTGATTGAATCACTGACCTGTGCCTATGACTTTTTCGGTTCAATACCCGGTCTAGTTTTTAAACATTGCATGCACATTGAATGTATGGCCACTCTCTCTCTGGCTTATGGTCATGCATGGCCACGTTTTGTAACGCACATTTTAAAATGATAGAATAAATGTGGACCACATTTTTCACTCATTTATTCGGTTGGTTGCCGAATTTTTAGGGAAAAATCCAACATTCTCCCACTTTATCCATGACTGGATTATTCTGATATCTTCCCAACATCCCAATAACAAATGCAATGTTAGGTCTAATTCAAACCTAAGCATACATTAGACTGCCAACCGCAAAATCATAAGAAATGTTCATATTTTTTTCCTCTCAAATTCGTTCTTCATGCACTGGTTTAAATTAAACCTGTCACCTTTCACAATGTGAGCTATCATTTATCCGAAATCTCTCTAAAACCTTGTTGATGTAAGTCTCTTGAGACAGACCCAAAATCCCTCGAAATCTATCTCTATGTATCTTAATGCCAATGACATAAGATGCATCACCCATATCCTTCAAGTCAAAGTTTTCAGAGAGAAATCGTTTCACCTCATATAGCAATCCATTGCCATTGGTTGCAAGTAAAATATTATCTACATATAGAATAAGAAAATAAGTCTTACTCTCATTAACCTTTTGGTATATAATGTTCTTCACAAATTCAAATGAAGAGATAACATCATGAAACTTTAAATACCATTGTCGAGAAGCCTGTTTCAATCCATATATGGATTTCTTGAGCTTGTACACCAAATGCTCACAACTACTAAAGGAAAATCCTTCTGGTTGTTTTATGTAAATCGCTTCCTCTAGATCTCCATTGAGAAATACCGTTTTCACATCCATTTGTTGCAACTCTAAGTCAAAATGTGTAATTAATGCAAGAATGACACGAAGAGAGTATTTTTTAGATACAAGAGAAAAAGTCTCCTTGTAGTCAATTCATTCATTTTGAGTGAATCCTTTAGCAACGAGTCTTGATTTATATCTCTCAATATTGCCCAATGAGTCTTTCTTTGTTTTGAAGACCCATTTATATCCAATGACTTTTATATTATCAGGCAACTCAACAAGATCCCAGACTCCATTTGATGTCATAGAATTCATCCCATCTTTCATAGCATCGTACCATAGTTTCGATTCTTTGTAACTCATGGCTTGTGAAAACGTTTCAGGATAATTTTTGGCTTCAATGTTAAAGTCCGACTTTTACAGATATACAACATAATCACTAGATATCGTTGATTTTCTCATTCTAGTAGATTTCCTTAATATTGTATCATTATTTTCTTGAGGAACTTGTTGTTCCTCATCAACAACTTGATCTACTAGATCGTTATAAGTAGTTTGTGAAGCTTCTGCAATCAGTTGTCTAACACCCGTTTGGACTTGAGGGGTGTGAATGGCAATCAATTTGTCACTTGAGCAGGATGATTGAGCATTAATATGATCTTTCTCAGAAACTATGCCCTGAGAATGATCACACCCACTGATCAAGTCATTCTCAAGAAACTTTGCATTTCTTGACTCTATAATCCTTGTGTTATGAGATGGAAAATAGAATCTGTACCACTTGGATCTTTCGGCATATCCAATGAAATACTCACTTAGAGTCCTTGGGTCCAATTTCTTCTCTTGTGGGTTATAAACTCTTACTTTAGACAGACATCCCCAAACGCGTATATGTTGCAAACACGGTTTCCAATATTTCCACAATTCAAATGGCGTCTTTGGTACAACCTTGATTGGAACTCGGTTTAATATATACACTACTATTTCAAGAGCTTTAGTCCATAAAGATTCAGGAAGTTTGGAGTTACTGCGCATACTCCTAACCATGTCCATTAAAGTTCAGGTTTTTTTTTCTGCCATACCATTCTAGTCTAGGGAACTAGGCATGATGTATTGGACAACTATCATATGCTCTTGAAGAAACTTCACTAATAGAACAAGTGTTTATCCATTCTCAGTATATCTACCATAATATTCTCCACCTCTATCAGTCCTTATGATCTTAATTTACTTTCCGCATTGCTTCTCTACTTCAGCCTTAAAAACCTTAAAGGCATCCAGTGCTTTGTTCTTGTTATAAAACAATTAGATATCCATGCATCGTGAGTAATTATCTATAAAAGAAATTAAGTATTTCGGACTATCTATGTCCATATCTAAACAACAGATATCTAAATGTATGATCTCTAACATCTTTGTACTTCTCTTTGCACTCTTCTTGGACTTGTTAATCTTCTTTCCCTTAATACAGTCCACATAAGTCTCAAAATCAATAAAATCTAAAGTACTAAGTACTCTCCATTATTTACTAATCTCTTAATTCTTTGTATGGAGATATGTCCCAATCTCCGGTACTACAAACTAGAGGATTCCTCATTCATAACACATTATTTTATACCAGTGTGAACATGCATAGTATTATTAGTGGCATAATTTTGTAAATCAATAGAGAGAAGACCATCATACAATGTATCATTTCTAACAAGATTAGATTTATAAAACAAACTGAAAAATGTCTCATTAAAATTGAAGGAATCACTCAAAGGCACAAGTCTTGAAACTGAAATCAAATTCCTAGAGAAACTTGGAAAATAAAATGTCTTTTCTAAACTTAAAATAAAGTCACTACTTAAAACTAAACTGCATGTTCCAACAACCTCTACATGTGAACGCATATTATTTCCTGAATAAACGCATTACTCACTTGGCATCGACTTCCTTAGGTTTCGCATACCCTGTAAGGTATTTGAAACATGGATTATAGAACCATAATCAATCCACCAATTTTTTATAAATAACATCAACCATATTAGATTCATAACACACAAATGAGATTAGTTTATCTTTCTTCTCAAGCTATTTTTGGAATTTAGTGTAACTCTTCTTCATATGCCCTTTCTTCTTGCAGAAAAAACACTTGGATTCTTTTTTTATTCCACCTTGGGGCAGTGTTTTACCTTTTCCCTTCTTTTTGGCTTGGTTCTAATTCTTTCCTTTCATTGCCATTAATGTACTCTCTCTTAATTCCATTGACAGTTCCCTCCTCCTGAACACACATAGTCAAAAGTTCACTAATTGAATATCCTTATGTATGGTAAGATATCTTGAAGGGTCCATATTGTTGTGGAAGAGTGTTCAAAATAGTGTGCATAAGGAAAGAGTCAGATATCTCAACCTCAAGTGTCTTCAATTGAGACATAATGTCCCTCATCTGCATGATGTGCTCATGCACACCTCTCACAGTAATGAGCCTCAGAGATGAAGACTTCATAATCAGGCTATTAGTAAGTGTCTTATCTAAAGACTCAAACTGTTCTTCAATAGCATTCAGTAGTGCCTTGACCTTGTTCTACTGATTGACTAAAACCACGAATACCAGCAAAGATCTTGGTCTTTATGAACATCACACTAAGGCGATTGAATTGCTCCCAACATTCATAAAAAGTAATTTCATCTAGAGTACTGGTCGGAGTAATGATTAGTTCGTCTTTCCTTATAGCATAATCAATGTCCGTCCATCCCAATTGAAGAAGAACTCTCTCATTTCAAACCTTATAATTGTCACCCCTTAGTTTGGGAATGTCACATTTCATATCAAAGAAATTCGCAAGTTGCATGACTGCATAAAATTAAACATACACGCTTATAATTAAACTTGAGACTTATAAACTTATATCATGTTTTACCAATGTAAATCATGTTCCAAAATCTATGAATCTAGTGACATAAAACTTGCCTATGAGTTAAAGTTCTAATTCAATTAGATCCATCTATAATCTTATGATAAAACTATCAAATTATGCACATTTCCTAATTCCTGTGGGTAAATTAATAAATATAGTTTGATATTCTATTCTAATTAATCATGCAAATATAATAAAAGTTCATGTGGGATAAGATCTATTATATTACGTATGATTAACCACAATTAATGTCATAATGTGATTCTAAACACTTAATATATAATTCTAATTAATTAAAGATGTCGTGGCTACTCCCTAATTAATTAAAATTATATGGATCACCCAACAATAAATAATTCACAATAAAAGCTCATATAATTGCATTAAATTATAAGCAATATAAACACAAAAATTGAACATCAATGTACTAATATTATTCAACTTAATATTGCATATATAATAAAACAAAAAATGAGAAAAACACATCTAAACTTATTATTGCCCACAAATTTTAAATTTTATATTTTTCTAAATATATATTATATGTCTACGTATATCAAAATTAATTAACATGAAACTTTCACACACAATTCATGTTAATAATTTAAATGAAATAAAATTTGAAATGTCATTGAATACAAGTAAACATGTGATTAACGCACAGTGACTTGATTATTGATAAACAGTGAGCTAAATTTCAACATGTGGCAGCATGTCCAAGTGGTGGTTCAATGATTCTATTTTGAACGGACGTCTAGGGATCAAATCCCATTAGGCTCACACTTATAAAGCCTTTTTGTTACTTTAAAAAAAAAAGTAGTAACAAAGTACGAGGCAAAGATTCGTGCCCCATACCTGAACCCACCAAATCCCATTAGGCTCACACTTATAAAGCCTTTTTGTTACTTTAAAAAAAAAAGTAGTAACAAAGTACGAGGCAAAGATTCGTGCCCCATACCTGAGCCCACCATGCAGTTCCAACGTTTGGCGCAATTGCCAATAAACCAATACAAGGCTTTGATATGGTGTCGCGGATAAATTATAAGATAGTGTCGATTTGCAAACTATCAAGATAACGTCATTTTGTGTCGTCTTTTTTACTAACCCAGAACCAAAACCAGAACAGTAGCCATGAGCAACGAAACAAAATTCTACTTTTTTTAATTTTTAAAAAATCATATAAAATTAATTGCAAGTCCAAATTTCATGAAATTTATATCGTCGAACTCGTAATAAAATGTAGAATTTTTCTTTATAAAATTACCCAGAAATATTAAAAATTTTGAAAAAATCAATTTCTTAATGATTTATGATCTCATTTTCCATAAAACACGTCTAAATCTAAATCGTGAAATCCATTTTTTTTAAAAGTATACATGAATTTCATAACCAAGAAAAACGAAACGTAAAAACAGCAAGACATAGGCAAAATGTGCTCTGATACCAACTGTTGTAAAAACTATAATGATCTAAACATGCTCATACAACTAAAACAATAATTAGATCAATGCGGAATTAAAAAAAAAATTATTTGGATGCGAACCTCTAGCCATAGCCATTTTCACTCACTCAAGGTTATGGAAAGTATTGGTTTCAGGTTAAGACTCTTCTAAACCTCACTCAATCTCTGTTTGATGGTATATTTTATATCTAAAACGAGATTGTAAGTTTTGAAAACAAAAATCAGTCGCACAACCCATTTTATAGACTGTGCCCATCACAGAGTTGTTCTTGGACGTGCATAGGTAGTGGGCGCATAACCACTCTCTCTCTAGTGGACGTGCACAGGTAGTGGGCGCATGACCACTCTCTCTCTAGCTTATGGCCATGCATGGCCACGTTTTGTAACCCATAGAACGTGGGTTCTTGCACATAGAATGCATGGCCACTTCTGTAACTCATAGAACGTAGGTTCTTGCACATGGAAGACATAACCACTCTCTCTAGCTTATGACCATGCATGACCACGTTTTGTAACCCACGTTCTAAAATAATGGAATGAATGTGGACCATATTCTTGACTCATTCATTCGATTGGTTACTGAATTTTTAGGGAAAAAACCCAACATAAACTAGTACTACAATAACTTAGAAACTTTCATCTATAACCCAGTTTAATAAGCACTTTTAGGTAAATAATATATAGCTATTCTTGCATTAAACTAATCTTCTATGGATACAGTCTTATTGCTCAGTATCAATAGTTGTGAATGTTAACAACATATTGAATTTGGCGTAGACGTTCACAAACTATCTCGTAATTATTACTGCTATAAATATTCACATTAATATTTTTTCATCTCTAACTTCTCTTTCGTTGAACTCAACTTCTACTAACACAATTCATGTTCAAATCTTTCGTAAAAACTCATTAAGAGTGTTGTTTCGGTTATGAAGTTCAAACAAAAAAAATCAAATCAAACTCAAAAACCCAACTACAATTAAACTCTCTCTTGCATAATCTCTACAATAAAAATTATTAGTTTAATATTTTGATTAACTGTAATAAAGACTATAAACATGAATAAATTAAAATGAAGAATATCGATCTACAAACAAACAAACAAATAAGATTAATACCTGCGATTTCTTTGCAATATTATTCTTTACTACTGTTGGGTTCGGATTTAAAAAATATCAAATTTAAAGAGGGAATGCCAAATTCGAATTCGCATGCATAAAAAAAGGGATAATGGAAAATTAATCAAAACACAATTTACCACAACAACCGTTTTCCATTGATAATTTCCACGATTTCAGCAAAGGGCAATATTGTCTAATCATTGATGAAAAATTACTATCAGGGACTAGACATTCAACACTCTTTACTAAGGGATATTTTAAGAAGAAAATTTTAAATATGCTTAATTTATTATAGCAACTTTAAATATTGGACAAAAAAAATAAACATCTCAAGTTTAAATTTCAATTAAATATCATTTAAATTTTAAATTCATAAGGTTAATTTCAACTAAAACTTAAAAAATAAATGAAGAAAGACTAAATACCAAATGTATATATTCAAATTACATTTTCAAAATATTTTTGTGTACAATATTCTTTTGAAAATCTTAGAGTTGATAAAAAGGGACATCAACTTGAATTTTATTATATTTTGTAAATTAGTGATCTTTTTGTTTATTGGTTTAGGGAAAAGTACATCTTAAACTTTCTAGGTATTGACTGTAAGACTTAATTTCAATATGTGAAAACCATCACACAAATATGAACATTCATATTGAATCATCAAGAATAAAAATACTGAATTAGCTAAAACGTATCTGAATTCATAATATGAAAGTTGAAATATCCAATTTTGAGTCTTTATGATCTTCCAGATCTACATTTATTTTCTGTATAAATTTCTCTCTGATAATGGGAATCAGAAGAATAGAAAATGTTATGTGATCTGGGGACCACGACCCCTATTTATAAACATTCGTGTTTATTCATAAACAGTCGTGTCTATTCGTAAACAATCGCGTCTGTTTGTAAACAGTCGCGTCTATTCGTAAACAATCGCGTCTATTTGTAAACAGTTGTGTCTGTTCATATTTTTATATTTTTTATTTTAACCCATCATAAAAATAGAAATTACGCTTGTCTCTACACATTAATGCCCACACTTTATAATATATTAATTAAGGCCCCAAAACTCAAATTGATCACTTTAATTGGCCTACTATTATTTGATAGCCTATAATTCACACTTATTTAATATATAAGCCCATATATTTAATTTTACTCTAACAATCTCCCACTTGGACTATATATGTAACTTTATAAACGTGAATTATACTTAATGAGCTCATGAGATTTGCTATCAAAACTTTATGCATTTTTTAACAATCTTGTTCATTAACCACACCAATACAGAACCAAAGCGATCGTAGTTACATCTTTTTCATAACTAGACCCATCAATGATTACATATATCAATGCAATTAATGACAAAGATCAAGTGTGGATGTGTAGCATGAAAATTTCATGCAATGTGATCTTAACATGCCAATTTCCAACTAGTTCTCCTTAAACCTTAGTGAAATCAAACTACAAAAAATCAGAATGAATGAACACTGAATACTTTACTGCAGTAAATAATCATAAAATCTATAATATCCATAACAAATATATCTATAGATAAAAGTATCTAAAATACAAACTCCCACTAAAATGACATATCATGAAGAGAAACCACACCCATATGAGCAGCGTGCTCATGAAAGACCTTGCATGGAAATTTCTTAGTCAGCGGATCCGCAATCATGGAGTTTGTCTCAATGTGCTCTATAGATATAAGTCCACTCTGAACTCTTTCTTTTACAACTAGGAATTTGATGTCTATAAAATTTGACTTCGTAGAACTCCTGTTGTTGTTGGAATACAGTACTGCTAATTTATTGTTACAATATAACTTAAGTGGCCTTTCAATGCCATTCAGAATACGCAGCCCCGTGACAAAATTTCGCAACCATATTCCATGATTGGACGTCTCATAATAAGCTACAAACTCAGTTGCCATGGTGGAAGAGGCTGTAATAGACTGTTTAATATTCTTCCAAGATATAGCACATCCAACAAGTAAGTAGATATAGCCTAAAGTAGATTTCATGCTATCTCAGCATCCAGCAAAATTGGAGTTAGAATATCCGATGATCTCTAACTGATCTGACTTCCGATAAGTGAGTATGTAGTCTTTTGTTCTTTGTAAGTACTTCATGACTCGGTTGGCTGCTATCCAGTGCTCCTTTCCAGAATTGCTTAAGTATCTGCCCAACATGCCAACAATATACGCAATATCCGAACGCGTACACACTTGAGCATACATCAAACTTCCTACTGTTGACGCATAAAGAATCTTTGGCATCTCCTGAATCTGAAAATCATTCTTGGGGCATTGACTGAGACTAAATTTGTCTTCCTTAACCACAGGGGTGTCACTTGATTTACAATCATGCATGCCAAACTTTTTAAGAACTTTTTCGATATAGCTCTTTTGTGATAAACCAAGCATACTCTGAGAGCGATCCCGGTGTATCTGTATACCCAACACAAAAGAAGCGTCACCAAGATCTTTCATCTCAAATTTCTTTGATAGAAATCTCTTGGTTTCGTGCAACATACCTATATCGTTGGTGGCAAGTAATATGTCATCAACATATAAAACCAAGTAAATATGCTTACTCCCACTAAACTTGTAGAATATACAATTATCAACCAAATTCATCTCAAAACCAAACGAGATAATAACTTGATGAAACTTGTAATACCATTGACGAGAAGCTTGCTTAAACTCATAGATAGATTTCTTTAACTTGCAAACCATCTTCTTTGCATCTTCCGACACAAAATTTTCTGGTTGCACCATATAGATTGTTTCATCAATGTCACCATTAAGAAACTCAGTCTTAACATCCATCTGATGAAGTTTAAGGTCAAAGTGCGCCACAAGTGCCATTATTGTCCTAAAAGAGTCTTTCGATGAAACCGGAGAGAAAGTCTCTTTATAATCGATGCCTTCTTTCTGTGTAAAGCCTTTAGTGACAAGACGGGTTTTGTATCTCTCCACATCAGCTTTTGAATCCCTTTTGGTTTTAAATGTCCATTTACAACCAATGGGTTTCTCACCTTTAGGCAATGGGACAATATCCCAAACGTCATTGTCCTTCATGGACTTTATCTCCTCATTCATGGCATCAATCCACTTTTGAGATTTAGAACTTTCCATGGCTTGACGGAAGTTGATTAGATCATCTTCCACCTCACCAATGTCAAAATCATGTTCTTGGAGAAATACAATGTAATCATTTGGCACTGCACTTCTCCTTTCTCTAGTGGATCTCCTTAATGACATAGGTTCTAGAGGTGGTAGAGTTTGTTTTTCTGGAATGAGAGATTCTTGGATATTGTTTTGATTTGAATCTGCTTTTTGAACAATGTCAGGCATAAGAGCCTGATCAATGCCAATAATAGCTGTGGGAATATCAACATATTCCTCTTCAAAAACAAAATCCCTAACCTTTTCTCCCCCCTCAAACTCAACATCCTCAAAGAACCGGACATTTCCTATCACGACCAGTCTCGGACACCCGACATCTCAGGGTGGGCATGACTACAACACGACATCACCTAAACAACCAAATTATCTATTATTGTAACGACAATATGCATACATCAATAAACCATCATCTATATAGGTATATACAATTTTTCTACTATAGGGACACACCCGTCCCCCCAAAATAGAAACAACCGAAATAAATTCCATTAATCTCTCACAGGTTCACCCCCCAGACAACTCAACTAAAAAACCTTCACTCGATTCCATCATAGGACTTTATCAAGCGCCAATAGGGGACCAACTCCTAATTTCATCGCCTGTGAGTGTACTGCTTTCTTAGTAAAAATATTTTATAATAATAATAATGCATTCTACAACATCTAAATGGATTAAGCGTAAATATATAAACATTGTATGTCAAATAAAAACCATCATAGTATAAATATCTCTTCATAATATAAGCAGTAAAAATAAAGCAATGTAGATAAGTTCCATTCAAATCCATCTAGTATAAAATAAGACCAATCACCATAAATAATAAATTACCTAATATACGTAAAACGCCACATCTCAAACACACACTGGCTAGCCATAGTGATCGTTTTAACCTCACGATCAGGAGTTGCAACGGTACCGTATCACCCGTAGGATATGCCTTTCTAACGGGACAATGACCATATGTCCGGACCGCCCATCGGACTGGTCATAATATCAATATCCATATGTCGGACCGCCCATCAGCTGGATATAATATCAATAATCATTTATCGGACCACCCATCGGCATGATATAATATCAATAATCATCTGCCGGACCACCCATCGGCAAGATATAATATCAATAATCATCTGCCGGACCGCCCATCGGCAAGACATAAAATCAATAACAACATCATAAAGACACAACTCAATAATATCATCAAATCAACATTGTCAAATCACCACATCCGTTTCTCTTTCCCAAAATCGACTTTTATTTCGAAAATCATGTTTCTCACTTTCTTTTTAAAGAAAACGTCTGATTTTATCAAAACCACTTTTTTGCTCTTTATTTTTAGAAAAACCAGACATTTTTAGAAAAATAGATATTTTTCACTCTATTTTAAAATACCCGTATCCAACTAATCTCATTTTTCAACTTTTTTTTTTTTTTTTTTTTTTTTTTTAAAACCACCATAAGTTAACGAAAATCCATTTCTTCAACTCACCCAAGACCTGCTTGATCCATATCATTTATAAAATCATACAATCTAAGTAAAACTATTTTACACACAGATTTATATATATAAAAATAGTTTGGCAAGAAGACAGTACACTCACCTCGATATCCGTTTTACAAAACTGACACTGACCACACTCTATCCGGACGCCGGTGCCTGCGAACCTAATAGTGACAAAGCCTAAATTAATATTTTATCTAAAATATCTTAATCATGTAACGCAGACCCTATTTCGAATCGTTACTATTTTATGTACCACGTTATTAAAATTAATTAATCGTTACGAAATTATTACGATTTCAACAATTGTAACGCTAAATAAAATTTAATATAACGAAAGTTAATAATCGATTGAAATTGCACCTGTTTCCGAATCGTTTGGAGGCCACGAGATGGGTTTTGTATTTTCCCTGGGGTGGTTTCTGCAAATTTCCTATTTTTTTTTCTTCTTCTTCTTTTTCTTTTTCTTTTTTCTTTTCTTCCTCTGTTTGCGCTCACTGTTTCTGTTTCGGTTCATACACCGCCGGCCACCTCCTCTCTCTTTCTACTATTACCGTCCACCAGAGGCCTCCTACGCCTCACCGCTCTCACCGCTGGCCCTACTCCATTCCCCACCACGGATCACCAACCACCACCGGCCACTCCACCACCAATTGCATCTATCCACTTGACACATACACACCCAACCATGACGACCCATACACACCCCATCGGGCCAAACTCATGCCACCACCGCCTCTGTTGTTTACCCCAGTTGATCACACACCCACATATAGCTGCCCAATCAGAAACAGAACACATGCACACATCACTGCCACCACCGCCGACGGAGGAACACCTACACACACAACGATTACCGCCACTATTTTCGGGCCAAAAATTGAACCGAGCGGCAACCATACACCCTCCGGCACCCCAATGACAAACACACACACCTGCTGTCACAAACAGAGCAACCGAACAACACACCCACGATGGATGAACAAAAAAATAGGAAACACACACATACTCACTTACCGGCGACGAGACATACACACTGCAAGCCCACACACACAGACGAAACATGCAAACCCAGCGCCGGCGATCCTACACGATCGGTAACAGAGCAACCCATTCCGTCGGACCCCTCTCTTTCTTTTTTCTCTTCCTCTCTCTCTTTCTTTCTCGGTTCTGGACTCTTCTTCGTTATCTATATATATATATAGGTGTGTGTGTGCTCATCGGTCGGACAAGTGGCCAATTCCTCCTCCTTTCATTTTTACCAACTCCCTCTCTATATATATAATTATGTAATATATACATAATTTTGCACAAACCTCCCCTTATTTTAATTTGGATAGTAATTAAACCCATTCTAAATTTTAATATTTATGAAAATTATAATTTATCCCCTAAAATTTTTAATTCACATAATAAATATCGCAATCCACCATGATGTTTTTGAAATATTTAAAACGCGGCTTAAATTACACGTACGTCAAAGATCGGGATCTTACATTTCCCGTCTCAAAAATTGATCTAGTAGTAGGATCATAGAATTTGTAACCCCTGGATCTTTCAGAGTATCCAATAAAATAGCAACTAACCGTTCTTGAATTCAGTTTCTTTTCATGTGGCCTGTAAGGCCTTGCGTCATCTGGACATCTCCAAATGTGTAGGTGCTTCAAACTAGGCTTCTTGCCAGTCCAAAGTTCATAAGGGGTTTTGACAGTTGCTTTAGTTGGTACTCAGTTAAAGATATACACTGCAGTCTTTAATGCTTCACCCCAGAGTGATGCTGGTAAGTTGGAATGACTAATCATACTCTTTACCATGTCTTTGAGCGTTCTGTTTCGCCTTTCAGCAACACCATTCATGCTAGGAGAACCTAACATGGTGTACTATGGGACGATACCACACTCCTCTAGGAATTTAGCAAATGGGCCTGGACGTTATTCACCTAAACCGTTATACCTACCATAGTATTCACCACCATGGTTAGATTTGACGCTTTTAATCCTTTTGCTAAGTCAATTTTCAACTTCAACTTTAAACGATTTGAACACATCTAGTGATTGAGACTTTTCATGAATGAGATAAAGGTAGCTAATAGGTGTAAATTACCTACGTATTTTCAATCCGAATTTGTTAATTTTCGAATACGTTTATAGTTATTTTTATCTGTTTTAATTAGTTTTCATACTTTTTGTATAAATCAGGTGTGTGGGGCATAAAAATAGGAAACTAGAGCAAAAATGATGAGATCGAACCAAAGCGAGTCGAAGTTACAGTGGATAAACAAGCTCGGAGGCTAAAAATATGAAACAGGCCCACCGCCTAGGCGTCCAGACCATCGCCTAGGCGGTGAAGAAGCTGAGAAAAGAGTAAATATTACTGACGGACCATCGCCTAGGTGAATATTCCTTCACCTAGGCAAAAATCCAGCAGAAAACGAAGATGGGCTACTGACAGCCGATCGCCTAGGCGGAGAAATCCACCGCCTAAGTGAAAATCCAACAGAATGTTCTTCCACGTCCACCGCCTACTTCACCGCCTAGGCGATCAGCCGAATTGACCTAACTCCGCCTAGGCGAAGAATCCACCGCCTAGGCGAAAATCCTCTGCACAGTCTTAAGATATTTTTAGATATTTTTAGGATATTTTGGCTATAAATACCCCATATCCTCCCCCTTCTCCAGCCTCTCTTGGTTTTTTGAGCACCTTAGGCTATATTTTAGCCTAGGTTTAGGAGTTTTAGAGGTGGAGCTGGCATCCCGAAGTGGAGAAGACGGCGAATCGATCGTTGAGCGTTCTTAGCGGTTTATCTTCGGACGAGGCTAAGTTCTTCGATTGTTTTTCCTTATTTTTTTATCTTAGGATCATGTGAGCATGTTTAGCTCAATTTATATATTTATGCGGCTATGTCCATGAGTTAAATATGGATTGCAGTTGGGATTAACGGTATATTTATAAATATGTTGTTTGGATGATTTCGGTGTTGTGTTTATGTTTGTTCTTCGTAGTTTGATTGTGTTTATCGTATTATTTGTTTATTATGCTTAGAATGGTAAATGGATAATACAAGGTTTTGAAAAATCCTGAATTCAGATTAGGGTAAATAAACGCCACGATTCTATAACCTGGTCGGGGTTTGAATCATGGACAATCGATGATATTGGGGCAAGACTCACGCGACCTAGGGTTGTGAAGATGTTGAGGGGGACTTTTTCGTTGACACAAAGTCGCGTTATATCCCCTATCTTACACTCGGGAGAGATAGCGAGAGAGTTTTAGAACGGAGATTGTCGATAGAGTAAATACAACGCGACGATCCAATAACTTGGGAGAGAGTTGGATTGTGTGCAATCAATGACGCTGGGCGAGACTCACATGACCTAGGGTCGTTAAGACATTGAGAGGGACTTCTTCGTTGACTCGAAGTCATGTATTCCCCCGTCTTACACTCGGGAGAGGTGGCGATGGAGTTTATGTACCGAGGTTGTCAAATAGGTCGAACAATGTAAACGTTAGTAAATCGAAATCGAACACGTATT
This sequence comes from Eucommia ulmoides, assembly GCA_016647705.1. Taxonomy (NCBI): domain Eukaryota; kingdom Viridiplantae; phylum Streptophyta; class Magnoliopsida; order Garryales; family Eucommiaceae; genus Eucommia; species Eucommia ulmoides. Next base: position 9,596,241 of record CM028334.1, on the reverse strand, counting down.
TGTAAACACGTTAATCCCTAGGCAATTCTTCACCCTAAAACTTATTAGCATAGCAATGTAGTTAATTTAGGATATACTAGTATTAGTTTAATTAATTAAATACATTTATTTTTCGCCTAGATAAAATTAGGTCATGACAAACGTGGTATTCGATAGTAACGATACCAATCCCTGTGGATACGATAATCCGATCTTTCACGATCACACTATACTAAAACTTAGACCTCGTATACTTGCGAGTGTAAGTAGCGGCGTATTTTATGCCCTACCAAGTTTTTGGCGCCGTTGCCGAGGATTAGCGAAGTTGTTATTATTGATATTGTGTGTAAATGACTTAATTTTACTTTAGGCATTTATTTTGTTTATAATTTTTGTTTGTAGTTTTGTTTTTGTTTTCAATGCAGGGTACTTGGCAATGTCTGATCGATAGGTATTGATGCATTCCTTTCGACGGGATTCCAAGCTGTTTATTGTACTTGGCCAAGCACATAAGCCTGTGATGTGTTTTGTTGAAAGATTGAGCCATTCAAAGCAAAACCTCGCCAATCTTGAGGGCATTCTGAAAATGTTGGGCCGAGGACATTAAACCACGCGCTTCTTGGGAGGCAACCCAGGGTCAAATAAGTTAAATCCATCACATCCGACTTGAATCGGAGGAGAGATCTTCTCGCCTCCTAGATAAGTGTTCTAAACACCCTTCGTCAGCATGCTTTAATTCCATATGTTGAAGAATGATAATTAGGTTCGCTAAGGACACTGTCCACTTTGAGTTTGGCAGTGATGTATAGTATGTAGTATTGTTAGTTTATGTGTTATTGTTTTCCGTATTGCATGTGTGTTTAGGTTAGAATGTGTTTATATTTTTGTGTTGTTGTTTATATGTTGAGTTTTGCATTCATCTGTGCCGTTACCCGATGATAAGATTACCCTTGGTTATTTTTAAAGTCAAGGGTAATACACATGCATGTGTGATTCTGTGTGCTTGACTATGCGTTTTGCTCAAAATTATTGTAGATCCTAATTTGCATGGACAGATAGACTCAATATATTTCTATTCAATTGATTTGAGGACGATTATCGATTAACCAAATTCATGACACATTAAGGATTCTAGAACTTGATTGAGGAGAAGCTTGAGGAGAAATCCTAGGCAAGGTAGTTCAGGAGACGTGATTTAAGCATTCTCTTTGTCGCTTGAGCCTTTGAAGCCTACCTTGATATATGTTTATCCCTCATTACCCTGTCGAAACCTAAATGCAAATTCAATTCAGAACACATAAACTAATACCATGGCCAGTGGATCTTTTTCCAAACCTAAATCACTGAATTTAATTGCATATTTGAGTGAATCAAGTTAGCAATTGTAAATGCTACTTGATGTGAGCGGTTGAGTTTAGGGCGAACTTCTAATTGGTTCGGTATTTGAGTACTCACTTGTCGTTTTTCATTTGTATTTCACACACCCTTTTCAATTGTAACAATCAAATAAATTTGGGAGTGTGTTCGTTGAAAAGAAAAGAAAAAAATATATATAGAAAAGAAAAAAAAATAAAAAATCAAATGTTAATATGGTTTTTATTTCCCGTTTCTTTTGACAAGTGAGTACGTCGGTTTTAATTGTATGTTCAAGATTGTTTCCAATCTTTCTATGGGGATTCGAGAGTGAATGTGCCAAGCGTTGAGCCTTGGGTAACGTTAAGTTAACAACGTTAACCCGTTTTCTATTCCAAATTACCCTTGGCCAAATATACCAAAAACGAATCAAGTCCTAATGATCTTCATGAGCTACTAAACCTACATTAGTGGAGAGTAGACCCCAATCAAGCCTATAGAAATCCTAGTCCTTTACGGTCTAAGTTATGAATTTCGTTGGGGAATAATCCAATCCGATAGTTGTATAGTTATATTATTGAGTCTCGCACTAACACGTTTACAGGATCTAGAATAGTGTTCACCAATATTGCATGTCAAAATTCTAGAACATTACATGCTGTGTGTTACCGCCTAAACTCGAAATAATTGGCGTTTGTTGAGGGAAAAAAAATAAATAGGCCGTTAGAAAAAGTAAAAACTCACATGTTGTTATGTTTAGATTGTTTTTAGGTTGTTTGTTATTTAATTTAGTTTGTTTTTTTTTTCATTTTAATGTGTGTGTTTGGCTTGAGGACTAGCCAAATTCTAAGTTTAGAGGTATTTGATAAGTGTAAATTATCTACGTATTTTCAATCCGAATTTGTTAGTTTTCGAGTACGTTTATAGTTATTTTTATGTGTTTTAATTAGTTTTCATACTTTACGTATAAATCAGGTGTGTGGGGCATAAAGATAGGAAACTAGAGCGAAAACGATGAGATTGAACCAAAGCGAGTTGAAGTTACGGTGGATAAACAAGCTCGAAGGCTGAAAATATGAAATAGGCCCACCGCCTAGGCGTCCAGACCACCGCCTAAGCGATGAAGAAGTTGAGAAAAGAGTAAATGTTACTAATGGACCACCACCTAGGCGAATATTCCTTCGCTTAGGCGGAAATCCAGTAGAAAACGAAGATGGGCTACTGACAGCCGATCGCCTAGGTGGAAAAATCCACCGCCTAGGCGAAAATCTAACATAATGTTCTTCCACGTCCACCGCCTACTTTACCGCCTAGGCGATCAGTCGAACCGACCTAACTCCGCCTAGGCGAAAAATCCACCGCCTAGGCAAAAATCCCCAGCACAGTCTTGAGATATTTTTAGGATATTTTGGCTATAAATATCCCCTCTCCTCTCCCTTCTCCGGACTTTCTTGGTTTTTTGAGCACCTTAGGTTATATTTAAGCCTAGGTTTAGGAGTTTTAGAGGTGGAGCTCACATCTCGAAGTGGAGAAGACGGTGAATCGATCGTTGAGCGTTCTTAGCGATTTATCTTCGGACGAGGCTAAGTTCTTCGATTGTTTTTCCTTATTTTTTTATCTTAGGATCATGTGAGCATGTTTAGCTCGATTTATATGTTTATGCGGCTATGGCCACGAGTTAAATATGGATTGTAGTAGGGATTAACGGTATATTTATAAATATGTTGTTTGGATGATTTTGGTGTTGCGTTTATGTTTGTTCTTCGTAGTTTGATTGTGTTTATCGTATTGTTTATTTATTATGCTTAGAATGGTAAATGGAGAATACGGGATTTTGACAAATTCTGAATTCGGATTAGGGTAAACAAATGCCACGATTCTATAACCCGGTCGGGGTTTGAATCGTGGACAATCGATGACGTTGGGGCAAGACTTACGCGACCTAGGGTCGTTAAGATGTTGAGGGGGATTTCTTCATTGACACAAAATTGCGTTATATTCCCCGTCTTACTCGGGAAAGGTGGCGATGGGGTTTTAGAACGGAGATTGTTGATAGGGTAAATACAATGCGACGATCCAATAACCCGGGAGGGAGTTGGATTGTGTGCAATCAATGACGCTGGGCGAGACTCACGTGACCTAGGGTCGTTAAGACGTTGAGAGAGACTTATTCGTTGACTCGAAATCATATATTCCCCCGTCTTATACTCGGGAGAGGTGGCGGTGGAGTTTACGTACTGAGGTTGTCAAATAGATCGAACAACGTAAACGTGAGTAAATCGGAATCGAACATGTATTTGTGAACACATTAATCCCTATGCAATTTTTCACCCTAAAATATATTAGCATAATAATTTAGTTAATTTAGGATATACTAGTATTAATTTAATTAATTAAATACATTTGTTTTTCGTCTAGATAAAATTAGGTCACGACAAACGTGGTATTCGATAGTAACGACACCAATCCCTGTGAATACGATAACTCGATCTTTCACGATCACACTATGCTAAAACTTAACTACGTATACTTGCGAGTGTAAGTAGCGGCATATTTTATGCCCTACCAGTAGCCATAACGTGAAAAATCATCTATGAACGTGATAAAATATTGTTGACCATTCTATGAAACTGTAGGAAATAGTCCACAAATATCTGTATGTATCAGTTCTAAAACATCTGTAGCTCTGTTAGCACCAAATCTCCTTATGTTTGTTTGTTTTCCTTTATGCAATTTGTACAAATTTCAAAATCTGTAAAATCAAGGGAATCTAGAATCCTATCTGACACAAGTCTTTCAATTCTCCTTCTAGAGATATGACCTAATCTCTTATGCCATAAAGATGCGGAATTCTCATTGTTTAATTTTCTTTTAACACCTCGAGTACTTAATTGCAAGGTTTCATGATATGAAGCAACCGTATCAAGCATATAAAGGTTATCTATATAAGATAAAGAACCAGTACCAACCAAATTTGAATTCTGAAAAAGACTAAATTTATTATTTTCGAAGAAACAAGAATAACCAAATTTGTCCAATACAGAAATAGAAACCAAATTCCGTCTAAATGACGGTACAACAAATGTCTCATTCAAATCCAAATAAGTACTAGACTTTAATAATAACCTAAACATCCCAATTGCCTCAACTTCGACCTTTTTGCCATCGCCTACAAAGATGTATATTTCACCATCATTTGGCTTTCGGCACCTCAGGCAGCCCTGCATAGACACACTGATGTGAGTGGTTGCACCAGAATCTATCTACCAAGTCTCTTTAAGTACCGAAGTTAAATTAACCTTAGAACAAACCAGATTAAGAAGAGTACATTTCTTTGCACGCCAAGCATGATAGTTGGTACATTGCTTCTTCTTATGTCCCGCAACTCCACAGAAGAAACAACCAACAATATTCTTTTCTTTATGTTGTTTCTTTTGATATGGAGCCTCTGTAGCTTCTTTATCATTTTTTCTTTTATTCCATTTATCTTTGGAAGTACTAGCCAAATGAGTATTCTCTATCTTTTCTTACTTCAATCTGTCCTCTTCTTGCACACAATGTGAGATGAGCTCATTAAGAGACCAAGTCTCCTTTTGACAGTTGTAGCTCACCTTAAATTGACTGAATTGTGTGGAAAGAGATATCAGAACCAAATGCACAAGCAAATCCTCAAAGAGAGCAAGCTTATGTGCTCTTAACTTTAAAACAAGATGAGACATTTCCATAATGTACTCTCTAATATTCCCATTACCTTTATATCTCATTGAGATGAGATTTGCCAAAAGTGTACTTGTTTCAGCCTTTTCATTCTTGGCAAATCTGTTCTTAATTTCTTCCAAGAACTCTTTGGTTGTCTCTATTGTTTCAGATATTGTGCCCCTGAATGCTTCTGGAATGGCCTTCTTAATGATCATCAGACATATGCGATTTGAATTCTTCCACCTTTCAATGTCTCTCTTTTCATCAGATGAACTTTTATCAGTAAGAGGTGTAGGAGAAGGAACCCTTAACGCAAGGTCTAGATCCATGACACCGAGAATTATTTGGAGGTTATCGTGTCATGTTTTGAAGTTTGTGCCATTTAGCATAGGAATAGAATTAATGCTGGCAGTAATGTTAGAAGCAGAACTAATAGCTGAATCTAGATAACAATAAACAAACAAAATAAGCTCACATAAGTCTTTAAAACAAAAATAAATTCAAATAAAGGCAAACCCCATTTCAAGATATCGGACTTTCTATTAATATTTTATCTTTGGATAAAAATATTAACTTGTAAGTGATATCTTGGTGTAATAATCAAACACTGATAACAAAAACATATCGAATAATAAATCTTCCTTTGGGACCGATTTATTATTTATATGTAAAATCAAATAATCATCACGCGTTTATACCACAAGTGTGCATGCAATTCTATTAAAAATTAATTTTCCTTTGGGCCAACTAATATTCACATAAATTGCATACACATAATCTTTTTATATTTCAAAATAAAAATTAATTTTCACAAGAGAGGTTACTTTAGTGACATGTTATTTCAATTAATTTATCTCAAAATATATATATATATATATATATATATATATATATATATATATATATATATATATATAAATACCAATATTGGAATTTAAATTGCATAAATGCACTGTGAAGTCAACATATATATATATATGATGACAAAGCAATCAGAATGTTGGCATTGCCTTAGTGGTGGTTGAGTGCATTAATGGATCCGAATTGCAGGAGTTTAAATCTTAGCAACTAAGTTTCAATAACTTTTTTTCGCCACTTAAAAGTGAAAATTTTGAAAAATAAATCAGCTCTGCCATGATTCAAACCGCAGACGCGCTGCACCAATCGCACTTATTATGCGACCAGATGCCAACAGACAAAAACGACATAATCTTTTTATATTTCAAAATAAAAATTAATTTTCGCAAGAGAGGTTACTTTAGTGACATGTTATTTCAATTAATTTATCTCAATATATATATATATATATATATATATATATATATATATATATATATATATATAAACACCAATATTGGAATTTAAATTGCATAAATGCACTGTGAAGTCAACATATATATATATGATGACAAAGCAATCAGAATGTTGGCATTGCCTTAGTGGTGGTTGAGTGCATTAATGGATCCGAATTGCAGGAGTTCAAATATTAGCAACTAAGTTTCAGTAACTTTTTTTTGCCACTTAAAAGTGAAAATTTTGAAAAATAAATCAGCTCTGCCATGATTCGAACCGCAGACGCGCTACACCAACCGCACTTATTATGCGACCAGATGCCAACAGACAAAAACGACGCTTGTTTGCAGACTCGTCTGAACAAATTTAAAACTATATGTGTTGTCGAAAGCAAAACGACGTCGTTTAGATTGTCGTCTTCCAACCAGAACTCAACCAACAGCCTCAATTCTACCATTTCTAAAATTTTTGAAAAATCATATAAATTCAAGTACAAGTCCAAATTTTATAAAATTTATATCGTTAGACTCATAATGAAATATAGAATTTTTCTATAACAAATTTTTCCATAAATATTAAATTTTTCGAAAAAAAATATTTTCGATCCTAATATAAAAAATCTCTATCAAACTTATTCTCAATAATTCAACATGGAATGACTCTGATATGACATGTAAGACTTAATTTTAATATGTGAAAACCATCACACAAATAGGAACATTTATATTGAATTATCAAAAATAAAAATACTGAATTTGCAGAAGCGTACTTGAATCCATAATATGAAAGTTAAAATATCCAATTCTAAGTCTTTATGATCTTCCAGATCTACACTTATTTTCTGTATAAATTTCTCTCTGACAATGGGGATCATAAGAATAGAAAACGTTATGTGATCTGGAGACCACGATCCCAATTTATAAATATTCATGTCTATTCGTAAACAGTCGCGTCTGTTTGTAAACAATCGCGTCTGTTCATCAGCAGTCACATTTGTTCGTATTTTCTATTTTAACCCATCATAAAAATAGAAATTACGCTTGTCTCTACACATTAATGTCCACACTTTATAATACATTAATTAAGACCCCAAAACTTAAATTGATCACTTTAATTGGCCTACTATTATTTGATAGCCTATAATTCATACTTATTTAATATATAAGCCCATATATTTAATTTTACTCTAACATTGACGCATTTCTAAATAATCCATCTCCGTTTGAGCGTTCCATTTTAGACCCTCTACGTATCAGCATGTTTTTAAATGGTCATTCTGTAAAAAAATCCATCAAATTTAACGGAATAAAGGGGCAAAATTGTCTTTTTACATATTTTTAATGATTTTCTCTTTTTTTTCCTAATTTCTCTCTCTCCCGCTCAACTATCTCTCTTCCTTCTCCCCTCTTCCTCTCTCTCTCATTTTCTCTCTTCCTTCATCTCTATCTCCCACTCAACTTTCTCTCCCTCCCTCCCTATAACACCCCATGTCACGGGGGTGTTCCTTGTTTCAGTTGCGATAGGAGAAGGAGGGAACGAGAGAAAGAGAGAGATGGATGAAGGCAGAGAGAAAGTTAAGCGGGAGAAAGAGTACGAGAGAAGTCAAAGAATAAAAAATGATTAAAACAATGAAAAAATTGTACTTCCCTCAAAATTTAGTTAGTTTGAATGGAATTTCTGACGAAAGAACCAAATAAAAATGTGTTTATACCTAAAGGGTTTAAAATGAAATGCTCAAATGGAGAGGGACCATTTAGAAATGTGTCAATACCTGAAAGGTTTAAAATATACTTTTCCTATTGGTTTATTGGTGTTCTAAAGTGTCAACACCTCGAGTATGGTCTAGTCAAATGACAAGTGGATCATTTTACTGTGGTGGAGTTGTTGAGTTGAAGGCGGAGTTGGAAATTCTTCTAGTGAGTCGTAACTGTTGTCTTGGAGACTAAATTGTTGAAGTCCAGATTGTTTCCCTTGAGGAAGTTGTACCTATACAAGGTTGAGTCAGGATTTATCCCAGTGAAACCCTTCTAGCATAAAAGTAGGAACTCAGAGTGAAAAAGATACAAAAACACGTCAAGTATGTAAATGGCGATTGAGTGTTACTTGGGGCTTACATAACCCTTAGTATTTATAGGCATTAGAGATGGTTAGCTTTACCTAATTGATCCTAAACATGGTTAATTAGGCAAAACTATGTGTTTAGCCGATAATCCGAGACGTAGAGATAATCAATGGGCTTGGGCTTTTGGGTCCATCTGAAAAAGTACTCAGGTCTTTGTTAGGCTTGTGGAGATGAGTTAGTGAAAGAGCTTGGAGCTTCGTGGATTTCTGGAGGAGAAACAAACCGAAATAATGTGTCGGTCGAGACAAACAGCTAAGCCCCTGAAGTTGGCTACTCAGAGGCACGACACAGAGTTTTGGGCGACAGCGTCCCTACGGAGCACATTACTCATTCTTAGGTGCAAAGGAGATTCCAGGAAAGGGGTCTTGGTCTGCGTATGCTCATACGTAGTACTTTGGATTCCTAAATGCATCCACATCACGGTGATGGTGGACACATGACGAGACCCTAGTACTGATTCGGTGATGCCCATAAATACCCTTATCAGTTGTCCTATAGCCCCGGGCAACGAGGGAAGTGAGACGGTCAAAGATATCAACTTCTGGCTAAAACGGGCATCCCGAAGATTTCGAAACACGAGAAACATCATCGGTCGGTTCTCTGGAGCTATCTGCCGACCAGAGACCAGTTCTTGTAGCCGATAGTCCTTGAGTCCTGTAGCGCCGTCCTCTAGGTCAGTAGAGCTCTTAGGAGGTGGGCATGTCTTTTGGGCGACCTTACTAACAGGTAAAATTATGAATGACACTTCTCAAACCATTAACATATTTTGGGGTTCCAATTTGGGATAGGCCCCATGTGGCCGTGCACAAGATAGAGATAGAACGATAGGGCGGCAATAAATTTTCTCAATTTTCTGAAGCTCAGGCCGTCACGTCTTCTGGGCGGCTCTCCTAATGGGTAGAATTCTGAACGGTGCTTCTTAAACCGTTAACATATTCTGGGAGACCAATTTGGGATAGGCCCCATGTGGCCGTGCACCGGGTAGAGATAACACATCAAGATGTCAGTAAATTTTCTCAATTTTCTGAACGACATTTCTCAAACCGTTAACATATCCTGGCATAGACTTTCCTTTACCGTGGAGAATGAGACAGAAGCGAGCAAGAAATTTGGGCAGAATCGCTTGCCAGAGGTGCTGAGTGCGCAAGGTGGTTGGCGCGCTGGCCAACAATCTTGCACCCCTGCCCCCCCTTTTGAAGTTTTGATAATTTGTTCCAGTTTACACCATTTTAAAGCTTGACTATTCATTTTCACTTTACATCCCTATACCCTTTTGAAGCTTGGCAATTTCGGTAGCGTTTGGTAACCATTTCTGTTTCCATTCCAGCAGTGGGATGAGAATGGGATGAGATTTTTTTTTTTTGGGAGTAGAATCGCGTTTGGTAACGATATTTTTTTTTTTGTTTTGGGAAGGGAATTGTGTTTGGTAACGATTTTATCCTAAAATCTTTTTTTTTTTTTTTTTTTTTTTTCTGTTTTGGCGTAACGGTGGTGGCGCCGTCGCCGGCCGGCCGGCAGTGTCTCCGGCACCGGCGCCAGAGACGACGGACGGCGGTGCCCTAGCGCCGGTGATGACCGGACGGTGGTGGCGCCGGGACACTGGCCGGAAGGCAATGGCGCCGTCGCAGGTGACGGCCGGAAGTGGCCAAAAATTTTCCGGCCGGACGGTGACTGGCGACGATCGCCGGAGATGGCGGCGGTGGGCGGCGACGGACGGTGGCTGGCGGCGGGCGGTGATCGACCGGTAGGTGAACAGTGACCATGTGTTTTGGTAATGGAATGAGAATAATGAGAAATAACTTTTTTTGTTTCTCATTTCTTAAGAAAAAAGTTGACACAATTCTTAAATGGAAATGAAATGGAAACGGAAATAAAAATTACCAAACGCTATTCCCAAACAGAATTTTCAAAAATCTGAGAATGGAATGAGAATTTCTGGAATGGAAATAGTTACCGAACGGGGCCTATTTGACTTTGCACACTTTTCAAGATTTCCCGCCTTGCACACTCTTGAAGCTTGGCCATTTATTTGACTTTGCACCCCCTGCACCCTTTCGTGTTTTTTTGGGGGAAGGTGACTCTCACTTCACCTTTGCATCTTTGAAATTTTGGGGTACTATCTTGACGTTTTTCACCCCTTAAGTATTTTGGGGGTTATTATGACACCATGTACCCCTCAAGCTTTGTCACTATTTTGGTGTTTTCCCCCCCTGAAGATTGCCTATTATTTTGGTACTTTGCACCCTTGAGGCTTTGAGCATTATTTTGACACGACATTTTTCGCTGTTACTTTTTGGATGGGTGAGGCATGAGGAGAGAGTATATTGAGTATGTCAGGGCACTGATTATCTGGCACTTTGGTCGACACATTTTTGAGAAAGATCTCATCTGTACCCTGCCCAAAGGTAGTACGGTAGGGCGGTGGGCGCAAGATAAAATGATGTCGGGCAGAGATGAGGCGAAGCTCTTGGACGACCCTTTTGGGGAAGACAATTGATCGTGTCACATTTTACGTGATCTAATACCGTTAATCTACGTTTTGTTATTCTTTAAAATAAATTAAATTAGTATAATTGATTTATTTGATTTGTTTTCATAGGTTTTGGAATTGGAGCAAAAATAATATAATTCGGAACAAAATGGAACAAAAAAAAAATAACATCATTACGACCCGCGAATTGACCCGAATCGGATCCGACCCGCCCTGCGAACCCAACTCAAAAATCGGATCAAGCTAAATCAAGAGACCATGAATTAGCCACTAAATGGAGAATTCGACTCTAAATAGGAAAGCATACCAAAAGATTAGGGACGACAATTAAGTCCATTCAATTCTCGGGGTCAAAGGCATATATAAGGAAAAAGATTTCCAAAAAAGTCAAGTGATGTCATGCCATTCAATTTAGTTTTGAATGGTTTTAAGGCTTTTGATTTTCAGACAGCAGGAAGGAGGAAAATTGATTTTCTTAAGCTTTTGATTTATTTTATTTTCCTTTCTTGGACAAGGAGGGAGCCGACAATATTTCTTTTTCTTTTCATTTTTCTTTCTTCTGGAAGAAGAGTTTTTCCTTTGCTTTCATTTTTTGGACTGCAAATTCTCTTGGAACTTCTTCATGTTGAATGCTTGTTGAATATATTGACGATTAAATAAAAAACAAATCGATGAACGACTAATCTCCTAACCGGGTTAGGATTGTGGTATGTACTTTAGTTTATGCAATATTGTATTTTAGATTAATTTTAGCTTATGTGTAAACAATTATATGATGATAAATTATGTGCTTGAAATATAATTTAAATCGTGATTGAATTCAATCTCGAGATGTTCTTATAGAGATTTCGATTTTAGAATCAATTATTGCTAGAACGTTACATCTCGTACCTGTGGTCTAGATCTAACGATCATATAATCATATTATTAGGATTTAATTATTTGTTTGGATAGTTTATGCATAGATTGCAATTCACCTTATATTAGAGTAACATAGGAATTACATCTCGAAGATAAATCATGCTAAAAAATAATAAATCGAATATTTCTGAGTAGTTCCGGCTTGTGGTTAGGAACGCTCGTTTACACAAATCTAAATTAAAAAGAAAATACGAAAAAAACATAATTCCAAAAGACAAAGTCCACAATTCCTAATCCGGTTCCCTATATTCATTATTTAAATTTACTATTTTATTTTTGTGCATTTAAAAACCAAAATTAAAAAAAAAAAAAAAAAAAAAAAAACCAAAACTCTTTTTTTGTTAAAGAAAGAAACATAATTAAAAATTCATAATTACAAGATCCATTCATGTGGTTCGACACCTTACATGAACACCGTACTACATCAGTATTGCAGTACCATTTAAATGTATTATTTTTTAGCGATCAAATTTTGGCGCCGTTAACGGGGATCGGCATCGCTAATTATTGAATTTAATTATTATTTTTCTTTTTCTTATATATTTATTTATTAATAAAAAATCAAATTAGAAAAAAAAACATTATTAAAATTAACGAATAAAGAAAATAATAAATTAATAATAATAATAATAAAAAAAAAGAACAGAAACTGTAATAAAAGAAGTAGGAAACAAAATATAACCGTAATAGTGTTCGGAAAGAAAAAGAAAAAAAAAACAGTGAAAAAAAAAAAAAAGCAAACAAAACAGTGCCTAAAAAAAATAACAGTGACTTGAGTTATTTTTTTTTTTTTTTTTTTTTTGGGGGGGATAAAGACCTTTTTGGTCCCTGAGAAATACCGTGGGTGTTCAATTGACCCCTAAGAAATGTAATTCGACAATTTAGCCCTTCACATTTCAAAATAGTATCCAATTGGCCCTTCAAGCCACTTCTGTGAAGTCAACCTAACGGTCAACGTTAGGTTAAGGGCATTTTCGTCATTTAAGTACCCCAACTGATTCCCTCCATATCTGTTCAGGTTTCCCGCGATTTTCCTTCTGCTGTTGTGCCTATAAATTATGCTAGCATGCTCATCTCTCTTATGATCAACTTTTTGCACCCTTTTTTTTTTTTTTTTTTTTTTTTCTTCCTTGTTTAATCTTTGTCCAAAAAAAATATGGAAGATGAACACATTTGTTACTGTGGGAGGAGAGCAAAAATGGCAACGTCTTGGACTAGGTATAATCCCGGAATGAGATTCTACTCTTGTAGAAATTACGACCAGGTACTTTTTATTTTTTTTAATACCAATTTTTATCAAATATTTTTTTTAATACCAATTTGGATCTAATTTCATTTTATAGGCTAGAGGTTATGGCTATTTCTTATGGATTGATCCTCTTATGTGTCCAAGGTTAGTGGCAATAGTACCGGGATTATTAAGAAAAGTGAATGTTTTAGAGGAAGAGAATAACCGAAGGAAGAATAGGGAGAGAAAATTATGGATAACATTAATCGTTTCATGGGTGGTGCTTATACTCATTTGGAAAGGAACCCCAGTTTGATTGTATTTTGTATTTTATTTCATGGGTGGTGTGTTTTGTATAACTAATGGTGTATTTTGTATTTTGTTTCAGTAATGGTGTATTTTGTTTAAGTAATGGTGTATTTTGTATCCTAATGAATGGTGATTTGGGTATCATATCTAAGGCAACTAAATTATCAATGTAACTCTATCTAGCGGCAGAAACACCAGTAAACAAACTAACATAGACATTCAATAAGCATAGAAATTGGAATACCACAAGCATAGAAATTCAAATCAACCTAAAGGTTGATTACAACAACAAAAAAAAAAAAAAAAAAAAAGGAAAACAGAAGCAAAATGGAAAACATAAGCAAAACAGAAAACAGAAGCAAACAACAACTTAATGTATACAAATTTTGAACCACAAAATTTTGAACCAACCTTAATGTATACAAACAACAGTAGTTGCATACCAAAAAAAAAAAAAGAACACATACATACAAATAGAACTGCTGTGCACACTGCACACTATTGTGCTATACAAAAAAAGAGAGGACATCCCTAACCTCTAATGCAGCAGTGTGCACACTACTGTGCTATACAAAAAAAAATAAAAATAAAATAAAATAAAACCTTGCAGCTTATACATTACAGTATGCATAAAAAACAACAGCTCATGCCCAAAAAAACAAAAACGGCTGTGCTATACATTTCCCCTTGCTGAATTCATCTCCGGCGGCTGCCACTGACCCTCTTACTTAAGACGACAACCAAAAAAAAAAAAAGGAGTCATTTCCTAATTATTTGTTAGGAATTTGATTTTTTTTTCCAAAAAAACAAAAACAACAGCAGTTTCATACAAAAAGAAAAAGAAAAAAAAGGCATACCTGTTCATCAGCTCCATCAGCAGCTGCATCAGCTCCAGCAACATCTTCAATAGCTCCATCAACTTCATCACCCTGTCCAATATGTTAGTTGAAGTTATAGTAATTAAAGAAAAAATTAAATTAATTGAAGGTTTTAAATGTTCATACCATTTTCTCTTTGGCCAATTTACAACTTCGGTTGTTGTGCCCCAACTCTCCACATGTACGATATCTAACTACATATTTCCTTTTCAACCTTGTTTAACTTTGTTGAGATTCATCGGGCTTTCTTCTTCTCAATTTCTTTGGTCTTCCTATTTACTTTGTGAAGAAATGAGGCTTCACTTTTGGTAGTCCACTGCTCGGCCACAAATTAGAAGAATTCATTGGGTTGATCATCAGGGAATATGTCTTCAAATATCTCTCTACGGTATAAAATTCACTCACATACTCCTCTGGATCAAGGCCCTTGTAGACAATGGCCGACACTACATGTGTACAAGGAATGCCACTCAAATCCTATTTTCTACATGAGCAAGTCTTGGCCTCCAAATCGACACTATATTGATCACCTGAAATACAAGAAATCTGAAATTTCTCACCCCCAGCCCACTGTGGTATGCATCCACTGATCTTATCCATAACATGATCTAACATTTTTTGAATTTTTGGACAAATTTTACCTGTCCACTTCTCAGCCCTTTCTCTGTTCACTGTCATCCGGTTCATCAAAAGGCCTCTCACAACTTCTAACATGCTGATTATCTCTTTTTCCCTTGCTTCAAGAATAAATGCATTGAAACTCTCACATAAATTATTCAACAAAATGTCACACTTGGGGAGAACATTGAAATGTGACCTAGACCAATGGTTAGGTGGCTTATCATCGAACCAAGTTAATGCCTCTTTGTCTAATTTACCCAATTCTTCCATATAATGTTCAAACTTAATTGGAAGTGTAGCCTGGGCAGCCTTCCACATAAGGTCCTTATAGACATTTCCCCAATATTTACCCTTGAAATTGTTGAACAAATGCCAAACACAATGCCTATTTTCAGCAAAAGGCATAATTTTATTAATAGCCCACAACAGCCCTTTTCGCTTATCCGAAATAACAATGAAGCCTTTCTGCCTGTGTATCTTCAAATCATCATCTAGACATGCTAAAAACCAAGTCCATGAATCTTTGTTCTCTATCTCTACGATTGCATAAGCAATTGGAAACATATTATTATTCCCATCTATGCCAATAGCAACAAGTAGTTGACCCCCAATAGCACCCTTAAGATGGCACCCGTCAACACCTATAATAGGTCTACACATTGAATAGCCTAGCTTACAAGCTGCCAAACACACATACAAACACTCAAATTTAACTTTACCTTCGCAATCCGGATCAGAAACATGTAACTGAATTGTGGACCCAAGGTTGGTTCTCTTTAGTTCACAAACATAATCCTGAAGTTTTTCATATTAATACTCCTTACTACCCTCAATAAGCAAAATAGCCTTTTTCTTAGCCCTATAAATTTGTGTCTTAGACACAGTAACATTAAGATCATTTTGGACAGTGGCTCTAAATGCTTTTAAACCCCATTTTGGTCCCTCAATTATAATATTTTCCACGTATTTTTTTGCCAACCACTTGGAGTTTACATGCTTATTACGAAAATCTCTAGAGCATTTGTGTTGTGGTTGATAAGTTTTCACTACCAACCCTGTGTCTCCTGATGCACAAGAAGCAAAAATAACCCAAGGGTACCCTTCTTTGCAAACAACCCTTACTCTCTTAGGTTCTCTCTTTGTAAACCTAATGGATTTTCCCTTTTGAATTGCTTGATCTCTTACCGCCTGTTTAAATTCTTTAGAAGTACCCAAAACCATACCTAGTTCGAATTTAATTTCCTTCATTTCAGGATTGAACTTGGTTTTCTTACTTTTGTTCTCATCATCCGAATCACATTGACTATTCAAGTCATCACCAGATTCAACACAGTCTTCTTCGCATTCACTGTTAATCTTATTATTTGTAGATTTATTTAAATTAGAGCTAATCATATTGTCAGATTCGATATTTGTTTTCTTAGAATATGAGAAGTCACCCAATTGAGCCCTTTTTATCAACACAATTATCAAACAATTCATCATCTGCACAGATTTCATACTCACTGTTAGTGAAATCATGTTCATCATATTCATATTCATCATCAGACTCTGAATTCACCGTTGAGTCCACAACTTTATCCTTACCACTACCCTCTACAAACAATTCAACCACTTCATTTTCTGGATAAGTGTTAATTGCTTCTACGATCTCAGTATCTGTTTTAACCGTAGCCAACCCCTTCCAAAATATCTAAACCATATAAACAAATCAGAAATGTAGCATCTATGGGGTATTCTAATAACTCAGCAAATTGTTTCAATACTTCTACTGTCATTCTATCCTTAGATGCATAATCAAAATAACTCACTTTGCCCCCAACATATTCAACAATATGGTAGTGTATAAAAAAACACCCATGATACACCCTGAGTGTAAACAGTTTAGAACCACTCCCTGACAACACAAACACAAGACATCGGGATGAATAAAGAAATGGGGATGAATAATACAGAGAACATAAAACGACACAAACACAACAAAGTATGGACATCGGGATGAATAAAGAACACAAGATGAATAATGCTGAGAACACAAAACAACACAAACACAACAGAGCATGGAAATTAGGATGAATAAAGAACACAAGATGAATAAAATATTCAACACATTTTTCAGAAAAGATATCGTTCACTTTTTCAAACTAAGAAACAGATTCGTCTTTGTTTAATCACTTACTGTATGATGGAGTTCCAAACTTCTCCAGATGTTTCGTTCTTAGTGCTATGTCGTCCCAAAGCCTTCTTCTTTCACAAACCCTCGCTATTTCACTCCAATCGTTTGATCAAAAACCCTAAATTTGGGATGGTTTTTGCTCGAACTTTCTCTCCATCGTTCTTTCGATTTTTTCGAAGCTCAACAGTGCGTCTTGGGAAGGAACGAAGGAACGTTATGGGCATGTAATGGGAACTGATGAAAGGTGACGTTGGTATTGCAAAATGACGCATGTACCCCTCCGACAAGAGTCATGTGCTTCTCACGTGCTATTTCCATCCATTTTCCCCAAATTTTGTTAACGGAAGTGGCTTGAAGGGCCAATTGGATACTATTTTGAAATGTGAAGGGCTAAATTGTCGAATTGCATTTCTTAGGGGCCAATTAGACACCCACGGTATTTCTCAAGGACTAAAAAGGTCTTTATCCCTTTTTTTTTTCTTCCCTTTAAGTTCATTGTTTTTTTTTTTTTTTTTGTGTTCCACTATTGATCGAAGCTTGATTTATTTTTTTTTGGTATTTATTAATTATCTTTTTGTTTTTTCAATTGTTCAAAGAAATAATTTAAAAAAAATAATAAATAAAAATAATATAAAATAAATAAATCACAATTAAATAAATAAATTTTGTAAGTGGTCTTTGGGGTGTGCTCACTTTTATGCCCAGGAAAAAACAACTCACCTTTGACATTGATAAAATACTAGAAAACATTCCTAGCAGACCTAGAACTGAAAATAAAATGAATAAAGTCGTTAATACTGAACCCACTGAAATGGTTGTGGAACCACCTAGACCATTGAGAGAATATTACGTTCCCTCAGTTTATACATCTCCTTCATGCATTAAGTTGCCTGAATTAGGGGGTGCAAATTCATTTGAAATTAAGCCATCGATTATCCAAATGCTTCCATCATTTCACGGGCTTAGTCTCGATCATCCCTATGGACATCGTAATGATTTTTTAGAAATTTGCACCACATTTAAATTGCCCCACCTATCTGAGGATGTTGTTTATCTCAAACCTTTTCCATTCTCCCTAAAAGATTGGGTAAATGAATGACTTCACTCTTTACCCCCAAGATCCATTACTACCTGGGAAGGGCTTCGAAAAGCTTTCCTACAAAAATTCTTCCCAATCGAGAAAACCAACCAAATTAGGAAGGCAATAAATTCATTATCCCAACAACCTACTGAACAATTTCATGAATGTTGGGATCGAATGAAGGATCTTTTGAGGCAATGCCCACATCACGGGGTACCAAAATGGCAAATAGTGTAAAGTTTCTATGAGGGACTACTTGAACGCAATCGCTATATGGTGGATGCGTCTTGCGGAGGAACGTTCCTCTCAAAAAGCGAGGATAAGGCTTGGACTATGTTTGAGAATTTAAGTGAAAACTCTTTGCAACATGCGTCCGCTAGTAGGCAAGAGGGCCTTGGACAAACACGAGGAAGAGGAATGTATGAGATCAAACAAGTAGACCTTGCTGCACAAGTTGATTTGATTTCCCAAAAAGTTAGATTGAATCATTTTACAAAATCAATCACCTCCTTCTCCTCCTCCAGCTACGACATGTTCAATTTGCCTAAACCTATCCCATACTGTCCTTGAGTGTCCTGCGGGGGCGCAATTTCCTGAATATATTCAAGTACATATTAAGGCTGCACAAACATATCCCCGACAGGACAACAACCTGTACTCCAACACTTATAATCCGGGGTGGCGAAATCATCCTAATTTTTCATGGAAGACACCCACTCAGGGACAGTATTTTGTTCCACCATCTAGGCCTTAGTACCAGAACCCACCCCCGGGATTTAACCAATCCCGAGGTCAAGAAAATACATAGCCAACTAAGATGCAACAATTTCTTAAACTTTATCAAGAGCAAAATCAAAAAGTGAATTCGCATTCTCAGACCCTAGCTAAGCTGCCCAAATCGGGTAGATCGCTGATGCTTTGAATAAGAGGGACGAGGGGAAGTTACCTAGTCAACTAATAAATAATCCTAGGGGTCAACACTTTATCAGAGAAATGAGTGAGTCTCACGGGCACGTTCAATCGATTACGACCCTTAGGAGTCCCAAAAAGGTTGACAATTGGGTGGGTGTTGAGGAGAGAATTCAAGAGGATGAGAATGAAAATGAAGAGATCGTTGAAGAACCATAACCAGGTAATAAAGTTGAGGAACCCAAAATTTTGAACTCCAAACTTGATACACCTATGGAAATACGTTCAATTCCTTGGGCTCCATTTTCTCAATGCTTGACTCAACCTTCACCATTCAGTCGAGATAGCGCTAGAATGGAAGATATCCTCGAAACATTCAAACAAGTAAAGATTAATCTTCCATTCTTGGATGCTATTAAACAGGTCCTCACGTATGCAAAATTCCTAAAGGACCTTTGTACAAGGAAAAGAAAATCTAGAACACATGTGTCGAGAAAGGTCTTACCAACATAACAAGTGAGTTCCATCTTAGGATGTGAAACCCTACCAAAGTTTAAAGACCCTGGAGTCTCGACTATAGCATATGTGATAAGAGACAAGCCTATCGTAAGAGCTTTCCTAGATTTGGGCGCAAGTGTAAATTTGCTGCCATTTTCTGTGTATGAGCGTCTAGGTTTGGGGGATCTAAAGCCTACATCGGTGACACTCCAATTAGCCGATAGGTCAATTAAAAGACCGAGGAACATAATTGAAGATGTGCTAGTAGGAGTAGAGAAGTTTTTATACCCTGTGGATTTCATAGTCTTAGACATGGAACCATTCCGCAACCCTAGTCATCATATCCCAGTTATATTGGACGCCCATTCTTAGCCATAGCCAATGCTTGCATTGACTGCAGGTGGGGAGTCACGGATGTGTCATGCAGAAACATGAAGGTGAGACTCAATATTTTTAAGGCGATTAACCAACCCCCTGATGAGAACTCATCAGATTGCTTTGGGGTTGATCAGATCGATGAATTAGTGGAAGAGTCTTTACCTTCTATGTTGTCCCGGGATCCCCTTGAAGCAACTGTCATGTACATGGATGATAAGGGGTTGGGATGTGAGGAGTTATGCGGGGAAGTTTATGACGTGTTAGGGATACACCATGATGAAACCCCATGGTTTAGGAAACTTGAACCGTTACCACAGATAGCAACTGAGCCACTGAAACCATTAATTGAATCCCCACCGATACTTGACTTGAAACCTCTTCCGGATTCACTCAAGTATGCCTTCCTTGGCCACGGTGATACGCTACCTGTGATTATTTCGGCTGAACTAACAGGTGAGCAAGAAGAAAAGTTGGTCAATGTCCTTAAATGATATAAAAGGGCTATAGAATAGGGAGTGGAAGATCTGAAGGGGATTAACCCTTCGGTGTGTATGCATAAAATCCACCTCAAAGACGATGCAAAATTGACGAGAGAGTTTCAACGAAAATTGAACACGAACATGAGAGGGGTGGTGAAGAAATAAGTTTTGAAGCTATTGGATACAGGTATCATTTATCCTATTTGTAATAGAAAGTATGTGAGTCCCGTTCAGGTGGTGCCGAAAAAGTCAAGAATCACAGTGGTAAAGAATTCTGGGAGAGAGTTGGTCCCTACCAGAGAAACCACAGGGCGGCGAGTTTGTATTGATTATCGAAAACTCAATGCCATGACAAGAAATGATCACTTTCCACTACCATATATTGATCAAATTGTAGAGAAATTAGCAGGATTTATTTACTACTATTTTCTTGACGGATACTCGAGATATAACCAAGTCCCGGTGTTTCTCGAAGATTAAGAAAAAACCACATTCACATGCCCCTTCGGTACCTTTGCATACCAAAGGATGCCCTTCAGACTATGTAATGCATCGACAACCTTTCAAAGGTGCATGTTAGCAATTTTCTCTGCTATGATCGACAACTTCCTAGAAGTCTTCATGGATGACTTTTCAATTTTTGGGACATCATTCAAAGGATGTCTTAACAATCTAGAGAATGTTCTAGAAAGGTATGAGGAAACTAATTTGGTGTTGAGCTGGGAGAAAAGTCATTTTATGGTTCAACAAGGCATTGTGTTGGGACATGTGGTCTCAAAGAAAAGAATTAAGGTGGATCATGCTAAGGTTGATGTCATTGAGAATTTGCCACCGCCTACAACGGTGAAGCAAATTCGATCATTTCTGGGGCATGTGGGATTTTATCGACGCTTCATTAAGGAGTTTAGCAAGATTGCACGTCCCCTCTGCAATCTACTTTCTATAGATGTGCCTTTCGTTTTTTATGAGTCATACCGAAAGACATTTGAGATGCTTAAGGCCACACTAGTTTCTGCTCCTATCATCTAGCCCCCAGATTACTCTTGACCCTTCGAGATTATGTATGATGCCTCCGACTATGCTGTCAGTGCTGTTTTGGGATAGAGAGTGGACAAAGTATCTCACGTGATATATTATGCAAGCAAGACACTTGTGGAAGCACAAGTGAATTATACTACTACCGAGAAAGAGCTGTTAGCCGTCATTTTTGCATTGGATAAATTTTGATCTTATATTTTAGGGTAAAAAATTATCATAGTCCCCGATCATGCAGCTTTGAGGTTCCTATTGTCGAAGAAAAAACAAAACCTCAGCTGATTAGGTGGATTCTCTTACTACAAGAATTTGATATTGAGATCAAAGATAAAACTGGAGTAGAGAATGTCGTGGTCGATCACCAATCTCGGTTTTTTATCAATGACAACAAGAAAGAAGAGCCATTGGGGATTCATTTCCCGATGAACAACTCTTCTATGTAGCCCAAGTGTCCCCACCTTGGTTTGCGAACATTGCGAACTACCTTGCTACAAGTGAGATTCCTTCCTAGTGGACCAAACAAGATAGAGACCGTTTCTTCTCATAGGTCAAACATTTTACTTAGAGGATCCTCACTTATTCAAGCATTGTGCGGATCAAGTAATAAGGAGATGTGTGCCAGAGTAGGTGTTTGATAGTATCCTGAATTTTTGTCACTCTCAGGCATGCGAAGGACACTTTGGAGGAAAGAGGATGGCCGTAAAAGTGTTACAATGTGGATTTTATTGATATCCCGCTGAGATATGATGCCCCTCTAACCTATTCTGGTAGTTGAGATCTTTGATGTGTGGGGAATCGATTTCATGGGACCATTCCTAACATCGTTTGGTTACGAGTATATCTTATTAATTGTAGATTATGTGTCGAAGTGGGTTGAGGCTATAGCTACCAGAACTAATGACTATAGGATGGTGCTTCGCTTTTTAAGGGAGTATATTTTTAGTAGGTTCGGGACACCCGGGGCGATCATTAGTGATAAGGGTTCATATTTTTGTAATAGGCCATTTGAGGTATTGGTATGCAAATACTCTGTGACTCACAAGGTGGCCACACCTTATCACCCTCAAACTAATGGTCAAGTAGAAGTGTCCAATAGAGAGGTAAAGCAAATCTTAGAGAAAATGGTACGTCCCGATCGTAAAGATTGGTCGGAACGTTTGGTTGATACTTTATGGGCGTACCATACAGCCTATAAAACTCCTATCGGTATGTTACCTTACAGAGTGGTGTATGGAAAAGCGTGTCATTTAACTGTTGAGCTAGAACATCATGCTTATTGGGCTACGAGAGCATTGAACTTTGAGATGAAATGAGCAGGGAATGAACACAAGCTTCAACTCTTGGAGTTGGACAAGTTGCGAAATGAAGTCTTCGAGAATTCTAGAATTTATAAAGAGAGGACGAGAGCGTTTCATGATAACATTATTAATAGGAAGTTTTTCCATCCTAATTACAAGGTGTGGTTATTCAACTCAAACTTGAGACTTTTCCTAGGCAAACTGTAATCTAAATAGGATGGTCCATTTATGGTTGAAAAAGCACACCCTAGTGGGGTAGTGGAAATAATCGACTTAAGAGACGGTCGAAAACTTAAGGTTAATAGCCAAAGATTGAAGCATATGGTAGGTTTTGAGGAGCAGGGCGTCATCGAGGCGATCAACTTGGTTGACCTGATTTATTCATGATGTCTCATTACGTCTAGCTAAAGACATTAAACTTAGCGCTAAGTGGGAGGCAACCCACTGTTATTTTAGAGTATTGAGTGATTTCATTTTAATTATTATAGTTTTATTGTTATTATATTTTATTTTAATGATTTTCCTTGAGTGGATTGGTAGACAGGTTTGCAGGCATTCTATACTTACTCAGTTATGCTATACCTATGGACACGCTAGATAGCATCATTACTTGTCAAAGCTATTTCTCACTTTTATCATTGAGGACGCTGCTAAATTGACATTGCTTCTTCGGCCCGAACCAAGGCATCCCTTAGATATGATGCAAAACGAATTTGATCAGAGATTGAAATCCAAATCGGGGTTTGAAGATGAAGGAGGGGTCCTTGAAGAGAGCGTGGAGGATTTATACAATCACATAGTTTGGGCTCCTAGAATGTGGCGCCCGTGGGTCTTTCTATTTCTATCTCGGGGCATTTATGATGAAGGGGATGAGCTTGAAGAGCCTGCTGAAGCAAATGAGGGGGATGAGCTTGAAGAGCCTGCTGAAGCGAATGAAGAGGATGAGCTTGAAGAGAATGAAGAAGATGAGCTTGAAGAGAATGAAGAGGCGCTTTTGCAGAGTGGAACCTTGCATTACAAGCCACAATCCCTTATGATACACCGGATCCGGCTCGGTTATTGATAGAGTGAATAGATCTGCCATTTCTTGAAATCTCTCTTCTGATTCAAAATCGTGGTGTAAGGTGTATCCTCCCCTGTTCCGGTCATGGAATAGATGAAATAAATCAAAAAATGGATTTTTGTTCAAGAGTGAAATCTTCTGGGAACTGTCCATATTCGGTTCATCCTTCAGAACCATATCACATCCCGGATCTGATGAAATAGGATGAATGGAGACGGTATTTTGTAAAAACGTAATTATCTTGAATATATTAACCATTTCTTTATTTTCCGATCGCCTGGAAGGGACAAAAGAAAGATCTTGTTGGTTCTTCAACAATTTCTGATCTCTAGTGGACCTCTCAGTAGGATTCGAACCCAGATGAAGTTCTGACCATCTATTTTGACTTTGATTCCGAGCAATTGCTGATATTTGTATTTTATTCCACACTTAATTTTTTTTTCAATCTATCCTGTAATAACATGTCTGCCAGGTACGAACTTGAGTTTGCTAAAATAATCATTAGAACATAGGACTAATTTTTAAAAATATTTTATTTGTCGACCCTTACATACATGCTAACTTTCTTTTATTTTAAATTTAATACATAAGCTGGTTTGCTAAGTTTTGACATGAGAATAACTTAACCCTGAAATTAAAATAAAATAATAAATAAATAATAAATAAAAATATGTGTGTCAATAATATTGATTCTTTGTCTTAATGATGAACTTTCGTTGAGTAATCGGGTCTCTTACCTTAGTAAGCTTTGAGCGTTCACGTCAAAAGAAGAAAGCGATTTGTTAAGATAATAAGTGACTCATTAACCTCGAAGCCTAAGATGTTTGAGTTATTAAGTCTGAAGGGTGCCTCAACACCTAATGCTCTGAGCCAACTGGATTGGGAGCATTGGCCCAACATTCGCTACACGGACACCTTAGAAAGCCTAGTGGAATTAGCATTGCACAAGTCACTCAGTTAAAAAAAAAAAATGTTTGTTTCATATATATAAAAAAATACATGCAAAAAAATTATAAAAAAAAGAAGAAGTTGATTGACTGTTTAAAATTAGTTGATCAGTTACTTGTACTAAATTCATTATAAATTAGAGTTACATATATGTTATGGGTGCAAAAATGAATATTGCTACAAATTACGTGCTATGGGATTAATGATTATTTCAGTAACTCTTGTATAATCTTGACTGAATATGTTAGTATTGGACATGATTGGTAAATCTTTTGTGAGGAATAAAATTCGCAATAAGGAATTTGAGATGTTTGTGGATAGCATCACTGTAAACCCTCACGAGACAAAATTTGTCCACTAGGGGTGATCTAGGGGTTTAACGACTTATTACATATGCTAAATGTAATCGTGTTCCCTACGAAAGTGGCATTTCATTTAATTAGATATTTAGTTTTGTTTGAGGACTAGCAAAATTTAGGCTTGTGGGTGTAATCGCGTCACATTTTACGCGATCTAATACCGTTAATCTACGTTTTGTTATTCTTTAAAATAAATTAAATTAGTATAATTGATTTATTTTATTTGTTTTCATAGGTTTTGGAATTGGAGCAAAAATAATATAATTCGGAGTAAAATAGAACAAAAAAAAATGACAAATCATTATGACCCGCGAATTGATCCGAATCAGATCTGACCCGACCTGTGAACCCAACTCCAAAATAGGATCATGCTAAATCAAGAGACCATGAATTAGCCACTAAATGGAGAATTCGACTTTAAATAGGAAAGTACACCAAAAGATTAGGGATGACAATTAAGTCCATTCAATTCTCGAGGATCAAAGGTGTATATGGTAGGGCGTAAATAACACGCCGCTACTTACTTTCGCAAGTATACGAGGTCTGAGTTTTAATATAGTGGATCTTGAAGATCGGATATCGTTCCCACAGAGAAGAGTGTGAATAATTGAATACCGCAATTGACGTAGTCTCATGTTATCCTGACGACAAAAGACATAAATTAAAATTAAACTAAGCTAAACTAAAATTAGTGGGTTAATCCTAACTAAGTTGATTAATTAGGGATTGATTTTGTTCACTTAATACATGTTTGATTTCGTTTAGTTAACAATAACGGAGTGTAAGTATCCGACAATCTCGGTTCGTAAACTCCTCCGCCACCTCTTACGAGTGTAAGACGAGGGAATACGCGACTTCGTGTCAACGAAGAGGTCCTTCTCAATGTCTTAAAGACTCTAGGTCGCGTGAGTCTTGACCTAACATCATCGATTCCATACTAACTAACGCCCTCCCAGGTCGTTAGATCGTAACGATGTGTTTACCCTAGTCCGAATCTAGGATTACCTCTCCCGAGTGTCAAACCCTAGATTCTCAAATCCAAACCTAATACCATAACAAGCATACTAAGATCTTCATCAAATGATAAACACAATCGGACTTAAAAGCAACAACCGTTAAAGAAACATATATTAAACCAAACGAATATTTACACAGCTACACATTTCCCTAACTAATCTCTAAATTACACTAACATGTTCTTAGCCAATACAACATTAAATCAATAGGAGATCATCAATATCAACAATAAACATTAAATACAAAGATGGAAACAAGGGAAAAAAAGCCAAATCTCAAAGTGGAGTAGTCCACTTTCGCCAAAGAACAATCCTCTCGAGCTTCTTCTTCTCCGTTGATGAACTTCCTCTTCTATCTCTTCAAGGGTTGGCCAAGAACACCTCCTAAACTAATCTAATCTACTTCCTAAATTACCTAAACCTAACTAAGGTGGAAGAGAGCTCTCAAGAACAACCAAGCCCTCTCTCTCACGTCTCAGTCTAAGGGTCTGTTTAGGGGTTTGGTGGAGAAATGGGTTAAAAAGAGGGATTTGGAAAATATTTTCAAAATATCTAAAAATAGATATTTTTGTTCAGAGTGTCACCGCTTAAGCGGTGGCTTAAGTCGGTTAAGTTTCTGTCGGATCTTCGCCTAGGCGGTGGTTTCTCTACCTAGGCGGTGGCTGCTGGCATAACATTCTGATCTTTTCTCGCCTAGGCGGTGGTTTAGCCCTTCAGCACTCCAACATTCTGCCTCTTTTCCGCCTAGGCGGTGGTCTGCATTCACTGAAACCCTGTTTTTCACATTTTGTTTATCGTTTCTCCACCGTTTTCACTTGTTTAATGCCCTTTAACGTCCCTTCACCTGTTTTACACTAAAACAAACTAAAATAAAATTAAATATAACTAAAACGCTTGAAAACTAACAAATTCGGTTTAGAAATAGATAGGTTTGTCACACCTATCAGTATATAAGGAAAAAGATTTCCAAAAAAGTCAAGTGATGTCATGCCATTCAATTTAGTTTTGAATGGTTTTAAGGCTTTGGGTTTTCGGACAGCAGGAAGGAGGAGAATTGATTTTCTTAAGCTTTTGATTTATTTTATTTTCCTTTTTTGGACAAGGAGAGAGATGACAACTTTTCCTTTTCTTTTGATTTTTCTTTCTTCTGGAAGAGGAGTTTTTCATTTGCTTTCATTTTTTGGACTACCGAATTCTCTTGGAACTTCTTCATGTTGAATGCTTGTTAAATATATTGACGATTAAATGAAAAATAAATCAATGAACGGCTAATCTTCTCCTAACCGGGTTAGGATTGTGGTATGTACTTTAGTTTATGCAATATTGTATTTTTAGATTAATTTTAGTTTATGTGTAAACAATTATATGATGATAAATTATGTGCTTGAAATATAATTTAAATCGTGATTGAATTAAATCTCGAGATGTTCTTGTGGAGATTTCGATTTTAGAATCAATTATTGCTAGAACGTTAGATCTCGTACCTGTGGTCTAGATCTAACGATCATATAATCGTATTATTAGGATTTAATTATTTGTTTGGATGATTTATGCCTAGATTGTAATTCATCCTAAATTAGAGTAACATAAGAATTACATCCCGAAGATAAATAATGCCGAAGAATAACAAATCGAATCTTTCTGAGTAGTTCCGGCTTATAGTTAGGAACGTTCGTTTACACAAATCTAAATTAAAAACAAGATACGAGAAAAACATAATTCCAAAATACGAACTCCACAATTCCTAATCCGGTTCCCTATATTCATTGTTTAAATTTACTATTTTATTTTTGTGCATTTAAAAACCAAAATTTAAGAAAAAAAACAAAAAAACAAAAATCATTTTTTGTTAAAGAAAGAAAAATAATTAAAAATTCA
Organism: Eucommia ulmoides; assembly: GCA_016647705.1. NCBI lineage: Eukaryota > Viridiplantae > Streptophyta > Magnoliopsida > Garryales > Eucommiaceae > Eucommia > Eucommia ulmoides. The sequence goes on along the minus strand of CM028334.1, from coordinate 9,568,229 downwards.
TAATTACAAGATCAATCCCTGTGGTTCGACACCCTACTCGAACATCGTACTACATCAGTATCGTGGTACCATTTAAGGGTATTATTTTTGAGAGATCAACAATTCTGAAAGACATTTTTGGAGAGGGTTGCCATCTGGACCCTGCCGGCTAGGAGTAGTACGGTAGGGCGGTGCCTACAAAACTTGATAATGCCAGCCATGGGGTGTTGAGGCTGAACCCTCTAGACGGCACATTTGAGGAGGATCACCATGTAAAACCTACTGGTCAGGGATAGCTCAGCAAGGCAGTATGTACATTTTATTTTTTGTGTATTTTTGTTTTTCTGCGCACAAGCATGTGAGCTTCTAAGCGACACGACCATGGTATTCCAAGGTCTATTTCTTCCTCCTGACATTTTCGCCTAGTCACTTTTCTATTTGGTAATATTTTTCAACGTTGTAAAATTTTGCAAAAATTCTCGTTCCTTTCTTAGACCATAGACCACTAGCCCCCCAGTCTGGGACACAAGTTGATTATAAGAAAATTGTTTCGTTGACTTAGGAGAAGGGTTTCCCAAGGTACCTAGTCCTCTCGATCTGTAGAGGCACAATGCGGTTCCCTGTGGCCGGTTATCGAGGAGTTCTTTGTAGTCAGGTTCATTCAAGAACCCTTTCAGGTTATTTCTATTTAGTCCATGCCGGAGCACCTTCCCATTCAGAACATTGAACTTATAGTCGACTAGTGGGGAGAGGTACTTAATTGTACGCCCTCATACTCGATCAATGTCCTGTCCTTGGCGAATGACTTTGGCCTTTCCCCGGGTAAGGACTATTGACCTCCGGAAAGGATTTGGTTGTCACCAGTGTTGGGATGAGGCTTGTGGAGAATTATCCATGATGTTGAGGGTCGAAATGCCACTTTGGAGAATCATCTGCGACGCCGATGGTCGGGATATTGTTGTGGAGAATCATTCGCGACGCCGAAGGTTAGGATGTTGTTCTGGAGAATCATTTGCGAGTCTAGGGGTCGAAATACCATTGTGGAGAATCATCCGCAATGTCGAAGGTCGGGATGTTGATTTGGAGAATCATCTGCGACTCTGGGGTCAAAATGTCTTTGTTGAAAATTCATTCTTATTTTAGAGAATCACCCGCGACCCTGGGCGTTGGGACACCGTTGATGGAGAATTGTCCGTGACTCTGAGGGTCAGAATGTTGTCCTAGAGAATCATCCACGACTCTGAGGATCGGGATGCCATCCTGGAGAATCATCCGTGACTCTAAGGGTTGGGATGTCATTTGTTAGAGACAACATAAGGCACATTGTGCAAAATACTTCTTTCATTTTGATAAGCAAAACTGCTACACTTTGTACAGGCTGGAAGTTGTTTACAAAAGTTGATATTCCCTACAAAAGTAGTGCTTCAAATGTTCAACGTTTTACGGGTGCCTGAGCGGCATACCTTCTTCTGTTTCAAGTTCGTAGGTGCCTAGACATGTGATCCTGGTGACTCTGTACAGCCCTTCCCAAGTGGGGGCTATCTTTTCTCTTGGCTCTCCTCTCATACTTATAACTGGAAGATGACGTTTTCTCCCCAGAGCTGAGTCCATCGTGGATGATGTTGATCTCACCGTCCATGCACTGGTAATTGTCCTCAACCTCAACCATCCAAGGTTAGGGACGGCTACAGTTTTCTTGTCTTCTTTAGGCCCAAGGTTCTCCCTGGGGGTCATCTTCATTGGGATGCTCTCGATCTTCTCTCTAAATATAGTTCCCGAGTTAGACTCTCCAGATGAGGGCTTCAATCTCCTGCCAGAGTTGGAAATAGATTTGTATGGAGTGGCCCCAGTCTTGGTAGAAATCATAGTATTTGGTCATGGACCTCCTAGTCGACTTCTCTTTTAGGGGCAGCAGAGGAGAGAAGAAATCACGCCTTGAGTTTTCTATGAAAATGGCATCAACCGAGGCCGTAAGTGGAGTGAACCCTTGCTGGAAACACCCTAGGGGAGGAAATGGTCTCTTGTCCCTAGGCAGGGGTCCCAATCTCATTTTAGCTCATAATATTTTCAAGCCTTAGGATCGATTTGAAACTTTATTCTTTGGTTCCTTCTGCTTATTTATTCATTCCCTCTCTCTTCTGGTTGCAACACAGAAGTTAGCAGTATGAAACTTGGTCCCACGATCTAGAGCTTAATCGAGAGTGGGGCAGGATTCAAACAAAGATCATAAGACAACCTTTGGTGCTGGAGCTTGTTGACAAAGGCATTTAATGTCACGCCTTCAGGGAACTCGCTACATACCTTGACTTCTCAATTGAAGTGTTCGATGTAATCTTTCTAGGATTCACCTAACTCTTGTTGCAGAGTAAGGATATGGGCTATAGTCTTCGACCTCCGCCGGGAGCGACTGAAATGAGCCAAGAATAATTACTCGAGCTCCTGGAATATGGAGATGGATCCTGGCCTTAAGCCCTGAAACCAGACCCATGCTGCCCCTATAAGGGTGATGGGAAAGGCTTTGCATCGCAAGGCTACAAAGGCCACCTGCATGTCCATATGAGATTTGAACATAGATAGGTAGTCATCTGGATCCGTTGTCTCGTCATATGGACTCATCTGTGGGTAAATAAAGCGTCTTGGCACTACTTCTTTTAGAATCTTTTCCACAAATGGAGATCTCACCTCCGTAATAACGTCTTGCTCTGCCTGGCCTCCATTCACCTCTTGGAGATGGGCTTCCATGTTATACAGGCGGCGCTCCACAACTTCCCCTACTCGAGGCTCCCCTCGTATATGGTTTCCTGCAGCTCTGGCAATAATGTGACGGGAGGAAAGTGAGTAAAATATAATTTCATGTTCACGCCGTCCCCTAAGATAGGACTTGGCTGGCCAATAGGGATGCTAACAGGTCCCTTACTGCATGTTTGCACAGTGGAAGAGGTAGGGATCTTGGTACAATCGAGGGGGCCCACTCCAGTCCTATAGACTTGTGGTCGTGAGGTGGAGAGTGGTCTTTGGGTACTCGCCCATTTGGAGATTCCATATGAACGTCGCGGTTTAGGGGTCACTCCTTGGACCCTGCAATATGGAGAGTTGGTCCCCCTTAGATGGGTGGTAGCAGCAAGCATGCGAAGATGAGCGATACACATGACTTGAACTCGCCCATTTGGCTCTCAAGGAGATCCATTCGAGATTCTTCCATAGCTCCCGAGGTCTGTCTAGCAGTCCCAAGTGGCAGGGTAGATGACCCTGCCTGGTCCTAGAGAGGAAATGTTCCTTGTTGGTAGGAGTTGGAAGGTGTGCCCTTGGAGTTTTCGACATATCTTCTGATTCTTTTGTTCTGTGTCTGTCTGTCCGACCAGATCTTGTGATCATTCAAGCTTAACTGAGCAAAGAGCAATGATCAGGGTAAGGCTTTTTGCACGGTTCCCACAGACGGTATCAAACTGTTGGTATTCCAAAGTGGTCAACACCTCGAGTGTGGTCTAATCAGATGACAAGTGAGTTCTCTAGCTGATGTGAACTTGCTAAGTCGGAGACGGAGTTGAAATTTTTTCTAGTGAGCTGTAACTGTCATCCTGGGGGACTGAGTTGCGAAAGTCTAGAGTCTTACCCTTGAGGGAGTTATACCTATACAAGGTTGAGCTGGGATTTGTCTCGGCGAAACCCCTTCGACGTGAGAATAAGAGCTTAGAGAGAAAATGTACATAAATATGTCTAGTATATAAATGGAGATTGAGCGTTACCTCGGGTGTAAGACCTCAATCGTAGCATGTACGTTATTTTAGTTGCATTTTAGAGTAACTGAAAAAAATTCAGGGTGAAATTGGGTCAATTAAAATTCAAATTAAAAAAATTAGGGGTCAATTTGCAAATTTAGACAACAATCTATCCAAAAATTTACATTTAACTTTTGAATTAAAACTTTTGGGAGTGAGATTGCAATTTAGAAAGGTTAAGGGTGAAATTACCATATTAAACTCTTATAAATGGAGAAGTGAACTCAAAATATGATTTTTAGAAATTAGGGGGGAGGGAAGAGTAATTTAGGCAAAGGGGTTCTAGAAACATATAGAAATCCAATCTCTCTTAGTGACTGTTGCCGTGAGATCAAACCGGTGGGCAGAGGGTTTGGGAAGTGGACAACGTGGCTTGAAGGGGGAGCATTCCCGTCCACTAATTACATGCATATATATATATTCATGCCACAGTGCGAAAGAGGAGGGGAAATTGGGAATCAAAGACAGAAATCTAGAGAGATGGGGGGTTCGGCCGTTGCTCTCATGAGTGAATGTGTGTATTCCGATCGTCGTCGTTCGGGCTGGTGGTGTGTGTGTTGCTGCTGTCGTGGGTATGTGGGAATTCTTCAGTGTGTATTTGGTCGAACGGGTATGTGTGGGTCTCACGTGGGTGTGCTGTTCTGATCGCCGACGATCGTGTATGTGTGTGGGCTGTCCGTTCGTCGGGCGTGCATATGTTTTGTCTGCCGTTCAGTCCGTCGTTCAACTGGAGTATGTATGTGCGTTCTGTTCACCAGCAGTGCGTCGTTCATCTGTCATGGGTGCTCTGTTTTGTCCGGCCGGCGATCGCATGCCTGTGTATATGTCGCTGCTCGTCTGGTGGCGGGGGGTGTCGCCGACGTATGTGGGTTGTTGATCGTCGGTAGTGTCGGTAGTGTGATGTTTTGTTCGTCGTTCAGTCTGGGTGTTTGTGTGTGCCGCTGTGTGTGTGTTCGTGATCAGTGTAGGATGGCCGGTGGTGACTGAGAGTTAGAGAGAAAGAGAGAGAGCGTCGGCCAATTGTGGCGGGGAAGGTGAGTGTGTGTTCGGCGTGTGTGTGTGTTCCTCCGGTGGTATGGATCGTGTATGTCTTATTGCAGTTCAGCCGGTAATAGCGTGGGTGTGTGGGTGTGAGGTCACCGGCGGTCGGCAACAGAAGCGGAAGAGAGAGAGAGAGCGTTGGATGAACTCAGAAGTAAAGGCGAAAAAAAAAATAAAAAAAAAATAGAGAATTTACACAAACCACCCCACTGAAAATTAAAAACCCATCTCGTGGTCGTCAAACGATTCGGAAACAGGTGAAATTTCAATCGATTATTAATTTTTGTTAAATTAAATTTTATTTAGCGTTACAAATCCTAAAATCGTAATAATTTCGTAACGATTAATTAATTTTAATTACGTGGTACATAAAATAGTAACGATTCGAAATATAGAGTCTGCATTGCATGATTCAGATGTTTTAGATAAGATATTAATTTAGGCTCTGTCACTATTAGGCTTGTAGGCACCGGTGTCCCGATAGAGTGTTGGTAATGAAGGTTTTGGAGAGCGGTTAACGAGGTGAGTGTACTGTTTTCTTACCAAACTATTTTTTCTATGTATATATACGATGAAATATGTGTTTACTTAAACTGTATGAATTTATAAATGATATGGATCAAGTAGGATTTGGGTGAGTTGATAAATTGGATTTCCGAAAGATTTTGATGGTTTTCGAAATGAAGCTGAAAAATGAATTTTTGTTGGATTTGGTGAAATCAGACGGTGTTTTTAAAAGAGAATAGAAAATATCTGTTTTTCTAAAAATGACTGGTTTTCTAAAAATAAAGGGTGGAAAAGTAGTTTTGATAAAATCAGATGTTTTCTTTAAAAGAAAATGTGAAATATGATTTTTGGATTTAAAAGTTGGTTTTGAGGAAAAGAGATAGACGTGGTGATTTGACGATATTGAGTAGACGATATTTATTGAGTTGTGATTCGATGATGCTGTATTTGATTTGACGATGCCATAGTATTTATCTATTTCGGTAGAGTGAGGTTATCCGCTTCGGCAGAATGATGTTATCCGCTTCGGCGGAGTGATATTTATCTGCTTCGGCAAAGTGATGTTAGACGTTTATACTGTGCAGTGATTATCCGCTTCGGCGAAGTGATGGGTGTTCGTAGGAAGGCATATCCTATGGATGGTACGGTACCATTGCAACTCCCGATCGTGAGGTTAAAATGATCACTATGACTAGCCAGTGTGTGTTGTGGTGGAGTGGTGGTTTGAGATGTGTATTTGAGATGTAATATTTTACTTATATTGGGTGATTTATTATTTATTATGGTGATTGGTATTATTTTACTATATGAGTTGGAATGGAACTTATGTTTATTGCTTTATTTTCACTGCTTATATTATAGAGAATTTTACTAGTTACGTGCTGTTTCTATACTCCCGCTTGATCCATTTAGATGTTGTAGAACAAATTATTATTATAAAATATTTTTACTAAGAAGGCAGTACACTTGCAAGTAAAATAGTTAGGATTCGGTGGGTCCCCTACTGGCGCTAGATAGAGTTATGCGGGTCACGCAAATGAGTCATTTGAGAAAAATTTTGGATGCGAAATACCAGAAATGAAATCTAAGTGAGGTTCAGGGGGATTTGTTTGATTGTATTTATATTCGGGACGGTGTATCCCTATCAGATAGGGTTATTATATGTGTTGTATAGATTTATAATTTTGTTATTGACATATTGATGTTGGCTAGTCAGTTGGGCGGTGTCATGTCTACGTCACACCGTCCTCACAAGACGGGTGTCCGGGGTGTGGTGTGACATCAGGCTTGCATAGCTCCTAGTATTTATAGGCGTTTGAGAAGATTAACTTTACCTAATCGAGCCTAAACACGGTTAATTAGGCAAAACAATGTGTTTAGCCGATAATCGGGGCCATTTAGGAGATAATCAATGGGCTTGGGCTTTTGGACCCATTTGGAAAAGCCTGCATACCTCTGTCAAGCCTGTGGAGATGAGTTGGTGGGGGAGCTCGGAGATCCATGGAATTTTGAAGGAGAAACAAACTGAAATGGTGTGCTAGTCAAGACAAATGACTAAGTCCATTAAGTTGGTTGTTCAGAGGTATGATACAAAGTTCTGAGTGGTAGCATCCTTGCGGGGTACATTACTCCTTCTTAGGTGCAAAGGAGATTCTAAGGAATTAGGAGTCTTAGTTGACACAGGCTCCTGCGTGACACTTTGGATTCCTGATTGAGTTCACGTCACGGTGATGGTTGACACGTGGCTGGGGCCATGGTACTAACTCGGTGATGCCCAAAAATAGTCTCATCATGTTTAAATATTAATTTTTTTCATATTAAAGTTATCTTATTTTATCCGTGTTTTTAGACAAAGATAATACACTAGTAACTAGTACCAGATAAATGGGAGATAGTAAAGAAAGAAAATAACTAAAAAAAAACCTTTAATATTTGTCATGTGTTTTAAAACCAACGGAACTCAATCGGGAAAATTAAGGCCCCGTTTGGTAATCGTTTCCATTCTAGAAATTCCCATCCCATTCCCAGATTTTTGGGAATTCTGTTTGGGAATAGCGTTTGGTAATTTTTGTTTCCGTTTCTATTTCATTTCCATTTGAGAATTGTGTCCACTTTTTTCTTAAAAAATGAGAAACAAAAAAAAATTATTTCTTATTATTCTCATTCCATTCCCAAAACACATTGTCACTGTTCACCCGCCAGCCGACCACTGTCCGCCGCCACCAGCCGACCATCTCTGGAGACCGTCGCCGGTCACCGCCGCCCGGAAACTTTCCGGCCACTTCCGGCCGCCGCCCACTGTCACCCACCCACCACCTTCTTCTGACCGTCGCCGGCGGGAGCCACCACCGTCCGCTGTTGCCGGCGCAGGCGGGGAGCCACCACCGCTCCGGCCGGCGCCGACGCCAGAGCCCCCCGCCGTTCGGCCAACGCCGGCGCCACCGCTATCAGGCCAAAAAAAAAAAAAAAAAGATTTTAGAATAAAATCGTTACCAAAAACAATTCTTTTTCTAAAACAAAAAAGAAATTATCGTTACCAAACGTGATTCTACTCTAAAAAAGAAAATAAAATTTTCATCCCATTCCACAGAAATGGTTACCAAACTCTACTTGACATCAATTTGCACAATAAACAAAGGAGGGGATTCTCAACACCGGAAGTCACCGGTTCGGATTTCGGACTCAGGGTCATATTCTTTTCCTTTTAAATGTGGGGTTCAATGCAAAGTCTCTCTAGGGTTTATACTTGATTGTCTTCCTAACTCGAAACTCGCAGTCATGGCGGAACCCGTAACTGCAGTAGTCCCCGAAAGCACTACAGTTAGCGAAAAAGACACCGAAGTCGATACCCTAACCGGGTCGGAGCAAGCCGACGGTGTATCTGAAACCGCCGTGAACGTCGAGTCCAACACGAAACGCGCAATAGAGGAAGGCGACGAAGGATCGGTGGAATTTGAACAGAACGGTGGTGCTGCGAAGATGCAGAAGGTCGAATCGGAGGAGAAACTGGAAGGAGGGAGCGACGCCAATGGTGTGAGATTGGGCCCCAAGCATTTCGGAACTTCCGTGGAGGTGTTCAATTACTTCTTCAAGTTCCTCCGTTATTGGCCTCCTAATATCAATGTCAACAAGGTAATATGAATACGACCTAAATTGATTGATTTATATTGCTATACTTTCAATTACCCTGCCTAGTATAATCGTAGAATATGATATCTAAAGATTTTCTCTCAATCGGTATTGTTGTGTTTAAATCCCATGGATCAAAAGATGTTTGAACTGTGAATTGTAGTGCAATCTAATTAGAAAATTACTTATTTGATTCGAATTCTATTCTATTGTTCCTCATGGGTTTCTGCAAATTTGTTGTTTAGGGATCAAACATGATTTTCCTTTTGAATCTGTTTTAACATTGCATTCTGTTGGACTTTAAATAACATATTTTCACGTAATTTCAATTACTAAAATCAGTAACCATAAATATATATAATCAAAGTAAAATCATGGATAGAAAATACAGTCTGTATGATCGCGATAGGCACGGCAAACCACTGTCCCAAAGTTGTATACGCCTCCCTACATCACAACTCTAAGATACAACTCAAAATTTTCAAAGGATGTTTGATCCACACACAAAACAGATTGCCCGAATAATAAAATATAAAAATTATATTGTATATAGGGCATAGATCGTTGTAAGTATGGGATAATCATTAGTAGTTTAATTGAAGATGTTTAGTATTTATAAAAAGTAGAAACTTTTTAGGAGAGTCACAAGTCTTCACTTGTACCTCTTTAAAATGGACGTAGCTCTTCATTCCAAAGTTATATCACTTTTTAATAAATAGTATTTACACAAATTGCCCCACAACTTTTCGAAAACTAATTTTTAATATTTAATTCCAACACATTCTTGAGGTGGAGTTGGTGATAATTTTTTGCTCAAGTTTGTTTAGCTGTGTGTGTGTTAAGCTTCCTAAGTTCCTAACTAACGATGGTAGTGTGAAATAATCTCTCTTTATTTTGGAATAAACCTTTCACTATGTTTCATTTCTTCCATAGTGATTGGATGGTAATTTAATGCTACTCAAAGCTTATATATATATATATATATATCAAAAAATAACTCGCTATATATTTTCGAGGACATATTTCGAACACATTTTACTTACATAGTTTGTGGGAAAATTTTAGGAAAGAACATGTTTGACTCGTTCCATCCTTTCCATTATTCAAAACTTTAATCTCTTTCTCAAGCCCTAACTATTTTCAATGGACATGTATATAAGCTTTCTACGTCTCTCTTATTTATTTTTTAAGCTCTGTTTTTTTTTTTTTGTTTTTTAATTCAAAACAACTCAAATTTCATCACCTTATTTTTTTTTTCTTTCTTAATTTTCTATTTTTTATGTTCTGTGATCTATATAATAAACTAGGAAATAATATACTTTCAAAATTATTTTTGAGTGACATTATTGGCCACTAGATTTTTTTTAAATAACTCAGTATATATTTGTGGGAGATATTTTCAAAATTGAAGAGACATTCAAAACAAGTGGATCTCATGCTTCTCCTTCTCTCCATCTTCAATAGACAAGTATCCAAATCCACTTCTCTCTTATTTATTTATTTTTCAATGCCCACTTTTTTATATTTTAATTTAAATCAACACAAGTTCTATCTTTTTATTTTTTTTTTCTTTCTTATTTTTGTTTATCTTGTGATTTATGTAATAAAATAGGAACGATGAACCATTTTATGAGACGTTATTAGCCATTACATTTAAATAAATGACAAAGATCAAAACTGAATTTGAGATAAAAATTAGATTCCCACCCAAACAAAAAGAAAATCTCCTCCTCTTTCTCTATCTCTCTGGCTGTGTTGGACAATTATACAAACCCTCCTATTTTCTCTTATTTATTTTTTGAAGTCTTTTTTTTCCTTCTGATTTTTCTATTTTCTTATTTTAAAATTAAAAAAAATATATAATTGAAGAAATTATTTGATTATTCTTGAAATAACTCACTTATAATTTTCTGTAATCCTATTATTTTCTTCTTTATTTTTTCTTCTTTAAGTTTTTAACTAATTATGTAACCTTTCAATTAAGTTTAACTAAATTTTCAATTCATATGGTTAGGATCAATTAGGACAAAAAAGAGATGAGAAAGACAAAAACTAAATTTCTCTGAAAAAAATGTAAAGTAATTAAAAAAAAAAAAAAAAAAATCAGATAGAAAACTTCATAAAAGGATCATCATTCTTATTTTAATTTTTATTACCAAATACCGTATCTACATTATATTTATATTTTAAACACTTATTGACATGTGTTAGTGTATAATTATTAATTTTTCTTCTAACAAATTGCAAAACGGTTTATGCATAGATAATTATTTTTTTAATAAATAGTAAAGTAGTTTATTACATTTCTATATAATTAAATATCGAAGGGTGTAAATTCAAACTATATTCTAGAAAGATATTTTTATATAAAATATTTTGTTGATATTAAAGTTGATCTTTTTGTTTTATTCTTTAAATATTAAGTTATATTTTTCGTTTGTACCTTCAGGCATGGGATATACGTTAGTGATCTGTATAATAAATCAGGACATATATTACATTTGAGATGTTTTGGACCATTGGATGATTTGAGACATTGCTAGAAATATCTTTTCATGTTTAATGTATTTGAACCAATTATAGAATATTCAAGATTAATGTATTGAATTAAAATTAGAATGGATAAAATTAAAAATGAAACTATTAAAGAGAATTTTGGAATAGCACCCATCGAAGAGAAAAATTAGAGACTGTATAGAAGACCCATTGAAGCACTAGTGAGAAAATGTGATTTAGTTCAAGTGCAGGGTACTAATAGAGGAAGAGGTAGATTTAAGAAGAAGTTGGACGAGACTATTAGAATTGATTTAAGGACATTAAACCTGACTAAGGAGATGACCCTTGATTGATTCCTATAGTGTAAACGGATTCATGCTGATCCTATATAAGTGGGACAAAGACTTAGTTGTTGTTGTATCCACGGTTCATGTACTAGTATACATGTGTAACATGTCTTTAACTCTAAATTTGTTATTTATGTGTACTGCAGTTTGAGTACATGGTGTTGCTGGAGTTGCTGAAGAAGGGTCATTTGGAGTCAGAGAAAAAGATTGGTGCCGGAGTCCGTGCTTTCCAAGTCAGGTACCACCCTCAGTTCAAAAGCAGGTGCTTCTTCCTCATCAGGGATGATGATTCCATTGATGATTTCAGTTTCCGGAAATGCGTGGATCACATTCTTCCATTGCCGGAAAATATGAAGGTTAAGTCCGATAAAAACAAGTCGAATGGTGGAGGAGGAGGTGGTGGTGGTACTGGTGGTAGGGGCTATGGCGGAGGAGGAGGTGGCTGTGGCGGAAGAGGTGGTGGCCGTGGCCGTGGAAGAGGAGGAAGGAGATCAAGAAACTGACTTAGGGGTGAGAAATTTTGATTTAGAACCAAATAATATATACGCAATGGAGCTTGCCTTTTAGCCCAATTTTGAGCAATACATTTAACTTTAGGTTTTTCGTCACAATTAATGTTGGATTGTGTTTTATTTAGATGTTCAATCACTTATATGTGAGTCCTTTGAGGATTAAAGTTCATTCAACGTTTTATAATATTTGGTGTATGAGTATACTCCGTTAATCTCCAATCAAAGAGGAACGTTGTAACATCCCATTCAATCCACTAGTCTAGTAATTTCTAGACCAAATCCACGCGGTTGAAAATACTTAAATCGAGTCATTAGTAATTACTCACACGATATAATTGGATGTACCTATACATCTAATTTTATACCACATTTTCTTAGATTTGATATCAACTATTGATTATAAAAACGAAATACCACCTTAAAAAAAAAAAAATCAAGCGGTGAATTTTATCTACTCAATCTGCTGGTCTAGTAATTTCTAAACCAAATTCACGCGGTTGAAAATACTTAAATCGAGTCATTAATAATTACTCACACGATACAATTGGATGTACCAATACATCTAATTTTATACCACATTTTCTTAGATTTGATATCAACCATTGATTATAAAAACGAAATACCACCTTAAAAAAAAAAAAAAATCAAGCGGTGAATTTTATCTACTCAATCCGCTGGTCTAGTAATTTCTAGACCAAATCCACGCGGTTGAAAATACTTAAATCGAGTCATTAGTAGTTACTCACGTGATATAATTGGATGCACCAATACATCTAATTTTATACCACATTTTTTTAGATTTGATCTCAACAATTGATTACAAAAACCAAATACCATCTTAAAAAAATAAAAAAAAATCAAGAGGTGAATTTTATCCACTCAACTGGTGGTAATTTTTTTTTTATTTACTCTATTTTTTCTTACTTCTTAGTTATATTATATACCCAATGAAGTTTCTTTGTGTCACTTTTTTACTTCTGACTTTATTTACGTATGAACTTACATTGTGTTAATTTAAACCTCAATATTTTCAAAGGACCCTTACTCAATATATACATTCCAATTAATCTTGCAATTGATCACTTAAACAACATAAAAAAATTATTAAATCATTCAAATATATGTTGAAATTTTAAATTAAAGTTCTTGGTCTTTCAAATCTAGTCCCTACTTATTTTCACATAATTTCCAATGAAGAAGTTCGTATAATAATGCTATTTACTAAAGTTATTTCATACTTAATTTTCCAATTAAACACTTCAATTCTAAATTACATAATTGAGTCGTGAATCACAAATACAAATTAACCCCTAATAATTCTAAATATGTCCTAATTTAGCGATATTTCAATTTGTATAGTAGTCAGTCCTATTAATTGATGAATTGCGTAATACTATTGTGAAATTATCATGGTACACATCCAATAATCTTAAATTAAAAAAGAAAACCCCGTTTGGTAACCACTCACATCCCAAAAATTCTCATCCCATTTTCACTTTTTTGGGATTTATTTTTGAACATAGTGTTTGGTAATCCATCCCACTTTTTTGTTTCCGTTCTCATTCCATTCCAAATGAGAATTGTGCTCACTTTTTTCTTAAGAAGTGAGAAACAAAAAAAAGTTGTTTCTCATTATTCTCATCCCAATTTCTTCTCATTTCAATCAATTTCCTCTCACTTCATCCGATCGATTAAGAACAAAAAAGAAAATTGTTCATTCTCATTTCAATCCATTTCCCCATCACCTTTGTCGCCATTGCCATCGTCTTCGCTGCCGTCGCCCTCATCTTCATCTTCGTCGTCGTCGTCATCGCCTTCGTCGCCTTCGTCTTGGCCTTCGTCGTCATCGTCGAACCCTATTTCGTCGCCATCGTGCTCATCGTCTACTTTAGGGTTTTGATTTTGAAATCAAAATCGAAACTCGAAATCAAATTCGAAACATATTTCGATTTCGATTTCGAAATCGAAATCGAAATCGAAATAGGTTGAATTTGTTCTTGATTTTTTGGATTTATGATTGTTGTTCTTGAATTTATTCTTAATTTTTTTTTCTAGGATTTGTTCTTGAATTTGTGGTTTAGGGTTCGTTTTTGATATCTAGAATAAAATTTATACCACACACGATTTTGTTCCTGAATAAAAAAAAAATAATTTGTCGTTACCAAACGCCTTTCTACTTCCAAGAAGAAAACAAAATTCTCATCCCATCTCATCTCATTCCATTCCCATCTCACTACATGGGATTGACACAAAATGGTTACCAAACGGGACCGAAGTTATTTACAAATTAGCTCCCAATCCTTCAAACAACCCCTATTTAATAGAGATAAGATATGTAACTGGTGCAATTGAAGAAATTGGTCTTCTAATCTTAGGCCCTACTTGTTTCTTTATCATTCTTAATTAAGGAATATGTATTCTAGTTAGTATTCCAATTGACCACTTCAATTTTTAAGTTACATGATTTGATATTATCACAAAGTACTTTAATGCATTCTCAATTGTAGAAATACAAGTACACAAATTTTGGCCCAACTTTCCATACAATTCTTATATCTTAGATATTTCACAATTATCCTTCCAGTTGACTGTATTTATTCATAAGTTACATAAATGAATTGCAAAATGATCACAAATGCACAATTTAATTAATCCCTATTGAAGAACTTGCTTATTACAAATTGGACCTTAATATTTCTAAATATGTTTTAATTTATTGAGATACTAGCGGATAAAGTGGAATAACTTTGAAACCATATTTTAGAGTACAAAGAAACAAATTGTATAAAAAAATAAAAAATCTAACGAACAAAACAATGCTAAAAATTAGAATTGGAATAATGAAATAAATGAACCATCAAATTGTTAAGTTTTGCTTTTCATCTTTAAATAATTTTAATGAACCACAATTAAACGCAAATTAATAATACATGTACAAATTTAGAAAAACATGATAACTCCGACTGTTTATACCAACTCTTGTTTTTATATGAATAGAACAATATATAACCAATAACAATCAATAAAACTTAGCCAACATTTCAAAAAAAAAAATGACAAAACACCATTTATTTTCAAGTTATCAACTATCGTTTTGCGAACCAACACAACAATAACCAACATTTAAAAAATAAAATAACTTACTTTGTTTATACAATATTCCCAAACACTCTGATTTTTAAATCAACATAACAATAATAACTAATAATAAAAAGTTAATTATTTTTTTAAAAGAAAAGACAACAATTGTTTATACGACATTCTCGTTCAATTACAATAATCAAAATGCTTATTACAAACTAAAATCTAATGCATACAAAATTACACTAATTGAACTCGGTTGCAAGTAAAAACTAAGAATAATACAAATATGATAAAAATAACTAATTAATTGGATTCAGATCAAAATCGGACCCATCGAAAGCCTTGACATGAATTTATTTAGGAAGAATGTAAGTAAAAATAATAGAATTCAATTAGATAACTAACCATCTTGAAAATCCCGTCGCATATTCCCGAGTTACTCAGGTCTGTCAAGGAAGTGCAGCTGGGGGATTACAAACGTAAAATCAACGACGTAACACACGTCGTGTAGTAGAACGACTTGTCATTATTTCAATTGATGTCGAACAACAACACTCTCAAATTTACAATCTATTTCCACAGATTAAAATAAATAAATACATTCACTGAAACAAATTTTTTTAGAACAAAAACAGATTTTTGAGAAGGCCCACATAATCATCCCACCCCATAAATATATTCATTGAAAAAAAAAGATGCATATCTATATATTAAAGAAGTACTTAAAATACCTGTAATATTTGCAGTCAGAGTGTTTTTCGGCAGACAACAAAATGGGCAAAAAATTAATTGAAGCTTGGGAATTTGTTGATCAACTGTTGATAGATTTCAATAAATGGAATACAAAAAACATAAAAAAAAAATTAAGATTACCAACTTAAACTTAATATACAAAGAAAAACAGCAAACAACTAATTGAGTTCCTTCTAATTGAAATTAAACCAAAGTACAATATCAAAATCGATCCCTAAACCTCGACACTAATCAATGCACAATGAAGAATATGGAAAATAAATTGTAAATTTGGGTGACATCGCCATGGTAAATGCTGTTAGAAAGACGGAGAGAGAGATGGAGAGAAGTGTAGCGAGAAGACTTACCTTCAACAGAAAGTTGCGACGGAGAGTTGGCGTGGGGTTCGATTTTGGGATGGAGGGTGACGATGGTCGATGGGGACAGTGGTGGAGGGTGTGGCGTGAGATGGAAGAGGACAGAAGAGGGCTTGTGGACTAAGAGAGATCGCGCGATGATGATGTACCAGTGGCTGCAAATCCATGAGGAAATGGTGTTGACAAATTTAGACAGAGAATGAGAGATCCTGAGTGAAAATGGGAAGATGAGAGAAAATCTGCGATTGAGGGCTACGGTTCAGGGAGTGTGGTTGTGCAGCTGAACTGAACGACTTAAATTAGGGGCTAGGTTAGTAGGTCATAGAGAATAAGGAAGAAAGGAGTAAAATAGGAAATAAAAATTAAAAATGAAATAAAAAATCAAAATTTATATATTTTATATAAAAAAATTATTTTATATTTATGTTAAATCAGAGAATCAATCTGAACCGCTTTTTATGGGGGGTATAAAGAACGGTTGAGATCTACTTAGAGAACTTATATCCGTCCTATTTTACTATATAGATTCAAATTCATATCATGTTAATTGATGAGTTATGTTATTGAATTGTGAAATTATAACAATGCACAACTTTTAATATTGTTAAATTGAAAAAATAGCCCCTAATCTTTCAAACATTCCACAAACCCTAATCCCTAATTCAAACATAATCAAGAAATCCTAATTTATTATCAAGAAACCCTAAACCATAAGATCCTATACCCTAAACCTTAATCTTCCAATTAATCCTAAAAAACTAAGTTCAACATGTCATATCGGTCCCACCAGATAAAACTTCGTTGAAGCCAAGTTCAAAAGATAATATTAGTGGCACCGGTTAAAATAATAGTACAATCAACAGTGTTTTTTTTTTTTTTTTTTTTGCAAGTGGCTTTAGATGAACTTGGAAATTTGTTCAATAGAATTGCAACTTTTAAAATAAATCTTGTAAAAGTAACTTATAATATTTTTACCGAAATTTGTAATTTTTTGTCATTACTTGTAAATCTTCTGGTAACCTGCTATCTGCTAGCGAAAATTACCTAAAAGTTCTAACTTTGACTTTTCAAAAACATTTGGATAGGACATAGATGGTTGAGATTGAGCCACACGACACTTGATTGAACATAAATGACTAAGTTTGCATGTAATATATTTTTCTACTTCTAAAGTAACTGTACATACACTCAAAACTACTAGAGCGTATTAAAGTAAAGTCCTACTTTATATATCAATCTATTTTTGCAATTACTTCCGATATAAAATTTCACAACATCCTTGAAAAAAAGATGCTAAAAAATGTGACATACTCATCACAATGGTCCAATTTTTTCTATATTTGGTAATGTAGTCTATTAGCGAACACAAAACAATTCATATGCGGTCATAATTAAGGTACCTATCCTGGAATCTCTACTCTTTGAAATCTCTATTCCTCTATCAATAACAACACGGTACTATTCCCTCTATCAACCACAACACGAAACCGTTTCCGGAGTCACACAATAATTATTTTATTTTATTTTCTGTTGCACTACCGACTACATATGAATAACTATTTATAGGACTAGGTTTAGACTTAATTCAACTGACACTCTTTATTTATATATACCGCTAATATTATAACACCCTTTAAAGTAAAAGCTTTTACCCCCCAAAAATTTGTATAAAGTTAAAAAATTTCGTTTGACTATAATTTGACGTATAATATCGTAAAATAAAATCACAATTGAAATATGAAATATGAAATATAAAATATTTCATGAAATATGATTTGGGTATTATAAACGCATTTAGTGAAGGGATAATCGGTCGAAAATCCCAAATAATGGACGTGGGTTTAAAAAAGTTATGCTTAAAATATAAGTTTTGATTTAATCCCTCAAGTTAGATTTTGCTTGAGTTATAGTCCCGTATTGCAGGAATTGTAGTGAGAACTTGGTGAGTAAATTTGTATTATATTGAATATTAGTTACATGTAACGAATATTAGTTACAATTTAATAATTATTATATTTTTACATATATTTGTATGTTTTTGTTACATGTACTTATGAATATTAGTTGCATGTTACAATTACATATATCTGTGTAATATTTGTGGCATTTAACAAATATTACACACATAAATTAATTTAATATTAATTACATGTATTTGTGTATATTTAGTTACATGTAATTAATTATATGTATTTTGTGTGATTTTTGTTACATCTAACAAATTTTTACATACAAATTAGTTACATGTTACAAAATACGATAATATTTGTTACAACTAACAAAAATTTACACATAAAATTGTTACATATAACCGCACGTATGTAGACGCGTGCAGTGGGTTTCTATATTTTTTAAATGGGCAGGACTAAAATACAAGTTGCTTCCGTCTCTATGATTTTTTTAAAATTAAGAGTGAAATTAGGAACTTCCCATAAAATGCCCTTTTAGTTAATTAATTTATCGCTAGAAATAGGCAAAAAAATTCCAACAATAACTTGATGTCTTGATAGAATAACTTGTTTGTGTCAATATCTTACTCTTTTATTTTACCTTACTCTATGTTTTGTTTATATAATAAGATTTTTCGGAGTAAAATAACACAATCTTTTTGTCTTGGAGTCAGAATTAAAAATTAAAAAAATGGAATTTTATGAATTCAATTTTTTTCAATTCACGCTCAAAAAGTTTTGTTCGTTGAAAGGCGTCTTTGTATTTGAATTAAAAAAAAAAAAAAAAAAAAAGATTTCCATGGAATTGTATTCAATATTTTTATTTATTTTTATTTTTTACAGGTGTTTATTGTCATGTTCAATTATTACTTATTTTTAAACACTAAGTAAAATTATATATATATAAATAATTTTATAAGTTCCCACGGATAATCTTGAAAATCATTGAAAATCAATTGACAGAGATACCGTACAAAAAAATATAATTATTATTACTAATGAAAGAGATACCGTACACAAAATATAATTATTATTACTAACGAAATAACACCGTTCACTATAAAAATTAAAAAATAAAATCATTAGAATGTGGCCATCAAGCATCAATATGTGAAGATTGAGTACTTTTTGAAATAAATCAAAGAGTAGTGTAACCTATATATCCATTCATTTATAGGTAGTAATAGTATTGAACATAATGAGCCCAACACCCCCACTCATTTGCAATTAACATAAATCAATATGATACTAAATGAAACGCTTACAAAACTGAACTTTACATTGATTTATGATAAATTATCTATTGCCTCTTCATGTAAAAATGATATGCAGTTACTTAAATATAATAATTTGAAAAATAAAAGGAAAAAAAAAAAATAGGCCATCCAAAATTTCTTAGTTCTATTGTTTAAGAAGCATCTACTGGTTTAGGGCGTGTTGGTACACATCGATAAGTTTGATGCTTTTGCCCCTAAAACAATCAGCACCCCTGGGTTGCATGTTCTTATAATAGGATTTAGGGCTTGTTCGATTATGTTTAAATTTTATGTACTGAAAAAATTTAAGTGCTGCAATTTATAATACTTTTAATTTAAAAAAAAATTATATTTATACAATTTTTTATTCCTGAAATAATTTTTATAACTTTTTTTTTTTTTTTTAAATATTCTGTCTTTACCACTTTTTCCCTATTTTCTGAATTTAATATTTTTCTTTTTATAATTTTTTGTATATAATTTTTCTTGTGAAAATTTGCATTATGGATGTGAATTGTCAATTGTAATAATTATATATTTTATGACATTAAGTAATAAGTGATAAAAAATTAAGTGAATCACACATCATTTAAAATTTTGAACAATTTTTAAGTGATATTTGTATTTTAAATGATAGTTTTTTTTTTTTTTTTAATCAAATGTATTTAATTTAATAAATATTTAATACATGATCAATTTTAAGCATTTAATTGGATTATCAAATGGGACCTAACATAGCATCCTTTTGAATAATTGAAATCAATAAGAAAGAATGAATTACGGATGAAAACTTTGTCGCTAAAAAACACAAATTGTGGTTGAAAAACTGTCGAGAAATCGTGTTTTTTGTTCTTATCAAAGAAGAGGAAAATCCTCGTGTTTTTGAGTTCCAAAATTGGCAATAAATACTATGTTCTCTCTCTGTCTATGTAATGATGTAACTCTTCCAAAAAAAATAAAAGTATAATTTTAATTACAATTAACCGCAACATTAATTAGTGAATGATGATGATAAATACATGCATGAGTTTTGGCCAGTTTTATATATTCACGCGACGGCGCACGATCTCCAATGCACTAATTACAATTAATCGTTCACACATTTTCATTTAACTCATTTTTTGATAAGCAATTTCATTAACTCATGTCTCATCTTCTTCCCGCCTCTCTCTCCTCTCTCTATATTTCTTCCATCCCATTCCCATGCAAATTGGCAACTCCTTCATTAGTTGACTCAAAAAACCACAAAATATTCGCCTCTCTCTCTCTCTCTCTCTCTCTCTCTCTAAAGATGGGTTGGTCAAGATATGAAATAATGGCTACTGAAGATGAAGAAGTGTTTTCTTTCCCCACCCAACAACCTCCACTTGATTTCAGGTGATCATTTACAGTTTCTATTAGTTTTTTTTTCACCATAGTTTCTATCTTGTACTCTCTATTTTCTTTCTGTTTTAATGTATTGTTTCTGGGTTTTGTTGATATGAAGTGATCATCAATACCAGACTATCAACTTTCAGTACAATATCCCAATGCAAGAGTCAGTTTTTGATGAATTTTCTTTAATGGAGATGCCCCCTAGTCATCCATTTCCTGGGTCACTGGACCTCGTTCTACCAACCCAGAGTACTGTTCCGGGTGATTATTGTTCTTTTTATTTTCTGCTTTAATTTTTAACAAAATTAATTTTTTTACCTTGAGTTATATAAATTGAGTTTCACTTATTTTTTTTTAACATATTTAATTTGTTATTACAGATGATTTTTCTTTTGGAAATGGGTCTGGATTTTGGAATGAGGCTAGTTATCAACCAGATCAGAATTTGATGTTATGTGACAAGAAAATGGAGAATTTTGCAGAAAATGGTGGAGTGAAGAAGTGTGTAAGGAGATGCAGAGAGGAGAAAAGCAGTGGTTCAAAAGCTTTGTCCAGAAAAATAATTTCCCAGTATTTCTATATGCCCATAACACAGGCCGCCAAAGAGCTTAACATTGGACTGACACTATTAAAGAAGAGATGCAGAGAGCTGGGGATACGCAGATGGCCTCACAGGAAGTTGATGTCTCTTCAAACCCTAATAAAAAATGTCCAGGCACACACTCCCTCTCTCCTCTCTCTCTCTCTCACACACACACACACAAACGTACACATACAGGAAGTTGATGTCTCTTCAAGCCCTAATAAAAAATGACCAGGCACTCACAGACTCACTCCCTCTCTCCTCTCTCTCTCTCACACACACGTACACACACAGAAAGTTGATGTCTCTTCAAACCCTAATAAAAAATGTTCAGGCACGCACTCTCTCTCTCTCTCTCTCTCACACACACACACACACACACGTACACACACTAGTCTTCGTGTATTTCGTGGTGTATATCTTTGATTTAAGCATGGATAAATTTTATTTTTCACCGTTTTCGCATTAGCTTAATTTTTTTCCCCAACGTACAGGTTGAAATGAAAAACAAAAAGAGAAGAAAAGAAAACGAATAAGACAGTAGTTAATCGCATTATTACAACATATGGCAAAGTATTCCTGCCAAATTGTTATCTTGAAGTTCATTTTGAAAAGTAGACGCAATGAACTTTTTCACCGATGGTTTGCTATTTTATACAGTGCCACGAACTGAATAAGAATAAATTAATTACTCTCTCCTTTTCATTTAATTTTTTCTTTGTGTAACTTCATGTAATTGCTAATTTCTCAAACAATTGGGGTGTAATGCGTAAAATCACCCGATCATGAACCGTGTTAATTAGTGCTTAATTATAAGAAACAAAGGTGGGGGTTGACGATTTATTGTAATTTTTTAATTGAAATAGCAGGAACTGGGGAAAGAGGAAGGAGAAGTGGCTGAATTGAAACTGAAGGAGGCTCTTGATCTATTAGAACAAGAGAGGAAGCTAATGGAAGAGATTCCAGACATGCAGCTTGAAGACAAGACCAAGAGGCTGCGACAGGCTTGTTTCAAGGCCAACTACAAGAAGAGGAAGCTCATGGGGATGATGGTAGAATCACAGTCTTCTAATTCCTCTGGCAGTGGAATGGCCGGTGCCTGCGGTGATCATAACTACGATACGGGTTTTGTTGGGATGGATGATTATAAAAATGATGATGACGAAGAAATAGATGAGATTAAGTCACTGCTTACTGACCATTCTGCTACCTCAACCACTCTTATGTTCTAAGTCATGTCTGAACAGTCAGTTTTCTTCTTCTTCTTCTTTACAGAGGTTATCTTGGCAGAACAGTAGTTAAGGTGTCAACCATGGAAATACTCGTCATGTTTAGTGAAAACCTTTGTGTTTATTTTTGATTCTAGCATAATAGTTGAGATGCACCAAGTGAATATGACTATAGATTATGATTCAGGGTTGGATGTTTGGATTTTTTTTTCAGGGCACTTGATGTTATGTGTATCATTTTAGAATTTAGTTGTTTGAGTTTGTTTCTATACTTTCCCTAGAGTTAAATAAAAATTTGAGCTCCAAGCCATCTACGATTGCGATATACGATATAATAGCCAACGTTAACCATTCAATTGTTACACATCAGATGCATTGATGTTTATTATATATGTAGAAAAATGTATCAGGTGTAAATTCGTGTAATTGTGGTGTAATAGTTAACGTTAGCATTCACTCACACAAAATTCTCTTTTTTGTAGCAAACCTGATATTCTATATGTGCATGACATTTCAAATTCGTTTTCTAAATTGCTATTTGGCATCTATTGTGTACTATTTCAGCCATAACTACTTCTATTGTTGGAATTTTGGCATGGAACTAATTGAATAAGAAAATAGACATCTTAACCTTTCCAATAGGTGGTTACATATAAAAATCGAAGATCAGAGGAGAGAGAGATGCATATTTGAAGTTCCAACTGTCGCAGTCTACCCAATGTCATAGTGTGATCTCACTTAGAAAAAAAAAAGAAGCATTTTTCCCCTTGATTTTCGGGGAATCAAATCCCTAAATTCAGGGAACGTTTATGACTCATTTCTTTGGGTAAGAAAATCAGATCTAAATATTTTTGTTAGCATTCGTTTCTTCCTCTATTGCAGTCTTTGGAGAGATTGAAGCTTGGGTGAAAACAAATAACAAAATTGTGGCGTTCAACGATTTCATGGGTTGCTAGACTCCCAAATCGGGTTAGGACTGTATATATTTTAGATATATCGATGTAAAATTCATTTCCTTTCTATTTCTTCTTTGTATAAGGTTATATAATAAGGATTGTGGTTTTAAATATGTTTCTTCAATAAGTTTATGTTATAATATATTTTATAGAGGTTGGATCTTAGTTTATTTGTATTTATGGAGTTAGATCTAGGACCTCTGATTTAGATCTAATTTCTATACAAACCGACTTCTTGGGAATCGATACAACTCGATTGAATGGATTATGCTAAATGATTAATTCACCTTAAAGAAAGATACAAATTAGAGAAACTCTCTCTTGGGTGTCGTGCCTCATTTCAAAATCCTCTATCTCCAATCAAAATTGAAGATTCCACAACCCGCAACAGGTCTCCGTCAATCTCCTATCAAAATCAAAGATTCCACCACTGCAACTGGGTCACTGACAATCTCCGATTAATAGTTTTTTGCTCACAACTGTTGGTGTTGCTTCTAGAAATCCAGATCTGAGGAGTGACATCTTCCAAGACCACAGTCTCCAAGCCCGACGTCTAGAAAGCTTCGTAATTATGTTTAAATGAGGCAGAAATCAAAGGACGTAGAATTAGGTAAAATTTAAAAAAATTGGGGATAATGAAAATTGAGAGCCTAAAAAAAGTATATGGAGCACATCCGGTATTAGTGCCCTGGATAAGTGTTTCAATCTTTGGAGGAATCCTTTCGTTGCAAAAGTTAAAATTAATTTTATTTGGAGAATTAAAGAAAAAAAGAGTTTCATTTTAACTGATGTGGAGGAGTATAAAGATGATGTAATAGAAGAGACGCTTGGGAAAGAAGGGTGTTTAGTTTGGTACCTTCCAAGTGTTGAATCCAATTGCAATGGTGAGTTAAAACTTTTGAAGTTGATAGGAGATGATAAGATTGATTGCATATCTTTAGTAAATCGGAGAAAGAATTTCTTGTCAAAAGAATTTAAACTAAAGAATATTTATGGTGGTTATCCTAAGATAAAATTGAAAGGAAAAGAAGAGAAGAATTCAAATGATTATGTGAATTACGTACAACGATCTCATTTGGAAAATTTTCTTTCCAGGTGAAAAGGTAAGTATTTGCTCAAGGATTCCTTTTCAGAGAATAGTTAAAGTTTTATATATAGGGAGAAGTATCGGCCTTCTGGTGAAACTCAAAGAATTGGATTACAAAGGGAAGTACACTATAACAAAAACGGGCTGTAACAGTAATTATTTTGGCAGCAGTTAAAAAGTAGTCACTAATGATACGTTTTTAGTGACTATTTATTTACTTGCCTCTAATTTATTCTAATTAACGCTAAATATTATAATTATGGTTTCAAATTTTGATATCAATATCTTTAATTAAAATAAAAAATTAAAAAATTATTCAATTAAGAAACACTTAAATTGAACATGGCAGGGCAAACATTAATAAAAAAAAATTAAAGGAAGAACTTTCCCAAAATCAATTAGCCGAGAGAATGAAATCACATATTCTCTTCCGCGCCCATTGCTCGTCTTTCTCGCGATCGTGTTCCTCAATCTTCCTCTCTCTCTCTTTCTCTCTCTCTCTCCGGCATGGTGTCAAGAGCACAGATTTGGCACCATGCTAGAGAGAGAGAGAGAGAGAGTCTGGCACAGATCCGTCGGTGAAAATATTGTCGGCGCTCGCCACTTTTTGAATCCTTCAAGAACTGATCCACAATTAATCTCCCTGATACAATCTCAATGATCTTTCAAACTAAAGTTTTCCCCCATCGGATCTCGTCGTTTCTCCGTCTCAATGATCTCGACCCCGATGTCATCGAGAAGCTTCCAAGAACAATTTGTTGTTCCAACATGGCGATCGAGGTCATTGATGGGAATTTCTCATGGGATTCCTCGTCCATGAACCTAACCCTAAAAGACATAAATTTCAAAATCGATCACGGAATGAGGGTCACCGTCTATGGAACCATTGGAGTCAAAAAATCAAGCTTGCTTTCGTCACAAACATCCGGCGACAGTAGTGGTGACAATTGGGGTGGAGGACAGTGGGGGTGGGTGGGGTGGGGATGGGGTAATGATATTGTTTAAAAAATAGGGATAAAAAATATATTTTTAAAAATAGGAGTTTTAGTGATTTTTAAAAAATATAATAGAATTGAAAAACAAAAGGCATTCATGTCTTTTTACAAGAAAAAACTGGTCAAATGGTTGACCGATAGTTTTCAAATGATAGAAAAGATTTGTGATTTTGGACAAAATGACAGGGAAGATAAATGGTACAAACCCCCAAGTCTATATGGAAAAAAATTACTTCGAAAATTGTGCATTTTGCTTCCTATTTTTTTTTTTTTTTTTTTCTCACTTTCCATCCATACCAAACAAGCATTTTTTTTCATTGTTCATCCTATTTTCTTTTTCATTTTTTTATTCATCTTTTTTTCCACCCAATCAAATGCACCCTTAAAGTTAATTGATTTAAAAAGTACTATTAATGGTAGATAAGATTCATATAAATATAATTTTGATATTTACGGATACATTTACATACACTTCGAGATTAATCTTTCTTGTTTTTATTTTTTATTTTTAGTTTTGAATTTTGTATTATTTATGTTATTTTTATTTGTTTCATTTTTAGGTATTGATTTTTATTAAAATCAAAAAAAAAAAAAAAAAAAGAACCTAAAAATTAAATGATTTTTTTATCATTTATTCTTTCAAAGTAATGTAAACTATTAAAAAGACGCCCAACTATCGAAAATAAGTTTTTGGTCCTCGAAAACTTTCTGGAAAATAATCCCCATTTTTTGACCAGTGATTTGCCCTAATTTACATAATATGCTATTTTACAAAATCTACTACTGTATAAATAAAATGAAAAGTTCATTCATGGAACAAAACCACGTCTAACGAAATCAAATTTTTGAATGTTTCCAATGTAAAATATATATATATAGATTTATGAATGGTCAAACCCCAACAGTGTGAATGTTCACATGTGAGTAACAACAATGTCAATGTTCACACATATTGTAGTACGAGTTATTGTTTTCGAAGTGATATGAACATTCACACTAATTAAGTCTATTGCTTTAAAAGTTACTATTTCAAAGTGGTGTGAACATTGACAATAGCACAAATAGTATTATAAATATTCACATTGATAATATTTATACTCAAACAATATTCACAAGAGTATCATTGGGAATGTTCGTCGATAATCATTAATGTTCAAATATTTTAACATTCATTTACAAATATTACACTCTCATATAATGTTGTGAATGGTCACATTATTACAAAACAAAAACTTGCACTACACTAGATTTAATAGGATTATCAGTGTAAACATTAACACTTCTGTTAATTGTTGTGAATGATTTTCACTCTAATTATTTGCAGTAGATATCCATTTTTTTTTCGATAAACAGTTGATTATATTAATAGGAAGAAATGTATCATTTACTACACGATAAGAAATTACCATGTAGCCTGCAAGACCCCGGTAAACAACACCACAAAATAATTCAGTCGAGGACTGCTAGCCCTTAACAGGGGATCCTCCAAAAACGAAACAAGATATCTTAGGGCTCGATCCCAAAAAACACCAGAATAATCATAGTTCATACCTACTGTACAGTGAACCACATAAAAACACCACAATTTTGTAAAAGCGAAACCAATAACGGGAGTTGAAGGTCATCGAAAGTAGGAGATCATCCCTCAGGGCTAGATTATAATACTACTCTTTCGATTCCACCAAAGGTTTTGAGTAAGGCACTTCCAAGTATAACTCTTGCAGATCCTCTTCTCTCACCAAAAATTAGGTCCCACTAGGGTGACCCAAAAACTACTCTCAGTAAGGGGGAAAATCACTCTACTCCACAATCCAAAAAATCTTGACAGTAAAACAATGGTTAGAAAACAAACAACTCCTCCCCAAGATTCACATTGCTCCAACTTCACCCCTCTCCATTTAGAGTACTATCGCGGTTGGATCTTCCTTAGCAAAAGACTTCCCTAATGCTTACCACAATAAAGACTCTTTCCTTACCAACCATGATTAAAACATTTATCCTAATACACCCAAACAACCAAAGAATTATTTTTTTATTTCCTTTTAAGAACTAAGAATACCTTCTTTTTAAATTGCCTATGACGATTAATATCAATTTTGGAGAAAATCTTATCAATTTCAATTCTTTGATTTTGCATTACCGCTACCCTTCGAATCACTTGTGAATGACCATTCTTGGTTCACAAGATCAATATCACCTTTAGCAAATGCTTCATTTGATTTGCTTGGGTGGTATCGGAATATTATGTCGCTACTTTCACCGCAAGTATACAGGTCAAATTTTATAGAATAGTGAATGAGAAGGCTTGTCGTATTCACAGGGATTGGATTAAATTGTTGATAAGTATCATAATTATCATAACCGAACTTTATTTAGGTGATAAAAATTGAGTTTTTGTTTTTTATAAATAATATACTAAATTAACAATTAACTAAACTATAATACTAAATATATTATATGAGAATAGATTATCTAGGAATTAACTTCGTTTACTTATACATTTTTGATCCAATATAATTTACACTAATGGTATTCAAATCTATCCGATAATCTAGGTATCGATAACTCACTCGCTACCTTTCCCGAGTGTAAAGTGAAGAATATACAATTTCGCGTCAACGCCGAAGTCCCCCTCGAGCGTCTATATGACACTTGGTCACATGAGCCTTACCCTAACCTCACGGATTGTATACTTTCTAATACCCTCCCGGGTCATTAGATCGTCGCATTGTGTACAAACCCTAGTCCGAATTCGGGATTACCTCTCTCGAGTGTCAAACCCCGTATTCTCAAATCAATCACAATATCATAACAAGCATATTATGGAAGTAAATAACTTAAACATAATCGAATAAAGATAAACAACCGTTAACGAAACATGAATTACTCAAACATCGTATATAAGTAAACTATATCAATCCCATAGATAATCAGTGTTTAGCTCTTGGCCATAACCATATAGTCAACAATAATCCATATATACATGTTCAAACAACCAAAAACAAGTTAAAAATAAAGAGAGAAACAAAGGAGAATAGCCGTTATCTAAAGGTAGTGTCCGTAAAAACTGCTCCGATCTTATTTCCTCTTCTCCAATTATGTTCCTCTTCTTTGGTTGGTTGAGAGTCTTTTTTAGAACCCTAAAAAACAATCCCAATATGTTCTTAGAGAAGAAGGAATAGACCAGGAACAAAAATAAAATATCTAGAAAATATCTAAAACAGTTGGTCATTGACCGTTGCAGCGGTGGGTTTCACCGCTGCATTGGTGGGCATGCCGGTAGGCTTTCTGCCCTTTCATCGGTGTAGCGGTAGATATCACCACTACAGCGGTGAGCAATCAGAAATATTTGAACTCTCTGTTGTTTCACCGCTGCAGTGGTAAAATTGCTGCTTTAATACTTCATCATTTTTCCACTAATATCCTCATTTTTTTACCCTTTTTACTCCTAACCTCTGCTTTGAAAAAAATAAATAAAAATAAATTAAAACATACCAAGAATACTCAAAAACTACAAAATTCGGTTTGAAAATAGATAGATAAATTTCACCTATCATTAGGTAAGGAGACTCCACAATTCGTTTACTCTTTTCTAAGTCGCGACAACCATCTTCCTGGTTTGAGAGATTCTCTCCTAGATTAACATTGGGAGAAGCTTCAGACACTACTCCCAAGTTCAAATCACCATCTAAAGCAAGGTTGGATGCACCCACTTGATTCAATTCCTTGATTTCACCCATAGGCAATACACCTTCAATACCACTTGGCCATACTATGTCCTATTCCTTAAGAATTAAATTCACAATCAAATCTCTAAATTCCAATCAATTTGAAGTCGTAGGCAAACCTAGAATTTTCCCATATTCTAAACACCTTTTTTACTCTATAGAACACAAATTTGAGTCTACAAATTGTATCCATATTAGTGGTAGAGACCTCAATAATATCAAGATCATTTGATTTTCGAACTACTAAAAATTCACAAGACTTGATGAAGTAGGGTTTAAAGAATCAGTACCTGATCTCAACAAGGCTAGAGTAGGCTTGATATATTGGGAAGAAACAATAATAGGCTCACAACTAATAGATTCTAAATCACCTTATTTTCTACTTTCTATTCACCGTATACCTGAGATCTCTTACTAGACGAAGCCAAACGAGCTTGAATCACTTCATTCGTTACCCTAATTCCATTGAGAACTCAAATAGCAGCCAAGGCTTCAGCCAGAGTCGAAAAGCGAACAAATCCAGACTTTGAATTTGTTCTAACCCTTCTCTGCTTTGGTATATAGACATCACAAACCATCTCATGCCACTAAAACATGAATTTTAGGCCTTTCCTATCCATCTTCTCCAGGATTTAATCCACAAAAACCAACACTAATTGTTCTTTTGACTCCATATACTTCATTTTCTAAATAGCGATTTTACTACCTATGATGATTTATAGAGATGGATTAGATATAAAATAACAAGAAGTACACACACTCACAAAAATGCTAAATTAATTGCATGAACCATAGAAATCAACAACTATGAGCGTTTCCTAAGTAGAGAAAAAAGATAACAGCTTAGAGAAATCACCTATCGGAACTAGCTTGGTTAGCAGCTTAGGTGCCCTGTCTCCTGATAGCCCCAGATCCAAGCATCTCCAGCACCACCACTTACCGATCGATTCGAAGTCAACATAAAAAGTAAAAATCGATTATCAGGCTGGCTATGGTTTTGGTTCACAAAACTTGCCCAAATTAGGTCTCATCGACAACAACGTTTGAAGCAAAAGCCCTTCTCAAACACCATTGCAAGATCCAAATCCTCATATCTATTGATTGGGCAGTGATGAGAATAGAGGGAGGGAGAAGAGGACCTCTGATTAACTTCCACAAACCATCGTCAGTACTGTTTCGAAGATCGGGTTTAGATTTAAGGTGAGTTAGTTCCCATACACCTTATCTGAACTCGATTAACAAACCAACGTCTGTAGTTTCTACGGCGATTTGTGTAGATTTAAGGCACGGTGGTAATTTCTGTGTAGATCTAGATTTTTGGTGGTAAATCATGACACTCTTGATAGTGTTCTGGAAGGGAAGTTGAAATTAGTGGTCTACAACTGCAACTTTGATTTGTTTAGATCCCTAGCTCTTCGATCTTCTTCCTAAATAAGGTGGAGACAGCGACACTTGAGAGCATTTCAACGGTGAGGATCTCCGGAAGTCGGTGCCTACACTGAATCAAACAATTTGAAATTTCCCTAGCACGCTTCCCCCAGTAGATATCCACTTATATTACATTTTTTTTTCCAATTATATTTCAACTACAAGTCTAGTATTCTTTTTAATTCAAAGTTTCTAGTAAATTTGATTTCAATTAAACCATGTAACATTGTTAATTTTGATTTTTTTATAATTTTCAATAGAATGGAACTAAAAATAATATTAAATGGATTGTTTAAATATTTAGTGAAATTGTGTGAGGGTATTATTGTTGTTTTTTTTTTTTTTTTTAAATTATATATTTTTTAAATAAAAAATAAATTCAATTGAATTTTTATTGGAAAATAAAATTTAGTGGATTTTATAAAAAAAAAAAAAAAAAAAAAAAACTTAGTTAAATTGCAAAAAAAAACAGTGAAAAATATTTTGTATACATTGATGAGGGAATTTTTTGGCACTTCTGAGTCAGCACTTGAGACCTAGCACTGTTTCAACCCTCGCAATGACAAGGACACATTTCGGAATCCACAACGCCACGCTGGAGTATACGCCGACTACGACTCCTTCCTGGAATCTCATTTGCACCTAGGGAGGAGCGAGGAGCCCCGTAGGGATGTGTCACTCTAAGCTTTGCGTCGTACCCTCGACGATCAGTTTCAGGGACTTAGCCATTCCCCTCAACTGGCTCTCATTTTCACATTGTTTATTCTCCAGGACTCCATGGATCTCCGTTCTCTTCTACCAGCTCACCGTTGTAGGCCTAACAAAGGCCCTCGGGCTTCTCCAAATGGGCCCAAAAGCCCAAGCCCAACGATTATCTCCTAAACGCCCCAGATTATCGGCTAAACACAAGGTTTCGACTAATTAATCGTGTTTAAGCCCGACTAATCATCTCCAACACCTATATATATCGGAGGTTATGTAAGCCCGAGATACGCTTGAATACACTTACATTACGCGCGAGTTCATTTGTTTACTTTCTATATTTTGTAAATTTTCTCTCTGAGTACTGATTACCACGCCGGAGGGGCTTCACCGGGATAAACCTCGGTCTGAGCCTTCTGCAGGTACACTCCCTAAGGAGCAAGACTCTGGACACAGCAGGTTAATCTTCCCAGGACCCAGCACATATCACGCGAGGACTTTTCAATTGTAAACTCCACCTCAGCAAGAGGACCCACCTGTTATCCAACAGAACTATACTCGAGGTGTGTACTAGTTTTATACACCAACAATTTGGCGTCATCTATGGTAATTGAGCAAACAGCCTTCCCCTGATCACTGCTCTCTACTCAACTCAGCCTAAGTGATCACAAGGTCTAGTTAGATAGACACAAAATAGAAGAATGAGAAGACATATCGAAAAATCCATGCTCATACCTACCAGCTCTTACTAACGAGGATAACTACCCCCCCATGGTCAGGCAGAACCATCCACTCTTCCACCTGGGGCTGCGGGACAAACCTCAAGAGTTGTGGAGGCATCTCGGGTTGATCTCCTTGAATGCCAAATGTAAGAGTTTGAGTCGAATGTACAACTCATCCTCGTACACTTTCCACCACCCCCTACTTAGGGTAGACCAACCCTCCAGCTCGCAACGCCCGAGGAGCCACCTCAAGATTATGATGTTTTTGTAGATAATCTGAATGGGCAGTTACCCGAGGGCTGCCCTCCGCCTTGCAATCCTAAGGTTGTAGTCCAGGAGACGTTCCTCCCTGCAACGTCGAGATCTCCACCTCCACCACCACGCAAATTTGTGACAAAGGATATGTCAGTGTCCCCTAATAGTCGAGCTTTTCATCAGCCTGCTAGGTTCAATCACAAAGGTCGACATGAGCGTGAGGTTGACTCCTACTCACTTTCCTCTCATCACCTTGCGGCTCGAGCTGTGGACAGTCGAATCTAGGGAGAGCCTCAAGCAGGGGAGGTTGTGGAGTGCTTCTTGGCCAACATGGAAGCCCATCTCCAAGAGATGCAAAAAGGCCGGGTAGGTCCGGGTGTTATTCCGGAGGTGAATTCTCCTTTTGTGGATGAGGTTCTGGAAGAAGTAGCATCGGGGTACTTCACCCAACCCTAGATGAGTCTATATGATGGGACTTTAGATTCCGTTGACCATCTGTCTATGTTCAAGTCTTATATGGACATGCAGGTGGCCTCTGTAACTTTACGGTGAAAAGCCTTTCCCATCACCCTTACAGGTGTTGCAAGATCGTGGTTCTAGAGTTTGAGGCTAGCGTCCATCTCCACCTTCAGGGAACTCTAGCAGTTATTATTGGCTCGTTTCAGGCGTTCCCGGTGGAGGCCAAGAACTGTAGCTCATATCCCCACTCTTCGGCAAGATCGCACTAAATCTTTGGGTGATTACGTTAAGCGTTTCAACCGAGAAGCAAATGTGTGTGATGACCTTCCTAACGCTGTTGTACTAAATGTCTTTGTTGATGGGCTCCAGCATCAGAGATTGTCCTACGATCTTTGCTCTAACCATGCTCTCACACTCGATCAAGCTCTAGACCGTGGGACTAGATTCCATGATGCTAACCTATGTGCTGCAACCAGGAGAGGGCAGGCAGTAGCAAACAAGCCGAGGAAACCAGGGAATTGAGGTTCGAATCAAGCCCAAGGCTTGAGAAGATTACGAGCTGAAGGGATGTTTAAGCCCCTGCCTAGAGATAGGAGGCCACTTCTCCCTCCAGGGTGTCACTAACCAGAGTTCACCCCGCTCATGGCCTTAGTGGCCACCATCTTTACAGAAAACTTTGGGCAAGACTTCTTTCCTCCTTCGTCGCTCCTAAGGAGAAGGCCGATTGGGAGATCAATAACCCAATATTGTGAGTTCCACCAAGACTGAGGTCACTCCATAGAGAACTGTTTCCAGCTCCAGCAAGAGATTGAAACTCTTGTCTAAAGAGATTATCTCCGGGACTACGTCCAGAGAGAACATCAGGAGCAGCCTGAAGGGGACGAACCATAAGGAGAGTCCCAGACCTAGAGAAGAAGGGGAAACCACAACTATCCACCGCCCCAGGGGGCTGAGGCCAGAGAGGATCGCCAATGTGTGGATGGTAAAATTAACCAGATCCATGACGGATTTAACTCTGGGGACATACAGAGTCACTAAGGTCGCAAGTTTGGGCACATACGATCTTGAAACAAAAGATAATATGTCGCTTAGGTACCCACGGAATGCTGACTAGCTGAAGTGCAACTTTTATAGTGATGATCCCCTTTTGTGAACAACTTCCAGTTTATATAAGGTGTTGTAGTTTTGCTTATCAAAATAAAGAATGCGTTTTGTGCAATATGCCTTGTGTTTTTTCTGGTCAACGGCATTCCGACCCCCTGAGTCGCATCCCAACTCCCGGCATCTCGAGTAATTCTCCACAACTATATTCCGACCCCCTGAGTCATATCTTGGCTCTCGACGTCTGGTGGCCGCTAATTTAAGCGTTTCCACTTTCACCACAAGCGTATGGATCAAGTTTTAGTATAATGGACCTTTCAGTCGGGTATCGTATCCATAGAGATTAGTTGAGATTACTATCGAGTACTGCAATTGTCATAACCCGACTTTATCTAGGTGACAAAAATGGAATTTAATTAATTATTACTAATACTAAACTAAAATACTAATTAAAATAACTATACTATAATTATATTAAGATAGTTTTGAGAGAATAAGTTGTCTAGGGATTAGTTTTCTTTACGAATACATGTTCGATCTCATTTTAGTTCATATTAACGGCGTTCGACTTATATGACAATCTCAGTTCGTAAACTCATCCGCCACCTCTCCCGAGTGTAAGACGGGAGAATACGCGATTTCGTGTCAACGCTGAAGTCCCCTTCAACGTCCTAATGACCTTAGGTCGTGTGAGTCTAGCCCCAATGTCATCGATTGCACACAATCTAACTCCCTCCCCGGTTATTGGATTGTCGCGTTGTGTTTACCCTATCGACAATCTCAGTTCTAAAACTCTCGCCTTACCTCTCCCGAGTGTAAGAAGAGTGAATACGTGACTTTAAATCAATGCCGAAGTCCCCCTCAATGTCTTAATGACTCCAGGTCACGTGAGTCTCGTCCCAACATCATTGATTTCATGCGTTGTGTTTACCTTATCGACAATTTTAGTTCTAAAACTCTCCCGTCACCTCTCCCGAGTGTAAGACGAGGGAATACGTGACTTCGTGTCAACACCGAAATTTCCCTCAACATTATAACGACCCTAGGTCACGTGAATCTTTCCCCAACGTCATAGATTGTCCACAATCCTAACCCCGACCAAGTTATTGGATCGTGGCGTTTGTTTATTCTAATTCTAATCCGAATCCGGGATTTGTCAAACCCTGTATTTTTCATTTATCATTCTAAGCATAATAAGCAAACAATATAATAAACACACTCAAACATTGAAGAACAATCATCAAGAAACACAACTTAACCAAAACTACGTTTTTATAAACGATATTAATCTCATACATAATCCATATTTAACCTATAGCCATAGCCATTTATACAATTGAAACTTGGCTAAACTTGCTCAAACAAACATAGAAGATAAGAAATAAAAGGAAAAATGGATTAACTTAGCTGATATCCAAAGATTAGTCGCTAAAATCGTCCACCCATCAATTTTCCTTCTCTACGTGTTGATCTTCTTTTTCGGATATGTTTGAGCACTCTCCATACTCTGTCTATATTCTATACTAAGCCCTAAGGGCTATAATGGCTGAAGAAAGATCAAGGATAAGGGAGGAGAGGGGTTTAAATAAGCAAAATATCTAAATAAATATCTTAAGACTGTGCTGAGGCCACCGCCGCGGCTATGGGATTAACCGCTGTGGCGGTGGAGTATGTCGGTTTAAGGTTCGCCTAGGCAGTGGAGAAGGTGATGGACTTGGTGACATCCTGCATTGTCACCGTCGCGGCCGTGGATCTCAGCACCGCGGCAGTGGATGATCAGCAATAAATCAACTCTCTGCATCTTCACCGTCACGGCGGTGGTCTGGACGCCGCGGCAGTGGGCTTCTTTCGCAATATTGTCTCCTTACTCATTTTTCTACCGTTCTCGATACGATTTGATCGTTTATGCTCTGATTTCATACCTTTTCACCCCCACAAACCTGTTTCAATACAAAAACAATAAAAACATATTAAAACTTAACAAAAACATATTAAACGTACTCGAAAACTAACAAAGTCGGTTTGGATAGGTAATTGACACCTATCAAATACCCCCAAACTTGGAATTTTGATAGTCCTCGAGCAAAACACCCACGCAATTAAAGAAAATATAAAAACTAAGTACTAAAAATGAAAAACACAAAAAACAAATATGTGCAAGTTTTGAGTATCATCTACCAGCCAAACAAAATATCCTTCATCGGCCACCAATCTTATCGAGTTTAGGCATAAAACACACCATGTAATGTTCTAGAATTTTAGCATTTATAATAGTAAGGGCCGTTATAGATCCTACTAAAGTGTGTGTGTGTTTAAAACTCAAATATATAACTGTCCGTTAATCGGATTAGATTATCCACCATATAAGCGCTTGACAGAAAAAACCCGAAGGTATAGGGAATCCATAAGCTTGACCCGAGATCTATTCTCCACTAATGTGGGCTCGGAAGTTCAAAAATATCAATAGGTCTTAGTTCGGTTTAGGATAAATGGCTAAGGGTAAATTTGGAAGAGAAAACGGGTTAACATCGTTAACTTGACGTTACCCAAGGCACATCGCTTGGCACTCTCACACTCGAAACCCCATAAATAAATTGAAACAACCTTGAACAATCTAATAAGACTGTCGTACTCACTTGTTAAAAAGAAACGGCAAATAAAAACCGTATATACACTTGATTCTTTTTTTTTTTCAACGAATACACTCCCAAACTTATTCGATTGTTACAATTGAAGGAGTGTGTGAAATACAAATGAAAAACGACAAGTGAGTAATCGAATACCAAACCAATATAAAGTTCGCTCTAACCCAACCGCTCACTTCGAATAGCATTTGCAATCTACTAGCTTGATTCTCTCAGATTGTGCCTTCAGTTTAGCGATGTAGGATTGTAAAGAAGTTTTATCGGTCAAATGGTATTTGTTAAGTGTTCAGAATTGAAACTACTATTAGGCTTCGATAGGGTAACGAGGGATAAACATTTTACAAGGTAGGCTTAAAAAGTCACAAGTAAGAAAAACGAATGCCTAAATCATGTCTTTCGAACTACCTCACCTAGGATTTCATCTCGAATTTCCCTCGAATCAAGTTCTAGAAACCCTAATGTCATGAATTTAGGTGACAGATAATTGATTTCAAGTCAATTAGACGGTTATATAATGAGTTTTCGTGCTCATGCAAGTAGGATCTATAATAACTATTACTAAAACATAACGTTGAGCACACAAAACATACATGCATGAGTTTTACATTCGACCTTAATAAACAACCAGGGGACAGACTCATCATCGGGTAATGACCCAGATGACGTCAAAACTTTACACATTCACAACAACTAAACTAAACAAACTAATCCTAAACAATCATGCACACGATAAAAATAGTAAAACATACTAACTAAAACACATACTAACACATACTAACACATCACTACCAACTTAAAACAGGTGATGTCTAAACAACCCATCAGCAATCCCAATGACAGTATATAGCATGATATTTAAGATGGGAATTTAGAACATGTACCTGGGGGGCAAGAGGATCTCGCCTCCGACTCAAATCGATGGAGATGTATCTAACTTATTTGTGACCCTAGGTTGCCTCCCAAGAAGTGGTGGGTTTAATGTCATTGGCCCGACACATGCCCTCAAGACTGGTAAGATGTTTCAATGAACGAAACACAAGAGTGCCCGTCGATCTAGCATCTTCAAGCATCCTGCCAGAAAACAAAAACAAAACTATAAACAAAAATTATATACAAAAGATATGCCTAGATTAAAATCGAATTATTTACTCACAATATCAATAATAATCCAAAACACAATCCCGGTAACGGCACTAAAAACTTGGTGGACGTTGCCGGAAATTGAATTTGACAAACCAATCCCCGGCAACGATGCCAAAAAACTTGGTGGCCGTTAATTTAAGCGTTGTCACTTTTACCGCAAGCGTACGGATCAAGTTTTAGTATAATGGACCTTTCGGTTGGGTATCGTATCCACAAAGATTGGTTGAGATTACTATCGAGTACCATGATTGTCATAACTTGACTTTATCTAAGCGATAAAAATGGGATTTAATTAATTATTACTAATACTAAACTAAAATACTTAAATTAACTATACTATAATTATATTGAGATAGTTTTGAGAGAATAGGTTGTCTAAGGATTAGTTTCATTTACGAATACGTGTTCGATCTTGTTTTAGTTTATATTAATGGTGTTCAACTTATATGACAATCTCAGCTTGTAAACTTCTTTGCCACCTCTCCCAAGTGTAAGACGGGAGAATACACGACTTCGTGTCAACGCCGAAGTCCCCTCAATATCTTAACGACCCTAGGCTGCGTGAGTCTTGCCCCAATGTCATCGATTGTACACAATCCAACTCCCTCTTGGATTATTGGATCGTCGCGTTGTATTTATCCTATCAACAATCTCAGTTCTAAAACTCATCCACCACCTCTTCCGAGTGTAAGACGAGGGAATACGTGACTTCGTGTCAACGCTGAATCCCCCCTCAATGTCTTAACGATTCTAGGTCACGTGAGTCTCGCCCCAATGTCATTGATTTCATGCGTTGTGTGTACTCTATCGACAATCTCAGTTCTAAAACTCCCTCGTCACCTCGCCTGAGTATAAGATGAGGGAATACGTGACTTCCCGTCAACGCCGAAATCTCCCTCAACGTCTTAACGACCCTAGGTCACGTGAGTCTTGCCCCAACATCATACATTGTTCACAATCCCAACCCCGACCAGGTTATTGGATCGTAACATTTGTTTATTCTAATTCTAATCTGAATTCGGGATTTATAAAACCCCGTATTCTCCATTTATCATTCTAATCATTATAAACAAATAATATGATAAACACACTCAAACATTGAAGAACAATCATCAAAGAAACACAACTCAACTAAAACTACGTTTTTATAAACGATATTAATCTCATACATAATCCATGTTTAACCTATGGCCATAGATGTTTATACAATTGAAACTAGGCTAAACATGCTTAAATAAACATAGAAGATAAGAAATAAAAGAAAAAACGGATTAACTTAGCCGATATCCGAAGATTAGCCACTAAAACCGTCCATCGATCGATTCTCCTTCTCCGCGTGTTGATCTTCTCCTTCGGATATATTTGAGCACTCCTCATACTCTCTCTATAGTCTATACTAAGCCCTAAGGACTGTAATGGCCGGAGAGAGATCAAGGAGAGGGGAGGAGAGAGGTTTAAATAGGCAAAATATCTAAATAAATATCTTAAGACTGTGCAGAGGCTATCGCTGTGGCCGTGGGATTCATCTCCATGGCGGTGGAGTATGTCAGTTTAAGGTTCGCCTAGGCAGTAGAGAAGGCAGTGGACTTGGTGACATTCTGCATTGTCACCACCGCGGCCATGGATCTCAGAGCCGTAGCGGTGGACGTTCAGCAAGAAATCAACTCTCTGCATATTTACCACCGTGGTGATGGTTTAGATGCCACAGCGGTGGGCTTCTTTCACAATATTTTCTCCTTACTCATTTTTCCACCATTCTTCGACCATTGTCGATACAATTTGATCGTTTATGCTCCGATTTCATATCTTTTCAATCCACACACCTGTTTTATTACAAAAAGAATAAAAACATATTAAAAATTAACAAAAATGTATTAAACGTACTCGAAAACTAACAAAGTTAGTTTGTAAATATATAGGTAATTTACACCTATCAACGTCACGAATGATTCTCCACGGTTACATTCCGACCCCCTAAGTCACATCTCGGCTCTTAGCGTCGCAAGTGATTCTCCACGGTTGGATTCTGACCCCCTGAGTCGTATCTCGGCTCTCGGCGTTGTGAATGATTCTCCACGATTGTATTCTGACCTCCTAAGTCGCGGATAATTCTCCACCCAACATCCCGACTCTCGGCGTTATAAGTAACTCTCCACAAGCATCATCTCAGCGCTCAGCGTCGAGGGTGATAACCAGACCCTCTCCGGAAGTTAATAGTCCGTACCCAGGGATAGACCAAGGTCATCCACCAAGGGCGGGGCATTGATGGGGTTTGAGGGCCTGCAACCAAATACTTTTTCCCACCAGTCGACTATAAGTTTGACGTTTTAAAAGGGAAAGTGCTCATGCACGGACTAAATGGAGATAACCTAAAAGGGTTCTTGAATAAGCCTGACTATAGAGAACTTCCCAATGACCGGCCACGAGGGTCCAACCGCCATGTTGCGCCCCTGCGGACCCAAGAAGACCAAGTAACTTGGAAAACCATCTTCCTAAGTCCACGACATGATTTTCTTACAATTAACTCGTGTCCCAGACTGGGGGGCTAGTGGTCTATGGTCCTAGGCAAAGACGAGAAATTTTCAAAATTTTACAAGAAATTTTCAAAATTTTATAACTCTGAAAATAGGATCGAGCAGAAAAGCGACTTGGCGAAAATGTCGAGAAAAAAGAGTAGACTCTAAAGTACCCTGTTTATACAGCTCAAAAGCTTACATGCCCGCGCACATAAAAACAAGAATAAGCGAAAATGAGTCTACAAAATCCTAAGTCCTGAAAAAATTAATGGTCCGAGCTCAGTCCTCTCTGCCCTCATTGCGAGAGGCGTCCATGTGATGAGAAGTGAAGTCAATTTCGCCCTCCTCGAGAACCCCCTCGTTAGCATTGTCCACCTTGGCGCCCTTGTGTGTGGTACCGTCTAGGGGTTCAGCCTCAGTGCCTCGTAACCAGAACTATCAATTTTGACGGGCACCACCCTGTCGCGCTACTGCTAGCCGACAGGGTTTGGGTAGAGACGGTCACCGCTCTGCTGTGCTACTCCTAGCTGGTAGGGTTTAGTGACAACCTTCTCCAAGAACGTCGTCCAGGAGTGTTGTACAAAAATTTCACATCTCCTCAGGCCGGCATCATCTTATCCTGTTCCTCCATCCTACCGTGCTGCCTCAGGCCATCTAGGCTCAAATGGGGGTCTATAGCAAATTCTCCACTCAAAAAATCCATAAATATGGAAAAAATATATAGCGCCCTCCCCCCCTTATATATTTTTTATTTTTTATTTTTGGTTATTATTATTATTATTATTTTGTTATTTTATATATATCTATAATATAAATCATATCTTAATTTAAAAATATCTGCTACAGTACCAAAGACATTTTTGGGAGGGAAAAATTTTTGGCCTTTGGATCTCATATCCAAGGGCTAAGATTACTCCATCCATGAGAGACATTTTTGGCCTTAGATCACTTTTGATCCAATGTCTGAGATCAGCGTTCTATCTCTCTCTCTCTCTACAGACATTTTTTGCGCTCTCTCTCTCACTCGCGATCTCTCTCTCTCTACAAACCGGTGCTCCGCTCCGTTTCCATCAGATACTACTGAGATCGTCGCCATTCGCCATTTCTCCGCCACGTCAAAGACCGCCACCGCGGCCAGTTCTATCGCTTGAACCAACCATCTAGGTACATTTCTCGCTTTATTCTTCTATTTGGGAACCGATTTGGTTGTTGAATCTAGCCTTAGCACCGTTGATTTTGGGTTTTCAATCTCCCGATTTTGGAACAGAACACGACGATCGATTGAGATTGAAGAGCCGCCAGTTCCATCGCCTGAACTAACCAATCTAGGTACATCTCTCGCTCTATTCTTCTATTTGGGAATCGATTTGGTTGTTGAATCTAGCCCTAGCACCGTTGATTTTGGGTTTTCAATCTCCCAACCGATCTGGTTGTTGAATTAATGTTGTATTTGAGTATTAGTTTGGGAACAGATTTTGGGTTTTCAATCTCCCGATTTTGGGTTTTCAGTCACTGTTTAAATCCCGATTGGAACAGAAATATAACAGTACTCAATTTGAATTAGTTTTGGATTTGAATATTGGAACAAAAATATAACAAACAAAGGTGATGGTTGATTGTCTGCACGGTGAGGGTCGATTGTCTGCACGGTGAGGGTCAATCGCCGAAAGCTTCACCGTCGCCCTAAATTGAATTAGTTTTGGGTTTGAAATTGAAATCAATTTTGGAACAGAAATAGAATAGAAGACCGTGATGGTCAATTGTCTACACGGCAAGGGTCGATTGTGGTTCATTGTTGGTTGTTGAATCTCCCAATCGACCTAGCCTACCACCATCGATCGATCGTCGAAACCTTTATCGTCGCCCTAAATTGAATTAGTTTTGGGTTTGAAATTGTAATCAATTTTGGAACAGAAAATAGAACAGTATGCTTGAAATTGAAATCAATTTTGGAACATAAATAGAACTGAAGATGGTAATGGTCGATTGTCTGCACGGCAAGGGTCGATTGTGGTTCATTGGTGGTTGTTGAATCTCCCAACTGACCTAACCCTACCACCGTCGATCGATCGTCGAAACCTTCACCGTCGCCCTAAATTGAATTAGTTTTGGGTTTGAAATTGAAATCAATTTTGGAATAGAAATAGAAAAGTATGCTTTAAATTGAAATCAATTTTGGAACAGAAATGGTGATGGTCGATTGTCTGCATGGCGAGGGTCGATTGTGGTTCAATGGTGGTTGTTGAATCTCCCAACCGACCTAGCCCTACCACCATCGATCGATCGCTGAAACCTTTACCGTCGCCCTAAATTGAATTAGTTTTGGGTTTGAAATTGAAATCAATTTAGGAACAAAAATAGAAAAGTATGCTTGAAATTTGTTCATTGGTGGTTGTTGAATCTCCCAACCGACCTAGCCCTACCACCGTCAATCGATTGCCGAAACCTTCACCGTTGCCCTAAATTGAATTAGTTTTGGGTTTGAAATTGAAATCAATTTTGGAATAGAAATAGAATAGAAGACGGTGATGGTTGATTGTCTGCACGGCGAGGGTCGATTGTGGTTCATTGCTGGTTGTTGAATCTCCCAACTGACCTAGTCTACCACCATCGATCGATCCCTGAAACCTTTATCGTCGCCCTAAATTGAATTAGTTTTGGGTTTGAAATTGAAATCAATTTTGGAACAGAAAATAGAACAGTATGCTTGAAATTGAAATCAAATTTGAAACAGAAATAGAACTGAAGACGGTGATGGTCGATTGTCTGCACAACGAGGGTCGATTGGGGTTCATTGATGGTTGTTGAATCTCCCAACTAACATAGCCCTACCACCATCGATCGATCGCCGAAACCTTCACCGTTGCCCTAAATTGAATTAGTTTTGGGTTTGAAATTGAAATCAATTTTGGAATAGAAATAGAAAAGTATGCTTTAAATTGAAATCAATTTTGGAACATAAACGGTAATGGTCAATTGTGGTTCATTGGTAGTTGTTCAATCTCCCAACCAACCTAGCCCTACCACCGTCGATCGATCGCCGAAACCTTCACCGTCGCCCTAAATTGAATTAGTTTTGGGTTTGAAATTGAAATCAATTTTGGAACAGAAATAGAAAAGTATGCTTGAAATTGGTTCATTGGTGGTTATTAAATCTCCCAACCAACCTAGCCCTACCACCGTCGATCGATTGCCGAAACCTTCACCGTTGCCTTAAATTGAATTAGTTTTGGGTTTGAAATTGAAATCAATTTTGGAACAGAAATAGAAAAGTATGCTTGAAATTGAAATAAATTTTGGAATAGAAATAGAACTGAAGACGGTGATGGTCGATTGTCTGCACAGTGAGGGTCGATCATGGTTCATTGGTGGTTGTTGAATCTCCCAACCGACCTAGCCCTAGCATCGTCAATCGATCGCTGAAACCTTCACCGTCGCCCTAAATTGAATTAGTTTTTGGTTTGAAATTGAAATCAATTTTGGAACAGAAATAGAAAAGTATGTTTGAAATTGAAATCAATTTTGGAACAGAAATAGAACAGAAGACGATGATGGTTGATTATCTAGATAGCGAGGGTCGATTATGGTTCATTGGTGGTTGTTGAATCTCCCAACTGACCTAGCCCTACCACCATTGATCGATCGCCGAAACCTTCACCGTCACGAGAAATATATAATATACGCTCATTCGCGTGCCTTTACTTTAGAGAGAGAGAGAGAGAGTGTAGCTAGAGAGAGAGTAGACAGAGGTAACAATGATTATTTGGAAAACAAATGTATAAAGTGGATTGATTAGCTATCTTGAACAAGAATAGAATCATTGAACAAGAATAGAATCATTGTTACACTTATTATTTGGCAAAAAGAGCTACTCCTGTAGAGAGAGAGAATACTCATATAAATAACATTTTTTCCTGTCATTGGAAGAGGCAACTTTAATGAAGATTAGTCTCGCATTTTTATTTTAGTTGATATGTAAGAGATATTTCTGTCCTTTTGAGAAATAGC
This sequence comes from Eucommia ulmoides, assembly GCA_016647705.1. NCBI lineage: Eukaryota > Viridiplantae > Streptophyta > Magnoliopsida > Garryales > Eucommiaceae > Eucommia > Eucommia ulmoides. The sequence goes on along the minus strand of CM028334.1, from coordinate 9,524,110 downwards.
TTGCAAAATATTGTCTTTTATTTTTAATTTTTCATTCTCTGTTTTTCTGTCCTGGTTTTTTTTTTTTTTTTTTATTTTTTTATTTATTTATCTTTTTTATTTTTGTTTTTCAATTACTTTTGTATTTTGAAATTGAATTAGTTTTGTTTTTGAAATCACCGTTGATTTTGGGTTTCAAATTGAAATCAATTTTGGAATAGAAATAGAACAGTATGTTTATCCTTCACCTCCTTGCCGTGAAATATAACAAAAATAGAACAATATGTTTATCTCTTTCTTTTTTTTTCCCAGATTCATCGTCTCTCCTACCTGGATTTATTTGATTTACTTGGTCTATATCCTTCACCTCCTCGCCGTCTAGATTGAGTTAACTCAGATAGAACGGTATGTTTATCTCTGTCTCTCTCTCTGTCTCTCTCTTTCTCTCTTTCTCTAGATTCATCATCTCTCCTACCTGGGTTTATTTTGTTTATATTGTGTAGTGACCATACCAACATACTGTTCTACCTGAATTTCTTTGAGTCCATTTCGTTGATTTACTTCAAATTTGGTTTTTTCTCTCAGTTCACTGTTTTGGTTTGCATTTCATTTCGTTGATCATTTGTAATTTTGGTTTGAATCTTTCGCTATATTTGTGTGTAGACTATTTGTAATTTGGTTTGAATTATTCAAGGATGGGTAGACAGCCATTTGCCCCAATGGTTTCTCTATAAATCAATTTTCAAAAGGTAACGTCTAATTTTCGCCATTGAAAGGTAACGGCTGATTTCTTCCGCCATCGAAAGGTAATGGCTAATTTACTGCTTCCTAGGGTTCTACATCAATGTTTATCTACCAAATCTGTCAATCATTTGATTCTTTTCTTTGCTCTTACTTTTGTAATATATCTTAATTTACTTGTATTATTGACTAATATTATCTCTATTTCTGTTAGAATATAGGACTAATTTGTTTTATCTTGATCTCCATGAATGTGTTAGATTATGAATATTTTCTCTTTCAAAAGGTAACGAAACGGTTGATTTCTTCCGCCATCAAAAGGTAACAGCTAATTTACGGCTTTTTACGGTTCTACATCAATGTTTTTCTTACCAAATCTATCAATCGTTTCATTATTTTCTTTACTCTAGTTCTGTTGGATTATGAATATTATTATATTAGTTTTAGAACTATCCATGTTTTCGTTTTTCAATTGTCCATTTTTTTATTTTTTTTATTTGGTTTTATTTCAGTTTCTGGTCCAAGTTGGCAACGATGAAGTCAATTTATTTAAATTTCTTATTAATCATGTTTGTTTATGCCGTGTTCATTATAAAAACAAGAGTTGATGATAGCACTATTGTCTTTCGTCCAATTGCAGTTGAAGAATGACTTTGAGTTCAGCACGTAGAAATTTATAAGTTTCAATAGTCCCGAGTAGTGGACTTATCATTACTAAATTTATAATCTATATGATTACTTGTCATTATTTGTCATATTGTTAAAGTTCATTCTAGTAGTTATTGTTTGTGTGATTGTTAGTTGTGTTTATTAATGTTGTGTTGTTTAAAAATATGCGTTGATAGTTTAGAATGTTAAATAAATAAGGGGGATTATGTTCAATTTTCAAATATTAGAGTGTCATATAAACAAATGAGATTATGTCTATATTTTAAATTTCTTATTAATTATGTTTGTTTATGTCGTGTTCATTACAAAAACAAGAGTTGATGATAGCACTGACGCCTTTCGTCCAATTACAGTTGAAGAATGACTTTGAGAATTTGTCGACGGAAGCAAATTGAAGGTATGAGTATGGTTCTAACTTTAAGAGCTACGTTCGAGCTCCTTGAAGTATAGATCTCTTTGGATTATTTTTTGAGTTCCAATTATGAATTGAAATGGATTTGCGTTAACGCCTTTCGACCAATTGCAGTTGGAGAATGGCTTTGAGAATTTATCGACGGAAGCGAATTGAAGGTGTGGGTATGGTTCTAACTTTAAGAGTTACGTTCCAGCTCCTTCAAGTATACATCTCTTTGGATTATTTTTTGAGTTCTAATTATGAATTGAAATGGATAGCACTAACGCCTTTCGTCCATTTGCAGGTGAAGAATGGCTTTGAGATTTTGTCCACGAAAGCGAATTGAAGGTGTTGTGTATCTAATTATTGTCAATGTTTTATGGTATTTGTACTTGGACCAAGATGTTGTTTAAAATAAGTTCACGAGTTTTTTATTGTCTTTTTACCTTCAATTTTAAGAATATTTTTATTTCTTGCATTTGGCCAAATTTAATTTTTGTAATATTTCTATTTCCTAGATTTGGCCACGATTTGGTGGATTGTTGACTCCATTTTGGTTTTGCTATTTTATTATTTGGATATCTTTAGCTTATTCACTAAATTTGGATCCCAATCTAGGCGGTCACAGGAATCGAATGTCAGTCAGATTTTGATAGTTTTACCATTACCTTATCCGTTCTTTGATGGAATTTTCTGATTTCATATTGATTCCAGTTGTTTATCCATTTCGATTTCATATTGATTCCAGTTGCACTTGGTGTTGTGTTGTGTTGTGTCATACAATTATGTAACTGTGGAATTCGATTGTTTGTTATTATTGTTGTATAATTAATTATCGATGTTCAATTGTGACTGTTCAATTGTGACTGGTGTACTAATTGTAAAAAAAAATAAAAAAAAAAATTTAAAAATAAATTGTAATGAGATTTGGATTGGCGGTAACTATTTTTTGCCTTTATTGTAGATATTGGGTTATTTAATTTTTAAGAAAACAAATATAAAGTGTTGTACAAACAGATGAGATTATAACATTTTTCTGTTCAATTTTTTTTTTCGCCCATGCCTTCAGGCACGGGTTATGCCCTAGTATATATATAAAATAACAAAATAATAATAATAATAACCAAAAATAAAAAATAAAACAAAGGCCCTCCCCCTCTTTCCTGGCCTTGCGGCCAACTTGTGCTGGCCACAAGGCCAGCGTGAAAGAGGAAGGGGGCTGCCCCCCTCTCCCCTATTTTTGTTTACTTATATTTATGGGGACAATTTTGCCTCCCTTAAATTTTAAATGGAGGGCACAATCTCTCGCCTTCTTACCCATCCGCGGCGCGCACTCCCCTAGGGCTCACCTCAATTTTCTCTACGGTGAAGGTCAGTCCGTGTTTAGGGCTTGTTCACGGTGAACGTGTATCGCCCTAAAAATTGAAAAAATTCGGGGTCACCCTGCCACGCTACCTGACCCCGGACCCCAACAATATGGGAGCATATCTCAAATTAACTCCTCTAAAAAAGTTCAACTCTTGAAAAATTGTCGTCCTAAAAATTGAAGAAATTTGGGGTTGCCCTGCCGTACTACCTAACCCCAGACCCCAACAATATGGGAGCGTATCTCAAATTAGCTCCTCTAAAAAAGTTCAACTCTTAAAAAATTGTCGTTCTGAAAATCGAAGAAATTTGGGACCGCCCTGCCGTGCTACCTAACTCCAGACCCCGACCGTATGGATGCCTATTTCAAATAAGCTCCTCAAGAAAAAACTAACTCTTAAAAAAATGTCAATCAGAGGTGTTTCTTGCGCTTCGAAGTCTCCAAGATGCCCATTTCAATTAGGAATTGATATCCCTGACCGCCTCGCTTCCCTCGCCACACAGGGCTAGGGAGTAACTAATGAGGGTATTTTTGGGCACTTCTGAGTCAACACTTAAGATCTAGCCACATGTCAACCCTCGCATTGACACGGACGCATTCCGGAATCCACAACACCACGTTGGAGTATACGTCGACTACAGCTCCTCCCTGGAATCTCATTTGCACCCAGGGAGGAACGAGGAGCCCCACAAAAATGTGTCGCTCTGAGCTCTGTGTCGTGCCCTCGGCGATCAGTTTCAGGGACTCAGTCGTTCCCCTCAACCGGTTCCCATTTTCACATTGTTTCTTCTCCAGGACTCCACGGATCTCCGCACTCTTCTACTAGCTCACCGCTGCAGGCCTGACAAAGGCCCGCGAGCTTTGCCAAACGGGCCCAAAAGCCCAAACCCAACGATTATCTCCTAAACGCCCCAGATTATCGGTTAAACATAGGGTTTCAACTAATTAATCGTGTTTAAACCCGACTAATCATCTCCAACGCCTATATATATCGAGGGCTATGCAAGCCCGAAGTACGCTTGAATACACTTACATTACGCGCGAGTTCATCTGTTTACTTTCTATATTTTGTACATTTTCTCTCTGAGCATTGATTACCACGCCGAAGGGGCTTCACCGAGACAAACCCCGGTCTGAGCCTTCTTTAGGTAGACTCCCTGAAGAGCAGGACTTTGGACACAATAGATCAGTCCTCCTAGGACCCAGTACAGCTCACGCGAGGACTTTTCAACCGACGACTCCACCTCAACAAGAGGATCCACCTGTCATCCGACTGGACCATACTCGAGGTGTGTATCAGTTTTATACACCAACATACACATATAAAGAAACGTATGTAACGGTATTTTCGATATTTTAAATAGATATATATTATGAATAAAAAATAAAATTCGGTAATTTTTTTAAAATTAAATTTGGATGAAATTACAAAAAATTATGTAGATATTTTATGATATTTTACAAGAAATTTTTTATTTTTTTAAAAAATAAAATTAAGTGAAACATAATAAGGGTATTTATGATATTTTGCAAGAAATTTTATACTTTTTAAAAAAATAAAATTAAGTGACATTTTTTATTACCAAAATTAAATTTCAATCAAATTTGAAATTTTTTATGAAATTTTAGAAATATGTTTTTTTTAGTTTAAGGATATTTTTAAAAAAATAATAATGACAAAATGACAATTCTTATAAATTCTGTAACTATAGAAGAGTATTTAGGAAAAATATACTTTTGGACTGAGTCAAAAATGATTGATTCTTAAAAAATTGTTTTTTAGTAAAATGGTAGTCCACAAAAAATTTCTCTAAATTTAAAAACAAAATAGTTTTTTTTTTTCTTTTCTAATTTTATTTGTGAAATCCTAATTTTGCTTTTACATTTCGATTTTTTTAGTTTTTTTTTTTTTTAAATTAAAAATATATATTATTTTTTTTTTTAAAAAAAGGGACATTTATAGTTTTTTACTTTAAAAAAAAATAGTTAAAAAGATTGTTGAGTATTTGTAAAATGACAATAAGTATTTGGTTTATGGTAAAATGAGAGGAGGTAACGCGTACAGAATCAAATAGCGATATAAATCCAAATGTACAAAACAAAATCAAATATAACCACTATCAAACTCCTACTCACGCGTACAGAATCAAATAGCGATGAGAGCAATCTCTTACAACATCAACTCTCGCCGACGCCGATCTTCACTCTCCCCCTTCAACACCCATTCCTTCCATTTCTCATCTTCCGGATACGCCTCTGAAGCAATCCTCCATCTCCGCCGTGGGCACCAGCCGCATGGCCTACCGGTCGACTCCGACCAAATAACGATCGACGCAAATGCCCGGAAACAGGAGTCATTGATTTCACTCATAAGATCGTCTTCCCATAACGCCCATCTTCTCCAAATCCACGCCCACCTCTTCCGCACCTCCCTCCTTCAAAATCCCATCGTCTCTCTCGCCTTCCTCTCGCGCGTCTCCTTATCTCACTCCCGCAATTTAGGCTACTGCGAAAGGATCTTCGCTCGGATTTCAAAACCCAACGTCTCTCACTACAACACCATGATCAGAGCATACTCCAGGAGCGATTCCCCCGAGAGAGGCTTCGAGTTGTACCGCGAAATGCTCTGTTTGGGTATACGCCCAGACCCATTATCTTCTTCATTTGTTGCAAAGTCTTGCGCGAAGAGATCTTCCTTATCTCGCGGCTTACAGATTCACGCTAGGGTCCTTCGAGACGGGCATCAATCCGATATCCTTCTGCTGACCACATTGATGGATCTTTACTCTTCCTGCCTAAGATTCAACGAAACCTGTCAATTGTTCGACGAAATGCCACAAAGAGATACAGTCGCCTGGAACGTTCTGATTTCTTGCTACATTCGTAACCGTCGTACACGCGATGCCTTGGCCGTGTTCGATGAAATGCAGAACTCCGGCTCCAAATCACAACCCGACGATGTCACCTGTTTGCTTCTACTTCAAGCTTGCACAAACCTAAATGCCTTAGAATTCGGTAAACGAATCCATAATTATATTCTAGAACATAAATTTGATAAAGCCGTTAATCTTTCCAATTCGCTTATATCCATGTATTCCCGGTGTGGATGTTTGAACAAAGCCTATGAAGTGTTTCAATCTATGTCCAAGAAAGATGTTGTTTCATGGACAGCCATGATTACAGGCTTTGCAAGCAACGGCTATGGCAGAGAAGCCATTAAAGCATTCGAAGAAATGCAGAGAGCCAGGGTTCCTCCCGACGATCAGACTTTCACCGGAATCCTCTCGGCCTGCAGTCACTCCGGTCTTCTCGAAAAAGGCCGAACCTATTTTGATTCCATGACTAAAGACTTTGGAATCAGCCCTAATATCCACCATTACGGCTGCATGGTTGATCTCATGGGCCGGTCCGGGCTTCTTGACGAGGCATACAGGCTTATAAATTCCATGAAAATAGAGCCCGATCCAACCATATGGAGGACCCTGCTCAGTTCTTGCAGGATTCATTGCCGTGTTAATCTAGGAGAACGTGTGATTGGACACTTGATCGAGCTGAAAGCTGAAGTAGCAGGTGATTATGTTCTCTTGTTGAACATCTATTCGTCAGTGGGCGATTGGGAGAAGGTGATTGAATTGCGAAAAAAGATGAAAGATAATCAAATTCAGACAACGCCCGGTTGTAGCACGATTGAAATCAAAGGAGAAATACATGAGTTTTTGGCTGATGATGTTTCCCACCGAAGGAAGAATGAGGTTTATCGGATTTTGGTTGAGATCAAATCACAACTAAAGATAGGAGGTTATGTGGCGGAAATAACATCGGAGCTGCACAATTTGGGTTGTGATGAAGAGAAGGGAATGGTCTTGTCTTGTCACAGTGAGAAATTGGCGATTGCATTTGGGGTTCTTGAAACTCCTCCAGGAACGACGTTAAGGGTGGCGAAGAATCTAAGGACGTGCATCGATTGTCATAACTTTGCTAAGGTATTTTCTAGTGTGTATAATAGGGAGGTGATTGTTCGGGATCGTACTCGTTTTCATCATTTTAGAGATGGGCGGTGCTCGTGCGGAGACTATTGGTAGGTGAAGACAGGAGTGAGCATCCTTGGGACAATCCTAGGGGATAAGTTAATTCGACACATGTGATTATTTATCTATCCCACAATGTCCCGCTATCTGTTCGTGAGTAATGCGAAGTACGCAACTGAATATTGTGCCCTCGTAGGGTAGAGGAATGACCATAGTGAAAACAAGCAAACAAGCAAGGAGAGGTGGTACGAAAACACGACACAAAATCGACGTGAATTTGGGGGGTTAGAATTAAGGTTTTTACAACACGAACACCATACAAGAATGATTCAAAAAATTTGAATCAGATTAGAGTCAACCCTGAAAATCCAATTCCAAACCAAAATTACATTTCTAACTATTAGAAAGAGTAATTTAAATTCATTCAACTACTACTGATTCTTAAGGAGTTCTATACTTTGCTTGAATTTTTTTATAATTTTTTTATTAGGCCATCTGTTAGTTTGGTAATTTTTTGATCTCTTTTAATTTGTATTATGATATTAATCTATTGTAAATTATCAAATTTGCTTTATTTTGAATATTTTTATCTTTTTTGTCAAATGTAGAATTTGAAGAAAAATGTGAAAATTACAGGACAAATTATTTATACATGGAACACAAATTGTATGATAAGAAAGTTAAATGGGTCATTTTTGGGTGAGCTGAAAAATAAATAGGTCGGGTTATAGTTAATATTATATTGACACGAAACCAAATTGACTCGACACAAAACATGGTACGATTCGATTATCATCCCTCCAAATAAGTAACCGCTGGTTTCATGTCAGTGTATTTAACAGACGAGTAACCGCAGGTCTCAAGTCAATCTATCGAGGCATATACTAACACAAAATCTGTGGGGGGCCAACAAATGACACTTCACATGATCAAAACTCAATCTCAGGTTCATGAGAACAAAATTCTTCAAAAATGTTACATAGTCGCTCTCTTCAGCCTTCATTTTCTACATCAGGATACACCTCAACTCAACCCAACTCAAGGGAACTAGGAAGTACGCATGTGCTACTTAAAATTATCCTAACAAAAAACTGAAAACGCCCATTGAAATCTTCAAGCTCATGTCCCAAAACCGCAACCTATTCCTCTTTTCTCTAAAGCCAAGATTCGATTCAAAAATCAAACTCAAGCAGTCACAGTCTGCTTCTCCACAAAAGCAACCCCCTTCTCGATACTGGCCTTCAGTTCAGGTTTGAGAGCTTCAAGCGCCTTCTCTTCATACTCAGTCAATCCCCGTAAATCAGAAGAAATCAGAGCCTCAACTCCCTCCTTCCCTAGCTTAACTCTAGACGCAAAGAACGGAAGCTCTGTCAAATCCGACTGCACATACGCACACTCGTACACGTCCCCGTCTCCATCCAGTGCACGGAGAGACGACTCCATGAATCTCGCCGCAGCGTATGCCATAGACAGCGTGGCGGACCCTGCCCCCGCCTTCGCCTCCACGACCTCAGTCCCGGCATTCTGGATCCTCACTGTAAGCTCCTCCATTTCCCCTTCACCAAAACTAACCGAGGGTTTAGCCTTCGACAGCAAGGGTAGTATAGTAATCCCGGCATGTCCTCCAATAACCGGGACGTCGACGTCAATGAGCTTCAGGTTCTTCTTCTGGGCAACGAACGTGTTCGCCCTAACGACGTCGAGAGTGGTGACGCCGAACAGTTTCTTCGGGTTGTAAACACGTTTTTGCTTCAATACTTCGGCTGCAATCGGGACAGTGGAGTTAACCGGATTGCTGATGATGTGAATGAAGGCGTGAGGACAGTAATCAGCCACGGCTTCAACTAGGGTTTTGACAATGTTGGCATTGATGTTGAAGAGGTCGTCCCGGGTCATGCCCGGTTTTCTTGGAACTCCAGCAGGTATAACCACCACGTCTGCCCCTTTCAGAGCTCCGCCCAGTTCAGAAGCTCCAGTGAAGTCAAGAACTTGGGAGGGAGTATTGCAGTGGCTTAGATCGGCAGCCACTCCCTTTACATTGGCCACATCGTAGAGATTAAGAGCAGAGACTAAAGGCGACATCTTGATCAGAAGTGATAGCGGCTGACCTATGCCACCACCGGCTCCGAGTATGGCCACCTTGTAGGTTGCCCTGGGCTGGAAGTTAACTCTCTGGTTCTGTTGTTGGGCCTTTGTTGAAATGGAGGATTTAAGGGTTGTGGTACCGAAAAAGGATGATTGTAGTTTGGTATTGAGTTTCATGCCAAAGGGTTTTGATTGTGCAAGGTGGATTGCTTTTGGGCGTACGGGCATGGCAGACCCGATCGAGAAGGTGGTCGCTGATGTTGCTGCCATTGCAATCTGCAATAATGAAATGATTAACACTTAGGGTCCATGTGGTAATACTCCAATCCACAAATTATACTATTTTCTGATTAGTCGATTTATGAATTGTATTAGTTTAGTATTTCGTTATAAAAATTAAAAACACTTAAATTAATTAGTTTACCATTTTGACTCTAGTTCAAATACTTTTTAGTCATGTATTTGGAGTAATTTATAGCACTAAAAAAACTAAACTAAAACAAAGGTACGTTCCAACAAATATGGAAATTTCATTAAATCATAAATAAATAGAGAAGTATACGAACCAATTAAAAAAAATTATGTTTGAATGTGTTGTTTAGTATTTCTAATCTAATGTCAGGCAGTAAACAGTTAATATTTTCGTAAGCTAACAGAAGAATTGAAATTCATATATACATACATCTATACGCAATGTAATCACATTACACCATAGAGATAGGTATAAACCGTGGCTGGTTAGGGCAGCTAACGCCACATAATTTTGGAATTTTATTTATCATATGCCTGTAATTTATACAGACTTAAATAGTTCAAGTTATTGATCACAACGAATATATTTTTAAAAAATATGCGGTGAATATGTCAAATTCCTCGTAACATTAGAAAAAGAGCATTCCATATCTTCAATGTGTAGTATATCAACTTAATTTTTTACGACAAACAAATATAAACTGACTTAACAGATGAAGTAGAAGTTTATACCACCAAAACTGAAGGATTGAAAAAAAAAAATTAGAAAAAAATCAACAAATAGGATTTAGATGCAAAGGCTGTATACATGAGTCAAATATTGGAGATTTATGGTCGTATTACAGAAAGTGAGGAAGTCATTTTTTTTGGAGACTATTTATCTCTAGAAGGGTAAAAATTTGTTGTCAACATGATGAAAGGAGAAGCATAATTCCTTCTAATAATCAGCATTTATAAACACATGAGAATTAGAATTCGATACACCACCAATTAGGTGAGAATAAGAAAGTTAATAATTACCTTGATTTAAGGAGAGTTTTGGGAAAGTTGTTTCGGTGAGAATAGAAAAATTATATTAACTTTATCAGGGAGGAGTTTTATATGGAAACATGTAAGCAATAAAAGGGGCACAAGGGAGTGTATATGGGATATCGAGAATTATTATGTATTGAGCTTTGACTTTGGGAGAGAACCAGGTCTATCAAATTACCCAAGTGTTTGATTACTCCCTTGGATTTCAATGGAACACATGTACCTTCCCTCTCAACTTATTGTTTTCGTCATTTCTAGATCTAGGGTTCATCATTTGACATTTGGGCCTATGGTGACAAGGTTGGATGTTAGGGTTGAAACAGTAGAAGAAACCATGAACATAGTGCAGGAGAAGTTAGGAGCAATAAGAAATGAGATGATGAAAATACCTAACCTGGAGCAAGGGCTCGAAACATTGGCTGGAAAAATCGATCAGCTCCTGAAGGTTCAGAACGAAGCGGCGCGAGAAAGTAGAGCCCTGAGCCAAAATTGAGTCGACGACGAGATTTGGGCGATCAAGGAGCGTAAACAACGTCGGTGAGGGCACCGGACCAGGCAAGCAATGCCTCCGACGACAGCTATGGCAGAGATGGGACACCAGTGATCAACGATCGATCTCCTCCGATTTGTAGTCGGGATTGGACACCGGTAATCGATGATCGACCTCCTCTGATTCGCAGTTGATAGGACCTCTGACCTAGAAGAATCGAGCTATCTTCCTTTGATGGAGAGAACCCCGGCGGTTGGATACTAAAGGCGGAGAGATATTTTGCCTTGCATCGGTTGACCAACGCAGAGAAGCTAGAGACGGCGATTATCAGCTTTGAAGGAGAAGGCCTAGTCTGGTTTGGATGGGAGAACAAGAGAAGGCCATTCCTGAGTTGGGAGCAACTCAAATCGCCGCTCCTACTGAGGTTCTGATCTCCTCCCAATGGCTCAAGGTATGAGGAATTTCTGGCTCTTAGGCAAAGTGGAACAGTAAGGGACTATAGAAGAAGGTTTAAGCAATTGGCCTCAACGTTAGTGGACCTCTCTGAACAAATGTTGGAGTCCATATTCATAAATGGACTAAGGAGTGACATTAGGGCTGAGTTGAAGGTATTGGGCCCAAATGGGCTTGAAAGTGCTAAGGACTTGGGAATGAAAATTGAAGCTAAAAATTTAGAGCTTAAGGGTAGTCAGGCCTAAATTGGGCCTGATTATTCACATGGACCTAGGTACTCTAATTAACTACCCACCAAAACTCAGGCAGCACGAAGCACTACAACATTGGAGACCACGGTTCCAACAAAAGCTCACGAAGGGAAGGATTTCGAAGATTAACGAAGGCGAAATGGCAATACAAGTGAGATCGCGGCCTTTGTTATAAATGTGACAAATAATTTTCATCAAGACATCGCTACAAGAAGCGAGAACTACAAGTGGTTCTACTCCAAGAATATGAAGCAGAGACACAAGCGGTGGAAGATGAGGGTCAAAAAGAGGAATAGGAGGCCAAGCTTGTGGAGGAAGCTAAAAATCGAGTGGTAGAGGTGTCCTTAAATTCAGTGGTGGGACTTACCTTGCCCAAAACACTCAAACTGGCAGGCAAGATTAGTAACCAGAAGGTGGTCGTACTTATCGACAGTACGGCATCACATAATTTTATCTCAAACGAGCTTGTATCAGTCTTGAAGCTTCCCATCACTAACACGGAACCTTACGGGGTGATTTTGGGGACAAGTTCTGCCATCAAACCTCAAGGGATATTCCGAGGAGTCGGCCTAATTTTACAAGGAGTGGCAATAGTAGAGGATTTTTTACCTCTAGATTAGGGTAGTATTGACATTATTCTGGGAATTCAATGGTTGGAGACTTTGGGGGTAACTCACATTAATTGGAAGACTCATTCTATGAAATTCAATGTGGGAGATAAACCCGTAAGTTTACAAGGGGATCCCTCTCTATATAGAACACTAGTATCACTCAAAGTCATGTCTCACACCATTAGGCATGAAGGATATGGGTATATGGTGGGGTTTGGCGCTATAGGGATTGCCAAAGAAGAAAAAGTTGTTATTCCTCATGAGATCCAGGCAGTATTGGAAAATTTCAAGCATGTGTTTGAGATGCCTATAGAATTACCACCTGACCGTGGAAAAGAGTATGCCATAATCCTGAAGGAAGGAGCCTTACCTATCAACGTACGTCCTTACCGATATCCCCAGGTACAAAAAGATGAGATTGAGCGGTTAGTACGGGAGACCAATTCTTCTCCCCTATTGCCACCACAATTGTTGCCTGACCTGGAATTCTTAGTAGAGCCTACTGAAGTTCTTGGAGTGCACAATCTGGACATTGGTGGTACTACTCTTGTTGAAGTTCTGATCCAATGGAAAGATTTGCCACAATTTGAGGCCACTTGGGGAAAGTTTGAAACCATTTAACAACAGTTTTCCCAGTTTCCCCCATGAGGACAAGGTAAAAGTTTGGGCGGCGGGTAATGATAGACCAATTAGGTGAGATTAGGAAAGTTAATAATTACTTTGATTTAAGGAGAGTTTTGGGAAAGTTGTTTGGGTGAGAATAGGAAAGTTATATTAGCCTTATGGGGAGGAGTTTTATATGGAAACATGTAGGCAATAAAAGGAGCACAAGGGAGTATGTATGGAATATCGAGAATTATTTTGTATTGATCTTTGGCTTTGGGAGAGAACCAAGTCTCTCAAACTACTTGGGTGTTTGATTGTTCCCTTTGATTTCAATAAAACACATACCCCTTCCCTCTCAACTTATTGCTTTCGTCATTTCTAGATCTAGGGTTCATCACAATTCTAGTTTGAATTCGCATAGATTGAATCACGATGAATACAAAAAGGATCACAATGAATAAAACTCAGAAAAAAGAAGAGAAAACAGGTCCATGTTGCAAGGAAAATCATATCTGCTTTACCAGTAAATGTAGTCAGCAAATGGAGCTAAAAACATCAAAGTCATTGACATGACAGGATAAGATCTGAAAAAAATTGGATTCAAATTGCATCCTGATGTAGTGCAGTTACTTTATAAACAATTGTTATAAGAAAACGCTTGAAGAAACCTTGGAGGAGTGACATGACATTCACTATCTAAATTTCAGTTTAGAGATATGAGAAAAAACAAATCACAGAACTATGATATGTTGCTAACACGTATTTCTCAAACATGCAATGCAGTTTCAATGTGAAAATCCTTCGGTGGAGAAGAATTAGATATCATTAAAATTCGGATACAATTCATAGATCGGGAGTATGAGGAAAGAAAGGAGAAAACTCAAAAATCTACAAATTCAAAAGCCAATAGATCGGAACAGTACGATATGCGATGCTCATCAATTCTCATTAGCCAACAATTCAAATCTAAAAGTCGTAGAAACGAATGAAACATACAAATAAAAACTAATAATCAAATGGCAAATTAGGCCTTAGATACAGGAAAACAACTATAACAGCGATTGAACAAAAATAACTAAAGAATTTCAAAGAAAAAATAAAAGAATCAACCAAGCCATTACATTTCGGCGCAAAATTATTCAGATCTAGAGAACAACAAATAAGTAATTACCTTCAAAAATTTCTACACAGATAATGGTGCACAATCAGATTGAAAGTGAATGGCGTTGGCCGGGAATTATATAAGAAGAACAACCAGTTCACGTACCGCACTGTTTTGCTTGATGGTGGAAAAATTAGTTTGTTTTCTCCACCGTAAGGCCTCGAATAAATCTCAACAGTGTTCTCTGGGTTTTGTTGTTCTTCAGTGCTATCTGCAGCAGATCTCGTCCGTTGCCCTCTCTGCTCGTTCGACGGCTGAGATTAGACTTTGACAAAAATGGTTGTAATTTATTGGTGCGGTTGGTGGCATTCAACGGTTGACAATGTTTCAAGAGGAATATCCAACTCGATCCGACCCGGGTGTCGAAAATACCAGCCATACGGACTTTTAAATAAGCCACGTTACCCAACCCGGGTACAATTTCACCTCCGTGTATCGGAACCTGTTTTGAGATAAAAATGATTTTGAGAAGAAGAAGGTAAATTTTTTATTTGTCAAAAATCATTATGATATGAATAAAAAATTATCTTTCAAAATAATTTTATAAAGTTGATTGAAGTATCCAAAATGAATAATCTCATACTGGTTATAAAAAATACTTAAATCGCTTTTACAATATTGTGGGTGTATAAAATTGATACACATCTCGAGTATGATCCAATCGGATGATAGGTGGGTTCTCTTGTTGAGGTGGAATCGACAGTTAAAATTCTTCACGTGAGCTATACTAGGTCCTAGGAGAACTGATCTATTGTGTCCAGAGTCTTACTCCTCGGGGAGTAGCACTTGCAAAAGGTTCATACCTGGATTTGTCCTGGTAAAACCCATCTGATGCGAGAATAAAAACTCATGGGAAAAAGGTATAGGAATGTGTTAAGTAAGTAAGTAAACTCAATGCATGCGCATAATAAAGCGTACATCGAGCTTGCATAGCCTCTGGTATATATAGGCATCAGAGATGATTAATTAGGCCTAAACACGGTTAACTAATCAAAACCCTGTGTTTAGCCGATAATCCAGAGCGTTTATGAGATAACTTTTAAATAATCCATGTAACCCGACCTGAGCACAATTTTACCTCCGTGTATAGGGATCTTTTTTGAGATAAAAATGATTTTGAGAAGAACGTAAATTTTTTATTTGTCAAAAATCATTATGATATGAATAAAAAATTGTCTTTCAAAATAATTCCATAAAGTTGATTGAAGTATGCAAAATGAGTAATCTCATATTGGTTAAAAAAAATACTTGAATCACTTTTATAATATTGTTGGTGTATAAAATCGGTACATACCTCGAGTATGATCCAGTCGGATAACAGATAGGTCATCTTGCTGAGGTGGAGTCGGCGGTTGAAAATTCTTCACGTGAACTGTACTAGGTCTTAGGAGGACTGGTCTATTGTGTCCAAAATCCTGCTCCTTAGGGAGAGGTACCTACAGAAGGTTCAGACCGAGATTTGTCATAGTGAAGCCCCTCCAGTGCGAGAATAAGAACTCAAAGAGAAAATATATAGGAATGGTTAAATAAGCAAGTAAACTCAATGCATGCGCATAATAAAGAGTACCATGGGCTTGCATAGTCCCTGGTATGTATAGCCGTTGGAGATGATTAATCGGGCTTAAATACGGTTAACTCGTCAAAACCTTGTGTTTAGCCAATAATCTAAGGCGTTTATGAGATAATCGTTGGGTTTGGGCTTTTGCGCCCATTTGGCGAGCTAGAATGTGGAGTCGATCGAGGTGAACGACTAAGTCCATGAAATTGATTGTCTAAGGCATGACACAGAGCTTAGGATGGCACGTCCCTACGAGGCACCGCGTTCCTTCTTGGGTGCAAAGTAGATTCCAAGGAAGAGTTATGGTCGACGTGTGCTCTAGTGTGGCACTGCAGATTCCGAAATGCGTCTATGTCACTATGAGAATGGACACGTGGTTGGGCCTAGGTGCTGACTTAGTGGTACCTGAAAGTACCCTCATGAAATACATTTTGCATTGCGAACCCAGGTTGTAGGTTTGGGTTGGACTTGAGTTGATCCAAGTAGAGAGAATTCTTTCTAGAATTTTCTTTAAATTGATTCTAACAATTTTTCTAACCAAATAAGATTTGTCTTTTCACATTTATAACTCATTTTTAATAAGGAGTTACATGTGATTAATTCTTAGATAGTTTTAAAATATTTTTAGTGGTTTTAAAGTAAGACTTTTGGCGTGTTAGAGTTATTCATTTGTTTACTCTACAAATCAGATATAATTCGAGTTTGGATATGCATATCTAAACCTATATTTACACACACATACACACACACACACACACAAAAGCACTTAAAGTGATAAGAAGAAGGTAGAAAAGGAGGAGGTGGCAACAACGGGTATAAGGGGCTGGGGGGGACATTGGAGCAAATGGGGGTAGAGTAGATGGTGGTGTTAGGAAATTTTATTTCCTAATATATTTTTGACAACATATTATAAACTCAATTATATTTGCTATTTAAATTTGATGGGCTAAAATTAAGTGATCTAATTAATTTGAGTAAGTCCATAAACTACTCAAAAGATTGTGGGTTAAATATGTAGATACCGGATTATTATAGGGTGATTAGGGGATTATGGGAACCCTAATCACACCATATATAAAGAAATTATTAGGGTTATGGTCCCCAATACACCAAATCATTTGATGGCTCCCTTCTCCCCATCTAGAAAATAATCGATAATCTCATTGAGGAACTCAAGAGATTTAGTTGAGGAAGATCATGTACCCGCGCGATCTGTGCCCTATTCGTGATCGATCGTTGTAGATTTTTGCATCGGTAGTTGATTGTTCTAATGGATTCAGGTACACAATTTACATGTATATTAAAACTCTTTGTGATTGGACATGTTAATTTAGGTGTTATAAATTCAGATCTATAGGGATTAAATTCATAACAAGTGGTATTAGAGCCTACTTCATGTTGAATCATTAGGGTTCTTGAGTTTTTCAAATTCATAGAATTTTAGGGTTTGAGTTTCGTCCATTAAAGTTTGATTATTTATAAAAAATTGGAGAAAACATTTAGGTCTTATGTGATTTGATTCAATTTTTATAAATACTATGGATTTGTTACGGATCTAAGGAAAGAAAAACCTCAATTTTTAGAATTTTATGGATGTTTGTTTCGCTGCAAATAATAAAAAAAGGACCAGCATTGAATGAATCAGTCAACCAATTTGAAAATTCGGTCAACTGATTCATGCAGGTGCTGATCCAATTTCCGATCTGGATGAATTGGTCAATCGATTTGGTAGCGAATTATTTGTCGCTATAATACCATAAGTGTACGGGTCCAGTTTTAATAGTATAGGAAAAGTAGGATTGTCGTATCCATAAGGATTGGTTTAGATCATCGTTAAGTACCGTGATTGCATAATCTAACTTTATTTAGGGGTCCAAATTTTGGGTTTTTTAAACTAAGACAAATATAAATACAAAAATAAAATAAAATAAAATATAGATTTTCTATGTATAAATATTCTAGGGGCTTGATTTCATCTCATTATTCCTATGTTATCTCATTAAGTAATTATTAGTTTATTCCGTTCATTCAATAATCAAGGTCCTCGTGCTATTGCTTTCTCACTATTTCATTCGAGCGTTAAGTGAGAGAATATGTAAACACTTTAATATTGATATCCCTATTTAGTATTTAGGTGAAAACATTTGTTAAACTCGACCTTATACATTATGCAAGCTCTAAATATCTCCCGATCTATTAAAGCTTACGTTGTGTTTAACCTAAGTCCGAACCCGAGATTACCTCTCCCGAGTGTCAAATCCCAAGTTCTCAACTCAACCAAAATGTCGTATGTGAGCATAAATTGGAAGCATTAAGAAGACAAACATAATTGAATAGAAAACCTAGTTAGTAAATCTAGAACTTAATCACCTCTCGATTTCACAAAATCCTAAATTTTCAACTAGATTACTTAGGTGTTGATATCCTCTAGGACTTACAACAACCTAAATTATACACTCTCATTTTCGGTTATAAATTCAATATCTCCCAAATATAAAATTCATAATCTAAAATAGTCTAACGCATTGGCCACATGAATCAAACATATTAAGTTTAGGAGATGCATAAAAAGGAATTAAAACTAATAATTAACAAAATAATCTAAACATGATTCAAATAAGACTACATCAGGCCCTAGATTAAATTATGAACACAACATAGATAGATCCATAGTTAATCTTCTCAATAAATTCATAAATGTAAGGGAAAACATAATTGAATTGAAAGCCTAGTTGGTAAATTTATAACTTGATCACTTTTTGATTTCACAAAATTCTAAATTCCCAACTAGATTACTTAGGTGTTGATATCCTCTTGAACTCCCAACAACCTAAATTATGCACTCCCAATTCCGGTTACGAATTCAACCTCTCCCGAATATAAAATTTGTAATCTAAATTCATTTAATTCAATGGTCACATAAGTCACACACATTATGCCTAAGAGATGCATAAAAAAGAATTAAAACTAACAATTAACAAAATAGTCTAAACATTGTTCAAACGAGACTACATTAAGTCTTAGATTAAATTACGAACACAACTTAGATAGATCCATAGCTAATTAATAAATTCATAAATGTAAGCATGTTTAACACAATAATACAAATACAAACTTGAAACATAAGATTAAGGAGAGAGAAGAGAAGAGAAAATGCTTATTGTGAGTTTGAGCTCCAAATCTTCAACTCCAAGTGCCACCAATGGTGTTTTCCTCCACAATTTCATATCAAATCGCCACCATCAGGTGTTTTCTAGCCCAAAATTGCCACAAATTTGTTGGTTGCTCTCCCAAAATCACCTCTCCTATGTATTGAGGCATGAAGGAGTATTTGTAGGGTTGAAAATTAGGGTTTTTGGGTTTTGAGGTTGACACTGCAGTATGCTCTAGGCAGTAGGGAACTCAGAAACGCTGATGGGAGCACGCTGTAGCGTGCTTTTGGTTGCTGCAGCGCACTCAAATTAGCGTTGCAGCGCGCTTTGGACAATGTGGATGCCTAGTTTTTATTTCGGCCATAACTTTGTCATCTAAACTTAGATTTAGGTGATTCAAAAGGCTATAGAAAGCTAAGATGTATATATACAACTTTAATGTTTTGAGTTTATTCCAAATCAGATTTCACCATAGTCAAAATCGTACTTGAAGTTACAACATCTACATTCATTTTGCATATTTTCTCCCATTTATTTATATTCCTATAAAACAATACAAAAACACATTAAATTAACAAAAATACTTGAAAACACACAAATATTTGAATCTAAAAGTAATTAACTTGTTGGTAATTAAACCACTCATCAAATACTCTCAAATTCAAACGTTTGTTTGTTCTCAAGTAAAAAAATAGAAGAAAACAAATCAAGTACTAAAAATGTTAACAATAAGAATGTGAGTTTAATATCAAATCAATGATGGTGCAAGAATCTCCGATGGCACAAAATGCTCTAAGCTCAAAAGAAATGCACACATTGAGATTATCTAAAATTTTGACTTTAAGTATCAATTTCAACCCACTCAAGACTCTAGAAGTGTCAATGCGTGCACAATCACTCTCACCCAACCAAACGAGCCTTGAATTTATTCATGTGTTAAGGAGACAATGAACAATCTCTAGATAGTGAATGTAAAAACAACTATAAGCCCATTTTCGTGTCACTCTCCACTAATTGCGTAGGTACATATATCATTGGAGATCAAAAAGACTTTGAAGGTTGTAATGTATGGCTAAGGTAAAAGGTAGATGAAAATGTCATTTTTAAACTCAAATCACCCTAGGCATGTATTACGACCCATGGATCTTGCACTATTTTCAAGAAAAAGTTTCACCTACTCCCCCTTTCATCAAATGTTAACTTTCAATCAATCCCACAATGTATTGTTCACAAAACACACCAAAACATACATTTTTTAATAGGTGAAAACTATACCCCCAAACTCAAAATTAACATTGTCCCCAATATTGCATAGAAAAAATAGGGGGGCAGATGAGATACTCACTACTATACTACAACGATGATTTTTTTTTACCACACAAATACAAAAAAGAAACACACGTCCCAATCCACAAATGAATTTCCAAACGTAGCTCGCTCTAGTCCTTACCCTCCATGCAGACATGCCAATTAGTCACGAGTTTAGGAAGTGAAAAAATATGTAGTGGGTTGGATACACAAATGTGAGTAATGAAAGAATTAGACAATGTGGTTCAACGAGGGTAACGAGGGGTAAACAATTTTTTAGGTTAGCTTCAAAGGCCCAAACGATCCAAAAATAATGCCTAAGTTATTTCTCCAACAACACATAATCTAGTATTGGGCCTTAAGTTTCACTCAAATGGATTCTAGTGTTCACAAGATGTCAAAGCCTACCTAAAGCACATAAATGGTCTCCAAGTACTCAAAAGGCCAAGTGATTATAATTCATGGTGCTCAAGTGTAATGAGTCAAGAGTTAATTTCAATTAATATGAGTCAAGCACACAGAAATCTCAAAGCATTGCATTTCGAAAGACCTAAGAGAACATCGCGTGTCTAAACTCATCATTGATTTTAAGTTATTTCATCTCAACAAAACTCATAATTTATTCAAATAAACTAACAAAAGAAAAAATAAACTAAAAACATGGCCAAAAGAATACAAGATATATGACATAAATCACATACACAATCATTTTCTAACCCAACACACATATGCCAACATGTGTCTCACCCCCAAACTCAATGTCAAACACATATTCAAATTAAGCACAAGGGAATAAGACACGTACCTGGGAGGTAAGAGAGTTTCGCCTCTGAGTATGGTCAGCAATGATGCTTGAGGCAAAGTGACTAATGTGGGTCTTTTTCCTATAGCGTGCATCCTTATGCTCTATTATTTGAAAACTTAAATTTCCTCCCAAGAAGTGCTTGGTTTAATATCCTTGGCTTGATAAAAGAGAAGTGCTCGTCAAAGAGCAGCTTCTGCCTATAGTATGTGTCATATAATACAACAAATGGGTTTTGGTTCAGGATGCTCTCAAGATTAGCAAGATGTAGAATTGAATGACATGTACTCCCAACTTGACTCGACTCTGATTTATGTGCTTGCTTGGCATAAAGGAACGGAGTTGGAAGTGGTGGGGGACAAGTGAGCCACATCGGATCCTTGTAGATGTGATCGTCTTTGACAAGTGGTGGCATCACAATTTGGATCTCAAACGGTGAAAACTCATAATTGACATCTTGTGATTCTTCATCGTTGAATATTTCTTGGGTTTTCTCCTCATTCAAATCATCGTCATAAAACACACCCAAGTTCCTCCCGCTTGTATTCGGTTCCTCATGGTGGCTTTCACATATAGATGTGACTTGTTGGTAGGGCGTAAAATACGCCGCTACTTACACTCGCAAGTATGCGAGATCAAAGTTTTAGTATAGTGTGATCGTTAAGATCGGGTTATCGTATCCACAGGGATTGGTGTCGTTACTATCGAATACCGCATTTGTCGTGACCTAATTTTATCTAGGCGAAAAACAAATGTAATCAATTAATTAAACTAATACTAATATAACCTAAATTAACTTCACTAATATACTAATATGTTTTAGGGTAAATAATTGCCTAGGGATTAACGTGTTTACAAATACGTGTTCGATCTCGATTTACTCACATTTACAGTGTTTGACCTATTTGACAATCTCAGTACATAAACTCCACTGCCTCCTCTCCCGAGTGTAAGACGGGGGAATACATGACTTCGAGTCAACGAAGAAGTCTTCCTCAATGTCTTAACAACCTTAGGTCACGTGAGTCTCGCCCAGCGTCATTGATTGCACACAATCCAACTCCCGATCAGGTCATTGGATCGTGCATTGTATTTATCCTATCGACAATCTCTTTTCTAAAACTCCTTCTTCACCTCTCCCGAGTATAACACGGGGGATATAACATGACTTCGTGTCAATGAAGAAGTCCCCCTCAACGTCTTAATGACCCTAGGTCGTGTGAGTCTTGCCCTAAGGTCATCGATTGTCTACAATTCAAACCTTGATCGGGTTATAGAATCGTAGTGTTTGTTTACTCAAATCCGAATCCAGGGTTTGTCAAAACCCCGTATTCTCCATTTATCTGACTAAGCATGATAAACAAACAATATGATAAACACAATCAAAGTACGAAGAAAAAACATAAACGCAACACCGAAATCATCCAAACACGTATTTATAAATATAGTGTTAATTCCTACTACAATCCATATTTAGTTATGGCCTTAGCTGCATTTATAATGAAATAACAAGTTAAACATGCTCACATGATCCTAAGATAAAGAAATAAGGAAAAACAACTGAAGAACTTAGCCTCGTTCGAAGATAAATCGCTATGAACGCTCAACGATCAATTCGCAGTCTTTTCCACTTTGGGATGTGAGCTCCACCTCTAAAACTCCTAAATCTACCCTTAGATATCTTCTAAGGTGCCCAAATGGCCGGGGGGCTCAAAAGGAGGAGAGAGAGAATGGTATTTATAGACAAAATATCTCAAAATATCTAAATAAATATCAAGGTTGTGCAGAGGCTCTCCGCCTAGGCGAAGGTATCCACCGCCTAGGCAGAGACTAGGTCGGTTTAGTGATCGCCTCGGTGATGAAGACAGCGGTGGATGTGGAAAAGTTTCTGCTGGATTTTCGCCTAGGTAGTGGACTGTCAGTAACCATTTGTCTTTCTCAGGTTCTTCACCGCCACGACAGTGGTCTGGACACCATGGCGGTGGGCTTGTTTCACAATTTTGCCTCCAAGCTTATTTTTCCACTGTTCTTCGATCGCTTTTGGTTCGATCTCATCGTTTTCGCTCCAGTTTTTTATCTTTTTTCTCCACACATCTGATTTAATACAAAAAGATAAAAACTAATTAAAACGTAATAAAATACTATATAAAGGCTAAAAAACTAACTTAATTCAGTTTGAAAATATGTAGGTATATCACACCTATCACTTGTGTGTGTCTCAATGCCACCGTTTCTGACTCGGTCTCAATATAGAGAACAAGTTGACCGATTTGCGACTCAAGGGACATTACGGTCATGTTGATATCAGCGCATGTCATCTCAATATTATCAAGACGGTCTTCATGCTTATTGAGACGATTATGAGTTTTCCTCAAGAAAATCTGAGTTTTCCCTAGGAATGCAGTAAACATTTCTTCTAGGGTGGGGAAAGACTCGACCGGTTGGTGTGTGATGTTAATCCATGGTGCCGAAATGTTAAAACCATCCCCCAAACTTTGGTAGCTTGTTGAATAATTCTAACTTTGACAATCAAACTCCACCATGTCTTCAAACAACTAATAGACTTCGTCTACGGTTAATTGGTAGAAAAATGTGGTACCATTTTCTCTTTCCACCCAAGTTCTTGTTGTAGCTTGTAACCCGTCAAAGAAGTTCAGTAGTTAACACTCCTTCGGAAAACCATGATTGGGGAACCGAAATAGCAATTCCTTATATCTTTCTCAAGCATAATAAAATGGCTAAGAATCTCATTAAGAAAATCTTATGAGGACTTGTTGGTGAGCCATCTCCAAGTACCTCACAAAACAAAAAAAACTAAAAACAAAAATTAAAAATTAAAAATAAAATAAATGCCTAAATTAAAATCAAGTTATTTATTCACAATATTAACAACAATTTAAAAGCCAATCCCCAGCAATGGTGGAAGCAAATTATTTGTCGTTACAATACCGCAAGTGTACGGGTCAAGTTTTAATAATATAGGAAGAGTAAGAGTTGTCGTATCCACAAGGATTAGTTTAAATGGTCGTTACATACCGCGATTATTGTAACTTAACTTTATTTAGGCGTTCAATTTTTGGATTTTTTTAATAAAAATAAAACTAAAATAAAATAAATATAAAAACAAAATAAAGTATGGATTATCTATGCACAAAGGTTCTACGGGCTTGATTTCATCTTGTTATTCTCATGTTTTCCTATTAAGTAATTATTAGTTAATTCCGTTTATTCAATAATCATGGTCCTCGTGCTATTACTCTCTCACTACCTCTCTTGAGCTTCAAGTGAGAGAATATGTAATCACTTAAATATTAATATCCCTATCTAGTATTTAGGTAAAAATATTCATTATGCTTTGACCATATAGATTACCTAAACTTTAAATATATCCCAATCTATTAAAATTTACGTTGTGTTAAACTTAAATCCGAACCCGAGATTACCTCTCTCGAGTGTCAAATCTTAAGTTCTCAAATCAACTAAAATATCATGCAGAAGCATAAATTGGAGGCATTAATGTTTAACACAATATTACAAATACAAAGTTAAAACAAAATATTAGGGAGAGAGAAAGAAATAGAAAATGCTTATTGTGGGTTTGAGCTCCAAATCTTCAATTCTAAGTGTCTCCAATGGTGGTTTTCTCCTTGATTTTGGATCAAATCACCACCATCGGGTGTTTTCTCGCCCAAAATCGCCACAAATCTATTGGTTGCTCTCCCAAAATCGCCTCCCCTATGATTGAGGCATAAATGGGTATTTATAGGGTTTTTAATTAGGGTTTTTGGGTTTTCAGGCCAACAAGAGTGCGCTGCAACGGGGTTTAGCAAGCTACAACATGCTATGGGCAGTAGGGAACTCAAAAATGCTAATGGGAGTGCGCTCCAGTGTGTTCAAATTAGCACTGTAGCATGCTTTGGACAGTGCCTATGTCTGATTTGTATTTTGGCCATAACGTTCTCGCCTGAACTCAAATTAAAGTGATTCAAAAGAATATAGAAATATAAGACATATATCTACAACTTTCATGTTTTGCGTTTCTCTAAAATCGAATTGAATAATGGTCAAAATCGGCCTTGAAATTACAACATCTACATTCATTTTGCACATTTTCTCCCATTTATTTATATTCCTATAAAATAACAAACAAATACACAAATATTTGAATCTAAAAGTATTTAATTTGTTGGTAATTAAACCACTCATCACGATTCAGTCAGGGGGGTCATAGGTTTCGGGTTTTGATCAATCAGCCAACTGAACCTTTTCGTTCGGTCGACTAATTGATACAAGATGTCGAGGCTGCCCAATTCGGTCGATCGAACCTTTATTGTCTGTTGACCGATTACTTCAGGACCCCAACTCTTTTTTGGTTGACCGATTCGGTCAACCGAACCTTCATGGTCGGTCGACCGACTGCTTTAGAATAGGTGCAACAAGCTTCTGTCCAATCCGGTCACCCGAATTTTCAGAGCCAGTCGACCGATTGAATGCCCCAACATCAAACACTTTAACTTGTTGTACGTCATTCGATCAATGGACCATTAGGATGGCCAACTAACATAATCTTATATCTTGAAATAAATTTAAATAAAATAATATGTTATCATAGTAATATTTGTTGTGTACTTTACTTTATTTTGGGATATCGAAATGTTAATGTTTATTATTTATGCAAGCAATAGCTGGCCCAAAGGAAGACTATTGTTTGGTCGAATAATAAACATTGATATTTATTGCTTATGGGAACCATAACAGGTCCAAAAGAAGGTTATCGTTTAACTAAATAATAGACATTATTTTTTGTTTTTACATTAGTATGGTTATTATTCATGTAATTAATAATTGGCTTAAAGGAAGGTTATTGTTTGGCTAAATAATAAACGTACCTGCGGGAATAAATGTGTGATGATTATCAAGCTTCTATATGAACAATAAGTAGGTCCAAAGAAAGACTTATTGTTTGACAAGACTTATTGTATGTGTGCTTATTTATTTTGTTCTCTATACAATTTTTGTTACTACTGCCACAAATGTTTCTGCCCAAGTCAGCAATATCCCAATACTGAGCGGGACGAACTTCAAAGTCTATAAAGAAACCATGAAAATTATTCTCGGTTGTATGGATTTGGATCAAACACATTGGGAGGATTGACCCACTTCTACTCCGGAAAACCTTAATGAGATTAAAATAGAAAAGTGGGATCAGTTCAACTGGATGTGTTTGATGATCATGAGGCGCTCTATTTCAGAAGCGTTTCGGGCCTCTATTACTAAGAGCAAGAGTGCCAAGAAGTTCTTGAAAGAAATTGAGCAATTCTTTGTCAAAAATAAAAAGTCGGAGGCGAGTAATCTTCTGGGTAAACTCGTTGCGATAAAGTATAAGGGTAAAGGGAATATAAGATAGTACATCATGGAGATGTCTAATCTTGCATCAAAACTAAAGGCTCTAAAGTTAGAACTATCTGATGATTTGCTCGTGCACTAAGTTTTGATTTCTCTTCCTGCACACTTTGGATAATTCAAAGTGAGTTATAATACTCATAAGGACAAATGGTCCATTAATGAGCTTATATCTCACTGTATGCAAGAAGAAGAGAGATAATAATGAGATAAGACTAAAAGAAACAGGATGAGGACTTTACCTCGATCTCATAGAGCAAGAAAAAAAAAGATGAGGTTGCCGCGGAAGGATCTTTTCAGCAGAAGAAACAAAAGAAACAAGATGAGGACTTTACTTGCTACTTCTGCAAGAAGACAAGACACATGAAGAATGAGTGTTCCAAGTACGTCGCTTGGCGTATAAAGAAGGCTATGCTTCTAATTTGGTTTGCTCTAAAGTTAATTTAGCTTCTGTACCTATGGATATTTGGTGAGTGGATTCTGGTGCTACTACTCACATAACTATGACTATGTAGGTTTGCTTATGAAGCTGACCGCCAAGTGATGATAAAAGATTAATCTTTATGGGCGACGACAATAAAGTTGTGGTGGAAGCTATAGAGACTTTTAGATTACAGTTGAAAACTGTATTTTATTAGAATTTGTATGAGACATTTCTTGCACAATCCTTTAGACGTAATTTGATTTCTATTTCTAGTTTAAACAAATTAGGTTTTACTTGTTCTTTCGGAAATAATAAAATTAGTCTCTATCAAAGTTTAAATTTTATTAGTTCAGGTTCTTTGAATGATCATGTGACGACCCGGTTTCTCAGGACCGTCACTATGGTTTCTTCTATAGAGAAATCCTAAACCTAAAACTAACTCGTTAACTTCCCAAATCTACAATATGCGTTAAGTTTTACAAAAATGTGCAATATTTTTGTAACCGATTTTACGACAGTAATTATTAAATATAAAAATCACCATTTAAAGTATCACTAAATAAAAACAACCATCTATTTTATATTAATCTACTCATTTTTTTGCACAATAGCGACCAATTTAAAAGTCTCGAATTTATAATTTAAATTCCAATTTTCAACAGGTTTATCAAACCAATTATATTCAAACAATTGTATTAACCGAAATATTCAATACATTAAAATCAAGAGAAATATTTTACAACAACTACGATAATTATATTTACTGTTTTTCTCTGATTACAACAATAATAATAAATACAATTTTTACAATTAGAAATTTCAAATAAAATTTCTTCTCTTGTTTTCTCCCGGCCGTCCCTGCAACCAAACACTGTGGGATTGTGAGCTAACGCTCAGTAGAACTCCAACCCTTTTAATACGTGTATTTAATATATCACATAAATCACCTTAGCATGCTTGTCGTATAATTTCCATATAATCAACATATTTTATGCGAACGAATAATGCTAAATTCACTGAAAATAATAACACAATTTCCACATTATCCAAATTATTTAATGTAATATAGAAAGTGAATATCACAACAATTAATCAAGTAATTTCACAAAATGACGACAACTAAATGCATATATGAAAAGAGTTAGGAATTCTACCTTTTTCGGATTTTCTGCCGGCCGCAAATTGGATTTTTGGATTTTATTGAGGTTGTTTGTGTAATTCTTCCTTTTTCCCTTTTTCTGTTTTCTTTTCCCCTTTCTGTTCTGTTTTTTGCTCCCAATTCAGCCGCTGCTCTCTCTCTCTTTTGCTACTGTCTTGGCCTCAGCCGGTCGACCATACACACACACACATCGCACAACCGCCGGCAACACACCAACACACACTAATGACACCAACAGATGAACCACTCACACATTGACACTCTCTCTCTCACTAACTTTCACTCTCACTCTGACAATCCACACACACACATCGCCGAACGACAACACCACCGGTCGAATAACACACGTACACACAGCTACACAAAACGACACGCACACACATTCCGGATGAGCAAAACATGCACACACGCACCATGTCTGAACAACATACACACCCGAAACACACAACCACTTGCCGAAATAGACAAAAGAACACACATATACCCACACAAACCAACTACCATCGGAACAAACTCACGCCACGACCACCCCCGTTGATCACCTACTAACCACACTCATCACACACACATACACAGCCAAACAAACGGAGAAAATACACCCACACACATACACACAACACACACACACACACACAGACGAAACACACAAACTCAACGTCGGTGAACCATAACGATGAACACACGCCGATTGCCTTCTCTCTTTCTTTCTTTCTCTCTATTCGATTTTCTGGATTCTTCTTCTTTTTTCTTCTTGCATGTGTATGAATCTATCTATCTATCTATCTATCTATCTATCTATATGTGTGTGTGTGTGTGTGTGTGACAAATGACCAAGCCTCATACTGACTTTACCTCATTTCCTTTGATCTTATCTCATTTCTCTCTCTCTCTCTCTCTCTCTCTCTCTATATATATATATATATATATATATATATATATATATATATATATATATATATATATATTATTATTTTTATTTTAATTACACAAATCTCTCCCTAAATTATCTTTAAGTTTTTATTTAAACCCAAATAAAAAATAAATATTTTGAAAATTGCAAATTGACCCCAAAGATTTTTAAATCAAATAATTAATAGCGCTATCTATCCTGTTATTTTTAAATGTGTTCCAATGCAACTCAAATTGTGCATAAAATAAAAATCAGAATTTTACAACCCTTCCCTCCTAAAAGAAATTTGTGCAAAACAATAAGAATTAAAATTTCAGTTAAAATAATAACATTTCAGATTCGCACCGCATGGTCATGTTAGTCACACTTGATTCTAGGACAATTATTTTCTATGTAGGGTCCCATAACCAAATGTCACCCTTAATTCGTAACCGTCAATTCCCGTTCCAACATCGCAATATTTTCATTCGCAGTGGCTCACATTATATCCAATAACCAACACATACGGTGCACTTTGGTTGGTAACACCTAACACAGACAACCAACTGTCAAAGAATCTCATGTTTCTAAATGATTCCATTACGCTACTCTGATAAAAATAATAATCAAGAATAATATATATCCTAAAAATATCACGGTAGTCTCAGTGGATTGAGTCTATCTCATTTCAACAGTAATATTTTCATAACCAACATTTATCCATTACATCCGACATTTCCAGTCAACTAATTCGCAACAATATTTACATCCAACATTTAAACCAACAATGCTCGCAACCAATATCATAAGTAACAGATAGCCCAACTCCACGTGAATTGGCCCGTGAGACCAAAAATCATCAATCTCAGTACTCACATAAAAAATTTTTAACAATCTCGTAAACGTTTTATAAATATTACCACAATGCAACGTCAAATAATAAATTTTTCGCAATACGTCAAAATCACATAGATACGTTTCCAATCATGTCAAAATCATATAAATATCCATCAAAACACATAAATATCACCAAATCACATCAATACGTATCAAATACGTCAAACGAGTCACCTATAAGAATACTCTTAATGCCTCCACATTTAATCAAGTTCCTGACTAGGCCAAGCCCCTCAAATATGTCTCAATCCACATAAAAACGCCTCAAACATATAACCATGTATAAATATGTATCGAAATACATATGTCCCAACTACGAAAATTTGATACGTCACAAAAATTAATAATCAATGTATATGAAATATTATATCCATAAGCTTCTAAAATACTCATCGACTCAAGGATAATTCAGATTATCCTTTCCCCATGAAACCCCAATGACCCCTACATTCCAACTCCACCTAATGTTAGTAGTGGACCAATACATACAACTGAGTTATTATTTATCAGTGTACTTGTCTTTATAGTATAAAAAAAATAAAAATTTATGAATCAAGTCTTTTTTTTTTTTTTTTTATTTATCAAAATCCACTTCCCAATATAAAATGTAGCCCCACCGGGCTATATTCAAATCTCAACAAAATGTCACCACCTCACTGTCAACATCAAAATCTCAATCAAATATTTTTAACATAGCACCGGTTTTTCAATCAACAAATCAATTCACGTATATATAATAAAATAACATAATTCTTTGCCAACCGTAGGATCGTTTATCTCATGATCAGGAGTTATGATGATACTACAACCTATACAACTGCACCAACTACAGTTACTAGCAGTCGTAACTCGTACGACTGGTGCCACCCATAGCGACTGCAAGTGCCAGGGCCCTTATATATCCCTAAGGGTAGGGGTAGCCACCCATAAGATTTGCACTCCTGATAGATCCACACTCTGCCGAACCTTTCCTAGCAGATAATCACCATCTGTAGGACTCACTGTGTAGATAATCACCATTCTGCAGGACTATGCCTAGCAGATAATCACCACTTTGCAGGACTATGCCTAGTAGATAATCATCAGTCTGTAGGACCATGTCTGACAGATAATCCATATCCCTCAGGTCATATCGGCTTAACGAGAAGAAAACTATGGCATAATATAAAATCATTTTTCTTATTTAAAACCCATTTGATCCACATAAGTCATAACATCGTTTGATTTTATTTTTTTTAAATATGATTTTGTATATTTATATAGAAGACCGTCTTCATAATATAAAAGAATTTATGGATCAAGTGTATATATTTTTCTTTTCAAACACCACGTTTCAAAATATACTATCATATATATCGCATTCTAGGTTAGAAACCAATTTTCCACTTCCACCAATGTAATAAATAATAGATTTAAAATACCAAATTCAAATAATTTAAGTCAACTCATTCCAAACATTTTAAATTCACCAATCCATACATTTACGTCATATAATAAAATATCGCACACTATTTTATACTAACCATAAGATCATCTTAACCTCATAATCAGAGTTTGCGACAGTATCGTGACCTGCACAACTGTGTCATCTGATGTGATCAACATCGTCAGAGCTATTTATTATCCCCAATGGTAGGGGTACACCCGTGGGATTTGCAGTCCAGACGGACCAATGATCTGCCGGACTATGTCGGGCAGATAATCACCACTCTGCTAGACTAAACAGATAATGACCACTTTATCGAAGCAGATAAGCATCACTCTGCCGAAGCAGATAATCTCCACTCTGTACAGAAAATCACCACTCTGCCAAAACAAATAATCACCACTCTGTACAGATAATACTACGGCATCGCAGGATAATAAGAATCATTTTTTTCACCTTTAAAATTCTACTTGATTCATGACTCATCGTAAAACTGTCCATCTTATCAACCCCTTCTTTTTTATAATTTAATACGAATATATATAATTTCATGATTTATATAGAAAACAGTATACACCTTTAAATTAATAACTCTCATTTAGTGACAATTTCTAATGGTCCACGACTAACATGGCATTCACCCAGACCTATTTAACTTATTATAGATAATTTACACTAATCACTCGCTATCTCAAATGTTAATATATACAACTTAATTTATCCACTGTTACCTCAGATATTAATATGTTCAACTTAAAATTATAAGGACCCAAGTAAAATAATAGTAATAACACATTGGTGCAAAGTGTTCAACCTCCCAAAACATAACGGAAACGTCAATGCCTATATATGTACTATTTACCCCATAATATTATTCACCTTTAGTTTTACATATATATGTGTGAACAATTGGTGTACATATGAAAATATTAATGCACATAAATCGCCACTTGATAATATCACGTAATTCTAGATGGGGACAAAGACGACACGTAAATCACATTTCATGAATCCATGAAAAACACATAAATCACGTATTATATTAACTTCATACATACGCACATAAAACACATTTCACTTTTATTTCGCAATTCTACTAACATTAACAGTTTATTATGATTGATGGGTATCCTAACCCGGGTTCAAAGTGCTCCCAACTCTAAACTCTGAGTCTACAGAATTTATAATCTAAGCTCTGATACCACCTGTGACGACCCGATTTTCCAGGGCTGTCACTATGGTTTCTTCAATAGAGAAATCCTAAACCTAAAACCGACTCGTCAACTTCCCAAATCTACAACATGCATTAAGTTTTACAAAAATGCGCAATATTTTTGTTATCGATTTTACGACAGTAATTATTAAATATAAAAATTACCATTTAAAGTATCACTAAATAAAAATAACCATCTATTTTATATTAATCCACTCATTTTTCTGCACAATGGCGACCAATTTAAAAATCTCGAGTTTATAATTTAAATCCCAATTTTCAACATGTTTATCAAACCAATTATATTTAAACAATTGTATTAACCGAAATATTCAATACATTAAAATCAAGAGAAATATTTTACAACAATTATGATAATTATATTTACCGTTTTTCTCCTATTACAACAATAATAATAAATACAATTTTTACAATTAGAAATTTCAAATAAAATTTCTTCTCTTATTTTCTCCCAGCCGTCCTTACAACCAAACATTGTGGGGTTATGAGCTAACGCTCAGTAGAACTCCAACCCGTCTAATACGTGCATTTAATATATCACATAAATCACCTTAGCACGCTTGTTATATAATTTCCATATAATCAACATATTTCATGCGAACGAATAATGCTAAATTCACCAAAAATAATAACACAATTTCCACATTGTCCAAATTATTTCATGTAATATAGCAAGTAGAATATCACAACAATTGACCAGGTAATTTCACAAAATAACGACAACTAAATGCATATATGAAAAGATTTAAGAATTCTATTTTTCTCGGATTTTCTGCTGGCCGCAAAATTGGATTTTTAGATTTTATTGGGGTTGTTTGTATAATTCTTCATTTTTCCTTTTTTTCTATTTTCTTTTCCCGCTTCTATTCTGTTTCTTGCTCCCAATTTAGTCGCTGCTCTCTCTCTCTCTCTCTTCTGCTACTGTCTTAGCCTCAGTCGGCCGATCACACACACACACGCATCGCACAACCACTGGCAACACACCCACACACACTGATGACACCAATAGACGAACCACCCATACATCGACACACTTTCTCTCACTAACTTTCACTCTCACTCTGACAATCCACACACATATATCGCCGAACGACAACACCACCGGCCGAACGACACACGCACACATAGTTACACATAACGACACACACACTCTGAATAAGGAAAATACACACATACGCACCATGTCTGAACAATACACACACCCGAAACACACACAAAACACACAACCACTTGCCAAACAGACAAAATATCACACACATACCCACACAAACCAATCACCGTCGGACCAAACTCACGCCACGACCACCCCCATCGATCACCAACTGACCATACTCATCACACACGCATACACATCCAAACAAATAGAGAAAATACACCCACACACATACACGCAACACACACACACACTGACGAAACACACAAACTCACCGTCGATGAACCATGACGACGAACCCACGTCGACTGTCTTCTCTCTCTCTTTCTTTTTCTCTATTCGATTTTCTGGATTCTTCTTATTTTTCCTTCTTGCGTGTGTGTGTGTGTGTGTGACAAATGGCCAAGCCCCATACTGACCTTACCCCATTTCCTTTGATCTTATCTCATTTATCTCTTTCTATATATATATGTGTATATTATATTATTATTTTTGTTTTAATTACACAAATCTCTCCCTAAATTATCTTTAAATTTTTATTTAAACCCAAATCAAAAATAAATATTTTAAAAATTGCAAATTGACCCCAAAGATTTTTAAATCAAATAATTAATAGCGCTATCCATCCCGTTATTTTCAAATGTGCTCCAATGCGACTCAAATTGTGTATAAAATAAAAATCAGGGTTTTATAGATAATCTATATATAATTGACATTAATTTTTATAACGAAATACGGCAAACAAATTCACGTGGTATAAAGCAAAAATTCAATATGAATTCTGTCACCTAATGGCATAAGTGCTTAGGTCATATGGTACAATTAGAAAATGTTTTATCGGGAGATCCAAAGTTTATGGTTTGTAAATTGAAGAAATCCATCTATAGTCTCAAACAAGTTTCCTGTCAATGGTATCACAAGTTTCATCAAGTCATCACCTTGTACGGTTTTGAAGTGAATGCTGTTGATGATTGTGTATATTACAAGTTCATGGCAGTAAATGTATCTTCCTGATATTATATGTTGATGATATTCTGCTTGCTAGCAGCGATACAAGTATATTGCACGAAACCAAGAAATTTCTGATGAAGAAATTCGAGATGAAAGATCTTAGTAATGCCTCTTTTGTATTAGGTATCCAGATACTGAGAGATCATTCTCGAGGGATCCTTGGGTTATCACAAAAGAGTTATATCGATAAGGTTCTAAATAGATTCGGCATAAAAGATAGTAAACCAGGAGATATGCTCGTGGCTAAAGGAGACAAGTTTAATCTCAATCAGTACCCTAATAATAATCTTGAAAGGAAAGAGATGTTGGAGATTCCTTATGCATCGGCAATGGGGAGTCTAATGTATGCTCAAGTCTGTACTTGTCCTGACATAACATTTATAGTGGGAGTTTTGGGCAGATACTTGAGTGATCCAGGTATACAACATTGGAAGACAGCCAAACGCGTGATGCGTTATTTGAGGAGAATAAAAGACCACAGGTTCACTTATTAGAGATCAAACAGTTTAGAGATCATCGAATTTTCTGACTCCGATTTTGTGGGATGCCAGGATAGCAGGTGCTCCACTTCAGGCTATATCTTTATATTTACTGGATGAACTATCTCATAGAAGTCTGCTAAGCAGACTTTCATAGTTTCTTCAACCATGGTAGCGAAGTTTATTATTTGCTATGAGGCGTTCAATCACGGAATATGGTTGCAGAACTTTGTCACTGGGCTACGTATGGTAGATGGCATTGAAAAGCTATTGAAGATTTATTGTGACAATAACTCAGTATTACTTTACTCCAACAACAATAGGAGCTCGACGAAGTTGAAATTTATCGACATCAAGTTTCTAGTTATTAAGAAGAGAGTTAAGGATAAATAGATTTCTATAGAACATGTAGGGACATATTCTATGTTAGCGAACCTATTAACCAAGGGCTTAACCCCTAAGGTCTTTCATGAACACATTGCTCACATGAGTGTTGTTTTTGGTAATACCTTGGTTTAGGGAGAGTCATTTTTGTTCTATTTATTTTGCTTAAGACATTGAATTATTTAAGTTTTCTGCAAAATAAAGTTGAGGGTTTATGATTTTTATTGTTTGTAATGTTCGCATTGCATTAAGGACTTTGGATTGATCTCACTAAAAATTAAAGTTGGACCAGTTAGAAATAGGCATGTCTGAGATCATATTGCATATAATTTCCATGCTACTCATCCACATTTGAACTAAGTCATTAAATGTATTAGTATGGTGATCATCATGGTTTAGTCACGACTGTATTGTGATAAAAACTGCGGTAATTCCATTACTAGTATATGAGATGGACTCAATTGTTTTAGGAGAAGA
The DNA here is from genome assembly GCA_016647705.1 of Eucommia ulmoides. Taxonomy (NCBI): domain Eukaryota; kingdom Viridiplantae; phylum Streptophyta; class Magnoliopsida; order Garryales; family Eucommiaceae; genus Eucommia; species Eucommia ulmoides. The sequence goes on along the minus strand of CM028334.1, from coordinate 9,488,235 downwards.
CTAAGGATAAATAGCATACGGATGCGCGCCTAAGGAATTTTGTGATATAATTGTTTTAGGAATAATATGTAGCTCAAGTGGGAGAATGTTAGGAAACTTTATTACCTAATTTATTTTGGGTGACATATTATTAATTCAATTATATTTGCTATTTAAATTTGATGGGCTAAAATTAAGTGATCTAATTAATTTGGGTAAGCCCATCGTTTACTCAAAAGAATGTGGGTTAAATGTGTAGATACCAGATTATTATATGGTGATTAAGGGATTATGAGAACCCTAATCACATCATATATAAAGAAGACATTAGGGGTTATGGTCCTCAATACACCAAATCATTTAACGGCTCCCTTCTTCCCGTTTGGAAGAGAATCAATAATCCCATTGAGGAACTCAAGAGATTTAGTTGAGGAAGATCACATACGCACTCGATCCGTGCCCTACTTATGATCGATCGTTGTAGTTTTCCGCATTGGTACTCGAATGTTCATAATGGATTCAGATATGCGATTTACATGTATATTAAAACTCTCGGCGATTGGACATGTTGATTTAGGTGTTATAGATTCAAATTTATAGGGATTAAATTCCCAATAGCTGGAGCTTGGGAAAGGGTACGGGTGGGCTGGGGAGAGAAGGAGGCGAGGTGTTAGTGCATATTTACGAAAACTTAAGGTTAAAAAAATATAAAAATAGAGTTACATAGAAAAGGGTAAAAGAATAATATAATATAACATAAATTTAATTTATTTTTTAAATTAGAGTGTACATTAATTAAAAAAAATGAATGTACATATATAATTAACCTTTACTTTAATATTTTGACACTACGTTGTAAGATGAAAAAAATGATAAAAATTCCCCTACAATTGTATCTAAATGAATTTTCAAAACAAAATTGAAACATGAAGATATCATTTTAAAAATCTCAAGTTTGTCTAAATACCAATCCAAAAATACAATTTTCCCCGCATTTTAAAGTTGCATACATCTTGTCTTTCTAAAAAAAAAAATAAAAATTGGAACAGAAATATAATTAACATTCTTCGCAGTGCGTTACATAGAATATTTTTTTTTAGAGAAAATATAGAAAACATAACTTTAAACATACAAATCAAAATTATACCAAATCTCAAACGCTAAGCTTATCCATCTCGTTCCTAAGCGCATTAGCCCTCACCAAGCTCCCGATGGTGTTCACGGCCAGTTTCAAGTCCTCGAACGGATTCCCCGGCACCACCCTCTTGTACAGATAACTGTCGAACGTCATCTTCTGCACATACTCATCGCCGCACATCTCCACGAACGCCTCCCTCGCCGGATTCGACCGGTAGAACACCTTCTGCAAAACGTCGAGCACCTTGTAGGTGGGCCAGTACGTCTTGTCCCATTTCTCTAGGTACTTCCTCAGGTCACCTTCCTCCACCATCCGTCGCCCGTTCTCCGACCCCTCCACCACCGCCTCTGCGCACATCCTCCCGCTCTTCGCTGCGAAATAGATTCCTTCGCCGGAACACTTGGTCACGTAGCCGGCGGCGTCTCCCACTAGAGCCACCCTTCCGGACAGCCTCCGCGGTCGTGGGTGCTCTGGAATCGGATGGGCTTCGACTCGGATGATTTTACCTCCTAGAATTTTGTCTCTCGCTCTTAGTCTCGTCGCCGATTGAAATTTCTTGATGTCGCCTTTGTGGGTCACTGTCCCGGTGCCGACGGCGACGTGATCGCATTTGGGGAAAACCCACCCGTAGAAGTCCGGTGAAACATCGTCCCCGACGTACATTTCAGCGAGATTCTCGTAGTATTTCATTTTGGCATCAGGGATTTTCACTCGCTCTTGAAATGCGATGGCGTACTCGTAGTCGCCGGCGTTGATCGACTTCGCGACGCGTGAATTGGCCCCATCGGCTCCAATTACGGCATCGACCTCCAGGGTTTTCTTACCGCCGGCAGCTCCAGTTTTGGAATTGTAGTCGCTGTAATGGAGGACGTACGGCGCGTCCGCGGATTCAGGCATGTCCATTTTCAGGAAAAGACCGTTTATGACGTTCGCGCCGGACTCAGCCGCGCGGTCCCGGAGATAGGCGTCGAGGATCTCACGGCGGACCATGCCGATGTACTCGTGCGGCTTGAGGGTCTGACCGATGTCGACGGCGACGTTTGAAGGGGATATCATCTTCATCTTGGTGACCTTCCGGTCAATTATATCCAACGGTAGGTCAAACTCTCCGACCATGCAGAGCGGGATGGCTCCGCCGCATGGTTTGCAGTTGTCGAGCTTGCGCTCGATCAAGAACGTCTCAATGCCGCCTTTGGAGAGGGTTTCCGCGGCTGCTCCACCGGCTGGGCCACCACCCACGACGGCGACGCGGAGGTTCCGGCCGGTGATTTTGGGGCTTGATTTGGAGGCGAGGACGCGGAATCTACGGCGGGTTTGGGTTTGGGAGATGGGAGTGAGTTTCGGGAGGGCGACAGAGTGGTGGTTGTCGGTCGTGGTTTGGTGGAGGCCGACGAAGGTCTTGAGGGCAATTGACGCCATTTTTTTGTGGTCGGAGTGTGACTGAGAAAGGAGGTCTGTGAGAGTGATTTTTTATGGTTGTGGTGGATATGGTTTTGGGATATATGGAGGGTTTGGACCGTTGGATTGGTAAGGATGGACGGTGGATATGTGGTCTGGATATTACGATCAGATTCTTTTACTTCATTTGTAGTTTACTAGTGATAGTTCTGAATTTTGAGGTGTGTTAGACTGGTTGAGCTTGTGCCACGTATGACGTGGTTTTCTATGAACTAATACTATGACAAACTGGCTTGCGCCTGGATGGGCTTATTCCGATTTTTTTTTTTTTTTAATTAATGAGACTTTATGTGGGGACAGGTTTGGTATTTTAAAAGGGGTTATTTACTAAATAAATAGAGTTTTAAAAAAAAATTGAAAACAATTTTGCTCCGGAGAGATGTTAGTCACGCAAGTAGCTCATTTTCGGAGATAGTAATCTTGTTCAGTGTTGCAGGTTTTGTAGCTTCTCGTGCACAGCATGTACCTAACAGACACGTGACGATGATTTGGATCTTACTTGGATTTTTCCAATCGCAAGTAAATTAATATGTGTATCACACTTAAAAAATTTATATACTTGCGACTGAGGAAATCCGAGTAAGATCCAAATCATCATCATGTGTCTGTTAGGTACACGTTGTGCACAAGAAGCTACAAAAGCTGCAACACCGAACAAGATTACTATCTCCGAAAATGGGCTACTTGCTTGACCAACATCTCTCCCGAGCAAAATTGCTCCCAACGTCATCCTAACTTTGGGCCCTAGCTGTAACGACTAGGTTTTTTAAGACCGTCACACGGTTTCTCTCTTTGAAAAATTAATAACAAGACTGAATAATCAACATTTTATTTTATAACAATTTGAGCAATTTTAAAAACTATAATGATAATTGTAATTATCGAGTCAATTTTACAACAATAAATAATAAATGCAATTATTACATATTAAATAAAAATTCAAATAAAATTTCATGCGCAGTTCCATTTTCATTGACACTGCAATAAAAATTGTGGGGTTGTGAGCCGGAGCTATGTAGAATTTTTAACATCTTTACTACATGCATTTAATCAATCCACAAATAAATACAGACATGTTTTTCACATAATAATCCTAAATATTTCATGAAAACTAGCAATTAAAATTTAACAACAATTTTAACACGAATAACATAATAAAAGAAGAGAGATTAAATACAAATATTAAAAGAGTTAAAAATTCTACCTGAAATTCGAATCGAAATCGCCAAGGTATAGATAAATTTTTGTTATTTTTATTTTTAATATATATATATATATATATATATATATATATATATATATATATATATATATATATGATGAATGTATTTTTAGGTATCTCCGAGTTAGCATCTGGGCCCCGGTCTCGTGTCCATCGCCAATAATTTCTCCACAGGCCTGACAAAGGCCCGCAGGCTTCTCCAAATGGACCCAAAATCCTAAACCCATTACTATGCCATTTTACTATGCACTTTCTATTTTTATAAATACTGGAACAAATCAACGCCATAAGGTTATATGAATTTCACTATTTAATACTTGAAACGAACCTTAACGCTTATTTTTCTAAGTTAAAGCATATTGAATTCTTTCCCCCTGAGATCTTACTCTTATGTTGGAGGGGCTTTCCGGGAAATCCACGACCATGTTACGTGTGCAGATACAGGTCACTGAGGAGTAGGACTCTGGACTTCAGTAAGTCAGCCTTTTAGGTTGACAATTCCAACTTACTTGAGGACTTTTCAACCCCGCTTTCGACTCAACAACTCCAACTCCAGCAAGAGGACCTCCTATCATCCAACTGGACCATACTCGAGGTGTGTACAAGTTTTATGCACCAACAGTTAGACGACGTCTGTGGGAACCATGCAAAAAGCCTTCCCCTGATCATTGCTCTCCGCTCAGCTGAGCTTGGATGATCATAATGTAAGACCTCAATTGTAGCATGTACGTCATTTCAGTTGTATTTTAGAGTGACTGTAAAAAATTAGGGATGAAATGGGATTAAAATTAAAAATCTAGAAACATTAAATCCCAACATAGGGAGGTAAAATGACATTTAACCTTAAATTGAAACTTAAAGGGGTGAAATCGCAAATCTTAGAAACTTAAAAAAAAAAAAAAAAGTTGAAATTGATTTAAAATTAAGATTTAAAGAAAGTTGGGGGAGGAAAGAGTAATTAATTAAAAAAAGTTTTATATATATATATATATATATATATATTTTCATTAGTAATGATCAAAAAGAAAATCTCCTCAAATCTGAAAAAAAAAATCTACGAAAGAAGAAAACAGAGAGAGAGAGAGAGAGAGAGAGAGAGAGAGGAGCAGCCGGGTTCGGCGCCGGCAGGGTGTGGACGGCGTTGTGTGGGGATTTCTGCGGTGGTTGCGAGTGGGTGAATAATCGGAGAGGGCGGTGTGATCATCCGGAGGTGGTGTGTTCCGGCATGGGGAGGTGTCCGTCGTTCGACCATCGTCATCATGTGGGTGTGTGTGTATTCTGTTCACTCTGTCCGGCAGTGTGTGGGGGTGAGCGGTGTGTGAGCGTTTTCGGTTCGGGTCGTCTGATTTTGGTTCGTCGGTGTGTGCGTGTGTGTGGTGGTGTAGGTGGGTTTCCCGTTCGGTCCGACGGTATCGTCGACGTGGTGCATGTGTGTGCTATGCTTGATGACGGTGTGTGTATGTGTGTCTGCGTGCTATTCCGGTGGTGGGTTTCCTGTCCATGGTGTTCGTTGGTTGTAGGCGTAACGGCGACGGTTGCGGGTGTGTTTACTGTGTAGGTGTGGTCGGCCATGGACTTGGGCCGACTGTGTGGCTATGGGTGTGAGAATCGATGGGGTGTTGGGGGTGCTGGTCTGTCATCGGTGGGCCTTGGGGGTGTACCGTCGATTAATTTCGGAAGGGAGAAACAACTGGCCAACATCCGACACGGAAACAGAGGAGAGAGGGGACGGCTGGGAATGGATCGGGAAACAGAGAAAAAAAAAAAAAAGGGAAAAAAAGGAGAAATTACGCAAACCACCCCGTTAAAAATTAAAAACCCATCTCATGGTCGCCAAACGACTCGGAAACAGGTGAAATTTCAATCGTCTATTAATTCTCATTAAATTAAATTTTATTTAGCGCTACAAATCCTAAAACCGCAACAATACCCTAAAGATAAATTAATTTTAATTATGTGGTACATAAAATGGTAACGATTCGGAATATAGGGTCTGCATTGTGTGATTCAGATGTTTTAAATAGGATATTAATTTAGGATCTGTTACTATTAGGTTCGCAGGTACCGGTGTCTTGATGGAGTATGGTCAGTAAAGGTTTTGGGAAGACGATAACAAGGTGGGTGTACTATCTTCTTACCAAACTATTTTCTATATATATATGAGATGACATTTGTGATTACCTAAACTGTATGAATTTATAAACAATATGGATCAAGCAGGATTTGAATGAATTGGTAAACTGGACTTCGATAGATTTCAAAAAGAAGTTGAAAATGAATTTCCGCTGGATTTTGGTGAAATCAGACGGTGTTTTTAAAAGAGAATAGAAAACATCGGTTTCCTAGAAATGCCTGGTTTTCTGAAAATAAAGGGTGAAAAAGTAGTTTTAATAAAATCAGACGTTTTCCTTAAAAGAGAGTGTGATATATGATTTCTGGATTTAAAAGTTGGTTTTAAGAGAAAAGAGATAGACGTGGTAATTAAATGATATTTATTGGGTTGTGATTCCATGATGCTGTATTTGACTTTGACGATGCCATAGTTGTTTCTCCCCGTAAAGGGTGTGGATTATGTTTCTCCCCGTAAGGGGTGTGGATTATGTTTTTCCTCGTAAGAGGTCTGGATTATATTTCTCCCCAAAAAGGAGTGTGGATATTTCGTAGGAAGGCATTTCTACGGATGTTATGGTACCGTTGCAACTTCCGATCGTGAGGTTAAAATGATCACTAGGACTGGCCAGTGTGTGTGTGTTGGAGGTGTGTGTTTGAGATTGGTGCTTAAAATGTGGTGTTTCACATATATTGGTTGATTTAATATTATTTATTATGATGATTGGTAAGACTTTATACTAGATGGAACTTATCTATATCGCTTTATTGTCATTGCTTATATACTTGTGCTTGATCCATACTAGATTGTGGAAATATTTAGAAAGTATTAATATTTTCGAAATGTTTTACTAAGAAGGCAGTACACTCGCAGGTACAACGGCTAGGAGTCGGTCCCCTACTGGCACTAGGTAGAGCTATGTGATGGAGTCTTGTGAATGATTAAGAGAAACTGTCAGAGGCGAATCTAAGAAGGTTCAGGGATAAATACTTTTAGTTAGAAAAACTTCAGGCCGGGTGCGCCCCTATAATAGGTGTATGTATTATACAGTGGGTGTATATTGTAATATTTATTAGGTTGTTTGGTTTTTTTTTTGGTGATGTCATGCTGTAGTCACGCCAGCCTCGGGATGATGAGAGTCCGGGACGGGTTGTGACACATAAAGTCTGGTTGGATAGATAAACCCAGGCTAGAAGAAAGAGAAAACATGCCAAGAACTCCAAGGGCGTACCTTCCAGCTCCCACCTCATCCGTGGCGTGAATTTGTGCCAAGGGGCCTGTTTATGTCCCCTAATGGTCGATCTCTTCATTGTCCAATAGGTCAGAGCTCAGAGGACGACGTGAGCGTGAAGCTGGTTCCTACTCACCTCTCCCCCATCACACTGCAGCCTGAGCTATGAGTAGTCGTACACGGGGAGAGCCCCGAGTAGGAGAAGCTGTGGAACGCCGCTTAGCTGATATGGAAGCCTGTTTCCAAGAGGTGTAAAGAGACCGAGAAGGACCAAGAGTTATCATAGAGGTGAGACCTCTATCTGTGGATGAAGTTTTGGAAGAAGTAGTGCAGAGACACTTCACCCACCCCTAGATAAGTCCGTATGACGGGACGTCAGATCCTATTGACCACTTGTCCATGTTTAAGTATTAGATGGACATGTAGGTGGCCTCAGTAGCTCTACGGTACAGGGCCTTTCCCATCATCATCACAGGTGCTGTGAGGTCCTGGTTCCAAGGTCTGAGGCCAGCATCCATCTCCACCTTCAAGGAGCTTCAGCAGTTGTTCCTGGCTCGTTTCAGCCGCTCTTAGTAGAGGCCAAAAACTATGGCCCATATCTTCACTCTTCGATAGGAACCCACTGAGTCTTTGGGAGACTACATTGAACACTTCAATCAAGAAACAAATGCATGCGATGACCTCCCTAATAGTGTAGCACTGAATGCCTTTGTTAACGGGCTCCAGTATCAGAGGTTATCTTATGACCTCTACTCCAACCCTACTCCTACTCTCGATCAAGCTCTGGACCATAGGACTAAATTCCATAGTATTGACTTCCATGCAGTAACCAGGAAGAAGAGGAAAATAATGAACAAACCGAGGGACAGAGGTTTGAATCAAGCCCAAGGTTCAAGAAGATTAAAAACTAAAGGGAGGTTTAAACCCCTGCCTGGAGACAAGAGGCTAATTTATCCTCCAGGGCGTCACCAACCAGGGTTGACTCCGCTCATGGCCACAGTGTCCTCCATCTTTACAGAATACTCAAGGCAAGACTTATTCCCTCATCCACCACCCCTGAGAGGAAGACTAGTTGGGAGGTTGATGACCAATTATTTTGACTTCCACCAAGACTAGGGCCACTCCATGGAGAACTGTTTCTAGCTCCAGTAGGAGATTAAAGCTCTCATCCGAAGGAGCTATCTCAAGGACTATGTCTAGAAAGGAAATCAGGAGCAACCTGACAGAGATGAACCACAGGAAAAGTCTCAGGCCCAAAGAAGAAGAGGAAACCGCAACCATCCATCGCCCCGGGGGGCTGAGGCTAGAGATAATCGCCAACGCGTGGATGGTAAAATCAACATCATCCATGGTGGATTCACCTTCGGGGATGTACAAAGTCACCAGGGTCACGCATCCGGGCACATACGATCTTGAAACAAAAGAAGGTGCACCGCTCAGGCACCTGCGGAACGCTGACCAGCTGAAGCGCAATTTCTGTAGGGAAGATCCACTTTTGAAAAATAAATTCCAGTTTGTACAAAGTGATGCAATCTTACTTATCAAAATAAAGAAGGTGTTTTGTACAAATATGACTTGTGTAAACTCTCCAATAAACGACATCCCAACCGCTAGGATTCTCCAGTCCGGCCGAAGCGGAGAAAACTCCATCCTGAGCGCTAGAAAATCATTGAGGAGGTACACCTGAATTCCCTACCAGCGAGAGGTCTACTTACGTGGAGGAGGTCCTGAGTGAGGTGGTGCCCAGACATTTTGCACGTTCCTAGATGAATCCCCATGATGGAACCTCGTCGTTTTGCCTCTACTTGCCAAACTCCAAGGGAAAGGTCCTCGGATATTCATTTAGGCTCTAACTTGTCAGGCTTGTGGTGAGCTTAGCACTCCAATTTTCTCCCATCCTTATAGGCCGCAGAGCTCTTCATCAAGACACGCCAACTCCACGAACATTCGTGGCGACTCTTGTGACGATGACTAAGTGTTGAGTTTTACCACGACTAAGGACATCTCACCGAGAAGTACATCAAGTTCGAAGGCAGAGATGAACAACCTTTCGTCCTACCAGAGACGGAGACGAGGGCCCTCTATGAGTTGCATCCCAGCTGTCGCTGCACAGGGCTAGGGGGCTACTTATGAGGGAATTTTTGGGCGTCTCCGAGTTAGCACCTAGGCCCCAGTCTCATGTCCACTATTGCCAATTGTTTCTCCATAGGCCTGACAAAGGCCCGCGGGCTTCTCCAAATGGGCCCAAAAGCTCAAGCTCATTACTATGTAATTTTACTATGTACTTTCCATTTTTATAAATATTGGAACAAATCAACGCCATAAGGTGATGTGAATTTTACTATTTAATACTTGAAACAAACTTTAATGCTTATTTTTCTAAGTTAAAGCATATTGAATTTTTCCTCCTGAGATCTTACTCTCACGCCGAATGGGCTTTCCGGGAAACCCCCGGCCAGGTTACGTGTTCAAATACAGGTAATTGAGTAGCAGAACTCTGGATTTCAGCAAGTCAGCCCTTCAAGTTGACCATTCCAGATTATTTGAGGACTTTTCAACCCCGCATTCGACTCAACAACTCCAACTCCAGCAAGAGAACTCTCATGTCGTCTGATTGGACCATACTCGACGTGTATACCAGTTTTACGCACCAACAATATATATTATTTATTTTTTATTTACACTTATTACCCTCTAAAATAAAAATAATATTAATTATAACCCAAAATTCTTAAAATTATATTTTAAACAACACAAAATCTCAAAAAATTAAAAGTCAATTTAAAATTAACATTTAACCTCAAACAATTATCAAATATTATTTATTTCATAAATTTACAAAACAATCCCAAAAATATTAGACTTATATAACATTTCAAAATATAAATTTTCAGGATATTACAATCTACCTCCCTTAAATAAATTTTTTCCTCGAAATTTCGTTCAAAATAATAATAATTCAGAATCGCACTATATGGTCATGTTAGTCATACTTGATTCTAAAATAATTATTTTCTATGTAGGGTCCCGTAATCGAAAGTTGTCACCAATCCACATCTCACCAAATTTGGAACTATGTATCACCACTTCCGTATTTGTGGTGACCCATACTTTATTCAACACAACTCAACATGGCGCACTTTGGTCAGTAACACCTAGCACAAATAACCAATTGCAAAAAATTCTTATGTTTCTAAATACTTTTCCTACGCTACTCTGATAAAAATGGTAATAAATATATCTATATATTTATAACCAACAAATATATTTTTAAAATATCATGGCAGTCTCACTTGGATTGGGTCTAAAATATCATGGCAGTCTCACTTGGATTGGGTCTATCTCAATTCCAACAAGTCTACGATCTCAATAATTTTTCTTGCTTGACATGACATTTCAAGTCCACTATCAACCAACATTGATCAATTTCATCCAACATTCAAGCCAACATATTCACAACCAACATCATAACTAGTAGATAGCCCAAATTTATCGTGGACTATCCCGTGAGACTAAAAATAATTATCTCCAATATCCCATTAAAATTCTAATTTAATTTCATAATCTTGTAAACTTTTACATAAATATCAACACAATCCGAACTTAAACGGATTTTCTTAAATACGTCTGAAGACGCATAAATAACTTTCAACCACATAAATACGTCTCGAGATACATAAATACGTTTTAATCCACATAAATACATCTCAAACATATAAATACGTCGCAAAAGTTCAAAACTCACATAACATGTATAAAAATATTACATAAAATCTCCCCACTTGAATTTGTAAAATATTATTTAAGCTCAACGTAAAATGTATATAACACTATTATATACAGTCCTCCAAAAGTCTCAACAATTACACCATACTCTGACTCTATTTATCGCTAATAATGGACCAATATTTATCCGAATATTTTATCGGTGTACTATCTTTATAATACAAAAATAATTTATGGATCAAATATTTTTTTTTATCAAAATCCATTTTCAACAAATATTACCAGACTGAAAAATATTAAAATTCCACAAATATCATAGAACAACTGAATCTAAATCAACTGATCAACTCACTTTTATATAATAAAATACTATTCTTCTTTACTAGCCATATGATCGTTTTACCTCACGATCGGGAGTTATTATATCAACTATTTGCACGACTTACTTTCTTGTCAGGTCTCAATACAACATCTCATAATCAATTCCATATTCAACTTCTTCGGTCAAAGTAACAACATATTTTTATCACCTGCAGGACTTACCCTCCGATCAGATCTTAACACAACATATTCACAATCAATTGCATATTCAACTCTACCACATTATATTGTTAATAATATATTCAACTCCACCATATTGGTAGTCAACAACACATGGTAAAAACCACCATATCATACCGATAATCATCGTTAACAACAACAATATATATCAATTACCTACAGAACTTGCTCTCCTGACAGGTCACAATAAAATGTCCTACAGGACATGCCCTCCTGTAGAGACCAACAACATCTTGCAGCATATGCCCTCTTGACGAAATAACTATGGCATAACAAGACAATAAAATCTATTTTCTCTTTTAGAATTTTATTTGATCCATTTAACATTATAAAACTATCAATTTTCATCAATATTTTTTTTTTAATTTAATACGATAGTATAGTTTGATAATTTATATAGAAGACAGTAAACACTTTTTAAAATGATCCTTTCAATAACTTATCTTATGGCCAACCACTAACACGACAATTACCCAAGTTGTAACACTGCCATAACTCGCAATCTCAATATAATTCCAAGTTCCTAAATTAGCTAATCATCCTATAAAAAACTAAACATGAAACACACAAATTTAGGCAAACGAGCTTAAAGTTATAATATAATTGTTTTCTTATTAGTACACTAGTTCTAAGAAATCAAAAAGAATATGTTATTATCAATAAGGTGTATGAGGACTTGAAAAATGGAATAATTAGAATGAGAATATTTCTAAGTTTTTTCTCTGAAACACGGTCAATGACCTCAATGGGCTTGACGTTCAAGAGCATTGTCTTGAGCCCACGCTCCACCATATAGTCAAAGGAATCTATATGGTGCCTAAATAACTCCCTCAACGGCTTGTAGGCCACTGTTTTCTCGTCAAGTGAGGCGCTACCTTTCTCGATCGATATCCCATGGTTTCTATAAACCAAAATAGGTTTAGGGTTTAAGATGGATAGAGAGAGTGGACTAAGAAACAGAGGTTTTATGGTTTAAGAAAGGTTTATAGAGAAAATGAACTGAAACCAAACCTAACTCTGATACCACTTGTAAAGACCTGATTTCTCAGGGCCGCGACTCAATTTCTCCCTTTAGAGAATTAATAACAAGACTGATTAATCAACATTTCATTTTATAACAATCTGAGAAATTTTACAAATTACGGCGATAATTATAATTATCAAATTATCGAGTCAATTTTACAACAATAAATAATAAATGCAGTTATTACAAAATAAATAAAAATTCAAATAAAACTTCATGCGTAGCTCTATTTTTATTGACTCTGCAATAAAAACTGTGGGGTTTTGAACCGAAGCTCAGTAGAATTTTTAACCCCTTTACTACATCCATTTAATTAATCCACAAATAAATACACATACATGTTTTTCACATAATTTTCACATAATAATCCTAAATATTTCATGAAAACTAACAATTAAAATTTAACAACAATTTTAGCATGAATTATATAATAAAGAGAGAGAGAGATTAAATACAAATATTAAAAGAGTAAATTGTTTTACTTGAAATCCTAACTGAAATCGCCATGGTATAGATATATTTTTGTTGTTTTTATTTTTATTTTTAACATATATATGCGTATACATCTAGTATGTGTGTGTCTATATATATATTATTTATTGTTTTATTTACACTTATTACCTTCTAAAATAAAAATAATATTAATTATAATTCAAAACTCTTAAAATTATATTTTAAATAATACAATAGTCCCAAAAATTCCAAAGTCAATTTAAAATTAACATTTTACCTCCAAAAAATATAAAATATTATTTATACCATAAATTTACAAAATAATTCCAAAAATATTAAACTTATATAACATTTCAAAATATAAATATTCGAGGTATTACACTAGTTCTTTGCCCCGACCAGAGTTATCAGTCCCGAGACACGTCGACACCATCATTTCCCATTGGAGGCGATTATAACGCCTTTCTCTTAGTAAGGAAAGAGACATTATTACTCCTACGATAACATCTCATTAAGCCATAACCCACAAAATCTGCTACCATAACTATAATGGGCGAGATTTAGGGGAAGACTTGCCAAACAAGTCTTCCCTCATCTACAAATACGAAAGGGGATGGGTCTTGCTAGATACACACAAAATTTCCTAAACAACACTTTGTTAAATTCATTTTAGAATACTCTATTGATTCTCACACCTGCAAACCCACCGTGGTGTATAGTTTTACAAGATCCAGAGTTAAGCGAATCGCCTTAATCCAAATCCCAAAGTTCCTTATCTGACGAACTATATTTTGGCTTCATCAAATTGGTGTGATTTGTGAAAACAATTGATTGTCTTTCTTGATATTTTTAAATTAAGTTTACAGTTACTTTGAGATTAGTAATAATGACAAACGACCAAGAAAGTGACCAGCAACCACTTTTGTACGACTGAACTTGGTATAGAACCGTTTGGAGAGTCACTTTCACCCCTAATGGAGTTGATGAGAGAGATACATGATCTTTCTCAAAATGTACAACAATTGGTAGGCCAAAGCTAATTTCCTCTACCATTTCCAGTAAGCGCAAGCCATCGTCGATGAAAGACGAAGATTGATATGAGAGTAATGTCGGTAAGAGAAGCAACAGAGGAACAACATGACCTCGAAGAGAATTGGAGATGATTCGAAGAGAAAGGGATGAGTTATGTCGCGAAGGCTAGAACGTCCAACGTAACCCCAAGGTTCTATCATTTAGGAGAGCAACCAACGTGCATTCTCGACTCAGGACATGCGCATCGTTAACACAACCCGAGTAAAGTAGAAATGGATCACCTACTTTGAGGAACGAGGTACGCCCGACACCAGTAACAAAAAAGACACTTGAGATGCCCTGAGACAAGCTTTCTTACTCTATGGAAGCCTTATCGTTTTGCAATTGAGAAACCAACGGGGCGATCAAAATCGACAAGTTGACGATGATCTTTGAGATCAAGTGAACGCCATTAATGAGAAGCTCGGGAAAATCGGCAAGAACAAGTCCAATATTTACAAGATAGTAAAGAAGAGTACTCCTTCATTCACTACTCGGTCATTGCGAGAGAAAGTCCCTATAAACATCAAACTCCCTTCCCAGATTAGGATGTACCAAGGCAACATTGATCCAATAGAGCATTTGGACACCTATCATGCTCATGTAGATCTGCGTTGGGCGTTTAACTTAGCAAAATATCAGGCATTCCAAGTAAGACTGACTGGAATGGGTAGGCAGTGGTATATGAACTAAAGCCTGAGCTATTTGAATTGTTCGTGTAGACACATCATTTTTGTTCGTCCCAAATTTTTTATTGCAATTTATTTATTATTATTATTTTATTTTATTTTGAAAAAAAAAATAGAATATAAAAAAAATAGAAAAGAAAAAAAAAAAGTTTTATTTTCCTTGTTGAAATGGGATTAGGTTTCCTTTTTTCCCCTTACTTTTTTTTTTCTATCTTTTTGGGGTTGGTTTATTTTTCCTCGCTAAATTTGGACTAGGATTTACTATGGCTCCTAATATTTTTTCACTCCCCATCATTCCCTATAAATAGGACCCTCATTCTCATAATTTTAGACACACAAGATTTGAGAGCAAAACCCTTTGGGGGACACCAAAATTCAAAGAGAAACCCTTGGGGGGAATACAAAATTCATAGAGAAACCCTTTGGGGAGACACAAAAATTCAGAGAGAAATCTTCCTAGGAAGCGATTCTCAGGGAAAATCTATTCAAGAAGCCACCTTTAAGAGAGAAAAACCTGTGTGTCGGGAATTTTTGTTAGGACAGGTATGTTTCTTCTCTTATTTTTTTCATCGTTTCTTTCTTTATCGCAATTTAAATTTCTATAGTTTACTTTTTATCTTTTATTTTGTATTTTTCCTCTCCGTGAGTGTTTATATATTCTACATTGTCTCTCCGTGATGACATTTTATTTTACATTTTACCTCTTCATGAGTGCTCATATATTATGCATTGCCTCTTCGTGATGGCCTTTTATTTTATATTTTGCCTCTCTGTGAATGCTCATTCATTATGTATTGTCTCTCTTTGATGGCAATTTATTTTTCATTTTGCTTTTCCGTGAGTGCTCATTCATTCTGTATTACTTCTCCATGATGTCCATTTATTTTTGCATTTACCTCTCCATGATGGTCTTGTATTTTGCATTTTGCCTCTTCATGAGTGCTCATATATTCTGCATTTTCTTTCCGTGATGGTATTTTATTTTGTATTTTTCGTGAGTGCTTATTCATTATGCATTGCCTCTACATGATGGCCTTTTATTTTACATTTGCCTCTCTATGAGTACAAGTACATTTTGCATTGCCTCTCCGTGATGGCTTTTTATTTTGTATTTTGTCTCTCCGTGAGTGCCATTTGATTTTGTATTTATCTCTCTGTGAGTTCCATTTCATTCTGATTGTTTCTCCATGATGATATTTTATTTTGCATTTTGCCTCTTCGTAAGTATCATTTTATTTTTGCATTCGCCACTTTGTGATGGCCTTTTGTTCCGCATTGCCTCTACATGATGGTCTTTTGTTTTGCATTTGTCTCTCCATGAGTGCTCATACATTTTGCATTTTCTCTCCCTTATGGATTTTTATTTTGCATTTGTCTCTCTATGAGTGCTCATACATTATGTATTATCTTTCCATGATGACATTTTATTTTTTATTTTTCTTTCCGTGAGTGTCTTTCATTTTGCATTGCCTCTCCTCTAAGTGTCATTTTATTTTGGTTTCGTTTCTCGCCTCGCCTAAGGTAAATGTCGAACTACGCGTCACTTGATTCTTGACACTATCGAGATACGTAGACAACCCTTTTAGGGTTCGGCTGCAATTAGTTCATATTTCGTTCCTACATTTTTCCATTACCCCCTGAAAAAGGTATTTTTGAATCCCGTCCATAAGTTTTAAATTTTTGAAAAAAAATAATAAATAATATTTTAAAAAAAAATTCGACGATTAAAATGACATTGCCTCCTATCTTTGTCAACTTTTACGGTTCGATTGCTATTCGTTCAAATTTTGTTCCTATATTTTTCCATCACCCCCTGAAAAATGGTATTTTTGAATCCCGTCTTTTAGTTTTAAATTTTCAAAAAAAAATAAAATAAAAAATATTTTAAAGAAAAAGAATTGAATGGTCAAAATGATGTTATCTCCTATCTTTGTCAAGCAAGTGAAACTCGCATGACAAAGAGGGGTAACTATAGACACTCCATTTTTGTCTATCTCGAAATGAAACTCTCTGTATCTACCGGTCAACCGATCAAGGCCGAAATTAGGCCTAGAAGAGCATCTTGAATCAATCGGTCAACCGACCTATGGGGGATTGGTCAACCGACCGGTGTTTAAACAAGGCTTGGCTAGCATCCTATATCCATTGGTCGACTGATCGTATGGAGGTCGGCCAACCAACTGTGTAGTTACAATTTCGAGGATTTCGAGTATCTGTTAAAAAACTAGCCGTTTTTGGGATATCTAAGTGAGATATTTTAGGAATTTGGATATATTGAAGATATGATACACTTATGTTAATATCCCTATAGATATGGTTCATAAAATTAAAGTGTTTCTCAATTTGGTTCTTTTAATACTTTCTATCTATACGATTTGAGATTGAGAATTAATTTGTGGACTAACTTGAATGTTTTAAAATCTATATCTGAGTGATTTAAACTAAGACAGAATGGTAATGATATAGGGGGTCTATTGGTGCATTTAAATGTCATATCTTGAAAAAACTAGCCGTTAGAGGACCCGTTTCAAATCAGCTTAAATAAACCTGCGATTTTTACATATCATAAACACATCAATCAAGAACAAAGAGTTCTTGAGCTTTCTAAGAGTATTTATTCAGAGATATATTGGAGAGATCAATTGTGTGATCAATTGTTTGAGAAGTTCTTGAGTTAAAGCGCTGATTGTTTTGACGTCAACGATTTGAGCTGTCTAGCGATTCAATTTACAATCTTTCGGTGTTATCTTGGTTAGATCTTTCCAAGTTATTTATCCTTTATTGTGAATTTATGTTATCATTACTTTCTTGGTTTAAAGATCGTAGTAAAATTGTTTTTTAACTTTAAAGAGCTTAAAAATTCTTTTTAAAATGATTTTTGAGATTATCTGATTACGTGCTTAATTTTGTATTACCCACACATATTATAATCGGATATTAAATTCCTCACTTAAATTTTATCACGTAGTAATTATAGGGATATTAATTGAGTTTAATTGATTTGAGGTGATAGAAGCTTTGAGTGGGAAGAAAATCATTAATTTTTCTAATTGGTGAGTTTGTGTGGATTAGATACTATTGGGAGTATCTAATCAGAGGTAGTTTGGGTTTCAATATTTTTGGGGAAAACTATTGAGGTTTGATCTTTACCTAGTGAATAAAAATGTTAGGTTATTCTTTTCCCTTGAAAATAATTAGGTTTGATTCTTTCTGATTAGAATTAATTGTGAGTGAATTATAACGGTTCCATCTTTACCTGTGAAAAATATACTTGGAGTGTTTGGTGAGGATTAATCCTTAGCTTATGAAAGGATTAGATTAATATTGAGTCCGGTAAAAAGATAAGGTTATTCCTACACCTGAGAAAATGATTAGGTAGTGATTTATTCTGAATAGAAGTAGGTTAATCTTTAACCTGGTAAAAAGATAAGGTTCTTCCTTAGCTTGGGAAAAAGGATAATTATAAAGGTTGATTCTGAGCTTGGTAAAAGAATCGTTATAAGCGTTTGGTTCCTACTTGGTAAAGGGATCAAGTGGTTTAGTAGGTGTGAATTTCCATGGGGCTCGAAGGACTGGATTAGCCAAGAATAACTTGGTGAACCAGGAATATATCCTTATGTCCTGCTTTGTTTACTTTATTTATATTTTGTTGTTTGGTTGTACACCTAGATTAAATACACTTATCCGCTATATTATAAAAATAATAATTGATTTAGGGTAAATCAATTAGTTGATTAATTAAGTATTGAGAAGATAAGAAATTTGTTTAAATTTTTTATAACTATCCAATTCACCCTTATCTTAGATAGCTCACTGGGCCAACAATTGGTGTCAAAGCTGGTTTAACTCGATACACTAGCTAACAAAGATTACATGGTGGACCCGATAGACACACTAGGTGAGGGGTAGTTTATGCACTGACCACCTTTGTTTGTAGGTAAAAATTATGCATTTTGGAAGGACAAAATGATTGCATTTCTTCATGCCACAAATTATGATGTGTGGCTAACAATTGAGTATGGTCTGTTTGTCCCTAAGGAAAAAGGAGTTGCCAAGAAGAAAGAATAGCTAACCACTTTTGATAAACAGAAGCTTTCTATTAATTCTCAAGCTATTGACATTTTATTTTGCTCTATAAATGCTAATGAATATTCTAGGGTCTCAAGTTGTGCATCGAAAAAAGAAATGTGGGATAAATTGCAAATCACCCACAAACGGACTAGTCAGGTGAAACAGTAAAAAATCAACGCCCTCATTTGTCAATTCGAATTATTCAAAATGGGTGAGGCAAAATCGACTCAAGAGATGTATACAAGATTAAACAATATTTGCAACCATTTGAATCAACTCATAAAGCCCTACACTACGGAGGATAAAGTTCGAAAGATCTTGAGATCATTAACTATAGTGTGGGAACTGAAGGTGACTGTGATTGAGAAAGTAAAGGATCTTGCAAAGTATGAAATTGACGACCTCATCGGTAATCTAATGACGCATGAGATGACAATTCGAGGATATGAGGGTGATGTGGGGAATATCAAAAAGAAATCTTTGGCATTAAAGGTTCAGAAAAATGAGATTGAGGATGAAAGTGATGATATGAGTCTTGATAGTGAGCAAGAAAATGATGTGACGCTTCTCATGAAGAATTTCAGAAAAATGACTCGACGAACATGCCGGGGAAAGAGAAATTTCAACATGAGTAATGTGGAATGCTTTAACTATCACAAGACCAATAATTTTCAATCCGAATGTCCCGAGCCAGGGAAGGAAAAAGAGAAAAAAAAATAAAAAGAAAAGAAGAACGTGAAGAAGAGTACGAAGAAGTCAACAAAAGTCACCTGGGATGACTCGGAGTCGAGTAGCTCAGAAAAATCGAGCAGTGATGATTCAACTACGCTTGCTTTGATGGCCACTGGAGTTGAGGTACGTAAATATTCTAATTCTTGTTTTTTAGATTTCGATGATTTATTTGATGTTTATCAGGAACTAACGCATGATTATAAAAATCAGTGTTAAAACATTAATGCCCTTCAAGTACAATTAACACATTAAACAAGCAAGTGATGGATTACGAATCTGAAAACACTGAATTGAAATCTAAGATGTTGGATTTACATTAAATAGTTCTCAAATTCACCGGCGGTGAGGATAATTTGAAAATGCTTTTGGGAAGTTCACAAGGTATCTTTGATAAAGCCGGTATTAGGTTTCAAAAAAATCATAAGAAAAAATGTTTTCATAAATTCTTTTATGAAAATAGGGATCTCGTTAAATGTTTTAAATGTAATGTTGTGGGGCATACTATTCACAGATATTTCTTTAAAATATTTAACTGCAGACAAATTTGGGTTCCAAAAGGAACTAAAATTGTCCTGACTAACAAGATTGGACCCATGTAGATTAGGTACCACCTAGGAACTTGTTGAGGTGTTTCTTGCAAGTTATCAAATAAATATCTATTTGTAAGGACAAATTGTTCCAAGAAAGTGATTGTTCGCAACACGTAACAAGGGATAAAGTAAAATTTACGTCTTTGACACCTAAAGATAAAAGTCATGTGATTTCTGGAGATGATGTCATGAGTAAAAAAATAAGTTTAAATACTCTGGTAAAAATTTCTAAGACTTGTGCTGTTTTACATATTCTTAAGTTGTCTTTGAATTATTACATGATAATCAGATAAGCTTACATATTTATATATGATATTTTTATGCTATGTTATATGAGATCTACTATAAGTCATGTTTAAAAAATATGCTTCATGTCCTAGTGCATTAAAGATTACATATTTATTGATTATGTCTATAGGAAATACATTAATTGGTATCATAAGTAAAGCATATATGATTTCATGCTATAATGTTTTTGATTGGCTCAGGTTTATTCTCCTAAGCATAGATTAGCTTGTCTACACCTATATAGGGGGAGATTGCATGCCTAGAGTGATGTTTTTGGTTTTCCTTCCCTACTTTTTGAGATGACAAAGGGGGAGTATATGTTTAATGTTTATTGAATTAAATTGATTTGACAAATGGGAAATCATTATTATTCCTAAAAAGAGTTAGTTAATATTTAGGATTTATTCGTCTAAGCATTGCACTAATAAAAGGGGAGAACATTGTTGAAATGATCTTGTTATGCTTTATTGAATATCTATAATTGTTTTATTGATCATATTTTGTGCTTTGTTGAATATCTGATGAGTTTTTTGAATTATCTTCAGGATTGTACTTAAACGAGTTAAAAAACTCATCCTCAGATTTAGAAGGAGCGTGGTTACATTCTTGTTTTGAAAAAAAAAACATTAAAATTAATTGTCATCATAAAAAAGGGAGAGATTGTTGATCTCGAGGTTTTGATGGACAATTAAGAGTTGATGTTTTTTGCGAAAATAATGTGTTTATTGACTGTTTCAGTTGAAGAGTTTCAATCAAGATCAAATCATGAAGTAATTATGAGGATGCAGAGACGAACATTAATGAGATGAAGAGTATTGAAGATTCTAAAAAAATTAGATAAAAATAACTCAAATCCCGTTTACTCTTAATGTATCCCGATTAGGATCACACACGACACAAATTAAATGATTTATATTTATGTGTGTTTAATTTGATGAGATTAATGTCTTAATTAGTGTTTAATTATTTGCTCTAATGTGAAATTGAAAAATAAAAATTGACCTAAGTAAGATTAGTGTTTAAAATTGAATATTAGTGTCAATTAAGTTAACCGAAAAAATAAATCTGTTAAAGGGTTAAAACGTTGAAGTTTGGAGTTGAAATAATTTGAGAGTAGGGTGTTCCAGCTTTGATTGATTAACCAACCATCAAAGGATCAATTAACTGTTGGGCCTAGGCTGGAAAAAGGATGAGTCTCTAAATCGATTGGTTAACTGACCAGGGGAGATCAGTTAATGGATGAACCGAAATGAAACTCTCTGTATCGATCAATTGACCAACCATAGGTGATTGATCAACCGACCAGGGCCGAAATTAGGCCTAGAAGAGCATCCTGAATTGATCGGTCAACCGACCCATGGGCAATCGGTCATCCGACTGGTATTTAAACAAGGCTTGGCTAGCATCCTATATCAATCAGTCAACTGATCATATGGAGGTCGGTTAATCGACTGTGTAGTTATAGTTTTAAGGATTTCGAGAATCTATTAAAAAACTAGTTGTTAACTAGTTGTTTTTGGAATATATGAGTTGGATATTGGTGGCCGCAATTTCGCGTCGCCACTTTCATTGCTAGTGTACGGGTCCAGTTTTAATATAGTGGACCTTTCGATTGGATATCATTCTACAGGGATTGGTTGTGAATTAGGGGTCTGCGGAGGTTGGGTTGGGGCGGTTTGGGCTAAAACCGCAGACCAAACCGTTACTATGTGGTTTGCACTACTTCAAACCGTTGACCACCCACTACTGTGCGGGTTGGGGCAGGTTTAAGTGTGTGGTTTGACAACTTCAAACTGTAAACCGCCCAATAATATGCGGTTTGAGATTAGCTACGGTTTGAGCTAATAAATATTGCTAAAAGACAAACAAATCATCACATTACTAAAACTTGCAAAAAAAAAAAAAAATCATAAAATTACAATAACAAAAAAATAGAAAAAACATTACGAACGTAAAAAATAAAATCTAAAGATACAAGCTCACTATTACAATCCAATTAATAATTAACTAAACAACTAAATATAGATATCGAAACAAGAATTAAAAAAATGAAATACAAAGACAAACTTAACCACGTGGTCTGCATCATCAACAAATAGTAATAGTGCTTGATTGTCCGCTTGTTGAACTTGAAGCCGATTGATCGAGAACTTATTATAAATTAAATCAAATAATTGGTAAATCCCATCTCAATTTTATGAACAATAAAAAATTAAATTCTATAAAATAAAAAACTTAAATAATACAAACCCGGTTCGATATCTTTTTCAGATTCATTGACATCATCCATTATATTGCGAAGAGATATTGGCACTGAAGATAACAACCAATTTTGTGCACAAACAAGACGTTCAACCATTTGATGGGACAATGAACTACAAAATGGATCCAGTATTCGCCCCCCCAATACTAAATACAGACTCTGACGCCACAGTTGACACAAGAACAACCAATACATCACGAGCAACCAAATCCAACACCTTATATCTACTATAGTTAACCTTCCATCAATCCAAAATATCAAAGTTTTTATACTTAATCCTTTCAGGTAATTCTCTTAAATACTTTTCTACCTCAAACCCACCCCCCATATCTATTTTTTCTTCCATAAAACTCTCAAATTGGGAAGCAATCAACATATGTGGATTTTCATCTATAATATCTAAATCCATAATTGATGTAGAAGTCACATCTCCACTCCCATTCTCATTTAGGCCACTCCCACCCCTAGTTTCAACATGCGTACTCATTGACTCCATAGAAAAATAGCATTCATACAATTGATTTATAGCAAGCTTCACATTGTCAATCAATAAATTTGCAATCTCAGTAGTATACATTTTCGAAAAACAAAATTGAAAATATGAAAGCTTTTTCCTTGGATCTAGCAAAACAGCTACATACAAAATAACATTAATCTTTTCCCCATTTCCCCAGTACTTTTCAAATTTTGATTTCATATTCATCGCCATTTTAGTCATCCCATTATCTTGAACCAAGATCAAGCGATCAATTGCGCTTCGAATTATAAAAATCTCATCGAAAAATGAGTTCGAAGTAACATACAATGTATCAGAGAAATGTTTCGTTGCCTCATAAAACAATTTCAAAAATTTAACAAACGCACAACATCTTACCCAATCTTCATCATTCAGAGGAGATCCAGTTATATCACTCATATATTTTTCAAGAAAATAAGCACGAAATCTAGGATCCTCAACGTCTAATCTTTCAAATGCTTTTTCAAACTTCCCAGCATAATCTAACATTTTGTAGGTGGAATTCCACCTTGTTGGCATATCAAGGCACAAAAGACTCTTGAACTCAATTTTCAACATATTAACGCATTTCAAGAAAGATTGAAATCGACTAGGTGAAGATTTTACATATCTTACTGCTCCACGAACCCTTTGAATAGAATCATCTAAGTCTTTTAACACTTCCACAACTATCAAATTTAAGATGTGAGCACAACATCTCATATGTAAAAGCTCGTGACCTAAAATTGTGCCTTTCCAATTTTTTGTCACCTTTTGTAAAAATTTAATGATAAGATTATTTGAACTAGAATTATCCACCGTTAAAGTGAAAAACCCCTCAATTCCCCATTCAAGCAAACATTGCTCAATCTTCTTACCATTAGTTTCCCCTTTATCGTCAACAATGCAAAAATTCAATATTTTTTTTCAAGTTTCCAATCATCATTTACAAAATGACAAGTCAAACACATATAATTTAAATTCTGAATGGACGTCCATATGTCTGTAGTCAAACATATCCTACGACCTTTCAAAAGTTTTCTCAAGTTTTCTCTTTCTACATCAAAAATCTTCATTATATCACGCGCAATTGTATATCGAGAAATATTTAACCATTTTGGTTGCAAAGCAATACAAAACCTCCTAAACCCATAATGTTTCACAAATCTAAAAGGCAATTCATATATTATGATCATCTCTGCAAGAGCCTTTCTAGCGTCTTCTTGATTAAAACTTAATGCAACAAGTTGACCACCATCTTCTCCAAAATTTTTTGGTTTAAAACCCAGTGTTGCTTGCCCCTTATGTTGTTCTTTATACAGATATTTAGGACAACTATGCAAATGATTTCTTAAAGTACTTGTACCGTGACGCTTTGAATTAGCACGGTAAATTTTTTACAATATAAACATGATGCTTTTGGTTCACCCCCTATTTTAAATTCATCAAAATGCTCCCACACATCATATTTTTTTCTTTTACGTATCGTATTTTTAGGGGGAAGCTGTCCAGTAGAAGCAATATTCCCATTCGGATTGTTGACTTTCACTTCATTCGTTACCATAGTATCCATCACTAAAAGAAAATATAGACTACGATAAGCAAAATAACAAATAAATATAGAATAACAAATAAATATAGTCTTACATGTTTCATGCTTTAACGTTCTAATTACCAATTCAATAGTTTTCTCATAACATTAATATTTATTTAAAGAATTGTTAATGTAAATCCCACTTTGAACTATTTAATTAACATGAACACCACAAGTCCAAGCAGAAACATGAAGAAGGTTTAGAACCATAAAACAGAAACATGAAGAAGGTTCAGAACCATGAAACAGAAACACGAAACAGGAACATGAAACAAATTCTATATATTCAGAAACAGAAACATAAAACAAAGATAAGTTCAGAAACGAAAACATGAAACACGAAGAAGAAACATGAAAAAAAACATAGGTTCAGAAACATGAAAATCATAAGAGGGAAAGATTATACATACCTATGCAGAAAAATCAAAATCGAGCTCGAACATGTATAGGATTGGAATCGGAATCGAAATCGAAATCGCCAAATCAGAGTAAACTTTCACGACCCGACTTGGTTTCCCAGGGCTAGACTATGGTTTCTCCTATAGATAAATTCCTAAACCTGAAACCCGACTGGTCAAACTTCCAATCTACAACGTTCGGTAATTATGACGGGAATCGTTATTATGATAATAATTACCATTTAAAGTATCACCAAATAAAATCATTCATCTATTTAAAATTTATCTTCTTATTTTCTACACAATGATGACCCATTAAAAAGATCTCGAATTTATAATTTAAAATCCAATTTTCAATATAAAATCAAGCCAATTATATTCCCACAATTTTTTTTAATACATTAAATTCGAGAGAAGTATTTTACAACAACTACGATAATTATAACTATTGTTTTCTCCAATCACAACAATAAATAATAATTACAATTATTACAACTTGAATTTCAAATAAATTATTCTCTCTCTCGTTTTCTCCCAGCGGACCCTACAATCCAAACACTATGGGGTTGTGAGCCAACGCTCAGTAGAACTCCAACTCCTTTAATATGTACATTTAATTTATATAACACGTAAACCACATAAACAGGCTCGTCACATAAATTCCACATCGTCTAAATCATTTCATATAATTTCCACAAGTAATACTTCACACAATATACCAAACAATATCAACATCTTTCATGCGAATGCTAAATTCACTGATAATAATAACACGTATTTCACATTGAGACAATTAAATGCATATATTAAAGAAGTTTGGAATTCTACCTTTCCCCGCATTTTTCGATAGCCACGAGGTTAAATTTTAGATTTTTTGGTGGGGTGGTTTGTGTAAGACCCAAACTTTTGACCTACATAAAATTTAAACCGCGTTTTAAATATTTCAAAAATACCAGGAAAGATTTCGATATTTATTATATGAATTAAAATTTTAGGAGGTTGTTTTGAAATTTTGTATAAACATTAAAACATAGATTGGGTTTAATTGCTACCCCAGCATAATATAAGGGGAGATTTGTGTAATATTATAAAAATATCTTCATTATATATAGAGAGAAAGAGAATGGGAGTTGGTGAAAATGATAAGGAGAGGCATGGTCTTTGTCCGGCCAGTGAGCACATACACATTTCTTGTGTGTGTTTGTGTGTATATATATATATATATATATATATATATATATATATACACACACACACACACACAAAGATAAAACGGGAAGAGGGGTCCGGAACCGAAGAGAGAGAAAGGAAGAGAGAGAAAGAAAGAGAAGAAAGAGGGAGAAGAGTCGCCGGCGTGTAATTGGGTGTGTATGTGTTCTATTTCCGTCCATCGTCGTGTGTGTCGTGTGTGTATTGTTGTGTATGTATGTGTATGAACAATATGTGTGTATGTGGGTATGCTATGTGTGTTGTGTCGTCGAAAAATAGAGAAGTGAAGATGGGTTAGTTGGTGGGTGTCCGGTGGTCGGCGATTGTGTGGGTTTGTGTGTGTTTGTGTGCTCTGGGTATTTTGTAGGTGTCCAACTACTATATGGGTGTATGTTATTTAGGTCGGAGGTGAGCCGTCGGAGTAAAGAGAGAGGGTATCGTCGGCGGTGTTGTTTGTCTGATGGTGCATGGGGGTATTTGTGAGGTCCTTGTATGTGTTGTGTGTGATGTGACGGTGAGGTTTGTGTGTGTTGTGGTTGTGTATGGGCCGTTGGTGGTATGGTTGCCGGAGTTGAGTTAGTAAAGTGCGAGAGAGAGATAATGGCGGTTGAAAAACTTAAAACAGAGCAAAGAGGAAGACGATCATCCGCTTAGGCGGTGATGGTTTTGCCTAGGCAGTGGAACTTTGGGAACTAAAATTGCTCGAGTTCGCCTAGGCAGTGGCCATTTTGCTTAGGCGATGGGCAGCAGTAAGCAAAAATTAAAGAATTCGTGAGGAGATCGACAACCGATTCGGAATGGGTAACATTTCTCGTTAAAATTTCATGATTTGTTAATTTAATTACTAACATCGAAATTGTCGAAATGATGAAAAAAAAATAATGAGACCGTTTATATGAACAAAGTTTATATAGTAAACCGTAATGAAGCGATGTTAATTAAATGAAAATATTCCAAAAGAAAATGCGGGGAATAGGAAATTACGAAAATGACGATTTCATAGCATGGTTAGATTATTTCTACATAAAATATTAATTTAGGTTCTGTCACAAATAGGTTCACAATTATCGAAAGTTCGGTAGCGGATAGTCGGTGGAGCTTTTGAGAGCGGAATATCAGGTGAGTGTACTGTCTTCTTGCCAAACTATTTTTATATCTATATATGATAGAAATGGTTGTATTTAAATTTGATGCTTTTAAAAATGAAGTGGATCAAGCAGGTTTTGGGTGAGTCGGTAAAATAGATTTTCATTAAATTACGTTAGTTTTGAAAGAAAGTTGAAAAGGATTTTCGTTGGACTTGGTGGTTTTAAAAGAGAGTGGAAAATATATATGTTTTCCTAAAAATACTTGGTTTTCTAAAAATAAAGGGGGAAAATGGTTTCGTTGAAATTAGACGGTTTTCAAACAATGGTGAAAAATATGATTTTCGGATTTAAAGGTTGGTTTTGCGAAAAAGAGGTGGACGTTGGTGATTTTGACGGTATTGATAAGGTGGTGATTTATATTATGGTCTGTCTGGAGGGATGTCTGGCAAATGGATATTAATTTGTGATTTGATGATGATATTATTGAATTGATTATGCCATAGTTTATGTCCTATCTGGAGGGTGGTCCGACAGGTGATGATTAATATTATTATGGTGATTGATATTATGGCCTCCAAAGACGTCCGATAGGTGGTGATCTACGCAATTAGGTCCGCTAGGAAGGCATATCCTACGGATGGTTACGGTACCATTGCAACTCCCGATCGTGAGGTTAAACGATCACTTTGGCTAGCCGGTAAGTGGTGTGGTGTTTGAGATGTGGTGTCTTACTTTTATTTGGTGATTTATTATATATATGGTGATTGGTCTTATTTTATACTGGATGAGTTTGAATGAAACTTATTTATATCGCTTTATTTTCACTACTTATATACTGGAGATTTTACCAGTTGTGTGGTATTTATATATTTACGCTTGATCCATTTAAATGTTGTATTATTTAGAATGTATTATTATTATGTAGAAAATGGTTTTTACTAAGAAGGCAGTACACTCGCAGGTGGAACAGCTAGGAGTCGGTCCCCTACTGGCGCTAGATAGAGTCCTACGATGGATTCGGGTGTAGGTTTTTGAGATGAGCTGTTTGAGGCGAATCTGTGAGGGGTTCAGGGTTTTTATTTTGGTTGTTCCTATATTTGGGGATGAGTATGTCCCCATAGTAGATAAATTGTATATAGATATTTATATTTTGGTGCTATATAGTTGATATGTATTTTGTCATTCTGTGTGTTGGTTTGGCATTCAGGTGATGTCGTGTTGTCGTCACGCCGGCCCCGGGATGACGGGTGTCCGGGATGGGTCGTGACAGTTTGTGTCATTTTCTTTTTCTTTTTTTCTTTTTCTTTTTCCTTTTTTTTTTTTTTTTTTCTTTTTCTTCTTTCTTTTTTCTTTTTTCTGTTTTGCATTTCTGTTTTGCTGTCTCACCGTAGATCAAGCCTCACCGTCCCACCAACCGAACTCATGCACCATCGGACAACCGAATCCACACACTTCCACGTCTACCCCCATGCACACCCACCATCCGCCCACACGACACACACAGTAACACACACACACACACGCTGCTCTCTCTCTTTCTCTCTAACTCTACACTCCACTTCGATGATCACTACCCCTAACGACTATACACACATACACACAACTAAAACACACACACAGCTATACACATGCACTGCCGATTGTCCACATACACACGCTCACTCCCCTCTCTCTCTCTAACTTTCCAGTGACAACTATGGCGACCACCACACACCACCATGCACACTGATTATACACATACACACCCAGAACACATAAACACACACAAACCCACATGTTTTGATCAAACTCACACACATACACGCTGTTGGCAAAAACAGAGCACATACACACACACACACACACACACACACACACACACACACACCGTCAAACCCACTTTCTCTCTCTCTAACTTTTCGGCCAACTCTGGCGACCACCATGCACACACAACACGCACACACACTGCAGGGATAACACATACACACGGATCAAACTGAAGAACAACCACACACTCACGCATTCGAACCACTGCAACCCACGAAATTGACGACGTCCACCGGCTGACGACACCTTCTTTCTCTCTGAAGTTTGAGGATGACACCCTCGCGAAAGACACAAACACATACCCACGCTGCGTTTCTATTTTCTGCTTTGAATTTTCACCCCCGACGAACCGCCTCATCTCTTTCTCTTCTCTCTTCTGTTTTCCTCGTTCTCAGTTTCTATTTTGTTTTCCCCTTCTCCCTCGTGTGTGCATGTGTGTGTGTGTGTGTGTGTGTGTGTGTGTGTATACATGGAAATTCGGCCGTATGTCGTCCCCTTCACCTCTCCTGATGCCATGTCGCCCACCTACCACTCTCTTCTTTCGGCTGTTTTCACGGCAACAAACACACACACAATATATGTATATAAATATATTAAAATAAACTTTGTTTTATTACTCTTATCTCCCCCTATTTTCTTAAAATCCTCATCTTGGTCCAATTTCCAAATTCAAGATTTTCTAAATTCTGATTTCACCCTAACATTTTAATTTTTAAAAATAAATGACAAATTGAATCCCAAAGTGTATAATAAATGTTTTTTTTTTTAAATTTGCAAATTGACCCCTAAACTTTCTTTAAGGAATACCTTAAATCCAACTATAATTTTAAATTTTTGAAAACTACAATTTGATCCCTAAATTTTTAAATCACAAAATTAACCTTGCCATTCACCCTGTTATTTCTAAATGTATTAAAATGCAACTCAAATTGTGCGATAAAACAAATCAGGGTCTTGCATAAACTGTGTACAGGATTCGAAGTCGAAATCAGGCTATGCTCTCCGTTTTTGAAATCAAAATCGAAATTGGAAATCGAACTCAAAATCTCTTTCGTCTTCGTCTTCACCATTGTATTATATAGATGTAGAATTTGAAAGTTACAATACATGCTTTCCATAATTGAATTAAGAAATCGAAAACTTTAAGAAAGTATTACTGTACGCGCGAGGATTCACAACCTTGTTTCCTCTTCGAGGTAATTGGACTACTCGCAAGTGTACGAGGTCTAGTTTTAATATAATGGATCTTTTAGGATTGGATATCGTTCCACTGGGAAATTCGTGTAATTCGGTTGAGTGTTGTGATTTACATAGTTTCGTATTATCTCGACTAATCATAATTTGTTTGTTTTCTAATTACTATACTAAGATAAACTACAACTATTGGGTTAGTTCTAATTACAGTAATTACTTAGGTATTAATCTCTTTCATATAATGCATAATCGATTTCATTTAGTTAGCTATAACGGTTTTTATCTAATCCGACAACCTCTATATCAATAACTCCTCCGCTACCTCTTCCGAGTGTAAAACGAGGGATTACACGACTTCATGTCAACGAAGAAGTCCCCTTCAACGCCTTAACGACCCTAAGTCATGTGAGTTTTGAGCCAACGTCATGGGTTGCATACGTTCTAACGCCCTCCCGGGTCGTTAGAACATCACGTTGTATTTACCCTAATCTGAATCCGGGGTTACCTCTCCCAAGTGTCAAACCCCGTATTCTCGGTTTATCAATACAAGCATAATATCAATAATAACGATAAACACAATCAGATTTCGACAAACAATACGTTAAAGTAACATAAATTTACTCAACTAAACGGTTACATGATTTCGACTACACCTAAGTAACATTTAACTACTACTACAAGATCTTAGCCGTATACCATACAAAATAAGAGGGATTCAACATTCTTAGATATGAAAAAGTGATTACAAAGAATAAAACAAGAGAGAAACGATCAAATCTGGAAGTGAAACGGTTCACTGTCACTAATGATCGGTCCGCAAGTTATCCTTCTTTATCCGAATGATGAACCTCCTTCTTGATCTTCCAAATATAGCTTAAGAGTTCTCTACTAGGGTTAGGGTTCTTCAACCTTTTCTTTCAGACGTGGGCAAAGGGGTATTTATAAGCCTAGGGGTTCAAAAATATCTAAACAGATATTTTGACCTGTTCTGCGATTTCCGCCTAAGCGGTAGAAATTCCGCTTAGGCGGTGTTTAAGTCGACTAGAATTCCGCCTAAGCGGTAGAATCTTCGCTTAGGCGGAGGACTAACTTTTTGGATCTTTATCTTTCTGACGGAATTCCGCATAGGCGGTGGAAACTTCGCCTAGGCGGATTCAATACTTCAGCCCTTGCAACCTTCTGACGGATTTCGGCCTAGGCGGCAGAAACTTCACCTAGGCGGATTTCGGCCTAGGCGGTAGAAACTTTACCTAGGCGGATTTCAAATCATCAGTTTATGCATCTTTCTGATGAATTTTCGCCTAGGCGGTGGAAACTTTGCCTGGGTGGAATTGCTCTGTTATTTGAAACCTCCTTTTTTCATCTTTTTGGCTACCCCTTTCGCACCATTTTGCTCGATTTGCCAATTGTTTACTTTCCTGCTCCTGACTAACAAAAACAACTAAAATGGTATTCAAACTTCAATAAAATACTCGAAAATTGGCAAATTCGGTTTAGAATTAGATAGGTATTTTACACCTATCAATTACACAACGAGATCTTCGATTTGGGGAAGAAAAAAGAAAAGTGGTGATCGTTGTAGTAGCCCTTGCCGACGATAATGGAATGAGACGAACTGAAGCCTGAAAGAGGTATAGATCAAGGCCTAAACGACGTCGTTTAGGCATGTATTTCGGGCGGGCAGGTCAACCCGCCAAACACACACTCCAAACCCACGAGCCGACCAGAACAGTAGCGGGCAAGGGCAGTGCAGCCCGCGCAATACGTGGGTCTGTTCAGGCTGGTTAAAATTCAGGCAGTTTTTGGACGGTTTGGGTTGGTTTAGCAGGTTAATCTTCCCGCTGCACACCCCAATTGAGAATATTGTTGAGTACCGTAATTATTATAACCCAACTTTATCTTGGCAACAAAAATAGTATTTATAATTAATTAATATTAATACTAAATTAATTAATCTAATTATACTAATATATTGGTAAGACGTTTATGAGAATTATTGCCTAGGGATTAATATCGTTCACTTAAACGTGTTTGTTTTAATCTATTTTCATTAATGGTGTTTATCCTATCCGATAATCTCAGTTCGTAAACTCCATCGCCACATCTACCGAGTGTAAGACGGGAGAATACGCGACTTCGTGTCAATGAGAAGTCCCCATCAACGTTTTCATGAATTCAATCAAGCTCTAGACAATATATGTTTAGCTAAATATGGTCGTAGCCCTATATACAACTAGAAACGAGCTAAACATATACAAACATTCAACCAAATCTAAGAAAGAAAAAAAGAAACGAGGAAACTGGCCATTTATCCAAAGATCCGATGCTAAAACTATTTCGAGAACACTTTCTCCTTATTTACAACATGATCTTCCCTTGGTCGAATGGCCTCGAAGTTCTCAAGATTTCCCAAAACGTCTAACCCTTGAAATGGAGGAGAATGGTGGATATATATATGCTAAAAATATATCACAAAATATCCTAAATATCCTAAATATGTGCAGAGGTGACTGTTGTGGTGGTAGGATTCACCGCCGCGGTGGTAGGTCTGTTGGTTTAATGTTCGCCGCAGCGGTGGAGAAGGCAGTGGATTCATGGACCATCTTGCAATTTCACCGTCGCAGCAGTGGATGTCACTACTACGGCGGTGGATGTCCAACAAGACTTGGCTTTTCTCTGCATTTTCACCGCTGCAGTAGTGGTCTCGATGTCGCAGCGGTGGGCTGCTAATCCGATTATTGTCTCCGTGCTTGTTTTTACACCGTTCTCCAATCGTTCTTGGTCCGAATTGATCGTTCACGCTCCGATTTCATACATTTTCACCTCAAACACCTGATTTAATACAAAAAGAATAAAAACACATTAAAATGTAATAAAATACTATAAAAATGCTCGAAAACTAACTTAGTTCGATTTGGAAATAAATAGGTATATCACACCTATCAAAAACCCCCAAACTTAGAATTTTGCTAGTACTCGAGCAAAACACTCACACAATACGAGAAATATGATAACTAATTACGAAATTAAAAACTAAAAATGAAAAAACACTAAAAACAATAATGTGTAAGTTTTGATTATCATCTACCAGCCAAACAAATGTTCCCTCATCGGTCCCCAATCCTATTAAATTCAAGCATAAATTACACCATGTGGTGTTCTAGAATTTCAACGTTCAAAAATAGTAAGCTCCATTCTAGATCCTGTTAAACTGTGTGTGATTAAACTCAAATATATAACTATCCATTGATTAGATGGGATTATCCCTCAATAAAGTTCATAACTAAAACCTTTTAGGTATAGGGAATCCATACGCCTGACCTGGGATCTATTTCTCCACTAATGTAGGATCGGAGGTTCAAAAAGATCAATAGGGCTTGGATCGGTTTTGGAAAAATGGTCAAGGGTAAATTTGAATAGAAAATGGGTTAACGTCGTTAACTTAACGTTAACCAAGGCACATTGCTTGGCACATTCACTCTCGAACCCCCATAGAAAAATTATAAACAATCCCAAACAATCATTTTAGACCGACGTACTCACTTATCAAAAGAAACATAAAAAAAAAATTCGAATAACACACCCCCAAACTTATTTGAATTTATATAGTTTTAGGAGTGTGTAAAAAGGATTAAGAAAATGACAAGTGAATACACTAATACCGAACCAATCCAAAGTTCACCCTAAACCCAACCGCTCACATCAAGTAGCATATATGAATGCTAACTTGATTCAATCAAATATACCTTTAATTCAGTGATATAGGTTTGGAAAAAAATCAACTAGCCAGGGTATTTGTTCATATATTCATAATTGAATGGAAATTAGGCTTCGATAGGGTAACGAGGGATAATGATATTGCATGGTAGGCTTCAAAAGGTTCAAGCGATCAAATGAATATCTAAATCATATCTCCTGAACAACCTTGCCTAGGATTTCGCCCCGAATTTTTCCCAAATCAAGTTCTAGATTCCCTATTGTCATGAATTTGAGTGAAGGATAATCGTTTTCAATTTAATTAGATAGTGCTATATTGAGTTTACGAGCTCGTGTATTTAGGATCTTCAATAACTTTTACTAAAACGATACGTTAAGCACACAGAACACAGATGAATGAGCTTTACGCTCGACCTCAATAAACAACTAGGGGACAGACTCATCATTGAGTAAAGGCTCAGATGACGTCAAAACTCAACACAAAACAACAACTAAACTAAACAAACTAATGATAAACAAGCATGCACACGATAAAAACAGTAAAACTTAATGAATAACATAAACACATACTAACAACGTACTACACATCTCCACCAACTTAACACAGGCATTGCCCAAAATGACCCATCAGCGATCCCAATGATAATATATAGCATGATATTGAAGACGGAGGTTTAGAACACATACCTAGGAGGCGAGAGAATCTCACCTCCGACTCAAATTGGCGGAGATAGATCTAACTTATTTTAGAACTTAAGTTACCTCCCAAGAAGCGCATGGTTTAATGTCCTCGGCTCGACACATGCCCTCAAGACTGGAGAGATGTTACAATGAAAAAAACGTAAGAGTACCTGTCGATCTAACATTTTCAAGCACCCTGCAAGAAAACAAAGACAAAACTACAAAGAAAAATTATAAACACTAAAAAATGCCTAAATTAAAATCAAGTTATTTACTCACAATATCAACAATAATCTAAAACACAATCCTCGGCAACGGCGCCAAAAACTTGGTGGCCGCAATTTTGCATCGCCACTTTTACCGTAAGCGTACGGGTTAAGTTTTAATATAGTGGACCTTTCGGTCGGATATCGTTTCATAGGGATTGGTTGAGAATATTGTTGAGTACCGTAATTATCATAACCTGACTTTATCTAGGTGTCAAAAATGGTATTTATAATTAATTAATACTAATACTAAATTAATTAATCTAATTATACTAATATATTGGTAGAACGTTTATGGGAATTATTGCATAGGGATTAATATCGTTCACTTAAACGTGTTCGTTTCAATCTATTTTCATTAATGGTGTTCATTCTATCTGACAATCTCACTTCGTAAATTCTCTCGCTACCTCTCCCGAGTGTAAGACGGGGCAATACACAATTTCATGTCAACGAATAAATCCCGATCAATGTCTTAACGACCCTAGGTCACGTAAGTCTCACCCCAACATCATCGATTGCATACTTTCTAACTCCCTCCCGGGTTATTGGATCGTGGCGTTGTATTTACCCTAATCTGAATCTGGGGTTACCTCTCCTGAGTATCAAACCCCGTATTCTTGGTATATCATAACAAGCATAATAAACAATACAACATGGAAAACACAATCAGATAAACATGAACAACCACTAACAAAACATCAATTTTATATAAACAACGTTTTCATGAATTCAATCAAGCCCTAGACAATATATGTTTAGCTAAACATAGTCGTAGTCCTATATACAACATAAATGAGCTAAACATACACAAACATTCAACCAAATCTAAGAGAGAAAGAGATAAACAAGAAAATTAGTTGTTTATCCGAAGATCCGACGCTAAAACCATTCCGAGAATGCTTCCTCCTTCTTCGCAACGTGATCTTCCCTTGGTCGAATGGCCTCAGAGCTTTCAAGACTTCCCAAAATGTCTAACCCTTGAAATGGAGGAAAAATGATGATATATGTAGGCTCAAAAATATCACAAAATATCTTAAATATCCTAACTCTGTGCAGAGGTGACCGCTGCGGCGGTAGGTATGTTGGTTTAATCTTCGCTACAGCAGTGGAGAAGGAAGTAGATTCAAGGACCATCTTGTAGTTTCACTGCCGCGGCGGTGGATGTCTGTACGCGCTCGGATTCACAACCTTGTTTCCTCCTCGCTGTAATTGGACTACTCGCAAGTGTACGAGGTCTAGTTTTAATATAATGGATCTTTTAGGATCGAATATCGTTCCACTGGGAAATTCATGTAATTCGGTTGAGTATTGTGATTTACACAGTTTCGTATTATCTCGACTAATCGTAATTTGTTTGTTTTCTATTTACTATACTAAGATAGACTACAACTATTGGGTTAGTTCTAGTTACACTAATTACTTAGGTATTAATCACTTTCATATAATGCATAATCGATGTCATTTAGTTAGTTATAACAGTTTTTATCTAATCCGACAACCTCTGTATCAATAACTCCTCCGCTACCTCTCCCGAGTGTAAGACGGGAGATTACACGACTTCGTGCCAGCGAAGAAGTCCCCTTCAACACCTTAACAACCCTAGGTCGTGTGAGTTTTGAGCCAACGTCATGGGTTGCATACGTTCTAACGCCCTCCCGGGTCGTTAGAAAGTCACGTTGTATTTACCCTAGTCCGAATTCGGGGTTACCTCTCCCGAGTGTCAAACCCCGTATTCTCGTTTTATCTATACAAGAATAATATCAAGAATAACGGTAAACACAATTGGATTTAGACAAACAACACGTTAAAGTAACATTAATTCATTCAACTAAACGATTACATGATTTCGACTACACCTAAGTAATATTTAACTACCACTATAAGATCTTAGCCATATACCATACAAAATAAGAGGGATTCAATATTCTTAGATATCAAAAAGTGATTACAAAGAATAAAACAAGAGAGAAACGATCAAATCTGGAAGTAAAACGGTTCACTATCGCTAATGATCGATCCACAAGTTATCCTTCTTTATCCGAATGATGAACCTCCTTTTTTATCTTCAAAATATGGCTTAAGAGCTCTCTACTAGGGTTAGGGTTCTTCAACTACAAGTTTTAGACGTGGCCAAGGGGTATTTATACGCTTAGGGGTTCAAAAATATCTAAACAGATATTTTGACCTGTTCTGCGATTTCTGCCTAAGCGGTAGAAACTTCGCTTAGGCAGAGTTTAAGTCGGTTAGAATTCCGCCTAAGCAGTAGAATCTTCGCTTAGGCGGAGGACTAACTTCTTGGCTCCTTATCTTTCTGACGAAATTCCGCCTAGGCGGTAACTACTTCGCCTAGGTGGATTTACAGCTGTACAGCTCAATCCAGCAGTTCAGTTTATCCAGCATTCTTATGGATTTCCGTCTAGGCGGTGGAAACTTCGCCTAGGCGGATTCAATACTTCAGACCTTGCAACCTTCTGACGGATTTCTGCCAAGGCGGTTGAAACTTCGCCTAGGTGGATTTCAAATCTTCAGTTTTTGCATCTTTCTGCTGAATTTCGGCCTAGGCGGTGGAAACTTCGCCTAGGCGAAATTGCTCTGTTATTTGAAACCTCATTTTTTCATCTTTTTGGCTACCCTTTTTGTACCATTTCGCTCGGTTTGCCGATTGTTTACTTCCCTGCTCCTGACTAATAAAAATAGCTAAAATGATATTCAAACTTCAATAAAGTACTCGAAAACTGGCAAATTCGGTTTAGAATTAGATAGGTATTTTACACCTATCAAATACCCCCAAACTTGAAATTTTGCTAGTCCTCGAGCAAAACACCCTAATGCTAAATAACACTAACTACACTAATTAGCTACATCCTAAACTACAGATACGTAATCATTAACAATTAAGAAGTACACACCTGTGAGATACAAGTTTAGTCAAAGAAACCATGCTCTTCTTCCCTCAACAACCCGTAATCAGATCCGGTTAAGGAATAACACACACCACGTGGTGTTCCAGAATTTCAACACTCAATATCAGTTCAAATCATTTTAGATCCTATTGAAATGTGTGTGTGTGAGAACTCGGATATATAACAAATCAAATGCCAGATTGGATTATTCAACGAATAAGGTCATGACTTAAACTTGTTAAAACATTTAGGGAATCCATATGCTTGACTGGGCTCAACTATCCACTAATGTAGGTTCGGACATTCACCGAGATCAATAGGGCTTGGTCAGGCTTTGGATAACGGCCAAGGGTATCGTAGAAATATAAACTCGTTATACTTTTAACGATACCCGAGGTACATACACTTGTCGCTAAATCTCTCTCATGACTCCCTTATCTTTGAAGATATTACCCTGAACAGGATTTAGTAAACTTGTATTCACTTGTCAAAACAATCGAATTTAAACACTATATTCACATAGGTTTTTTTTTTTTTAAGTACACCCCCAAACTTATTCAATTTTATACAATGTTAGTGGTGTTTAGATACAACTACAGGATTGACAAGTGAATACTCTTATACTTAACCAAAAATACTGAAACCCCGATTGCTCGCTTCAAGTTAGCATAATCTAATGCTACTTATTTTCACTCAATTATCACTTTTATTCCTAGCGAAAATGGTTCTGAAAGATTTACTTGGTTAAAGTATAGAAACAAGTTTAGAAGTGACACAATTTTATGGCTTCAATAGGAGAACGAGGAAATAACTTTTCAAGTTAGTTTCAAAAGGTTCAAGCGATAAAAACGAGAGCCTATATCATGCCTCCGGAATTACCTTATCTATAATTTTGCCTCAAGCCTCCCCCAGTCAAGTTCTAGATTCCTCATTTCTGTCATGAACTTATTACTGAATAATCGATATCCAATCGTTCAATTAATTATACAACGAGTTTATGCAATTGTGCAATTTTAGAATCAAAATAATTTTTACCTAATCGACATGCTAAGCACACAAAACACACGTGAATGGCATTACCCCCGACCTTAAAACACAAATTAGGGAGTGATTTTCATCATCGGGACATGGTTCGAACGAACTCAAAAACTCAGCATGTTTGTACAACTCAATTCATTAACAATTCTATTCTAATTCTACAAACTAATATTACCTATGCTAATTATCCTTACACATGCATAGCTAAAATTACACATGTATAACAAAAAGAATTTCAAAATTTACAAAAATTTTAACATTAATACATAAATTTGTACACAAAAAGAATTTTTGTCCCCTTTACATCAAAATTTTTTCATCCTTCTTATCCCCCAAAGACAAAAAAAACAAAAAACAAAAACTACATGCATTGCATGTCATATTTCCTCCAAACTTAAACGAGGCAGTGTCCCCACTGCCTAAGCAGCGAACCCAAGAGCAGAATAGAAAAATATGTATTGAAACTGGGGCGGACACATACCTAGGAGGGAAGACATAGAAATCTAACCTCCTACCGTTCATTGTGGAGGAGATGGCGGTGGCAGCTCATCCGGCACGAAGAGCGGCACGGGCATATAACGCGCCATATCGATTCCAAGATGCTCAAATATGACTCATTAGTTTTGATCTTGTTGCCGGATGTAGGACTCCATGTAGTTCTCCATCCGAGAAAATTTTTCTTGGAGCTAGCTCATATCGGACAGGAGACTACGAACATCTCGTGAAAGTTGAATGAGCTAGCCGCGGCTGGTTGTGGGCGTCGGTGGCTCCGAAGGGCTGGCTTCTTCCTCTTCCTGACCCTCTTCACCTTCACCTGATTCGCCCTTCCACGACCTTTTGTTAACCTGGCAGTATGAATTATTGACGAGTAGATATGCCAACCAACATTGACGGGCGTCCCTCTATCAATGCCGTATAGCATAAATGCTCGTTCCTTGGCAACATCAGACACATTAGAGGTAGGGAGCAGATCGGCGCAGATAAATTAATGCCAAATCTTTGGGATCGATTTTAGAAACCAGTGCCGCTTTGCCATTTTTCCTGTAAATCACAATCATAACACCAACCACAATAATAACAATAGAACTCGCACTTCAAACCCCGGTCAGCGAACACACAATGCCCTATTTTCTCAAACATATGCCAACCAAAGCCAATCAATACAAATTTCACAAGATATTCCACCAACCATAACCAAATCACATTTTTGTCGCAATGTAGCATTCAATAAATGATTCACATTGTATAGAAACACAAAAACATGATAGGGTTTACCATTAATCATTCCTCAATCCCAAATAACATAAAAACTGCAACTTAGGGTTTAAAGGGGTTTAGGGTTCTAACCAAATCCAATTATTTTTTGAAATAAATAAGCAAATGAAGCACATATTTCAACAACTAAATGAAAAATAGGATCATTGACACTTACTTGTTGAAAAATTTAGATCAAATCATTGGAGAATGGCGATATTGCATTGTTTTACCGTTCGAACCCTAATTTTCAAAAATGGGAGGAGAAATTCCACGTTTGGATGAAGATTCTTGGCGAAAATCCAATTTTTAGCAATGTAGGGTGAATCTTTAATGGGAGGAAGGGATTTGGGATGGTGAAGTTGAGAGGTTTCTTGAAATTTTTAGGAGGGAAATGTCGTTTGTGAAGAGGACTGTTGCTTTTTAAAACAGGGGTCGCGTGAATTCGCCTACGCGGTGGTTTTTCCACTTAGGTGAATGAGCGCCTTTTTCTTTTTAAAAACTTTCTGGTGTAAATCCGCTTAGGCGGTGGTTTTTCCGCCGGGGTGAGTTTACACCAGTGTGAAACCCTGATTTGGTTGTAAATCCGCTTAGGCGGTAGGTTTTCCGCCGGGGCGAGTTTACACCAGTGTGAAGGTTCAGCATTTCTTCAATTTTCCGCCTAGGCGGTGGTTTTACCGCCTGGACGAAAATTCGGCAATGTAAAAATACTGACTTTTTCTGTCCAATTATCGCTTAAGCGGTGGTTTTACGGCCTAGGCAAAATTACGCCAGAATATTTTCTAAGTCTTTTTGTCCAATTTTTGCCTAGGCGGTGGTTTTACCGCTTAGGCGAATTTTTGCCAGTGTGGACCTAAGCTGGATTCCTTTAGGTTTTCACATTGTTTCTCTACACCTCTTATTTCCTCTTCAATCCTCAAATTAGTTTTAGCATGCAAATCAATCCTAAGTATCTAACCTCATCAATTCACCACAAAAAATTAGTATTACAAGATCAATACGATCTCCAAAAAGGTATTTATACAAAAGTTAGGAATATTCGTTACCCTCGATGTCATATCAAAAGATGTTGCTTGGTTTTACGTCCCTAGCATGGACGTTTAAGAATTCCGGCTCTATCCTTCCACGATGGAGATGTTCTCCACAACTCGCTCTTCATCCTTGAAGTAGAGCTTGATCCGGTCCCCATTGACTCGAAAAGTTCGTCCGTCGTCACCTTCTAACTCGATAGTACCTACGGGACATTTGCTTGAGCATTTTTTACCAAAATCCCTCATAGACAAGGTATTTTGGATAGAATGTTTTGTTGGATCGTGATTCATTGTATTGAAGTTGGTTTCTTCTCTCTCTCCTTATCCTTTTCAACATATGCTCAATCTCGGGATCAAAAGCAAAAAATTCCAAACTCCTTCTTCGCTGTATGCTCTGTTTGATCACATCTCTCGAAACAAATTAAACAAATAATTTAAAAGAAAATAAAAGAAAAGAATTGTCAATATTAATATTCAACCACTTGGTCACAATATCAACCAAATTACGACACCTTTCCCCGGCAACGGCGCCAAAAACTTGTACGCGCTCAGATTCACAACCTTGTTTCCTCCTCGCGGTAATTGGACTACTCGCAAGTGTACGAGATCTAGTTTTAATATAATGGATCTTTTAGGATCGGATATCATTCTACTGGGAAATTCGTGTAATTCGGTTGAGTATTGTGATTTACACAGTTTCGTATTATCTCGACTAATCGTAATTCGTTTGTTTTCTATTTACTATACTAAGATAGACTACAACTATTGGGTTAGTTCTAATTATACTAATTACTTAGGTATTAATATCTTTCATATAATGCATAATCGATGTCATTTAGTTAGCTATAACAGTTTTTATCTAATCCGACAACCTCTGTATCAATAACTCATCCGCTACCTCTCCCAAGTGTAAGACAGGGGATTACACGACTTCGTGCCAGCGAAGAAGTCCCCTTCAATGCCTTAGAGACCCTAGGTCATGTGAGTTTTGAGCCAACGTCATGGGTTGTATACGTTCTAACGCCTTCCCTGGTCGTTAGAAAGTCACGTTGTATTTACCCTAATCCGAATTCGGGGTTACCTCTCCCGAGTGTCAAACCCCGTATTCTTGTTTTATCTATACAAGAATAATATCAGGAATAATGGTAAACACAATTAGATTTAGACAAACAACACGTTAAAGTAACATTAATTCATTCAACTAAACGATTACATGATTTCGACTACACCTAATTAACATTTAACTACCACTATAAGATCTTAGCCATATACCATACAAAATAAGAGGGATTCAACATTCTTAGATATGAAAAAGTGATTACAAAGAATAAAACAAGAGAGAAACGATCAAATCTGGAAGTGAAACGGTTCACTGTCACTAATGATCGGTCCGCAAGTTATCCTTCTTTATCCGAATGATGAACCTCCTTCTTGATCTTCAAAATATGGCTTAAGAGCTCTTTACTAGGGTTAGGGTTCTTCAACTACAAGTTTTAGACGTGGCCAAGGGGTATTTATAGGCTTAGGGGTTCAAAAATATCTAAACAGATATTTTGACCTGTTCTGCGATTTCCGCCTAAGCGGTAGAAACTTCGCTTAGGCGGAGTTTAAGTCGGTTAGAATTCCACCTAAGCGGTAAAATCTTCGCTTAGGCAGAGGACTAACTTCTTGGCTCCTTATCTTTCTGACGGAATTCCACCTAGGCGGTAGCTACTTTGCCTAGGCGGATTTATAGCAGTGCAGCTCAATCCAGCAGTTCAGTTCATCCAACATTCTGATGGATTTCTGCCTAGGCGGTGGAAACTTCACCTAGGCGAATTCAATACTTCAGCCCTTGCAACCTTCTGACGAATTTCCGCCTAGGCGGTTGAAACTTCGCCTAGGTGGATTTCAAATCTTCAGTTTTTGCATCTTTCTGCTGAATTTCCGCCTAGGCGGTGGAAACTTCGCCTCAACGGAATTACTCTGTTATTTGAAATCTCTTTTTTTCATCTTTTTGGCTACCCTTTTTGCACCATTTCGCTCGATTTGTCGATTGTTTACTTCCCTGTTCCTGACTAATAAAAACAGCTAAAACGATATTCAAACTTCAATAAAGTACTCGAAAACTGGCAAATTCGGTTTAGAATTAGATAGGTATTTTACACCTATCAATGTCACCGCTACGACAGTGGATGTCCAGCAAGACTTGGCCCTTCTCTAAATTTTCACCGCCGCGGCGGTGGTCTAGACGCCGTGGCGGTGGGCTGTTATTCTGATTATTGCCTCCGTGCTTGTTTTTTCACCATTCTCCGACCGTTCTTAGTCCGAATTGATCATTTATACTCTAATTCATACCTTTTCACCTCAAACACCTGATTTAATACAAAAAGAATAAAAACACATTAAAACCTATTAAAATACTATAAAAATACTCGAAAACTAATTTAGTTTGGTTTGAAAATAGATAGGTACATCACACCTATTAGATATTTTTGGGATTTGGATATATTGAAGATATGATACACTTATTTTAATATCTCTATATATATGGTTCATAAAATTAAAGTGTTTATCATTTGGTTCTTTCAATACTTTCTATCTATACGATTTGAGATTAAGAATTAATTTGGAGACTAAATTGAATGTTTTAG
The DNA here is from genome assembly GCA_016647705.1 of Eucommia ulmoides. Lineage (NCBI taxonomy): Eukaryota > Viridiplantae > Streptophyta > Magnoliopsida > Garryales > Eucommiaceae > Eucommia > Eucommia ulmoides. The sequence continues at coordinate 9,444,318 of CM028334.1, read as the reverse complement.
AAGCTATATCTGAGTAAATTAAACCAAGAATGAATGGTAATGATATAAGGATTTGTATTGGTGCATTTAAATGTCATATCTTGAGGAAACTAACCATTATAAGACCCGTTTCAAATCTGCTTAAATAAACCTACGATTTTTACGTATCATAAACCCATCAATCATGAACAAAGAGTTTATGAGCTTTCTAAGATTTGTTATTAAGAGATATATTGGAGAGATCAATTGTTTGAGAAGTTCTTGAATTAAAGCGGCGATTGTTTTGACGTCACCGAGTTAAGCTGTCTAGCGATTCAATTTATAATCTTTCGTTATTATCCTGGTTAGATCTTTTTAAGCTATTTATCTTTTATTGTGAATTTATATGATCGTTCATTACTTGGTTTAAAGATCGTAGTAAAATTGTTTTTGAACTTTAAAGAGCTTAAAAAATATTTTTAAAATATTTTTTGTGATTATTTGGTTACGTGCTTAATTTTGTGCTACCCACACATATTATAATCAAATATTGAATTCCTCATTTAAATTCTATCACATAGTAATTATCGGGATATTAATTGAGTTTAATTGGCTTGAGATAGTAGAAGCTCCGAGTGGGAAGAAATTCATTGATTTTTGTAATTGGTGAGTTTGTGCGAATTAGATGCTATTGGGAGTATCTAGTCAGGGGTCACTTGGGTTTCAATCTTTTTTGGGGAAAAAGATTGAGGTTTGATCTTTACCTAGTGAATAAAAAGGTTAGATTATTCTTTTCCCTTGAAAAAGAATTAGGCTTGATTATTCCTAATTAGAATTAATTGTGAATGAATTGTAAGAGTTCCATCCTTACTGGTAAAAATGATACTTGTAGTGTTTTGAGAGATTTGATCCTTTTCCTGCACCTGGGAAAAGGATTAGGTACTGATTACTCCTGAATAGAATTAGGTTAATCTTTAACCTGGTAAAAAGATAAGGTTCTTCCTTAGTCTGGAAAAATGATAATTGTAAAGGTTGATTCTGAACCTAATAAAAGAATCGTTGTAAGTGTTTGGTTCCTACCTGGTAAAGGGATCAAGTGGTTTAGTAGGTGTGAATCTCCGTGGGGGCTCGAAGGGTTGGATCAACTAAGAGTAGCTTAGTGAACCAAGATATATCCTTGTGTGCTACTTTGTTTACTTTATTTATATTTTGTTAATTGGGTGTGCACCTAGATTAAATACACTTATCCGGTACATTATAAAGACAATAATTGATTTAGGATAAATTGATTATTTGATTAATTAAGTGTTGAGAAGATAAGATATTTGTTTAAATTTTTTATAACTACCCAATTCACTCCCCTCTTAGGTTGCTCAATGAGTCAACACGCTCTTGTTCCAAAACTGCGCCGACGGCATAGTTAGAAGCATCACACATAATCTCAAAGGACTGAGAGTAATCTGGGGGCTAGATGATAGGGACCGAGACTAGTGTTGTAATGATCTAGTTTCCTAAGGCTGTCACACGGATTCTCTTCTTGGAGAATTAAATCTAAAACCGATTGACCCAATTTTTTTTTATTTTTTTTTTATTCCATAAATTCGAATAAATTTTATAAAGCGACAATGATAAATAATTAATTATTCGTTCTATAAAATATTTTAATTTACAATGCAGCGGCAGCGATAATTATAATTATCGAATCATTTTTTTTTCAACAATGAAAAATAAATTCGACTATTACAAATTAAACAAAAAAATTCAAACAATATATAACTAAACTGAATTGAGAGAGAGGCTTGAGCCAAAGTAAATGTTGACCTAATTAATGTAATTATTCAAAATAGAAAAATCATAATTAGCATTTGAGCAACTGGTTTTCATTTTATTGATGTACAAGAGAATCGTATATATTAATTTAAATGATTTTCATGCCATATGTAAATATGACATAATAGAGTTCAAATCAAGCTTAAACCAAAACCCAAATGACAATTCCCATAACACAAGAAGAAAGAGCCCCCAGGTTTGCAGCTGCCTTGTCCATTGCACCTCTTAACTATGAGTCTATGCACAAAATACACCTCAATATTTTTAGGATATTCTGATTGCGGATAACATTTCTGTGGTTTAAACCCATAAAATACAATGTAGAAACTTATAAGTGATTTCAGTATCTTACTCATTCACTGTATACTGATAAAGGTAGTATCGGTTTTAACATGAATGTGCAGCTATGTATGTGCTTATATATCTGACCCTTTAATAATCAATATTTTAATTAAAATATGATGAAATTTACAATATGACGATGACAATTATACCCACTTTAGAGAGTCAATTTTTTTTTTCAACAATGAATAATAACTACAATTATTACGAATAGAAATTCTAATGTAATTTCCAACGTCGTTTTATTCTCACCGGCCCTGCAATCAAAACTGTGGGGTTGTGAGTCAACGCTCAGTTGAATTTCAACCCCTCTAATACAATGCATTTAATTAATGTGACAATTAAAAAATATTTGCATGATTTTCACATAGTCATAATTATTTCATAAAATTTAACAGTTAAAATTCAATAACAACAATAGCATAAATCACACAATATGAAAAATTAAATACATATATTAAAAGAGTTAAAAATTCTACCTGAAATCCGAAACTGAAATCTAAATTGAAATTGACATTGTATAATTTATTTTTCTTTTCACAATCTTTTCTCGCTAAAAAAAAACTCAAAACATATCCTATATATATAAACAGTGAGTTATAAGGCAAATAAATCATTTTTTTTTCTTCTTATTGATAATGATCATTATTCTTATATACTAACACATACACGTGTAATGTGCATGTGTAAAGTGTAAAAATAAATATATGTGTGTGTGTGTGTATATTTATGGCCACATCTCTATTATTTTTTTTTTTTTGTTAATTTTATGTCCACAAGTTGGATTACTTAATTCTTAAGAATTAAAAATTACATTTAACTCCCTATAATTATAAAATAATTCATATTAAACTCAATAATTACACTTATCTCCCCAAAAATTATCAAATATTATTTATATCATATTTTTTTTTTTTATAATATATAAAACAATCCAAAAATATTAAACTTATATTTTTAAAAATATAAATTTAACATTTAACTACAAAAATTATAAAGTATATATTTATAACACTAATTTAAAAAAAAAAAAAAACCATCCTAAAAAATATTAAATTTATATAAAATAATATTTTTAAAAATACAAATTTTTTAGGTATTACAATCTACCCCACTTAAATAATTTCGTCCTCAAAATTTCGTTCAAAACAATAATAATTATGAATCGTATCGCACGGTCATGTTAATCACACTTGATTCTCGAACAATGGTTCTCTATGTAGGGTTCCATAACCGAAAGTCACCCATAATTCATAACTGTCAAAATTCATTCCACATATCGCGACATTCCCATTCGCAGTGACCTACATTATATCCAACAACCTACGGACATGGTGCACTATGGTCGGTAATACCTAGCACAGGTGGCCAATTGTCAAAGAATCTTATATTTCTAAATACTTCCGCTGCATTACTATGATAAAAACAGTAATAAATAACAATATATCCCTAAAAACATCAGAGTAGTCTCATTGGATTGGGTTTATTTCAATTCCAACAGGTCCACGACCTCAATAATTTTTTCAATTGGCATGACTTTTTAAGTCCACTGTCATATTCCATAACCAGCATTTACCAATTCCGTCTGACATTTCAAGCCAACATATCGCTATCAACATCTTATCTAACAAATAACCCAATTCCTTATCGACTGTCCTAGAAGACTAAAAATAATCAATTCCAATATCCATATTAAAATTTCAATAATCTCGTAAACTTATCAACACAATCCAAACCTCAAATAATAGATTTTTTTAAATACATTTGAAAATACGTAAATACTTCTCAATCATATAAATACGTCTCAAAACACATAAATACGTCAAAATTATATAACTACATCTCAAAACACATAAATGCAACTGAACCACATAAATGCATCCTGAAACACATACACACGTGTCAATCAATTAAATACATCTCAAATTACATAAATACATGTCAAAACACGTCTCAATCACATTAATACGTAGCGAAATACATAAATATATATGAATCACATAAATATTTATCAATCGCACAACTACATCTTAACATACATATGTATCCCAAACTATGTAAATATATCTGGAACCACGTAAATATGTTTCAATTACACAAATACGTTTCAAACACTTTAATTCGTGTCAAACTATAAAAATAAAATAAATCTCAAATCACATAATTATATCTCCAAAATCACGTAACATAACAAGTTCAATACTGAGTTCCATAATTACGTAAAATGTATATAAGAAAATATTACATAAAACCCCCAATCGAATTTCTAAAATATCAATTAAGCTAAAAAATTCAAACTAGTATCTCCATAACAATTTGGCTCCTAATAGTTTCACAATGATCCCACACCCCGACTCTACCTAATGCTAGTAGTAGACCAATATCTATCTAAGTTATTTTTTAACGGTGTACTGTTTTTGTAATATAAATGTATTTTATGGATCAAGTATTTTTTATCAAAATCTATTTTAATAAACCTTTTTTTTTTTCCACATTTTAGTACGAAAATATAATTTGACAATTTATATAGAAGACAATGTACATGTTGTCTTCATAATATAAAACAAATTTATAGATCAAATATATTTATCAAATTCCACCTTTCAAAATATAATATAAATATAAGATCCGAAATAAAATTCTACTACTACTATCGCAATAAAATAATGCATTGAAATCCACCAATCAAATCATTTTGATATATAATAAAATACCGCACACATATTTCCCTACTAGCCATAGGATCATTTCACCTCATGATCAAAAGTTAGGAAAGTATCGCAACCTGTACAACTGTGCCATCTAAGATGGCCAACAGTGTCAGGGCCATTCAATATCCCCAATGGTAGGGGCAGCCACTTGTAGGATTTGCACTCCTAACAGATCTTAACATATATCCATCCTGTAGGACTTGCTTGACAAGTAATAATATATATCCACCCTGCAGAACTTGCCTGACAAGTAATAATATATATCCACCCTACAGGACTTGTCTGACAGATAATAATATATATATATATATATATATATATATATATATATATATATATAATATCCACCCTGCAAGACTTGTCTGATATGTAACAATATATAATATATCCACCATGTAGGACTTGCCTGACAAGTAATAACATTTATAATATATCTACCCTGCAGGTCTTGCCTGACAGGTAACAACATATATCCACATCTCGCAGGACATGCCCTCCTCACGAGAAGACAACTATGGCATAGCAGGATAATATAAATAATTTTCCACTTTTCCAATTTTACTTGATCCATTAATCATCATAAAATTGTTCATTTTCATCCATACTTTTTTTTCCCCCAATTTAATACGAAAATATAATTTCACAATTTATATAGAAGACAGTAAATACTTTTAAATTAATATTCCAATTTAACGATAATTTCTATGGTCCACGACTAACACGACACTAACCTTGTCTCACTTTACCTACTATAGATATGTCACACTAATCAAATGTCACCCTAAATGTTAATATATTCAAATTGAAACTATAGAGACCAAAGTGAAATAACGATAACAACACAAGGCTGCAAACTTGCTAAGTGTCAAACCACCGGAAAAAAAAAACATAACAAAGACATCAATGCATGAATTTAATTCCACGTACCTGAAATAACGATCTTTTCCTTAGATATAATGTTCAGATTCTTCTAAGTTTGCCATATTATTTATAAGCTATATATAATATTATTAGGGCTCAACTTATGATTTAGACTTATGTTGCATGACATGCTTATTTGTGGTTCATATTATGTATATTTAATATCCTTGGGCTTAACCAAGTGAATTATCTAGTCCAATGAATTTAGCCTAGAACCAAAAATGGCAACCTCTAGAATGACTTCTAAATCCCCAACGTACGTGGAATTTCGGTTGGTAACCATAATCTTATGGTTAGGAATGAGTATTTTTGTAACAAGAGTTTTCCCAAGGCCCAGTGTCCCCTTGGTAATTATCCCACAGTTTTAATACAATGTCCCACCCGGGCCAATATATACATGATACTTGTAATTAAAATTCCGCTCAGTAAACATATTATGGTCCTAGTTACACTAGGTACTGATCATTAACATTGTTAGGAGAATTCCATGGTTGTATTATAAAATATGTGTATTACCAAATGCTCAGCTTAGAATTGATATCTTTGGTAAGCATATTGAGTCCTCTACTCGGCTAGTTATTTATAGCCTAAAGTAAACTTTGTTAATTGTCTTTGATGTGAGAACTATGCCCAGCGGTGTCTATCAAGTCTAATTTGCCAGTTTTGTTAGTTTTTTCATGGTTAGGAATTGCTTCGGGTTACTTTATACTTGTTGGCATACATAGGCATACTATTCATATGGAAATTTGTTAGTCTTATTATTGTAGTGGAAACCTTTCTTCTTCTTTTTTTTAATGAGTTATACGAAAATTATTATTTTCAAGCATTATTTCACTTATAATAAGTAATGAGTACTATAACCCAAACCTAGGGCGGTCGCAAACCTACTTTGATATTTACTGTAATGACCCGATTTTCCAAGGTCGTCACATAGATTTTCTCGTTGGAGAATTAAATCTAAAACCGATTGACCCAATTTTTATTTTTTTTTATTCCATAAATTTGGATAAATTTTATAAAGCGACAACGATAAATAATTAATAATTCGTTCTATAAAATTATTTTAACTCACAATGCGGCGGTGACGATAATTATAATTATCAAATCAATTTTTTTTTCAACAATGAAAAATAAATTCGACTATTATAAATTAAACAAAAAAATCAAATAATATATAACTAAACTGAATTGAGAAAGAGGCTTGTGCCAAAGTAAATGTTGACCGAGTTAATGTAATTATTTAAAATAGGAAAATCATAATTAGCATTTGAGCAACTGGTTTTCATTTTATTGATGTACAAGAGAATCGTATATATTAATTTAAATGATTTTCATGCCATATGTAGACATGACACAATAGAGTTCAAATCAAGCTTAAGCCAAAACCCAAATAATAATTCCCAGAACACAAGAAGAAGGAGTCTCCAGGTTGCAGGTGCCTTGTCCATTGCACCACTTAACTAGAGTCTATGCACAAAATTCACCTCCATATTTTTAGGATATTCAGACTGCAGATAACATTTCTGTGGTTTAAACCCATAAAATACAACGTAAAAACTTATAAGCGATTTTAATATCTTACTCATTCTATGTATAAACCGATAAAGGTAATGCGGGTTTTAACAAGAATGTGCAGCTATGTATGTGCATATATATATCTGACCCTTTAATAATCAATATTTTAATTAATAAAATATGAGGAATTTTATAATATGACGACAACAATTATACCCACTTTATAGAGTCAATTTTTTTTTTCAACGGTGAATAATAATTACAATCATTACAAATAGAAATTTTAATGTAATTTTCGATGTCGTTTCATTCTCACCGGCCTTATAATCAAAACTGTGAGGTTTGAGCCAACGCTCAGTTGAATTTTAACCCCTCTAATACATGCATTTAATTGATGCAACAATTAAAGCACATTGACATGATTTTCACATAGTCATAATTATTTCATAAAATTTAACAGTTAAAATTCGACAACAGCAATAGCATAAATCACACAATAGAAAAAAATAAATAAATATATGAAAAGAGTTAGAAATTCTACCTGAAATCCGAAGTCGAAATCTAAATTGAAATCGACATTGTATAATTTATTTTTCTTTTCATAATCTTTTCTCGCTAAAAAAAACTCAAAACATATCCCATATATATGAACAGTGAGTTATAAGGCAAATAGATCATTTTTTTTCTTATTGATTATGATCATTATTCTTATATACTAACACATACATGTGTAATGTGTATGTGTATGTGTAAAGTGTGTGTGTGTGTGTGTGTGTGTGTGTATATAGTTAACCGAGGCAAATTCATGGCCACATCTTTTTTTTTTGTTAATTTCGTGTCCACAAGTCAGATTACTTAATTCTTAAGAATTAAAAATTACATTTAACACCCTATAATTATAAAATAATTAATATTAAATTCAATAATCACACTTATCTTCCAAAAAATTATCAAATATTATTTATATCATAAATTTTTTAAAATATACAAAACAATACAAAAATATTAAACTTATATTTTCAAAAATATAAATTTAATATTTAACTCCAAAAATTATAAAGTATATATATATATATATATATATATATATATATATATATATATATATATATATATCACCAATTGAAAAAAAAAATCGTCTTAAAAAATATTAAATTTATATAAAATAATATTTTTAAAAATACAAATTTTTAGGGTATTACAAGTGTGGCCTTCATTGTCTCAAATACCTTTTGGCATGACTCATAAAAAACGAAGGGCACATCTATAGCGAGCATATTGTTGAGGGGACGTGCAATCTTGCTAAAATCCTTGATGAAACATTGATAAAATCCCGCGTACCCTAGAAATGATCGAATTTGCTTCACTGTTGTGCGCGGGGGGAAATTTGTGATGACATCAATCTTATCACGATCCACCTCAATCCATTTCTTTGAGACCACATGTCCTAATACAATGCCTTGTTGAACCATGAAATGGCTTTTCTCTCAGCTCAACACCAAATTTGTTTCCTCACATCTCTCTAGGAACTTCTCAAGATTGTTAGGACATCCTTCGATTGATGTCCCAAAAACTAAAAAGTCGTCTAGGAAGACTTCTAGGAAGTTGTCGATCATATTAGAGAAAATTTCTAACATGTACCTTTGAAAAGTTGTCGGTGCATTGCACATTCCAAAGGGCATCATTAGGTATGCAAAAATACCAAAGAGGCACGTGAATATGGTTTTCTCTTGATCTTCGGGAAACACCGGGACTTGGTTATATCTCGAGTATTCATCAAGAAAATAATAGTAAAGAAATCCCACTAACTTCTCCATAATTTGATCAATATATGGTAGTGCGAAATGGCGTTGAGTTTTCGATAATCAATACAAACTCGTCATCCTGTGGTTTCTCTAGTTGGGACCAACTCTCCCTCAGAATTCTTTACCATTGTGATTCTTGACATTTTTGGCACCACCTGTATAGGACTCACATACTTGCTATCAGAAATTGGGTAAATGATACCCGCATCCAATAGCTTCAGAACTTTATTCTTCAGTACATCTCTCATGTTCGAGTTCAACTTTCGTTGAAACTCACTCATTGGTTTTGCATCGTCTTCGAGGCGGATTTTATGCATACATACCAAAGGGTCAATCCCCTTCAGATCTGATACTCTCCATTCTATAGCCTTTTTATATCATTTAAGGACATTAACCAACTTTTCTTCTTGCTCACCTATGTGTTCGGCTAAAATAATCATAGGTAGCATATCATCGTGGCCAAGTAAGGGATAATTGAGTGAACCCGGGAGAGGTTTCAGCTCAAGTATTAGTGGGGATTCAATTGACAATATCAGTGGCCCACCTGTTAGCGGCGGTAACAGTTCAGGTTTCCTAAACCATGAGGTTGCATCTTGGTATATCCCTAGTTCATGGACTTCTTCACATAACTCCTCAGGTCCCAACCCCTTATTCTCCATGTATATGGTAATTGCCTTAAGAGAATCCCGGGACAACATAGAAGGTAAAGATTCTTCCACTAATTCATCGATTTGATCAACCCCAAAGCACTTTGACGAGTTCTCATCCAGGGGTTGGTTAATCGTCTTAAAAGCATTGAGTTGCCACATTTATGTTTCTGAATAACACATCCATGACTCACGACCTATAATCAATGCATGCATTGGCTATGGCTAGGAATGGACGTTCCAATATAACTAGGATATTGTGGCTAAGGCTTGGGACTGGTTTCCATGTCTAGGACTATAAAATCCACGAGGAATAAAAACTTCACTACTCCTACGAATACATCTTCAATTATGCCCCTTGGTCTTCTGACTGACCTATTGGCTAACTGGAGTGTCACCGATGTAGGCTTTAGATCCCCCAAACCTAGACGCTCATACACAGAAAATGACAGCAAATTTACACTTGCGGCCAAATCAAAGAGAGCCATTGCGATGGGCTGGTCTTCTATCACACATGCTATAGTCGGGACTCTAGGGTCTTTAAACTTTGGTGGTGTTTGACATCCTAAGATGGAACTCACTTGTTGGGTTAGCAAGACCTTCTTTGACACGTGTTTTAGATTTTATTTTCTGTATACAAAGGTCCTTCAAGAATTTTGAATATGCGGGAACTTGTTTAATAGCGTCCAAGAATGGAAGATTAATCTTTACTTGTTTAAATGTTTCTATGATATCTTCCATTCTAGTGTTATCTTGACTGAATGGTGAAGGTTGAGTCAAACATTGAGGAAATGGAGGCCGAGGAACGGAACGTATTTCCTTAGGTGTATCAAGTTTGGAGTTTGAACTTTTGGGCTCCTCAACTTTCTTGCTATGTTGTGGTTCTTCTACTATCTCTTCATTTTCATTCTCATCCTCTTGAATTCTCTCCTCAATGCCTACCCGATTGTCAACATTTTTGCCACTCTTAAGGGTCATAATCGATTGAACGTGCCCATGAGATTCACTCATTTCTCCAATAAAGTGTTGACCCCTAGGATTATTTATTGGTTGGCTAGGTAATGTCCCCTCGTCCCTCTTATTCAAAGCTTCAGCGAACTGACCAATTTGGGCTTCTAGCCTAACCAGGGACTAAGAATGCGAATTCACTCTTTGGTTGATTTGGGATTCTAGCCTAGCTAGGGATTGAGAATGTGAATTCACTTTTTGATTTTGCTCTTGATAAAGTTTAAGAAATTGTTGCATCTCAATCGGCTATGTATTTGCTTGACCTTGGGATTGGTTAAATCTTGGGGGTGGCAACTGGTACTGAGGCCTAGAGGGTGGAATAAAAGACTGTCCTTGAGTGGGTGTCTTCCATGAAAAATTAGGGTGATTTTACCTTCCCGGATTATAAGTGTTGGACTACAAGTTGTTGTCCAGTCGGAGATACGTTTTGTGCAACATTATTATATACTTGAACATATTCAGGAAATTGCACCCCCACAGGACACTCAATGACATTATAGGATGGGTTTAGGCAAATTGAACATGCCATAGTTGGAGGAGGAGAAGGAGATGGTTGATTTTGTAAAATGATTTTATCTAACTTTTAGGAAATCCAATCAACTTGTGTAGTGAGGTCTACTTGTTTGATCGTGTACATCCTTCCTCCTTGTGTTTGTCCAAGGTCCTCTTGCCTACTTGTGGACGTATGTTGTAAAGAATTTTCAATTAAATTCTCAAACATTGTCCAAGCCTCATCTTCGCTTTTAGCGAGGAACGTTCCTCCGCAAAACACATCCACCATATGGCAATTGCGTTCAATTAGGTCCTTATATAAATTTTGCACTATTTTCCACTTCGGTACCCCGTGATGTAGGCATTGCCTCAAAAGATCCTTCATTCAATCCCAACATTCATGGAATTGTTCAGTAGGTTGTTGGGAGAAGGAAGTTATTGCTTTCCTAATTTGGTTGGTTTTCCTGATTGGGAAGAATTTTCGTAGGAAATCTTTTTGAAGCTCTTTCCAAGTAGTGATGGATCCCGGGAGTAAAGAATGGAGCCATTCATTTGCCTGATCTTTTAGGGAGAACGATAAAAGTCTGAGGTAAACAACATACTCAAATAAATGGGAAAATTTAAACGTGATGTGAATTTCGAGGAAATCATTAAGGTGCCTATAGGGATGATCAAGACTAAGCCTATGAAATGATGGAAGAATTTGAATAGTCGAGGGTTTAATTTCAAATGAAATCGCACCCCCAAATTCAGGCAACTTAATGCATGAAGGCGATGTATTAACTGAGGGAACGTAATATTCCCTCAACGGTCTAGTTGGTTCCGTAGCCATTTATGTGGGTTTAGTTTGTAAGTTTATTGGTTTATTTTCAGTTATGGGTCTCCTATGAATGCTTTCTAATATTTTATCAAGGTCAATTTCGTTCGGAGGGTTTTTCCTTGGGCATAAAAGCGTGCACCCCCAAAGACCACTTGCAACTTATTTATTTATTTATTTCTCTGTTTATTGTTATTATTATAACTATTTGAATTGTCATTTTTTTTATTCCTAATATTTTTGGTTTTTTACTGTTTTTTTTTATTATTATTATATTTATTTATTAATTTTTTTTTATTATTATTAAATAATACTCAACAGAAATTGTTGAAATATGAACTGTTTTGTGTTTTGTTTTTTATTATTATTATTTTACTTCTTTATTTATCTCTTTATTTGTTATAGGTTTTTTCGCTCCTGTTTCTGTTTCTGTTTATTATTATTATTATTATTATTATTATTATTATTATTATTATTTTTCCTTTATTTATTTTTATATTATTTTTTTGATTTTTTATTTATTATTAAACAAGAGAAAGAATAATAATAATTAAATTCAATAATTAGTGATGCCGATCCCGGCAACGACACCAAAATTTGATTGCTAAAAAATAATACTTTTTTAATGGTTCTACAATATTGACGTAGTACGGGTTCAAATAGGGTGTCGAACCATAGGGATCAGTCTTGTAATTATTAATTTCTAATTATTTTTCTTTCTTTAAGGAAAATGGGTGTTGGTTCTTAATTTGGGTTTTTAAGTGCAAGAAAATAAATTAATAAATTTAGGCAGTGAAAATAGGGAACCGGGTTAGGAATTGTGGCTTTCGTATTTTGGAATTATGTTATTTTCGTATTTTCTTTTTAATTCAAATTTCTGTGAACGAGTTTTTCTAGGTATAAACCGGAACTACTCAGAAATATTATATTTATTATTTTTCGGCATGATTTATCTTCAATATCTTATTCCTACGTTACACTAAGTTAAAGTGAATTACAATATAGACATAAACTATCCAAACTAATAATTAAATACTAAAAATACAATTATATGATCGTTAAATTTAAGTCACAAGTACTAGATCTAATGTTTTAGTAACAATTAAATCTAAAATCGAAATTTCTATAATAACATTTCGAGATTAAATTCAATCATAATTAAAATATATTTAAACGACAATATTCATCATCATATAATTGTTTGCACATAATCCAAAATTAATTTTAAAAATACAATATTACATAAAAATAAAATATATATCATAATCATAACCTCATTGAAGGTAGATTAGCCATGAATTGAATTGTTCTTTATTTGATATTCACTTCGAGTTCTCAAAATTCCAGTGGAGTTTTTGAACAGAAGAAAATAAAAAACTAAAAAAAAACTAGTCTAAATGGTCACTGCCGAACAAATTAAAAGAAAACTCTAAAAAAAGTAAAATCAAAATTCTCCTCTCCCAACCTATTGCCGGCCTCCTCTTTCAAAAAATGTGAGCACCCAAAAAATATCTCAATCAATAATGAATGTTCTCTTTCCTTTTGTATGCCCCCTTTCCTCTTTTTTTCACCCCTAAAAGAATCTTTCTTTTTAATGGCCATGATGGACATTAAAACTGACCACCACACTCTAAGCTCCAGCCAAGTAACGGTTGGGTTGTTTCTAAAGTGAAAAATAAAAATAAAAATTGGGCCTTGGCCTAGGGGAAACAGAGAGGATTGGGCCAAAGTAAATAAAAAAGTATGTTGGGTCTTGGAAACCAACACATTGGTCCAAGGGGAAAAAGAACAAGAAAGAGTGTTGGGCCAGCGATTTTGAGCGGGACCGCGGTTCGGGCAGGACTGGTTCCGGGGTTCGAGTCAGATTGCGGGTTGCCTTTGTTTTCTCTCTATTTTTTTGTCCTTTTTAGCTCCGTTTTGCTTCAAATTACAGCTCTTTTGCTCCAATTTCAAAAACCTATGAAAACAAATAAAATAAATCAATTATACTAATTTAATTTATTCTAAAGAATAACAAAATTTACTTTAGTGGTATTAAACCGTGTAAAATGTGATGTGATTAAGGGAATATTGTGAATTCTGATAAGTGATGTGACTTTCACTGAGACCATAGACATACCATAGATAACTACTACGATCTCAAGAAGGAGATTGAAGAATTGATACGAAGAGACCACTTGAACATGGTCACTACTGAACGAGAACAAGAAGGTCAATACCCCAATAAAAAACGGGAGAGGCCTGAAGTTCGAGGCGAGATCCGCATAATCCATGGGTGATTCACTTAGGCGAGACAACAAAGTTCGAGCAGAAGGCCCATACCTGAAAAGGCAAAAACCGAACAGAAGACTATGTGTTACAAGTATCTAAGGGAGCCATCATTGAAAATGAATCCATTATTCTCACCTATGAAGATATATGTGGGGTTCACAGACCGCACAATAATGCTCTGGTAGTCACGTTGCAGATTGCAAACTATAATGTTGGACGTGTCTTGGTTGATAGTAGAAGTTGCATGGAAATTATCAACCTCGCCGCATTCAATAAAATGGGGATCAATCATAACCAGTTGAAGTCGATGATGACGTCTCTGGTCAGTTTCGGTGTGAAATCGGTCAAACTTCTTGGATGGATTACACTCTAGGTCAGGATGGGGACAGAACTGAAACATTCGACAATCGATGCACGATTCATGGTTGTGGATTTCCCATCAGCATACAACGAGATAATCAAGAGGCCTTGTCTATACGCGTTGAAGGCTATGACTTTAACTTATCCACGAGTTTGGCAGAAGAAAAGGAAGTTTGGGTTAGAAAGCAAGAAGTCATCGAGGAAAGGACTAAGAAATTGCTCGGTTCTAAAACCATTGACGAGATCAACTTTCCTCGTTGGTTGGCCAACGTAGTTTTGATCAAGAAGAAGAAGAAGAATGGGAAGTGAAGCATGTGTTTGGACTTCACCGATCTCAACAAAGCTTGTCCGAAAGATTGCTTCCCATTCTCGAAGATCGACATGATCATGGATGCAACGTCTAGATACGTGCTACTCAGTTTCTTAGATGCATTCTCAGGGTGTAGCCGGATTAGCAATACCCTCTCCCCCCTGATCGCACCGCATTTTGTGTGATCTAATACCTCTAAATTAAGTTTTGTTAATATTCTAAATAAAATAAATTATTAGAAATTAAGTTATTTTATTTATTTTTGTAGGTTTTTTAAAATGAAATAAAACAACCTTAATTTGGAGCAAAACGGATGAAAAACGAATAAATCACGTCAAACCGAATGCACGTATGAATAGTAGCTCAGCATGGATGAATAGTGTCTGCATGAAAGTGCACAGTACCTCGTGATTCACGAACAGTACCTGGCCCCCACCTTGTCATTTTCACCTATTTGTGCATTAACCTAGCATTTTCACCTTTGTTTCACGCCTCAATTTTCCATTTTATTTTTGTCACCTTTTGTGAACTTTTTGATATTTTTGTATTCCTAGCACAAGCCAATTGCCGAAGGGGAGGGGGGAGGCTATCATTATATAACAGAAAATTGAACAAAGCCTATCAAAGAGCTCAATTTTCCACTTTCTTCTCTACACAACATTTTTGTATATAGTTTTAAGATTTTTTTAGGTTTTCTTTTTCCTTTTCCTGCATCCTCTTCTTCTTGAAGGTTGTAGCCAAAATTATAAAGAATAAATTGGTTTGATATTTTTGAAGGTTGTACCAGAGATAATGTCATTCCAAACGGCGATATACGACTAAACCTCCTTCTACCAGGTTGTGATGGTGGTGAGGTATTTTTGAAATTATATAATATTTTTTATAATTACAAGACCGATTTTTGTGATTTGACATCTTACTCGAGCACCGTACTACATTTGTATCGCGGTATTACTTTAAGGGTATTATATTTGAGCGATCACCCCCACCCCCTGGACAAGGAGAAAACAAACTGCATTAGCTGCGCACTTCAAACTCTCCAAAGAACAATCACCAATGATAACGGAATAACATAAAGAGATGTTCTGTAAGACTCCGATTTAGCACGTACGTCATTAATAGTTGCATGTTTAAAGCATTGGGAAAATTTGGGATAAAATTTTTTGTGAATCAAATTTAAATTAAAATATTAGGGGCCAAATTGAAAATTTAGAAATATTAAATTTAAAATTGGGATTCAAATTTCCATTCAATTTATAAAAAAAATTAACTATTAGGGATCAAATTACAAATTTAGAAAATGTTAAAAATGAAAATTTAACTAGAAAAGAGACTTTAAGAAGTTGGGGAGAAAAGTGTAATTAATTAAAGAATTATTTTAAAAAAACACACATATATATATACCCACACTGTGAGATGAGCGATCATCAGTCGGAGCAAGGAATCGGGAAATGGGCAACGTGGCAAGCTAAGATCAAAACTTCCTCCACCCAAATCATGCAATATATATATATGATCATGCAAGTGAAAATAATCAAAATCTCAAAACCCATTCCAGAGAAATTCTAGAGAGAGAGAGGGAAACGGAGGGGGAGTTTGGTGGGTGTGTCTCCTCCGGCGATGGGTGGGGGAATTAGCGTAAATGTGTGTGTGGTAGTTTGAGTGTGTTCTGCTCTCCGTTCGTCGTCTTATCCAGTGATCGTGGGATGAATTGATTGTCGTCGTTTGGTTGGGTGCGGGATCGGCGGTCGTGGAAGTGGATCATCAACGGTGTGATCGTCGTCATTCGTTGCCATCATTCGGTGAGTGTGTATATTTTCGCATGCATGTATGTTTAAATTATTACGAATGTGCTCGTCCGATCGTTCATCATAGGCGTGAGTGTGCTCTGTTTTTGGTTTGGTACAGACAGTGTGGGTATGTGTTTCGTGCATGTGTTGTCGGTGCCGCCGGTGGCGATGGTGTGAGGTTGGTCCGACGAAGGTCATTCGGTGTGGGTGTCGTTGATTTCGTGGGTGTAAGTGTGTGCATGCCATGAATCGTTGAGGAAGGTCCGCGGCGAGTGAGAGTTAGAGAGAGAGAGCTTCGCCTGTGGTGGGTTGTCGTTGGCTATAAGTATGTGTTGCCGGTGGTGTGTGTGTGTGCGCATTCTGCATAGTCGGCAGTCAGTCATTGACTGGTTGTGATGTTGCGTCTGGGGTGTTCTGATCACCGAGGTGTGAATGGCAGTGAAGGGAGTCGGCTGATCGGGCTGAAGCAGAAAAACAGAAAACAGAACAGAAAAAGAAAAAGAAGAGAAGAAAAAAGGAAAAAAAAAATTACACAAATGACCCCCAGCAAAAATTGAAAATCCATCTCGCGGCCCGTGAATGATTCGGAACGGGTAACGTTTTTCGTTAAGTTTATTTTAGTTTATTAAATCAAATTCTAGCATCAAAATTTTGTAACCGAAATAATAAATTTGGGACCGTCGTATTATTAAATTTTATACAGTAATTAACTTGAATTAAATTTACCGAATAAAAATTGTTATAAATAAAATGTGGGGAATGGGAAATTATGGAACTTAGGGCCTGCATTACATGATTAGGCTATTTTTCATAAAATATTAATTTAGGCCTTGTTACTGTTAGGTTCGCAGACACTGGAGTATCGGTAGAAGGTAGTAAGTGAAAACTGTTCAGAGTGGATAACCAGGTGAGTGTATTGTTTTCTTGCCAAACTATTTGTGTATATATATATATATATATATATATATATATATATATATATATATACACGTGTAAAATGGTTTTACTTAAACTTGATGGTTTTAAAATTATGTGGATCAAACAGGTTTTTGGGTGAGTTGGTGAAATGAATTTTTGTCGAATTATGTTGATTTAAAAAAAAAAAAAAAAAAAGATTAAAAATAATTTTTGTTGGATATGGGTGGTTTTGAAAAGAGAGTGAAAAATATATGGTTTTCAAAAAAATGCTTGGTTTTCTTAAAACAAAGGTCGAAAAAACTATTTTTACTTAAATCGGTGGTACAAAGGTAGAAAACTGATTTTTTTTTTTTTTTTACTGAAATTGGTGGTACTTTTAAAAAGGAGAATGAAAAACGTGATTTTGGAAATTCTCCCTGAAAAGGGTGTGGATTTTTAACTATACTGATGATTTTGACGATGCCATAGTTGTTCTCCCCGAAAGGAGTGTGAATTATATTTCTCCCCATAAGGGGTGTGGATTATATTTTTCCCCAAAAGGGGTGTAGATATTTCATAGGAAGGCTTTCCTACAAATGTTACGGTACCGTTGCAACTCCCAATCGTGAGGTTAAAACGATCACTATGGTTAGTCAGTGTGTGTTGTGGTGGAGTAGTGGTTTGAGATGTGGTGTTTTACTTATATTGGGTGATTTATTATTTATTATGCTGATTGGTATGATTTTATACTAGATGAATTTGGATGGAACTTATCTATATCGCTTTATTTTCACTGCTTATATACTGGAGATTTTACGAGCTATGTGGTATTTATATACTTATGCTTGATCCATTTAGATGTTGTAGGATGATTTATTATTATAAAATATTTTTACTAAGAAGGCAGTACACTCGCAGGTAGAACAAATTTATGAGTCGATCCCCTACTGACACTAGTTAGAGTTATGCGTGCCATGTGATGGAGTCATATGAGAGTATTTTAAGACGAGCTATCAGAGGTGAACCTAAGAGAGGTTTATGAGATTTATTTTGTTGTTCTTATTTTTGGAACGGGTGTGTCCCTATAGCACTAAATTTTGTATATATTGTATAGATGATTTTATATCGTTTTATATATATATTGTCTTTTTATGAGTTGGTTTCACGGTCAGGTGATGTCATGTCGACGTCACGTAGGCCCCACGGTGACGGGTGTCCAGGGTGGGGTGTGACATGTTCCGCCTTTGGAAGCCTCAAATATACCATGATTTGCACGCGTCCAGACATTGCTCATTTAGTGGGAGTTATGAGTAGATTTATGAGCAATCCGAAAAGAGAGCATTGGAAGGCGGTCAAGTTGATCTTTTAGTATCTTGTTGGTACAAAAGATTGGACATTGTGTTATAGTAGTGGCACTGTTCGATTGCGAGGATATGTTGATTCGAATCTTGCGAGCGAGATTGATAGCAGAATGAGCACCACAGGGTACGTCTTTACCCTCAGTAGTGTTGTGATAAGTTGGATATCTTGATTGCAAAAGGTGGTGGCCATTTCAACAATTGAAGCAGAATATGTTGCAGCTACAGAAGTGGACAAAGAGATGGTGTGGCTCAATCACTTAATAGAAGAGTTGGGACAAGTTCAAAAGGATCCTAAGTTGTATAGCGACATTCAAAGTTCTATACACTTGGGTGAAGAAATATGCTTTCCATTTACGGACAAAGTACATAGACGTCAAGTTCTACTTTGTTCGATCTTTATTGGAGGGGGCTTGATTGACTTGAGAAGATCCATACTCAAGAAAATCTTGCGGACATATTAATGAAGACAATAACAATTGACAAACTGAGGTTGTGGATAACCTCAGTTGGCCTCAAACGGTAGCTTCGAGGTGGGCTATGAGAGGAATTACTGTGATTGAGAGAGTTTATTTGACAAGTGAGAGTTGGAGATAGTAGATTTACGGACAATCTAGTTTCAGCTTCCAAAGTGGGAGATTGTTGGGAGTTAAAGCCTAAAACATAGGTTGTTATCACCATTAATGCTCTCATTAAATACTTTGACATTATGTCAAAGTGGTTGGCTAGCCTAATTAATGAAATAAAATAATTGTCTCTCTCATTAATGAGGTAGTTGGCTAACCTCATTAATGAGGTGATTGGTTGATGAACTCCGCCCCTGTAAATAAAGGGTTGAATAGTAGTGGTGAAATGCAATGTGTCAAGTGAAGTGAGAAACAATAATCTCACTTATATATTATTTCTTGCAAATCTCTCTTTCTCTCAATATAGTAATTTCTTCTTGTGGTGAAAATTAGGCTTACGTCAAACCACGTTAAATTCTTATGTCGTTTCTATTATTATTTGTGAATCTTTTAGTGTTATTTGCTTTCCAACTATTGTTGTGTTATTAAGAGTCGGTTCGATCCCCAACAAGAGTGAAAGATTACCTGGAGATTGAAGAATTATTGCTTATATGAGGAAAAATTGAGAGATATAGGCCAATAACACTTAAATTTTAAGTGTTGAATTTTACTGCTGAAATTATAAGTGTTGAATTTATTATGTGCTGAGTTTCAATTATTTAATACTTTTTACCTCAAAAAAAAAAAAAATCTTTGTACAAATTTTTGTTCCTAAAATAATTTTTACAATTTTATTTTTCTCAAATATTCTCTCTCTAGTAAGTTCTCTCTTTATTTTTCTCAATTTGGTATTTTCTCTATTATAGTTTTTTATATATAAACTTTTTTTTTTTTATAAGACTTTATAGTATTGGTATAAAATGTTGGTTGTGATATTTAGATATGTTGGCCCAATAGAATACCCAAAAGGGGGGTGAATTGGGTAATTAAAAAATTTATCCGAATAAAACTTGAATAATCAAATAATTAATTTTAAGTCTAAATTAATTATTATCTTTGTAACATAGCAGAATAATATTATCAATCTATGTGCACACCCAAACAGCAAAAATAACAAAGTAGTAATGCAGCATACAAAAAATTTATACTGGTTCACCAAGTTATTCTTGGCTAATCCAGTCCCCCGAGCTCCATAGAGGTCGCACCCACTAAAACCAAGATCCCTTTAAAGATAGGAACCAAACTCGCACACCGATTCTTTTACAGGTTCAGAATCAACCTTTACAATATCCTTTTCTCAGGTTAAGGAAGAACCTCTACTTTTTACAGGTTAAAGAATAACCTCATTCTTTTTTAACACTAAGGCACAAGAATCAAAATCTCTCAAAACACTCCAACTATCATTTTCACAAGTAAGGATAGAACCTTTACAAATCACTCACAACGCAATTCTTATCGAGGAAAAATCACTATCTCAATCTCTTTACAAGAAGAGACTGAAACCTGATTACCCTTGATTAAATACCCCTAATAATATTTAACCCGCTACAACTCACCAATACAAAAATTGATAACAAGTAAATCTCACTCGAAATTTCTACCACCCCTATTAAACACTAACTTAATTAATATCCCAACTAGTGATAGAAATACGTGAGATACAAAAATTTGTTTTCAACAAGATATGGGTAGCAAATTAGAGCACATAATCAGATTCAAGAAATTGTTTGTAAAAAATATTTTCTTCAAAAAATCAGAAACAATTTCTAAAATCAATTTCCAAATATAGAATAATAAAAAAACAATAAGCAATATGGAAAGATCTCACCCGAAATCCACCGAAATAATGATTAGAACAATGTAGCTTCAAATTCGATATCAGCAAAAATTTATCGCAATTGATTCTCAAAATCACTCTTAGAAAAATTCACAATATCGAAAAATGATAACTCTTATAAAAACTCACAAATGATATAAACTCTTTTTTGCTCTCTCCCAATAAATAATTAGTCCCAAAATGAAAATTCACAGGTCTATTTAAAGGAATATGTAATCAACATTCTAACAGCTAGTTTACATGTATCATGATAATTAAAAACTCTTATAGACCCCTTATATCATAAGGACTTCATTTAGGTTAAATTCCACTTAGAAACATCTTTCAAATCTCTCAATGAAACCCCCAAAGTATTTCTCAATAAGTATAGAATTTATTTCAAGTACCAAATTGAGAAATATTAATATTTAATGAACCATATTAATAGGATTTAATTAGTATATGAATCATATTTTAAATATAGAAAATATCCCACAATTCTCTCTCAAATCCCAACAAAAAATGGCTACTTTTGGATATAATCTCGGATCAAATAGTATCCTGAAACAGCGCGTTCGGTCGACTGCCCAACTCAGGTTGTAACAAAACTATCGTCGCTGCGTGCATAGGTCGACCACCCAGTCGAATCATAGATTCAGAGAGTTCAACACTACTTCACCGGTCGACCTATCGGTCGACTTGTTAATTAAGAGAGTTCAGCCTTCTTGGCCGATCGACCTGTCGATCAACTTAAAGATACAAAATGTTACAGCTTCAATGTCCGGTCGACTCACCAGTCGACTGTTGTCACTAAATCTCTTATCTGAATACATTTTTAACTTATTTTCTTTTACGATTTCGCCCCTTTAACTATTTTCTTCCCTTCACGAGCTCCACTAATATTCTTATATTTCATTTTAGTCATTCAAAATTACTTCTTCTTATTTCACTTATGAGCAAATAATTTAACTTAATCAAAACACATATAAAAGATAAAATACTTTTTGTGTCATGTGTGTGTTCCTAAATGAAATATTAAGAGTTAAGATTCACCTGATTTGTTTTCCCTAATTTTTTCAAACCCTTAATTCTTCTTCATCATCTTGACATCTTCATTTCTCATCCATTTAATTTGACGTCTTCATTACTGGAACTTTAAATCACTGAAACACTCAATTAAACATTAGTTCGATCAAAAGATCAATACTTAATTGTTCATCAAAATCTTAGGATCAATAAAATATTTTATGGTATTAAGTGAAAATTGCTAAAAAGTTCAAGTCATGCTTATATTTTAAGTGGTTGTTTAATTTTGTTATCAAACATACTTAATTTGATAAGTATTTAATACATTCAATTTTAAGTGCTTCATTACAATATCAAACGGCGCCCTAATCGCCATTGGGTCCTTGTTTTTCAATGAAATGACAACATCGACTTCTGTTCGGGATAAAAGGTTATTGATGGATGTTGGAATTGAGAGAGAAATAAGGTGGTGGACATGGTCGTTCACGACAGTGAGAGTGTCGACGATGAAATGGTAGTGATAGTGTCGCAGGAATACGATAGTGGTGATGGAATCCTTTCGATTGAGAGAGAGAAACCTGAATGAGAGATGCAAAGGTTTGTGAGCACGAGAGAAACTGTCAGAATAAAAGGTTGAAATAGGGTTGTGGTAATTCCCGAGAGAGAGAGACTTCGAAGTCCAGAGAACAAATTCTAAGCCCCTGTACGGTCCTTCGCCAAAAGCGATGGTGTCACGTGTGAGTTTGAGGAGGAACAGGCCCTCAAGATCATGAGGGAGAAGAGAAGCAAAGAAAGAGAGACACGATAAGGAGATCTCCGACATCCAATTAGCCTGATGAATGGAATCTGAGAGCTAAAAGATGGAGCGGCAAAGAGAGTGTACGACAATTGAATTTGACGCAAACCTAATTTTATAAGATGTGAGGGATGATTTGATGTAACGGTATAATAATTGTATTTTGATTCGACGACTCTTTTTATATTATTTTAAGCAATCAACATATACATTTACATATACCAAAGTATTGATAGGAATGTAATCACAATTTGAAACAATTTTTTAAGACCATTCAAATTGGAAACTAAACAAACTATGGTGATGCCTTCCACCTCACGACCTCCACTTAATTCAATACAACTGTTTTTTCTTCCTAAATTGCTCTCGAGATATTTTGGAGGCCTTTAAAGTGCTTTACCTAACACACTTTTCTATTGGTGGTTTATATTTATGTGGATATGCATGCATTTGGTTGTCCAACACGTCACTAAGGCCGATTGGTAACTATTTCTATTTCAGAAATTCTCATTCCATTCCCAGATTTTTGAAAATTCTCTTTGAGAATAGCGTTTGGTAATTTTTGTTTCTGTTTCCATTTCATTCCCATTTGAGAATTGTGCATACTTTTTTCTTAAGAAATGAGAAACAAAAAAAAATTGTTTCTCATTATTCCCATTCCATTCCCAAAACACATGGTCATTGTTCATCCACCGGCCGACCACCGTCCGCCGCCGTCGCCGATCATCTCCGGCGACCGTCGCCCATCACCGTCCGGCCGGAAATTTTCCGGCCACATCCGGTCGCCGGCCACTGTCACCCACCTGCCGTTGCCGGCAACGGCGCCACTACAGTCCGGTCGTCTCCGACCGGCGTCACCACCGTCACGGCCGGCCAGTCGTCGCCGGTGCCGGAGCTACTGCCAGCGCCAGAGCCACTGCCGTCCGGCCAAAACAGAAAGAAAAAAAAAAAAAAAAAGATTTTAGGATAAAATCGTTACCAAACACATTCCCTTCCCAAAACAAAAAAAAAAAAAAAATATCGTTACCAAACGCAATTCTACTCCCAAGAAGAAAACAAAATTTCCATCCCATCCCATCTCATTTCCATCCCACTGCTAGAATGGAAACAGAAACGGTTACCAAACGCCACCTAAACTTCGATGCTAAAACCAGTCGGTGGTTGTTTTACTTTTATTTAATAAATCCCTAAACTTTTTAACTTTTTAAACTTGTTATCATTGCATATAACCATTTCATCATTTTAATAGTTAAATTAAATGAACTGGTTTAATATCGTCCGAACACGTGCTTTTCACCGGTGTCCCCTATCAAAATTAATATTAAAAAAATAAAAATAAAAATAAAAAATCATTATAAAATTGGTGGATTATGGAACAGGTCGGGTCGATCCATAGACTGTCCACGTTGGTAATAAGTTCAGTGAATAATCACCATATGAATGGGTGCGACTTTTGACCTCAAAGATTATGTCTATTTGATATAAATCCATTGAAAATGACACACCATTTAAGATTCTCTCTATAAATAAGTATTGATACCAAGGTTTCTAATCCCGTCAAATTACAGAAAATTTGAGTGTTCTTGGTTAGTAAGTGTGTAAATATTATTGTAAAATATTCTAATAGTATTTTTCTTGTCAACAAATGAAAAAACTAAGAATGGTTGTAAACTGGTCTTCTGAACAAAAAGTACGCTTCGATTTTAATGTTTTGGTATTAGTTTACAAAATTTTGAAAGATAAAGTACTTAATTGACACAAATTACATAAAATGAGTAAAAATACGAATTCAAATGTTATTTTAGAAAGTTATCGTCAGAAACGTTGTTTCATTGGAAATTCTTGGTGTTAATGTAATATATGGGTTTGGTCCACTTGGCCTATTAGGGCAAAACCCTAACCCCCACTTTTTCTATAAATACTTGT
This sequence comes from Eucommia ulmoides, assembly GCA_016647705.1. Classification (NCBI taxonomy): domain Eukaryota; kingdom Viridiplantae; phylum Streptophyta; class Magnoliopsida; order Garryales; family Eucommiaceae; genus Eucommia; species Eucommia ulmoides. The sequence goes on along the minus strand of CM028334.1, from coordinate 9,419,216 downwards.
GTATATCATTGAATTCTGTGTATCATTTTCATAAAATCAATATATTGTTGATGTTCTCTACTTCTCAATTATCTTAACATGGTATCAAGAGCAAATATTTCTTGGACCTGTTTTCTTTAAAAAATATTTGCAACCCTAAAGCTTCCACCGTCGTCTTCTCTTTTTTCCCGTAATTTTTGTCACTGCTATAGGCCTCATATCACTCTGGTATCAACAATCACCATACCACTGTCTTCGTCTTACAGAGACAAACACAACACCACCAAAATCACCGCCACCATAGTACTGACGTGCCCTCACGCACCTCCTAGAGCCTACAGTACCACCAAGGTGCGTCGTCTCAGATTTTGAGCTACCGCCTCAACCAGGGCTCCAAATCCATCTCACAATACAATATCAGAACCACCTCAATGAGAAGATTCAAACGATGAAAAAATCAAGGTTGTCCGATGCCGCACACACTCCCACACGCAGATAGAAGCGTCAGTTTCAGTTCGCGTCAAATCCATGCACGCAACCTTCTCTCTGTCTTCTTTTTTGCTTCCACGTCAACCTTAGTTGGCCAGTTAGCGCTCAATCATCGCTTAGTCAACCGCCATGTCAGTTCCACATCAATTCCACGTCAGTGTTTAACAGCCACGTCAGTCGTTGACCTACCAATTCAGTGCCTAGTCAGTCCTCGCCTGCCGCATCATCAATTGTTTTGAGCTAATCTTCTTCAAACCGATTCAGGCATTTTTTTACTGGTTTTCTGAAAATTTGGACTGGTTCTTAAGGTTTTTTGACGTTCTGATTCTGTTTCCAGACTTCGTTTTTTGGTTTAAGACTCACAGAATATACTTTCTATTATATTCGTATGGTTCTTACATCGATTCACTCATTTTTTACCAGATTCTTAAAGATTTAATATCGGTTCCTAGACAATTTCAACATTCTGGATCTATTTATGATCTTCGTTTAATCAAATTTGGATCATATAGTATAATTCTCTTTATATTATTGATTCAGTTCACTACAGAGATTTGATTGGTTCAAGGGGCTCTCAATCGGTTCTTCACGAGTATAGACCTATTCCTAGACAATTTCAGAGTTATGAATCCATCCATGATAGCAGTTTCTCCATATTCTACGACGATGTTTGTGGGTTCTTCACTCATTATCATTATCAAAGAGGATTCAGATTTTACCTCTATTACTGTTACTATGTTTATCGCAGATTTGGCTTCACTCCTCCATCATATCTTCTCCAAAAATGGTACAAATCTTTCTCTTCTTCTCTCACTTACTGTAGGTAACTTTTCTTGATTATTTGATTATGCCTGTTGTAATCAAAGGACATCTAATCCTAACATTTTTTTCAACCAAACTTTTCGCTATGAATATCCCTAGTATTCATACCGTTGATAGTTCTCAAATGCGTACTGCTCATACCGGTCAGGTTTATACTTCTCATATTTCTATTCTTGACATGTATTTGATTCCGAAACTCACCTTAAATCTCTTGCCTATTGGAAAAATTTGTCAATTGCGATTTGAAATCATATTTTCTAATAGTGGTTATCGTGTGCAGGATATTCGAACAGGAGAAACTGTTGGGAATGGTCTTAAAGTTAGACTTCTATTTGAACTCAGAAATTTACACATTTTATCTCCAACTCCACCATAACTACATATCCCTTCATCAACATGTGCAACCTCATCATTACCCCTACTATCGTCCTCCTCCTCATCATCCTTATCTCCACAGCCACCAGTGTTTCTATCACTATCCAAAATTCGACATTCTCGGTTAGGCCACACTTCATCTAAAGGGCTAGTTTGTGTTGTTTTCTTGGATATGACATCAAACACAAAGGGTATCGGTACTAGGATCCCATTTTTAAAACTTTTTGTATCTCTCGACATGTTGTTTTTTGGGAATATCAAATATTTTCTTCCTTACAGTCATTTGACATGTCAGTCATTAGCAACTCCAGATTTTTAACTGATCCATCCATTGAGTTATTTCCTGAGGATACAGTTTCAAGTACTGTTCAGTACACTCCAACACCACTAGCTAAGCCCAGTCCTGCACCTTACCTGAGTACACCCCAGAACCACCAGCTGAACCCACTCCAGAACCACCAGCTGATCTTACCCCTCCAACTTCAGCGACCATACTTGAGACTTCTCCTGTAGCCGATGATTCTATACCAACTGCATCTGAGACCCACGCTCCAGATCACTCCTGTCGTTCTACCAGGGAACTTATCATCCACCTTACCTTACTATTTTCATTGTTTTTCTACTATACTTCATATACATGAGCTTCAATCCTATAAGTAAGATAGTACTATTCCTTTTTTGGCAGAAAGCAATTGATGAAGAATTTCAGGCCCTAACCAAAACTTATACCTCGGATATTGTTGATCTGCCCCCTTGGAAAAACTCTTATTGAGTGCAAATGGGTGTTTAAGAAAAAGACGTTTTTTATGGATCTGTTAACTGACATAAGGCCTGACTTGTTTCTAAGGGATTTGCTTAAGAATATGATATTGACTATAAAGAGACATTTGTTCTAGTGGCGAGGCTTACATCTATTCGTACACTTCTTGTCGTCGCCACCATTCAAAAATGGATTCTCTTTCAAATGGATATAAAAAATGTATTTCTCAATGGAGATCTTTTTGAGGAAATCTATATGCATACCCCTTCTGGCCTAGCTGCCCCTCGAAATACAGTTTGTCGCCTTCATTGTGCCCTATATGGTTTGAAACAAGCTCCACGTGCTTAGTTCGCCAAATTCCGCACTACCATTCATCAGTTTAGGTTCACACCTAGTGCTCATGATTTGACTTTGTTTATTCGCCACACTGCCAATAAAACTATCTTTCTTTTATTGTACATGGATGACATAGATATTACTGAAGATGATCTACGCGGTATTTTTGAACTCAAAATGTTTCTCATCAGACAATTTGAGATGAAAGATCTTGGCATGCTCACCTATTTTCTTAGTCTCGAAGTCTCATTTGGTTCAGATGGATATTTTCTCTCTCAGACCAAATATGCCTCGGATCTCTTTTCCAAGGCTGGGATTACTGGCTCAACTATTCCCACTACTCCTCTTGAGCTGAAAATCAGACTTACTCCACTCAATGGTTCACATCTTCGGGGTACAATTCTATATCGCTAACTGGTTGGAAGTCTTGTATATCTCACTATCATTCGCCCCGACATTGCCTATGTCGTTCATCAGGTCACCCAGTTCTTATCTACTCCTCGGACCACCCATTAATCAGTTGTTCTTCGTATCATTCGATATGTCAAGAGTACTTTATTTCATAGACTTCATTTCTTAACTCAGTTTGATCCCATCTTACGAGCTTATTCTGATGTTGATTGGGTTGGAGACCCTACCAATAGAAGCTCAACCACTGGTTACTGTTTCTTCTTGGGTAACTCTCTCATTTCCTAGCGTAGTAAGAAACAAACTATGGTTGCTCGCTCTAGCACTAAAGCTGAATATCGTGCCATGGCTGATGTAACTTAAGAACTTCTCTGACTTCGATGGTTACTCGCTGATATGGGCATCTCTTCTTCTACTTCCACTATCCTACACTGTGACAATTGGAGTGCTATTCAGATCATCACAATGATGTCTTCCACAAACGTACAAAACACATCGAGACTGATTGTCACTTTATCCATCATCATATTTTCCAGAATATGATTCGTTTACAATCAGTCAGTTCAGCCGATCAGACAGCAGACATTTTCAATAAGGCTCATCCACTTGGACGCTTTCACTTTCTAGTTTTCAAACTCAAGTTCACCTCCTACTTTCCACCTTGAGTTTAGGAGGTGTTAATGTAATATATGTGCTTGGCCCACTTGGCCCATTAGGGAAAAACTCTAACTCCACTTCTCCCATAAATAGTTGTGTATATCGTTGCATTTTTTGTATCGCTTTCACAAAACCAATATATTGTTCATATTCCCCACTTCTCAATTATCTTAACACTTGGGTTAATTACACTTTGCACTGATCTGCTGACCCAATGTTATTTAGTTTACTTATCTGAAATAAAATGCCAAAATTATATAAACTCTATTAGGGTTAGTTATACTTTGTACCCCTTGTAGTTAGACTTAATTATATTTTGCACTCCTGTGACATTTTTGTTACCACTTACACCCCTATGCTTAAGACTTAAGTGCAACAGTTAAGTTTTTTGTTAACACAGTCAAAAGATATAAGTCCAAATTTTTCTATCAATTAATGTTAAATAATATTTATACTCTTTAAATTAAATAAATCACATCCAATTAATTTCATAGGGATGACTTAGACACAATTAAAAGTCAAGGGTACAAAATGCAATTTGACATAATCATTCATCCCTTTTCTCTTCCTTTGCAAATGAATCAGATTCATCACCGTCCCTCCATCTTTTATCACCGTCGATCAAACCACGACCATTGCCGCACCAATGGCGAACCACCACTGGTAGCGCGTAAATACGCCGTTATTTTCACTCGCAAGTATATGAGGTCAAGTTTTAGTATAGATTGAGAGAGTAAGGGTTATCGTGTCCATAAGGATTGGTTTTGACTATTATTGAGTACTGCGTCTATCATGACTTAATTTTATCTAGGCGAAGATAAATTGAATAAAATTAATTATACTAATACTAAGTTAATTAATCTAATTAAATTAACTATACTAATATTACTATGAGATGTTTAGGGAAAATATTATCTAGGGATTAACTTTTGTTTACAAAAACGTATTTGGTCTCGTTTTAGTTTACGTTAACGGCGTTCGACTTATCCGACAATCTCTGTTCGTAAACTCCCTCGCCACTTCTCCTGAGTATAAGACGAGGGATTTAACGCGACTTCATGTAAACGAATAAGTCCCTCTTAACGTCTTAACGACCCTAGGTCGCGTGAGTCTCGCCCCAACGTCATTGATTGCACACAATCCAACTCCTGACCGGGTTATTGGATCGTCATGTCGTGTTTACCCTATCGACAATTTCAGTTTTAAAACTCCACAACCACCTCTCCCGAGTGTAAGACAGGGGAATACATGACTTCGAGTCAACAAAGAAGTCCCCCTCAACGTCTTAATGACCCTAGGTCACATGAGTCTTGCCTCAACGTCATCGATTGTCCACAATCCAAACCCCGACCGGATTATTGGATCGTGGCGTTTGTTTACCCTAATCCGAATCCGGGGTTTGTCAAACCTCATATTCTCCATATATCATTCTAAGCATAATAAACAAACAATACGGCAAACATAATCAAAATAACGAAGAACAACCGCTAACCAAACACAAACTCAACAAAACAACATTCTCATAAATATATTAATCCCTAGACAAAAACCCGTTTAGATCACAGCCATAGCCGATTATACAATGAAAACTAAGCTAAACATACTCAAACAACAATCCTAAGTTAAGAAATAAAAGAAGGAACAAGAGAAACTTAGCGTAATCCGAAGATTTATCGCTAAAAACGTTCCGAGATCACTCCTCCTTCGTTGCAACGTGATCTTCTCCTTAGGATTTGAATGAGTACTCCCAAAACCTCTCAATCTAGCCTCCTAAAGTCTATGGAGCTCTTGGCCGAATAGAGAGGAGAGGAGGAGAAAATAAGGATCAAAATATTCTAAAATATCTAAAATAATATCTAAACTGGCGCAGAGGTAACGGTTGCGGCGATGGGAATGCAGAGAAAATGCTTCCCATCCTATATTTTTACCGTTGCGGCGGTGGTGTAACAGCTGCGGCGATGACACCTTTTGGTATTTTGGCTGTAATTTCTTCGTCCGAACTCCGATTGTGGTAATTCAAAAACCGGTGGAAAGCTAAGAAAAATATATATAACGTCCATGTTTTGAGTATTCCAAAATCGGATTGAATCGTAGTCAACAATAGCCTTGAAGTTACAGCACTTGTACCGATTTTGCACATTTCCACCATTTTTCCACCGTTCTTGATCCGATTTGATCGTTTTTTATCTGTTTACATACCTTTTCATCTCAAACACCTAATTTAGACAAAAACAAATAAAAAATATTAAAATCTATTAAAACATAATAAACCTACTAAAAAACTAACAATTTTCGGTTTGAAAATAGATAGGTAATTTACACCTATCAACCACCACCACATATACGACCTCTTTTTTTTTCTCTTTCTCTTTCTATTTTATCTCTTTCTTCTCTCACCTACCCTCATATCTCTCTCTCTCTCTCTCTCCTCTCATCAATCCATCATGGTGTATTAAAAAAAAAAAAAAGACTTTGGATCTGCAGATCTGAAACAAAACTCTCTCTCTCTCTCTCTCCCTCTCTCTCTCTCTCTCTATATATATATATATATATATATTAGAGAAGGAGAGAAATTGAGTTTGGGAGACAGGAGAGGGTGTCAGCGTTGTGGGTTGATCGTTTTTCCATAGGGGTGTCGTGACGGTTGCTCAATTTGCGTCACCAGAGCAGGGATGGGGTGGGGGTGGAGAAATCAAGAAAATGTCGAACATGGGAGGGGCTTTTGGAAGAGTTAACTATATTTTTGACCCTCTATGTTTAGAAACTTTTTCAAACAGACACCATTTAATTAGTTGAAATAAATGATAAAATTACTCTTATTTTTTAAGTGAAATGACGAAAATTCCCTCAATTGTGTTAAATTTTTAACTGTTGCATTTAAATCTTAAGTAAATTGAGTGTAAATGTGAGGAAAATACTATAGGAGTACAAACTACAATTCAACCTAACCACAGAAGTACAAAATATAATTAACCAGTTCTACTATAAATTTGACCTAAATTAATGGTAATAGTAATGAATGTTGGTATGCTTATTGCTTATGATTTTAAGCATTAATTTTTGCATTATTTTTGTTATTTTTTTTTTATATAAATAAACGGTTAAAGAATACTTTCAGACAATTTTACCCACACTTCGAGACTAATCAATCTCAATAGCGAAAATTTGTGATTTTAGGCATTTGAAGATTTTAGATTCTATCAAACACAAACTTTTTTTTTTTTTTTTTTTTAAACTAACCTTCACATGCTTAGTGCGTATTAATAACTAATATAAAATCTTGTAATTTCATGATTTAGTTTGTATTGTAATTTTATTTTATTTTTGTAGTGTAAGTTATATTTTTTTAATAAAATTCATCGGGTTTAGATTCTAAAGAGTAACATGTACACATATAATTTTACAAACATTAAAATATAATTCAATATATATATATATATATATATATATATATATAATCCAATCATTATTTATACAACTTTTTTTAGTAGTGTATTCTATCACGTTAGTTACGGATTTAATTGAAAATTAATTTTAGTAATACTTGAAAAAAAAATTATTAGAATTTCAATTACAATTAAAGATATGATGAACCAACCTCACATATTCCATTCACATATTTTTTTCTTAAATCTCCCTCAACATTTCATGCTCTCACCCTCTCCATCTCTTACAAAACTGTAAAAAAATTGAACTCAATAATATGCCCTGAAAACCAAATTCAATCCCATTTCTAACTCACAAATCAAGGAGAGAAAACCCTAAATATAATGAATAAGTGAATATGGTAGTAAAATTACTTCTACAAATTTTTTTTTCTCAATATAATTAAAGACTCAATATATATCATAACCTAGCTAAAAAGTAAAGATGAAGAAAAAAGAAAAAAAAATGAATTTAACATTCATGGTTGCGGCATCGGCGTGTGCCGGCGATTCGCCCCTGAACTGGGATAGTCGTTGAGCTCCACGTCCATCCTTCTAACAATTGTTCCCACCATCCAGCTTTCCTTTATTTTTGCCTGATTATTGAAATTTTCCCCCCCAAAAAACTAAAGACTATCAAATTCATTACATAGCAAGGTGGAGATATGCAAAAGAAGAAAAAGGGGGGGAAAGGAAACAAAAATATCCATTTTTTGGTTTAAATTATGGCTTTTACCCTTCAATTATATCATATTTGCACTTTACTTATTGAACTCTTAACTTTGAATGAATTTCCCATATATATTAAAGTTTTTAATTAGATATCTTGGTCCAACTCTTATCCCTAAAAAATATGATAAATTTGTTGGGTTTATCCCACATCAAACGTAGAAGGGGCTATGATCATGTTATAAACGTGAGGGAAAGTCTCACTTCATAAGTTAACTTATGGGATTGAGAGGCCGAAAATCATCTTACACTAGTATTATAGTCCATGTTACAACAATTCTGACTCAATAACCACAAAATGAGAGACTGATTGAGAGTTAGCCAACCAAGGGCCCAATATGTAAGGGGAGAGATTGTTGGGTTTAATCTCAAATTGAATATGAAAATGACTAGTTGTCAAATTATAAGTGTAAGGAAAAACCTCACCTCGTGAGCTAATTTTTGGGATTGTTGCGTGTTCTCTGCAGATTGTTGTTCTCCTGATTCATGCAATAAACTTCCGGTAATTCCTCCCAAAAAGAAAAAGACAACATCATGATCAAGAAAAGATAGAACATAAAGTTCTATTTGAGAGAGTGTTTCTTAGGAATTACTTGTAATTGGAACAGCGTCATGCATACAGACAAGGAGAGAAAAACACACGAGAAACATCAGCAGGCGAATCTGTGAAGCTCCTGCAGCCATGGTTCTCTCTTCTCCTTACAAATATATAAAAACACTCCCAAACGCTGCCTAAACGTTAATTTCATTATTAAATTTTGCTACACGGGAGTCCATTTATATACGGTGTCAATGTGGGAACTATGAGTTGTCCGCCACCTTTCTTTGTGGCAATCGAAATCATCAAAAGTCAATAGATTTGTTGTAACGAATTCATGGGTAATCACATTTGTTTCCCTTAATCTTTTGATTTGTTGCAGGTCAAGCCCTCAAAGTTTTTATTCGGGCCGAATTGTCATCTTTAAAAGGAAAATTGGCTAAAAATGTTGATCTATTGATCATGTTATTTGCACTTTTAGTTACTTATGATAATACTTTCGTCAGTTTATGCTTAATTTTATTCATTTTGTTTTGTGTGTGTCGAAGAATAAAAAATTGGTCGGGGTAAACTTCAAGTTCAACGTAAATACATGTACAAAGTGTAATTTAATTTAAAAATGAAAATAATTGTTGTGGAAGCTTACATAGCGCGGTTTCAATTACGGCTAAACACTTTTTATTTTATTTGAAAGTTTAAATTAATGAAATGATAAGAATAGTGGGAAGATACCAAAGAAGTGTTATTCCGCGAGGAAAAGTGTTTTTTTTTCCTTGTTAATCAGAGTTCAACTCTCATATAGAGGAGTTTAAGAATTAAATCTTAAACTTAGTTCTAAATACACTGGGTCAATATGAAAGAGTGTGTCTTGAAGATCGTTTAAAGAAATAATTAGTTGAGGTACTTATAAGTCAGTCCAAACAACACTTTTCCAAAAAAAAAAAAAAAAAAAAAAAAAAAAAAAAACACAACGATGTGGGAAGATGTTGATCTTTTTTGAGGGGTGAGTGGGTAGTAAGGATGAAATATATTAAGTCAAAATGGGGCGCAATTGCAAAAGATGATAAGACAGTGAAAGCGGAGAGCGACAACTTAGTGATGTGGGGGCAATTATTGTGCATGAACCAATTTATTGTCCACTCGTTAATAACCATTATTTATTTAATCACTCAATTTATTATTTAGCACCATTTGATAATTTTTAATAATTTTTTCTTTAATTTTAAAATAGCCTTGGTCTATATTTGGAAAAAGAGAGAGAGAGAACATTTCTTCAAACAACCAACCCCTCCCAAAAGAAGAATTTTTTTTGGGCGCTCCAATTTACCGAAAAATAACTCTTTTAAGACTACCTTTTCTATCCCGAACACAAGTATCAACAATTATGTTCTTAAATTACCCTTTTAGTTATAGAATTTATAAGAATCGTCATTGCTCTTCTTCTTTTTTTCAAAGCTGCTGAAACTAAAAATAAAAACATATTTCTTAAATTTCAAATAAAAAATTCATTTAATTTTAATTTCCTTATAAATATAAAATTTCTTGTAAAATATAAAAAAAAATACGCTTTTTGTAATATCTGCTGAATTATTTTGTAATTCCACCAAATTTTGATGTTTAATTAAAATTTCACTAATTTTATTTTTTATTCAAAATATATAATTTATTTAAAATACCCTAATACCTTTACAAACATTCCATTGAATTTTATTTTATTTTTTGGAACATTCTATTGAACATTTAAAAACATAAAAAATAATAAATTTTAAAATATTAAAATTATTTAATGCAAAAATTATATTTATAAAATAAATTAGTTACCAAAAATCAATTAATATTTTTTCACTAAATTTCTACAATTAACATTTTTCCACTAAATTTGTACAATTCCACTTATTCTAAATATAGAAAAAATAAACAATTCCACTAAAAAAAAACTCACACAAGTCTAAAATTCAAAAATGAAATATTCATAAAACAAATTCATCAAAAGTGAAAATTCACTTTTAAATTCTATTTTCAATTATATTCCACTGAAGAAAATATAAATATCAAAATTAACAATCGAACAACATTTTATTGAACAAAATTGAATGAAAATCAATCACTTCTTGGGTGGTGGTGGGACAAGAGAAGCAAGCTTTGATGGATGATTAGAAAATGAAGAAATCTCCATTCAATAACAAACTTTGCTCACATATAACCGTTTAAAAAAATACTAAACTTGTGGCTGGAATACAATTGAAAAATGCATAGAAATCCACTTAAAGGTACTCTAAGTGGAAATCTACTAAATATAAATAAGTGGATATTTACTAAAATAGTAAAGTAGAAATCCACTAAAAATTATAGAACTCTAAGGTTGTATTTGGGTAAGAGATTTGTGAAATGAAGGGATTTCAAAATCTTGAATTTTGAAATCCTTTCATTTAACAAATTCCTTATTTGGATAATTGTTTGAGCCGAAGCATTTAAACGTGTAATTTCAATAAATTATGGGTACAAAACAAAACATAACAGAATTTATAGGAACAAAAATAGAAAACCATCACCATCACCAAACGCCAAACGACGTTCAACCAAACCCTAATCTGCAAACCCTAATCACAAATCGACGTTTGATTTCGATTTCGAAGACGAAATCGTCGTTCGATTTTGATTTCGAAGACAAAATCGAAATTGTCGTCCGATTTTGATTTTGATTTCGAAATCGATTTCATTTTTGCATTCGATTTCGATTTCGAAGATGAAATCGTCGTCGAAATCGTCTTCAAAGGCCCTAGACGACAACGGCAACGGACGATGGCCAACCCCCGCGAAATCATCTTCGACGACGATTCACAATTCACGACAACGAACCCTAGTCGACGACGAACACCCTAGACGACAATGACGACGGACGACGAAGACCCTAGACGGATGACGAAAGTGGCTTCAGGTGCAAAAGAAAAGAGCGAAGTGAAGAATGAAGAGAGAATGAAGAACGAAAGAAGAACGAAGAACAAAATAAGCAATGACGATCACGGCAAATTTGTCAAATTCTGCCTGTTTCAAAAGTATTTTGAAATCCTTTCTTTCACCTAAAAAAGGATTTGACAAATCCCCTTTCCTAAAATTCTTCCACTCCCCAAATAAAGAATTTATTAAAAAAATAATTTTGAAATCCCCCCTAGAAATTCCTTACCCAAACACAACCTAAGGATTTCAAAGTTCCTTTTCCACAAATCCCTTGTTTGGGTATTTATTAAGAGGAATTTGTAAAAGATAATTTTATTATTTGGTCCTTATAAGGTAGTGTATTGAGAAAATGGTTCTCCAAATAACTATCTTAAGTTTTTTTTATCCTCGTAACCTTCTTAGAGTTTAGTCCCTGGTTATTTCGCCTTATTTGTATTGTATTTACAATTTATGTCATTCTGCAAATCAAACTGTCAGCCCCTTTAAAAAATGTGAGAGTTTCTTTTTTCAAAAACCCATCAAATCACTAAAATCATCCCATGAGATTCACCGTTGATAGAAATTAAAAAAAAAAAATACACCAAATTAATTTACGAAAATTCCTCTTTCCGACAATATGAATTTTGATTTTTTTGGGTAATTTTTTGTTGATTGGTGAATGTTCATGTTTTTTGAAAACTGGAGATCAAATTTATTTGAACAAATTCATGATTGATAGAAATTCAAATAAATTTTGTTCTAGAAAATATTTTCTAGATCTGGAAAATGGAAAAAGAGAAATCATATCTAAAAACATTCAAACAAGATCTGAGAACGAAAACAACTCAACATAAACATTCAAACTAATTCCAGATCAAGAATTTTTCAGATCTGGAAATTGAGAAACAAAAATTCCATGAACACATTGCCTAAGGTGGTGTTTGGTTAGTGTTCTCACTTTTCTCAACCCAACTGGAATGAGTTGGGTTGAGAATTCTATTTCCTATTAAGAACAGAATTGCGTTTGATAACGATAATTTTTTTTTTGTGCTGAGAACAGAATCGCGTTTGGTAACAATATCACCCTAGAATTATTTTCTTACAATAGTTTTTATTTATTTTTTTTAATTTTTTTTTTGGATTTCGATTTCATGAACAAACAATCGATTTCATGAACGAACGAACCAAAATCAGTAACCAAATCGAACCAAAATCACTAACCAAGATTAGTAACCAAGAACCAAAATCAGTAAGCAAAATCACTAACTCAGAATCTTGAATGAACAATCGATTTCATGAACGAAATTGAAATCAAAATCAGTAACCAAACCAAAATCAAGAACCAAAATCAGTAACCAAATCGAAACCCTAATCATGAACAAAAGGAGCAACGAAAACCATTTCGATTTCGATTTCATGAATGAAGAACGAACAACGATTTCGATTTCGTGAACGAACAATAAAAACGAAATCGATTTTGAGAATGAACAAGCAACCAAACCTGTTGGATTTTAGTAACGAACGAAATCGAAACCCTAACGACGGTGAGCTTTGACAGAAAGCTCGGTAAGGCATGGCGAGGAGGAGGAACTTCGGTAACGACGATGGAGAGCTTCGAGCAACGAAGACGATCTGCGATGAAGGCAAGTAGAGAGAAGATGAGCAGAGAAAAGACGAAGGAGGAAGGCGAACAGAAGAGCAGAGAGACGAACGGAAGAAAAAAAAAAAAGAGTAAGCTCAGTAGAAGTCTATCGTGGATCTTATTAACATTTCAAAAAATACCCTGCGTGTCCCTTAAGTTTGGTTGAGTTTTTTGGGCACAAAAAAAAAAAAAAAAAAAAAAAAAAGTTTTTTTGTTTCTCATTTTCTTAGAATTTTGAGAATCCATCCTCATTTTTTGGATTGGGTTCGGTTGAGTTTTGTGTTATCAAATGCGCTCCCGAAAATCATTCCTAAATTTTTTGAGTTGGGTTGAGCTGAGTTGGAAACACTAACAAAACGAGGCCTAAACATTCAGATAGAAAAATGCATTCATATAAATATTCATAGACCAAAACCCAAATCAACAAAAAACTCTACTGCTTGAACAAAAATTCCATGAACACACTGCATGAACATTTACATAGAAAAATACGTTCATATGAATATTCATAGACCAAAAAAAAATTCACAGGAATTATAAAAACTCTACATAAATCAATAAAAATTTACATGAACATTCATAAATCTTGAATGTGAACACTAAGCACATTCACTATAATCTAAACATTCACATATAACAAAAATCTCACACAAATCACAGAACTAAAAATATTCACATAATTTGAAAATTTTCAGATCTGAAAAATCTCACCGTCGTTTCATCGTCGATCGACCACCGCCGTTCATCTTCTTCACAAATCGGAGCACGGAGGCAAAGCGTCTGGTCATCATCTTTGCAAATCAGAGCACGACAGCGATGGGCCATTCATTGTCTTCGCACATGGTGACCAGACTTGCAACAGACACGGCGACATCGATACCATTGAGCTTTGTCCATTCATCGTCCCACTCCTCATATCTGCCGAATTTATGTGAGTCATGTGACTACGGCGGCCTTGGCGAGATAGGAGTGTTTGAGAAAGAAGAGTATTTGATGAAAATGAGTGGATGGGTTGGGTATTTATTTATAGGGGTATAAATGTCCATTCGTTTTTTTATTTTTTTAAAAAGGACTTTTCTCAAAGAATGTTTTCAAAAGGGTTTTAAAAATAACATTTTTAAAAAACAAGTTAAATAAAGAGAGAGAAAACTGAAAAAAGACCTAAATAATAATAAAACAAAATAAAAATAAAAAAACTTTGTAAAATCCCTTGGATCTAAAAAAAATAGGATAAAGGAGGATTTCTAAATCCTTTTATTTTAGGTGTCATTTATAAATACAACAAAAGAGGGATTTCTAGCTTGGACTGTTTTTTTCTGCCTTCTTGTCGCAGTCATCTATCGTCATTGGTCTTTCTTTTTCATCAGTTCATCGTCTCCATCCCTATCGCCGTCCACTCCTCTAGCCTAGCGCCGAGTCCCTCTTTCTTATGTTCCGTCACCATCGCCATATCATCTTCGAGACATTGTGTTTCGATCTCATCCACCATTGTTGTGCCATCTTTCTCATCCACCACTATTGCGCCATCGTCATCACGTTTCGATGTTATCTACCACTGATGCGTCGTCTTCCTTATCCACCACTATTGCGCCATCTCCACCATCGCTTCGATCTGTTGCAGTAGCTGTCGTCGTTGATTCGGCTAGATCTGAGTTTGATATGGCCAAATGTGAGTTTTATTTTGGCCAGATCTAAGTTTAACTCAATCGGATCTGGATGATGGTGACGACGGTGGGTTGAAGGTGGCAGTGATGGTCCTGAAATTGTAGAGAAAGAAAAGAAGAAATGAAGAAAATGAAAAATCGGAGAGAGAGGTCTTAGGAAAAACATTAAAAGAAAATACACAATAGCCCCTTGAAATTCACTAATTTCTAAATTACATGTACAAATATTTTACTTATCCAAACAATGGAACTATAAAATTACACGATCAAGTTCTTCGTCTAAAATAGTTATCCAAACAAAGAATTTGTAAACGATGGGATTTCAAAATTCAAGATTTTGAAATCCTATCATTTACAAATCCCTTAGGTTGCGTTTGGGTAAGGGAATTCTAGGAGGGATTTCATTTAGGTAGAGGAATTGTAAATTCTCTTTTGACAAATCCCTTGTTTGGAGAGTGGAAGGATTTGAAAAAAGAGGATTTGTCAAATTCTTTGGGGGGTAAAAATGAAGGATTTCAAAATATTTTTGGGAGAGGTGTAATTTGTGAAATCTTTCCTCTTGCTGAACATGTACTCCATCGCTCTTCTCCAATCGCCCGTCGATTCATTCTTCATCTTCGTCGCCATTCTTCCATCTTTGCTCTTCCTCTTCGCATATAAAGGTCGATTCGGAGGTTGGCCATCATCCGAACGTCGTCTAAGGCCGTCCTCCATCGTTATCTTCTACTTCGGAGGTTGGCCGTCATCCGAACGTCGTCTAGGGCCGTCGTCCGTTGTCGTCTTCTGCATCGAAGGTTGGCCATCGTCCGAACGTCGTCTAGGGCCATCATCCGTCGTAATCTTCTGCTTCGGAAGTTGGTCGTCGTCCGAACTCATTGTCGTTTAGGGCCTTCGAAGACGATTTCGACAACAATTTCGTCTTCGAAATCGAAATTGATTGCAAAAACTATTTTGACTTCGAAATCGAAATCGAACGACGATTACGAAATCGAAATCGAAGCAGATTAGGGTTTGTGAAGGTCAAGGCAGATTAGGGTTTGTGAAGGTCGAAATTGAACGACGATTTCGTCTTCGAAATCGAAATCGAACGTCAATTTGTGAAGATTGTGTTTGCAGATTAGGGTTTTTCTTGAATTTGTTCTTCGATTTGGTTGAATTTGTTCTTCAATTTGTTCTTGGATTTGGGTTTGGTATGTGGGTTTCTGTTTTTGTTCCCATAAATTTTATTCTATTCTATTTTATTCCTATAATTTGTTGAAATTACATGTTCAAATGCTTCGACTCAAACTATTATCCAAATAAGAGATTTATGAAATGAACGGATTTCAAAATCCCCCTCATTTCACAAATCTCTTAGATTTGTCAAATCCCTTACCCAAACGCAACCTTAGATTTGTCAAATCCTGTACCCAAAAGCAACCTAAAACTCTAAAACTTAAGTTCCAAATGAAAGCAATCAGAAGCCGAACCATCAACAAAGTGATAGACAAGCCTTTACCTTACACATTATAACAAAAATTGGAGAACTCAAATGAAAAAATAAATAGATTTGGGCAAAACCTCCATGAAGGATGAAGCAAAACCAAAAACAATCAATGGAATCTCATAACCTGCATGAGGCAAAACCTAAAACAATCAAATAGTAGTACCAATGCAGAGAGAGAGAGAGAGAGAAATCCAAAAATGGATTCGGGTAGGAACTAAGATGACGAGTGAATTAGAGGTAACAACCAAAGGTAGAAAACGAACAGAACATGAGATGGAAATGAAGGATAGAGGCAATCGGAGTAATTGTTGACGAATGATGGGCGGTGGTGGTGAAAGAGAGTGGTGGTAGTGAGGAGAACTCAAGATCTAACCAAGATCTGGTTGATGAAGGAGACAATGAAATGCCAGCAGGTGACGATAAAAGTGGAATTGATGGAGACGACGAAAGGTAGATGAATTGAAGCAATGGTGGTGGAAAAACTCAACGCTAGCATTAGAAGTAGCAACGGCGATGGTCACGAGTGGCGGCGGTAGCGTCAGAACAAGCGATAAGCGATCATATAGCTGTGAGTCTGTGACATTGTGTGTGTGTGTGTGTGTGTATGTGTGTGAGAAAGAGAGAGAGAGAGAGAGAGAGAATGTGTGAAAGTGAAATTAAAAAAAAAATTGTTGACTATTTTATTTAATATTGAAGGGTAATATTGTCATTTACAAATACTAGTAAGAGTTGATACAGTTTTTTTTTTTTAAAGATAGTATTTATGAACAATATTTTATTTGAGTGGGTCTTAAAAAGTTTTTCCCCTTTCAAATGAGAGTTTTGGAAGAAAATCTTAAAAAAAAAATATTCATCTCTCTCTCTTTCTCCGACCATAGCAAACAATGCACCACAACCACCAAACATCACACAGTTACCACTGAACCCCACAATTGTGCCACATCGATCTATAATATTTTTTTTCTCTTTACAGGATCCACCACGACTATCGCTCAACCTCCAACACCACCCATCATCATGATGTCCATCCACAACCAGATGTTGTGTGCTATCCATCCACCAACGCGAGTAGAACACCACCAACACCTCGTCATCTATACAACATTGCTCACTTTCTATCCACCATCACCACTATCCATATCTAGAATTCCATATCTAGTTTTTTGGATCTGGATTTCCAAATCTTGAAAGTTTTTCTTTGATGGTTATTGAATTGTTGTTGTTCGCTTAGTGATTTTTTTTCCTGTTGCTTTATTGAATTGATTTGAATTTATCAGTTGTGTTTGTTAAATGTTCTTACTGTTCTATTTTTGGTTTCTTTGTTGTTGCAAATTTTATTGTAAATTATTATTGTTTTGATTTCTTTTATAAGAATTTTTTTGTATTATTTGCTTTTGAATTCGTATAATTTTGATTAATTTTTATTATAATTTTTTTTTTTTAAATTTACTATTATTTTGATTTCCATCGAAACAAAATTTCTTATTGTTTAGTATTTTTCCTTGTATAGTTTTGATTATTTACTATTGATTTTTTATTATTTGTTGCGAAGGTGATTTTGTTTCAATGGCCACAGAGTTGGTAAATGTTTGATAGTTATTGGTTGGCGGTGATGGCGATGATGGTAAATGTTTATTATGGTGGCCGATGGTGGTTGTGATGACTGTGAATATTCATGGTGGTGATGAATGTTGGAGGGTTTTCAACTTACATTTCCCTTGCCATATCTCACATAACCACAAATCTCCTCTATCATTTGTAAAATATTAATCAACCCCTTGGATTATATATTTCATGATTAAAAATAAAACTACTCTTTTCCATAACTTTTTTAAAAAAAAAAAACACATTTTCACCCCTTTGTTTTTCAAATCCAACCACCCTTTTTTTTTCCATTTTAAAATGACTTTTCACCCCTTTATTTTTTTTAAAAATTAAAAATTAAAATAAAATAAACCCTTAAACCCACCCACCCCCACCCACCCACCACCTACCCACTTGGTTTCCCGTCAGAACGCCCTTCCTCTTCTTTTTCTTCTTCTTCTTCTTCTTCTTCTTTTCACACCGGATCTCTAACACCGATTCTCCCATTTTCTTCTTTTTTGTTGGTCTAAATACTATCCAAGAGGGGGTTGAATTGTATTGGGCAAATAACTCAATTAAATTTCAAACACTTAAATCAATTTGCAAATTAAATCAATTTGATAAATATGAGCACTTTGATAATATACAACAAAAATAATTATAAAAATAACACACACACAAGCACAACCAAACACAATTAAGGAATAAAGAGAGAGGCATTTGATAGGGAATTTGTAGTAGTTTGACAAGGCCTATGCCTACGGCACTTGATACTAAAAAATTTACAAATTTTTTTTGTGATCCAAGTATATATTTAGATTTGTCCGAATAAGGCCTTCAAAATAATATAACATTTACCATTTTTTTTTATTTTATTAATTTTCATATTCGTGTTGAATTCAACAAAATGCTTCCATAATTTTTAGTTTTTCAATTTCGTATTGAATTCAATATTGTACTTCAAATGTATATTACTTTGAAACCAATGATATTATGTTCACTATTTTTTTTTTTATCAATTTTTTACATTCATGTTAAATTCAACATACTATTTCCGAACTTTCATAGTTTTTTACATCGTGTTGAGTTTAGTACGGTATTTTTTTTCGTAATCTAATTATATATTCAGATTTATCTAAATAAGATCTTCAAAATTATATCATTTTCGCTATTTTTTTTAGTATTTTTTAAATTTATGTTGACTTCAACATATTACTTCTAGAATTTCATAGTTTTCAATTTTATGTTCAATTCAATATGGTAATTCAAAATGTATATTGTTTTGAAGTAATGATATCACGTTCATCATTTTTTTAATTAAATTTTTATATTTGTGTTAAATTCAACACAAAATTCATCATCGTGTTAAATTCAACAAAATATTAAATCATGCAACAAAATATGTACAAATGGATGTTGTTTTGAAACCAATGATCACTCGATCATAAATATATAATCAAATCAACTAAATGATATAAAAAAATTATCGTTATTTTAAGAATGTAAATATAGTTTAATTTTAATTTGATAATTATTCCTAATCCTATAAATACGTTCCATAAATATATGTCAATAATTAAATTGAAAAAGGGCAATATCGTCCGTATTTTTTTCCCCCAAATTTGAATTTGGGATTAACCTTTAATATAATTTTGAAAGTAATGATTAATTGGTTTAATTGGAAAATTATGAGATAATTTGATAGAATTGTACTCCTAATAATGAAACTCTTCGGTCATTAATGTTGGTTTGTTGTTTGTTTTTGTATATTTTTTTTTTTTTTAACACAATTCCTTAGGTGGCATTTGGTTAGTGTTCCCACTTTTCTGAATCCAACTAAAATGGGTTGGGTTGAGTTGAATTGGGTTGAGTTGAGAATTTTGGAAATAGAATTGCGTTTAGTAACGACAATTTTTATTTTGTACTGAGAACAGAATGTGTTTGGTAACGATTTTATCTTAAAACTAATTTTTTTTTTTCTGAATTTTTTTTTTTTTGTGTTTGGCGGCGGCGGCCGGATGGGCGGCGGAGGTGGCCGGCGACAGTCGCCAGAGGTGGACACCAGTGGCGCGGACAGTCGCTGGAGGTGGTCGGCGGCAGCGGAAGGTCGCCGGAGGTGGTCGGAGACGGCGGTCGGTCGCCGGACGGTGGCAGCAGCGGCCAGCGATGGTCGCCCGACGGTGGCCGACGGCGGGTGGTGGTGGTCGGCCGGCAGGTGAAGACTGAAGTTGAGAACTTTGGGTTGAGTTTTTTGGGTACAAAAAAAAACAATTTTTTTTTTGTTTCTGATTTCTTTAGGATTTTGAGAATCAATTCCTATTTTTTAGGTTGGGTTGGGTTGAGTTTTATATTTGTCAAACGCGTTCCCAAAATCAAACACAAAAATTTTGGGTTGGGTTTGGTTAGGAAAACTAACCAAACGGGGCCTTATTTATCCTGTTTATTTTATCTGGACTGCTAACAGTGAAATAGATGGCGGGCCGGAGAATCATTAATGCGTGGGAAATTGGGCTTATACGCATGGTTGGGCCTTGAATCCTAGTCGGGCAAGACTGAAGCACAAATAACTGGGAAATAATCACACGGACTTTATGCTCTTTATGCCACGTTTGGTACCAGGAATTTAGAATAGATACAAAAAGAAACAGATTTAGATTTAATATCTGTATTTTTTAAATTAATTATTGAAATCAAACCAATTTTATTTTAAATGGATCTTGAAGTTTTAAAATGACATATTAGTCCCTCAAGTTGCAATTTTATTTCAATTTAGTCCAAAAGGGATGGAATTCGTTAATTGAGGGATAATTTCGTCATTTCATGTGTCTTCTCTCTTAATGTCAAAACTAGTTTTAGAACCATATAATGTGCAGGTATTAGAGTACAAGACTACCCTACATTTGGATCAAAACACATGTTAAAACAACTTTGACTCAATAACTATAAAAGGAAAGACTGATCGAGGATTAGCTGGTCAAATACTCAATGTGTAAAAGGGATATTGTTGGATTGTAGGCAACTTGATCATTAGCCCCTTCCACATCCGATGTGAGATAAACCCAACAATTGCTTCCTCACAATGTTCGGCTAACCCTCGACCAGTTTCTTCCTTTATGACTATTGAGTTAAAGTTGCTATAACCTGAGCTTTGAAATTAGTATTGGGTGGTCTTGGATCTGTCTCACCCCTAAAGCTAGCTCGTAAGATGAGGATTTTCCTCACACTTATAACCTGACCATCATCCCCTTCCACATCCGATGTAGGATAAACTCAACACTATGTTATATATCTAGTGCTCTTTCCTTTTCCATTTGGACCATTTTCTATTTGGTTTTGTATGAATAACTGTGAATATAAGGTAACATCGTGTTGTAATAATTAGGGATGTCAATGCTCATGTTTCGGTCTAATTTCATACAAATCCAAAATCAAAACCATTAGACATATACCAAATAAAAACCAAAACCAAAACTATCAGTTTTTTGAACGGTTTCAAAACCGAATAATTTAACTTTATACAAAACCAAAACCAAAACCCCAAAAATCATTGAAATTTTTTCAATTTTATAAAAAATCAAAATCAAAATTAAAACTAAAACTTCAGACCGTTGTTTTTTTATATATAAACAAAAACATAACTAAAATATAAAATATAAATTCCAAAAAACAAAACCAAATCACAAAATTATTAATTGTTACAATAAACATTCCTAACCATAATTAAAATATAACGATAAATAATGGTCATAATAATACAAATTAAGGTCTC
The DNA here is from genome assembly GCA_016647705.1 of Eucommia ulmoides. NCBI lineage: Eukaryota > Viridiplantae > Streptophyta > Magnoliopsida > Garryales > Eucommiaceae > Eucommia > Eucommia ulmoides. Next base: position 9,397,616 of record CM028334.1, on the reverse strand, counting down.
CAAAGTAAATATATAAAAAATGATAGCTTATATATCATAAAAATATATCTAAATTGTCAGTTATACGGTTCGGTCATGCGATTACTATCCTAAAACCAAATCCAAAATCGCTTTAGTTGCTAATTTCAAAATCAAAACCGCAACCAAAAACATTTAGTCAGTTTTAAAAACTGGATCGTTCGATTTCATTTGGTTACCCATTGATTCGATTTTAATTGTCATCCCTAATTATAATTTTCTCTTTAGAATATTAGAAGTTGATTTTTCATGGTTCCCTTCTCATTTTTTTAAGAATGAGCTTGTTGGACTCTATTTTTGTGTGTGTGCGCAGGATCGTGTTTTCTAGAATTGTGTTTATGTTGTATTATAAAATCTCATGTTATGCATGAAATCGAAAACTAACCCCGCTAATCTCTTTTTCTTTTTTTTTTTCATTGCATATCGTAATACAACATAAACACAATTCTAGAAAACAGAGTTCAGTAAGTTCAGGTTTGGATTTCATGCATAACGTATTAGATTCATACACAAACCCAACATTAAAATAATAAAAATACACTTACACTAAAATAACACAACTAGATTAAAAATAAACTACACGTAGAATAACATCACACGATGAATAAAATAAAACAACACTGAAAAATAAAATAAAACTAAATTAAAATTTTATTTAAGAATTTCAAAGCACTTTTTGCTTAGATAATAGAAAGGAATAATTCTAGAATATTTCAGAGAAGCAACGAAACCGAGAAGATAAATGATTTAAGAATTATATATTACTTACTGTATAAAGGAGTGCCAAAATACATCGAGTTCTTTTGTTCTTAGGGTGATCGAAAATCCTAGCTTTGTTCAAATTGCCCAAACTATTTTGATTGAAAACCCTAACCCTTTGCATTCTTCAACTCTGATATTTTCTCTCCCACCTTCATTTTTTTCGTTCCCATCAAATGAGTCATTGGAAGCCAAGGAATACTGAAGTAATTGGGTTTGAAATGACACATGTACCCCTGACTATAAGGTAATGTGTTTAGCACGTGACTTATTTCATTCAATTTCGACTAACACTGTTGCTAATTGGACCAAATTGAAGCCATTTTCATTAATTAGGGACCAAATGTGTCAACCCCGAAATATTGGGGGCCAATTGAACACCCATCCCAAATATGAAGGGCCAAAAAATCATTTTCCTGAAAATACCAAAAAGCCCCTACACTAACGGTTGCCTATCAATTTGGACTAACAGAATCATCAATTAAACCAAATTGAAGCCAATTTTATTAATTAGGGACCAAATGTATCAATTCCGAAATATTAGAAGACCAATTGAACACTCATCCCAAATATGAAGGGGGAAAAATCATTTTTTCCCTTAAATAATCCAAATTAATTGTATTTGGATTTAAAATTTTAAATTATAAATTTGAAGAGTAAGAAACTTCACTTATTGGTAAAAGATTATAGCACAAGTAATAACTATGATGATGACAATAACTTTGTTAATCTAACATGAAATTACTAAAAAGAAATTATCATTAAACATATGAGGAGTTTAGTTAGTGTAATTAGGACAAAGATGTCTGAATCAAAATATGTCCCCAAATATTAATTAAATTAAGATTTTGAACCGACCACATGGCCGTCCAATAATTAAAAAAACCAAATAATTAATATAAAATGTCATTGTTGAGGTAGACGTGTAAATTAATCGTGGACTTAAAATTAACTTTTAAGACTTTAAAAAATCTGCTATTTTAGTGACATAGCAGGACTTCGCACCGAAAGAGTGAAAGATGTTCACGCACTTTTGGTTCTTTCCTCCTTTTTCTAAATTCCCGAATAAAAATATTTTCTTCTTGGATCAAAATAAAAAACCTCTTTTATTTTTTAGGGATTTTTGTTAGGGATTCTTGTTGAGAGGTCCCTTGAGAGGTCCCATAAGTGAAAATCATCACTTTTTAAGGACCATCCTAAAGTTAAAAAAAAAAAAACCTTGGATAGTTCCCATAAGTAGTGTTTTCCACTTATAGGACCTTTGGAAAAATTTTCATATTTTTTATAGGTTGGTTATAATTACTAAAATTTTAAAATAAATATTTAAATAATCATAAAATAAATTAATAATAGCTAAATATTTTTAACATGAACATTACTAAGCAAAGTAACACCAAATTATGAAAATTTTGTGAAGAATAATAAAGTGTAAACAAATCAAAATCATGACGTGAACATTCACTGTCTAAAATCAAAAATAGATTGTGTATGTAAATATTCACGTAACAAAAGTAGAGGAAAGGGTAGAGACAGAATGACAACATTTACATAATGGGAACAATTAATTAAACTTTAAATAAAGCCTTACCCGAATATTCAAACAATGAATAATAACAACGTAGATAGAGGATAGAGTTTGACTCTATGTCCTTAAAGTAAATTTGTACTCTTACACTGGTGCTAATGTTTAAATAGATATTTGTCTCCTAGGATATAACGATCTTCTAATTTCTAGTTCAAGCACTTGAAATAAAAAAATTTGACAAACTGAATTTGTGCTTGAACTCTCAATTTTTTTTTATATGTTTTGTGTTTTGGTAGTAATATTAAGTGATAATATTGTGAATGCACCTGTTCGTGTGAACATTCACGCGAACAATCACCAATAAATGTTCCTGTCTGTTCTTTGGTACTGTTTCAAGATTAACTAATTAATTGTTTAATTGCCACTTATTTAAATCTCAATCCGATCCAAACTTAGATCCTGACCCGCCCGATTGGGGTTATTTAAATCTTAAACTATTCTTGCAAGTCAAGATTTGACTCGATTCGAATCCTACCCAAACTTGACCCGGACCCGACCTAAACTCAATCCAAATATAGATTGAATTGACCAGACCCGGCCAGATTAGGGTTATATGCTTGTTTAATGGCTTGTCTTTTATTTCTAACATATAACTTGGTATACGCTCGAGTTCTTTATCCACAACCAATGTGAGATTGCCTACAACTTATAACTTGATATGATATTCAAGTTTTTCCTCCTCAAGCGATGTGAAATTGTTCATCCATTATGATCTTCAATCAACCTCAAGTAAGTTACTTTGAGAGTTAAAATTTCATTCAAATCTTAATCATTTTTGGCATACAAATATACCACGTCGAGCCTCAAACGATGATGAACGCATTGGAATACTAACCCGATTAATTTAATTAATGGCCCCACTTCAATTAATTAATTAAAGTAGGCAAAAATTTTGGTATGATATTATAAAAATAAAAATATAATCTGACTTCTGTCTGTGTAGTCCATTAAAAATATATTATCATGGATTGTGGATTGACATAACGGCGTTGTGTCTCATGGGACTCATTGAAAGAAATTTCACTTTTAGTGAGAAAATATTTCGTCGTCAAAAGTAATAGATTCGTTACTAAATCTTTTTGGTGAGGAAATGGGTTTCTCACCATGTTCGTTGCCAAAGCATTGTCGGTAAAAGTCTTTAGTGATGAATTTCTACACTCTTCACTAAAAATATATATTTAGCACGGAATTATGTTGTTACTAATGTCCTCACTAAAAGAATACTTGGTCAACAAAAATCACCTTTTACAACAAATTTTATTTGAATAATTTCCTCACTAATAATTAATATGTAGCGGCCAACTAAATTTCTCACTAAAAGTAAGAGTAGAAATTCAGCAACAAAATATTATTTCTCACAAAAATTTCAAACCGAAGGTATAGCTAGAAAATGTCAGTCGTCGCCCAAAAAAATTAGATATAAATACAATTAATGAGAATATCGTACTCCTCAATAAACCTACGATTGCAACATTTGGCAATAACATTAAATTTCCTAGCTAAAAATGTACATTTGTCACCATTAGAATTTGGGATAAATATTGAGCACAATATTTGTTGATCACATTCAAAATTCAAAGAGAAACGAAAATCCATAACAATAATATACATTCTAAGCATATGTAAATAAAACTCCCAAAATGAATAAATACGTCTCTATTAATTCTTATAACATGTATAAACTACGTAAAAAAAAAAAATCAAATCCTAAAACAGCACATAAAAAAAATTGTTAATAGATATATAACTAAACTAGTTTCATTCTTGAAAAAAACCAAAAAAAAAAAAGTATTTGTATCAAATATTTTCTCTTGCATAAAAATATAGGTGTCGTAATTTCAGATTAATGAACTACCTATCTGCATAACAAACAAATTAGATAAATCAATAACTCGTGCCTTATTTAAATAATCCACATAATTTGTTCTCCGATGCAGTAAAAATAAAGAACAAATCCATGAAAGAATAAAAAAATTAACGTCCTGGTCTATCAATTTGAGCGTTTTGTAAAATGGACGAATCATAAATGATCCAGGATATGTACACAAGATTCATCAACATATAATACTCTCAATGTTCTCGGAAAATCATACACAATGCTGGACAAAGTCTAAAATATTATGAGGTCCTTGACCAATTAAAGCATGGGAGCCAAAGGTTACAACTATTCAAGAAGCCAAGGACCTAAACAAATATACCATTGACGAACTCATTGGAAACTGGATGACTCACGAGCCTTCTATACGAGGATATGAAGATGAGGCAAGCATTGATAAAACATTTCTATTACCTAAATCAACACATCAATCAAATTTACATTGGTTTGCGCTGGTAGAAACTCTTGTGAAAAAAAATGTAAATCTTTTGTATTTGTAAGTTGTAACTCAAACCTACATGCAATTTGTTTTGGTGAGAGTGTTGATTAGGTATAAAAAGAACTTACCTAGTTAGAGATTATAAAGATTTGATTCTTACCTGTGAAAAGGATGAGTGTGGGGTTTGATTTTTACTTGGTAAAAGGATCATGTGTGGTTTTAATGGATTGAATTCCCTACAAGAACTTAGGGGAGTAGATGTAGGCAATAGTAACTTACCAAACTACTATAAAATATTGTGTGTCAATTTCTCTACCCTTACTCTTTGTGTGTTCATTAGTTATTACGTTTTCACATATAATCAAAGATAAAATCGATTAGGGATAATTAATTGAGTTAAAATTTTAAACTACTTCATTCACCCCTCCTGTTAGATAGATCTTTGGGCCAACGTGGGGCATTTTAGATGCATGTCTAAATAGTTACATGTTGTTCCACAATGATAATAAGGATCTTGGCAAGTATAATGTATGCAATGCTTCGAGGTATAAGACATTCGATGGGGTTGATAGGGCCGATGATATTGGTGGAACTAAAAAAACTAAAAACAAAAAATAGTTGTAAATTGTGTTAATTATTATCCATTGATTCTAAGATTGTAGATGTTGTATTGGTGTTCCGATACTACTTCGCACATGAAATGGCATGCAGAAGAAAGAATAGACGATGGTGTGTTGAGGCGTCTTACTGATTCTCTAGCCTAGGAAATATAGACGAGCAATATCCAACGTTTGGCAGTAAGTGTCGTAATGTCAGACTTGGACTACCATTTGATGGTTTTAATCCTTTCAGAATGATGATAATCTCACACAATACAAGGCTTGTTATATTAATGACTTACAACCCCTCTTCTCCCCCAGTGAAAGTGTATAAAACAACCAAATTTCATATTTTCTACTCTTATTGATGGTCCAAAAGGACAATGCGATAAGATCGATGCTTTCCTACAGCTTTTGATTAAAGAATTGAAAAACTTCTGGGATATATTGACTAAATCGAAATTCAACATGCGTGCAACTTTATTTTGGACGATCAATAATTTTTATGCTTATGCCAACCTATCAGGTTAGAGTACAAAAGGTAAGTTTCTCCTTGTGATGGGAATAAGAAGAACAAATGGTTGTCGCAAATAGTCAAATTTTATTAGGATCACCTTAGATGGATACCATCAAATCATAAATTCCAAAAAGATAAGGTCTCTTTCGATAACACATACGAGTTTAGACTAAAACCAAAAATAGTATCGGGGCTTACTACGTTGAATCAATTACAAGAAGTTAAAAACCATATATAAAGATGTGCATAAAAATAGGAAAATAGAATGTTTGAGAAAATGAGTAGACATAAAGGTCATAAAATAGAACATTTGATCCAAAGAATGTATAGAAGAAAAATAACATTTTTTTTTTGAATTGTCATACTGGGAGCACAATCGAATACGTAACAATCTAGATGTGATGCACATTTGGAAAAGTTTAAGTGATAATATTTTATTTACGTTGTTATATGTACCGAAAAAAAATCGAATGATAACTTAAAGACGTGACTTGACCTTCGCAATATAAAGATTATAAATACTTAATTTGCATCCCTAAGAATGTGACTCCAGTCGAGTAGGATAAATGGTTTGCGAAACTTGAGGGCTAGCACCATCCTGTCCATTGGAACATGTGGAGAAAAAAGTAGAATTCAATTAGGATAGACGGGTTGTGAGTTGTGCGAAAATTTAAAAATCTAACACTTAGAGTTATAAAATTGGGGTCAAGTTTTATATTTTGACGATGGTTGTGAAACTAGAGGACTAACGCCATCCCATCGATTGGGACGTGTGGAAAAAAATGAAACTCGATTAGTATAAACCGTTTGTGAGTTGTGCAAAAATTTAGAAATCTAACATTTGGAGTTATTAAAATGGGGTTCGAGGTCTGGATTTTCTAATCGGGTCTCGATGGTCATGAAACTTGAGGGTCAACACTATCTCGGACATTGGTATGTGCAAAGAAAAAACAAAACTCAATTAGTATAGATGATTTGTGAGTTGTGTGAAATTTTAAAAATCTAACACTTAGATTTATTAAAATAGATTCTAAGTTTGGATTTTTCAAACGGGACCCGATGGCCACAAAAATTGATAGCGAGTGCCATCCTCGCCATTGGGATGTGTAGAAAAAAAAAGAACTCGATTAGAATAGACACTTTGTTAATTGTGTAAAACATTCGAAATCCGAGTTATATAAATGGGGTTGGGGTGTAGATTTTCCAAATAGGGCCCAATGACTTTAAAACTTGAGGAAGAGAGTCATTCCAACAATTGGGATATGTGAAAAAAATGAAACTCTATGAGGATCAATTGTTTGTGAGTTGTATGAAAAATTAAAAGGGGCGTTTACCAAGGAGTCCTAAAAAGTGGCTAAAACTACAAAACAGACCCGTTACCTTTTCTTTGAATTGAGTAATCCTTATACCATTTTTGTGACTAAAATACCCTTATTTAATGCACCGCTTCATAAATATCATGTAATCACCTCCCCCTTATGCGGAACTAAATTAGGTAACAAAAGATCAACTCTAGGTGGAACAAAATGCTTATTTTGATCTCAATCCAACCGTGAAACAATAAAAAATTTGAGGGCTATCGCCATTACGGTCATTGGGACGTGTGAGAAAAATCGAAATCGATTAGGATACATGGTTTGTGAGTTGTGAAAAAAATAAAATAAATATGTAATTCTTAGAGCTATAAAAATGGGGTTCATGATCCAGATTGTCCAAATGAGCCCGATAACCGTGAAACTTGAATGAGAGCGCCATCCTGGCCACTGAGACATGTGAAAAGAAATATAACTCGATTAGGACAGAATGTTTGTGAGTTTTGGAAAAAAAATAGAAATCTAACAGTTAGATTTTATGTACTTTATATAATATAATTTGTCTTCTCATATATTTATAATTATTTTTATATTTGCATGGAGATGATGATACTTTGTGGTCTTGACTTCAAGCTATAGTTTTTTTGCATGGAGATGATGATGTCATAACTCCGCCTGTGGATGTTTTATACTATATTTTTTACATAGTCAGTCTCAAACCCGGGTAAAAGAGGAGGGTTGCGTTTGGTAGTTGATAACCAGTGTAAAACTTTGTTAGAACTCTTATAACATCTGATCAACCTCAGAAATTATCTATTTACTCAAGAGATTAATGGAAAAATATAAAGAGAAGAAGAAAGATTTACATATGGTATTTGTGGACTTAAAGAAGGCTTATAATCGGATACCCAGAGAAGTTTTGTGGTGGAAGTTAGGAAAGAAACATGTATCCAACGTATATATTGAGGTAATTAAGGATATGTATGAAGATATAGTCACTAGTGAGGTGGTACTTGTGCATTTCCTATTAATATAGGTTTACACCAATGATCATCTTTAAATCCTTACCTCTTTATTTTAGTAATAGATGAACTAACAAAATATATACAAGATGGAGTACTTTAGAGTATGTTATTTGCGGATGACATAATATTAATTAATGAAAATAGAATAGGTTTTAATACTAAGTTAGAAAAATGAAGAAAAGCCTTAATGTCTAAAGGCTTGAAGGTTAACAAAAGAAAGACGAAATATATGCATTGTAATTTTAGTAATGCACGAAGAGATGATAGCCCGATCAAAATTGGAGACGAGTAGGTTCCAAATGTGGATCATTTTAGATATTTAGATTCAATGATTTGGAGTAATGAAGAAATTGAGAAGGATACTACTCAGAGTCAAAACTTGATAGTTGAAGTGGAGAAGTGCAGTTGGGGTGATATGCGATTATATGATTCTATTGAAACTCAAAGAAAAATTCTACAAAATTGGGATAAGACTGATGCTTTTATATGGTTCAAAATGTTAGACAGTAAAAATAAAACATATCCATAAAATTAGTGTAAAAAAAATGAGGATGTTATGGTGGATGAGTGAAAAGACGAGAATGAATAAAATTAAGAATAAAACTATTAGAGAGAATTTAAGAATAACATCTATCGAAGAAAAGATAACAGAAAATCGTCTATGGTGGTTTGGACATGTGCATAGAAGATCCATAAAAGTACCAGTGAGAAAATGTGATTTATTTCAAGTATAAAGGGTTACTAAAGAGAGAAATAGGCCTAAAAAGACTTGTGACGAGACTATTATAATTGATTTGATGACATCGAACCTGACTGAAAGGATGACCATTGATCGTTCATTAAAGCATAAACGAATTTATATAGCAGACCCTATTTAAGTAGGATAAAAGTTTTGTTGTTGTTATTGTTGTATTGAACAGTTGTCATTTTTATGTATAATTTTTCTATTGTATTTTTGTATTATATGAATATATACGTGGTATATAATTTGTGATTTTATGAAATTGTTGTCTCAACCGTATAATTGTAATATTTTATTATATTTTGTTTTTGATATTGTAATATTATATTACAGGTTAATAAAAAATGGGGAAAATCTAGAACTATAACTTATAAATGGCGATTATAATTGCCCTGTTTGGTAGCCTCAAGACTACCTGTAAACGACGGTTAGGAACCAATTACAACGGTTAGAAACGCCGCCATTTTTATTTAATAGAATCCTGCCAAACTTTGTGCCAAATACTAAAACGATCACTTATGAACCTCGGTTTGAAATCGCCGGTTGTAGCTCAGTCAAATGCGACTATTTGTTTATTATAATCGACAGTTCCTGAGCATAAACAATATGCACAAATACCGAAGGGCAGTAAGTGTCGTTTTTTACCCTAGAATCTCCGTTTTTGGTTAAAGTGACGCCTCCTTCACATAAAAAATGATGGTTTTGAACTCCTGATGCATTGTAGTAGTTATGCGTGACAAAATATAATTCATAAAAGTAAACAAACTGTAATGAATACACATAAAAGTTGAGTTTTTCCAATGAAGAACACCCAAACAACTAATTGACATACACTGCACAAGTAAAAGAAATCCACTAATACAAACGAAATACATATACTAACATGTACGAATGCATTGGACAATCGAAAATAATGAACATAGCTTCAATGCCAATTTTTTTATGGTGTCCACTGTTCAAAAATAGAATTCTTAAAAACAAGAAAATAGTTCTAGTGAATCTTTCGATAAATACAAGAAGCAATCCAGTATGTTTTTGGATTTGGAAACATTTAAAATTCAAATTCAAATGTAAGATTTAAAAATGAAAAGTTTTTGTTAATAGTCACATGATTTGCGCAAAAATAGATCACTCCATGCCGAAGGGTAATAGTCACAAGGAATAACAAAATTAAAAGTTTGTGGTTTTGATACCAATAAAATCTATTTGGGGGAGGATATCTGTGATAAAAAAAAAAAAAAAAAAAAAAGTATAAGAGCGGATTTGAACCTAGGGTGAGGTGAAAATGAGAAGGAATGTCAATTTTCTCTATAAAAAAAAACTCTCAACAACGATAAAAATTAAGCATGATTTAATAACCTTTTTTTTTTTATATATTTTTTAGCTTAAACCAAAAGAGTATTTAAGAATAAATTGTGTTTTAAGAAATATTTTTAAAATTTTAATTTTTGTAATTAACTAAAAATACTTTTATATTTATTTAATTTTTTATTATAAAAATAATTTTAAAAAATTACCTAATTTAATCTCTAATTTTTCAAATTTGTGTGTTGTGTAAATCCAATCCAACAAAAGTAGTCAACCCGGACCCTCTCAAACATTACCTCCGAAAATCATTGGTCTAATATTGGGAATAGTCTAAAGTACTCCTTAAAAAACTCCGTTTCTTCCAACGTAAAGTACAATCAGCCAATATGTTTTCGCCACGTCATAAAACACTTTAGTTTAGGGTTCATACTATACAAGATTTTGGTACACCGGGTTCACAGACATTACGTGCACCAAGAGAAGAATCTTTGTTCGGGGGGAAGATATCAACTGACTACAACCAAAAAAACTTGTGGCTGAGAAAATTAGTACTCTGATGACGTGGCTCCCCCCCCCCCCCCCCCCCCCCTCTTTTTACTTAAATGCGATCAAATTCGTAGACTCCAAAGATGCCAACCAACACTTAGGAAAACTTGTTGTATGATCTGCCAGATTCACAGTCCAGACGCCGCCGCCGCCGCCGCAAACCCGGAGACCTCCTCCACGACGGAGACGAGTAGCATTCAGACTCGGAGTTCAGTGTTTTGGATTATCTAGCCTCTAGTTACAATGAATGAAGTGAAGGACCCGGAGATCAAGTTGTTCGGAAAAAAGATTGCGTTGCCGGAAAACGGCAAGATTACGACGGTCGGACCCGGAGGCAGTAGCCCTGGTAATATTAGCGCGGAGGAGCAAATGAATACTTGTTTGGAACAGAATAAAGTGGGAACAGCAGAAGAAGTAGAAGGAGAAGAAAAGGGTGAAACTGAAAAGGTAGATTTCTATTCAATTATTTCTTAGTTATTATGTATTCTGGCATGAATTATCTCAAGATTTATGAGTTACCCATTTGTCGGAATACTGAATCTAGTAATGGGTAAATCCCAGTTTGTGTTGATGTTGAATTCATATCCAATCAAGTGATTGGGTGAATCGAGCAGACCAGGTGTTTGATAAAATTACTACATGACTTTCAGATTGATTCAGCTGTTTGAGCTCAGGAATTTGCCAATTTGTTAATTTTAATCTTCAATTTGCTTGGATCTGAGATTGCTGTATTCCGCTGGCGTTGGATTATATGTTCGCGTTTGTTCGATTATCAATTTCTTGGGAAGATTTCCAGACTCTCTCTCTCTCTCTCTCGGATGATCTGTTCAACCCTCTAATTTTATTACAAGAGTCTCAGAACAAGTAATCTTTGAATACAATTTGGAAACCTTAAATCCATGTTTGGATATTCAAAATTAAATAACGTGAGCTTTTCAAACTGTGGATTAAATCTTTCAAGCTGTCTCCCAAACGGGTACTAGAAATTTCAAGAAAACTAAAACCTATGGTCAAAATTTCAGGATAAAGCATCAGAAGAAGAACTTAGGGAGAACAAGCAACAAGAAGATGATGACCAGGATCAGATCGACGGTAATAACCCGCAACAAAAAACCCTAAACAAACCAGACAAAATTCTGCCTTGTCCACGTTGCAATAGCAAGGACACGAAATTCTGTTACTTCAACAACTACAACGCCAATCAGCCTCGCTATTTCTGCAAAACATGTCAAAGATATTGGACAGCCGGGGGTACAATGAGGAACATGCCTGTAGGAGCAGGACGCCGCAAGACCAAGAATCTCGCCTCGAATTTCCGACATATTTCCATCTCTCAGGCGCTGCGAGAAGCCTGTTTCGACAGTCCAGATTTAATCTGTCATCACCCTTCGTTCAAAATTAACGGATCCACGGTCCTCTCCTTTGCCTCATCCCATGAGAAGAAGAAAGGTGGAGAAAACGGAGGCGATTTCTCTACTAAATCTTCTGTCAGAACATCGAATTTGGCTGTTGAAAGTGGTAGAAATGGCGCTTTTGCCCCCAAAGTGCAGACTGTAATGCATGGTTTCCCATCTCCAATGCAATGCCTTCCGCCCATTCCTTGGCCTTACCCTTTTCCACCCATTTATCCTTCAGGAATCCCCGTTCCGTTCTTCCCCTCGCCCTACTGGAATTGCGGTTTTCCGGGCCCTTGGACCATTCCTTGGCCGTACCATCCAAATTCAAATTCAAATTCAAACTCCAATTCAACTTCAAATTCGAATTCGCCTTCGCCAACTCTAGGGAAGCACCCAAGAGACGGGGATTTGAACGAATCGAGGGATTCAAAGAAATCAGAAGCATCCATTTTGGTTCCGAAGACATTGAGGATCGATGATCCAGATGAAGCCGTGAGGAGTTCCATATGGACGACGCTCGGAATCAAGAACGAGTTTTCGAGGGGGTCAATCTTTAAAGGTTTTCAATCCAACGGTGAGGAGAAGAAGGAGAAGGATCGGGTGGACATGAGTTCTCCTGTGTTGAAGGCTAACCCTGCCGCCTTGTCTAGGTCCCTCAGCTTCCAAGAGAACTGATTTTTTTTTTTTCTCTCAAATTATTGTAAGATATAGAAAAAAGGTAAAATTTTTATAGTTAGTGTTATGTAAATATACGATCACTGACATTAGATAAACAGTTTGATGCAATAAAATTTCTGGGTTTTAATGTAATTTCTCTAACATTTGCGCACTTGGGGTTGAAGATTAAAAGAGGAATTTTGGGAACTGTTTTTCAGGCACTGTATGTTTGTTTAGCGTGTGTGTTCCCAGATTTTTGTTTCTGATTATTCTTTATGGGAACATCAAAATATGAATAAATGTGTATTCCTAAAGGACTGCAAGAACAAGAACACAATATTTTTTCTTTCTTCTCATCAAATTCAATCCGTATCTTGTGTATAAGATGATTTGTTGTGCGGACCAAATCCCATAAATAAGCTTTGTCTTTTATCATTTATTAGAGAAACGGTACACTTCGTCTAGTAAATATCAACTATGTTATATATAGGATTCAACAGTGTCACATCTAGAAAATTGATCAAAAATTTTAAAAGGTCTATTGAATATTTCTATAAATAAGAAAGAAAAAAAAATAAAAAATTTAAGGGGGACAGGAGTTACCACCACTTATATCCACTTGTGTATTTATTTTTTGTCATAGGAATATTAATTGCAAAAATTATATAATTTAATATGCATTTTTTGTGCATGTGAGTACGGTTTTTTAATACTCTGGTCAGAATCTCGTGTACTGGATTATCTTTTAGGTTGTGTTTGGATAGGGTATTTGTAGGAGGGATTTCATTTGGGGGAGGGATTTCAAAATGCTCTTTTGATAAATCCCTTGTTTGGGTAAGAGAGGAAAGAATTTGTCAAATCCTTTTAGGGGTGAATGAAGGGATTTGTAAATACTTTTGGGAGAGGTTGAATTTCTCAAATCCTTCCCTTCCCATTTAGCAAAAAGGACACGGAGGTAATTTTCATAATTGTTATGAGATCCCCTCTTCAAGCCGCGATCTGTTCTTTTTTTTTTTTTTTTTTTCCTTGTTTTTCCTTCTCATTCAACGAAATACCTCCGTCGTCTGGTCGTCCTCCGTCTCCGTCGCCGTCGTCTGGTCTCCGTCCATCGTCTGGTCTCCGTTGCCGTCGTCTGGTCTTCCTTCGTCGCCGTCGTCTGCTACTTCATCGTCATCATCTGGTTTCGATTGATTTCGAAAACGAAATCGAAATCAATCGAAACCAAATCGAAAGGGTTTCGATTGATTTCGATTTCGTTTTTGAAATCGAAAACAAAATCGATTTCGATTTCAAAAACGAAATCGATTTAGGGTTTCGATTTTTACTTTGATTTCTACTTAGATTTCATTGCTTCGATTTAGGGTTTGTTCATCGATTTGGGTTTCGATTTGTTCATCGTGTTCATTGATTTGGGTTTCGATTTCAGTTCGATCATCATCTCGATTTCGTCTTCGAAATCGAAATATGTTCATCATGTTCATCGATTTGGGTTTGTTCATCAATGGGTTTTTGTTTTTGTTCCCAAATTCCGTTCGCCGACTAAATCAAACGAAATTTGTTCATCATGTTCTTCTCCATTTTTGTCTTCTTTTTTTTTTTTTTTTCAAAAGTGGGATAAAAAATAGATAAAAAAAACTATCCAAATACTTCAGTTCAAACAATCATCCAAACAACGGATTTGTAAAATGAAGGGATTTCAAAATCCAGGATTTTAAAATCCTTTCATTTTACAAATCCCTTGAATTTTTCAAATCCCTTACCCAAACGCAACCTTAATCTTTTATATTATAAGGGTAAATATGTCATTTTATCCAATGCTACGTTTGTGTTTTGTGGATGTTTATTTGGACACCTACCCAAGATTTAGGCATTAAATTAAAAAATAAAAAATAAAAAATAAAAAACTGAAAGAAGAAATATCAAAGAAACATGTGATTCCTGTTCCATTAGTTAGCTGCAATTCAATTACACAAGTCTTGTGTTTGGCGTACTTCAAAAAATCTGACTGCCTAATCACATGAATCTCTCTTTCATGTGTGTAATAATTCTGGTAAATGGTGTTTTCAAAATGATAATTTAGAAGAGGAATTGATTTGGATATTTTAGAAACGCCTAACTCACTTTCAAAAACACAACTTGTAAAAGAAAGATTGTTTTAAATCTTATATATAGCTCATGTAACACAAATTATGTGTGATTCAACATAGTAAATTTATGAATGGGAGACCTTATTAAGTCATATGTATATAACACTGGAATCAAAAATCAGATTGTAAAACATCTGACCGTAAAAAATTTAAATATCAATCTAAAAATTTAAAATAAATTGGTTTCGGATAAGATTTTTTTAATGGTCCTATAAATTATAGATCCTCCTTTATTCCTCCCATTTTTTTTTAAACTTGTTTACTATGGGAAAAAAGGTTGCATTAAAATCATTGGAGGTTAAAAGTCAACATCCACTTGTTTTTTCTTTTTCTTTTTCCTAAGCTTAGTGATTCTTAAGTGGAGGAAAATCAAAATATATTATATAAAGAGTCAACCAATGGTGCATTCTATGTCCCCCACATCCAATGGAATTTGACCTTAATCCAAATAAAAATTGACCATTCATAAAGCCATAATGTTAATTTTGGAAACGCATTTGAATAGGCAAATGTAACCAATCATTTCTAAATAGAATTAAGTTTTAAATTTAATTTTCAATATATTAAATTTATGTACAGAAGTGAGTCTTTAAGATTGTCTGATAATATAATTAGTCAATGTGCATGTAAATTGATCCAAACACATCTTACGTAAGGTAAAAAAAAAAAAAAAAACAAGACATTCCAACTTTGATATCTTGTAAAAAGACAATTATGACCTATGATATTGGTGATACATGGGACAAATGATATGGAGTGTTTGGGTATTTACTTTTTCACTAGTTGTTTAGTGCTTTATTAGCATGAAGTGCCTTAAAAGGAGATAAAAAGGGACATGCTTTGGATGAGAGAAAGCACCTTTGGGGAGAAAGTGCGGAAGTGAAGCTTTCACTTTCTTAAAGAAAAGTAAGAAAATGACACTATTTTTAACCAATTTCTTCTTTTCTTTGGTAGTGGGGGCTGACAAGACCACGGTAGATATAAATTCAACATAGCATCATAAGCTCAATCCCCTTTTTGGATCAAACATGTTCGCTTATCAAAACTTAAAATACTTTTTTGGTGGTTCCGGCCCTGGTGGACTTAGATGGGCAATAAGCCCATAGAGGTCTTCATGCTAGTCCAAGCCCACCAAGGCGGAACTATGAAGGATAGCCATGTGGCCCATGACACACATAATTTTGAAAAGGCTTTCTAAATTTATTGTGCTTTAGTTTAAACTATTTTACTATGAAAGTGGTAAAAAATTCTATTAATTTTTTCATCCAAACTAATAGAAATGATCACGTGTATTGCCTATGACATTTTTAAGGGTATTTTTGGGTCTTTTTACATTTTTGTACTTTTTCTTTTCTTCTCCTTAATTTATTTTTCTTTCCTCATATTAATCCTCTCTCACTCCATCACCCTCTCGCTCTTTCGTCCTCCATTTCTCACTCCATCACTCTCTCAGATCATTGCATACTTGGCAGACTTGGTTTCGTTTCTTCAACATCAAAAGATCACCCATAAAAATCTAGAATAAGGAGATTGTCGGAGATGTACAGTTTAAGGAAATTCAAGAAATAAATATTGAAAATTCTTTGTGAAGTAAAAATTAAATTTTAAGTAAAACATGATTTTTTCTTTTATAGAATCTATAATGAAAAATCCTAAAAAAAAATATACAACTCTAATTTATTTTTAATTTTTAAAGTTGGTTTAATTGATGGTAGCCCCAATTTGAAAGTTAAGAAGAAAACTAGAAGGGGCTCCAACCACTTTTCTTTTTTTTTTTCAACAAAAGTAATCGACCGGATAAAAAAAATTATGAAAGACCAATCACAATTTTGTCACATATACTAATGTGGAATTTAAGATTTGATATGAAACATAAAATTCCAATTTAAGTTAGACAAATCCATGGCCTACAATTCACATTAATGGAAAATTAATGATGGAATAAATTAATTTTGACCATCTATTTCACATTTCAGTAAGATGAAAGAGAGAGCGAATATTTAACTTTCATTGATTTCAAAGTATTGTCTTCCACTTTTAAGTTTTGCTAATAGATTAGATATTAGATATTAGATTGGTTCTTCCCTTATAGCCGGCAGACCTGGTTTCGTTTCTTCAACTTCAGAAGATCACCCATGTTCAGCTATACGAAACCAATGTCGATATTCTCAAATCGCTGGCAAAGAGCAAGATTAGGGTGGTCGATATTCTAAAATCGATGTCGAAGTTGTTGTACGCCGGCCTGGTGGCGACGAATCTCCATACCCAGATCAAGATCTCGACGTCGTAGGCTACCTCCATCATCCTTGACCCATTTCTTCCATCAAAAGCCTTCTTCAACCAAACCCTAGCCCTAGTAATCTTCGACCTCCTCGAATTCCTATCCATAACAAATTTGTCATTGATGACTGTAGACATAATATTTTGACCGCCTCCCAAAAAAAATTATACTTTATTTTACAGTTAACTTTGTTTTAGTTTATTTTATTTCACAACAAAAAAAAAAAAAAAAAAAAAAAAAAAAAAAAACACAAAAACGGTGACTCTCCCATTTAAAAATTTGGATAAAAAAAAAATAACACTTTCAGAAAGCAAAATGAGCAAGGAAAAGATCAAACGGATAAAAGTCATGATTTTTGGCACTAGAATTAAGACCATTATCCACTCTTTTGAACATAACTAAATGCACAATTGAAATTTTGAGACGAAACAAGTTACGTATGAAACAAGACTCTCTAAGATTTCCAACGACTTGTTAGAGAGCCAAATCGGAGTTCGTATGAAAAATGTACAGTCGTTTGAAATGGCCCTCCTGTGCAGCTTCACATTATGCGCAGATCAACAGTGGCCAGCCCATTTTGCATCTTATTTTCAGCTCAATCCAAACCTTCAGCCTATTAGTTATTTTATTTCCAGTCCACTTACTAAAACAGCCCATTTCAAATTATTTTTCAGGATCTTGAGCCCATTCACTTGGAGGCCTACTCAACCTACCATTCCAGCTCGTTTCACCCAAATTGCGGCTCATTTAGTTTGTTCAGCCCATTTCTACCGAAATTACTGTTCATTCGCCACTCCTGCATATTTTTGCTTCATTTTGCCCCCATTTTTGACCTTATGTGATGGTGTTAATTAATGAGTCTTGTTCCCTAACTCATTCATTGATCTATTGGCCTATAAATACAACATTAAGAGGACTAGAGAGAGAGAGAGAAAAAAAAAAAAAAAGGTGAGGGAGGAGGCAACCAAATTGAAGAGAGAGACGACAAAAAATTTTGGGATTTTTTAGAGAAATCTTGTTAGAGGAATAGATTTTTGGAGGAATTCTTATTAGAAGAGAGGATTTTGGAGAGAGAGTTTGGGCCATTTTTTCGTAACTTTTTTTTTTTAATCTTTTTCTTATTTTTTTTTTCTTTATTTCTTTACCAAATCTTGAGTAATTTGGGAGGGAGATCGTTGTTCTCAATATTTTGATAAAATAAAAATAATTCGTTATTATACCGAAATTTCAGTTTTTAATTTTATTGATTTATTTATTTTTTATAAACGTCGGAATAACTTAATGAGTAGACAAAACGATGTGAAAATCTCCTTACCTTCTACTTGAGCGGTTTAGGGTTAGAAATGAGATCGCTCCCCTCGATATGTAAATTAATGGGTCTAAAATTAGACAAAATTTAAAAGGACGTTCCATTAGAATACCTGAAAACTAGTTTACTTTTCTGCATTTATTTTTCTATTCTACTCATTTCCGTGCTTTTATTTTGTTGTATTTATTTCCTATTCTGCGCCTTTTTACGCTTTTATTTTGTTGTACATATTTTTTATTTGGCGTCTTTCCACGCTTTTTTTTATTTCTATGTACTGTTATTGTGTTTATGTAAATATTTATTTCTCTCACATCAGAAAATAAAATAAATGAATTGATCTTTATTGTTCTAAAAAAATAAAAAATAAAAAACAAAAATCCAAAAAAATGAAAAAATGAAAAAAATCTCCAAAAAAAAAAAAGTCTTAACTTAAAACTCGAGACATTAACACCCCCCCCCCCGGGGTCATTCTTATTAAATCATCAATTTTTTTATAAGCGATCATACTTGGGGGAGGGGGGGGGGACATTTCAAAAATAAAGAAAATAAAAAAAATGTTTTTCCATTTTATTTCATGAAAGTTAAAAAAAAAAAAAAAAAAGTTTTCTACTTATTTTTTTGTTAAAAAAAAAAAAGAAACAAAAAATATTTTTTAAGAAGAGATTTCAAAAAATCAAATAAAATATTTGGATTTAAATTTTGTTTGGATTTAATTAGATAAGGTACCGTCTTTGGACGCCTAGTCTTGGGTGGCTAACATTTTCTCCGAGAGCAGCTGACCTCGAACCCTTTAAAACAAATCTCTGGTTGGACCATATTTTTTAGAGTCAAATTTTACTCACGTTATTTTTTAAATTGTTTTCAAAAAGAAAAATCTAGTGACCTAACACATCATTTAAACTCAATGCTAGGTGTCGACTCTTTTTTCTAAAATTGGCTTAAGTATTTTTATGAGAAAATTGACACTTTAGAAAACCCCTTATCATTTGTCTTTAAAAAAAAAACTAAAATTTTTGTTATTTAAAATTTCTCTAAAAAATCGGAGCGCGTCAACTAACGACTCCGCCGGGGAGTTATTTTAGAGGGTCGAGCCTACAATATCCAAGTAAGTCCAAAAAATCTAAATTCAAATGTCATGTTTTATTTTGTAATCTCATTTTTTTTTTTTTGTGTGTGTGTGTGTGTGAATAAGTATAATTTGAAGAAAATATTGGTTATCTAAGAGTGAATCATAAAAAGAAAAAGAAAAAGGCTATCAAAATTCTCAAGAGTTCTATCTAGAATGAAATGAGCCAATTACGAATGAAAATCATATCGACTCGTATTCCTAAATCAAGTAGTACCTTCGAAGTCTGACTAAATTCAAAAACTGTAATCCAGATCTTACTCATCCAAATGTCGTTCGACCTCTCACCCAATACCTTTAATTACATACTTGACACGTCCCATCAAGTGGTACCCTGAAATTTTTCCAAAATCAAAACCATCCTCCACCCCAATACCATGAATTATCATCGTAAATACCGATATTTTCATAAACCTAATTTCCTGCCTTCCACCTCATGATCCCAAATGATCATAAACTCTTCTTGCCTTATCTTCCAAATAAATTTAGTTGATCAAGGAGAGATTTCGCCCGATTATGAGTCAAAGCCTACCATTGGTGAACCTGATTTATACCTCTTAGTGTGTTGGGATTTATTTCTTGATAAAATTGGGGAAACATCTCAAACCCACATCTCTATCATGTTAGCCTTCTAGATGGTAGAGGATTTGCTTTATGAACGGCTTGAAACTTTCAATAATTGTGACTGTGTTTTCTAAAGAGCATCTCAAAAGTTTAATGCTTAATTTTTAAATATTCCAAAATTGTCTATGTATGATCTATGGGTTGAAAATGATCTTGCGTATGATAAATATGATTTCGATAATAAGAAATATTTTGATATGGATGAAAGTGAAATAAGGTGACTCATCTCATTTAAAAATCATATCCTTAGCCCTCAGGTATCTCCCGATATAGATTGCAATACTCTATCCACCATAAAAAATGTTCTTTTCTTTCGAAACCCAAAATTTTCAGTCACGACCAATGGGATAAGGTCAAAGTAAACAAAAGATAATTTACCATCATCACGTAGGAATACACGTTTCTCGATGGCCAGCCAAATTACCAAAAAAGGTGTTGTATTTCCTTTCAATTTCAAATTACCAAAAAAGGTGTTGTATTTCCTTTCAATTTCAAATTCCAATTTATCTTTCTTCTAACCCCTAGAAAATTGGAAAGAGCATTGATTGAGCCCAAAAATCATCTTACGGCTAGGCAATTCATCATAAATCAAGGCCATCATCCCAAAACCTTTTGATGTCAAGAGATTTGTCCAATTTCTAAATATGCTTATTCAAAAATAAAAAATAAAAAAATTGAAGAACATAAAAAACAGAAAAATGGAAAATTAAAAAAAAAAAAAAAAATTCGAGAAGCATCTATATTTCAGTTACTCAAAAGTCTTATCATGGAAAGAGGGGTTCAATTATTCGTTAGTTGAAGATGGTTGTTTTGTGACACCAATTTTGGAAAGAACCTTGAATATTATCCAAATCATATTTGTCATGCTCAAATTAAAATCAATACAAAAAATCATATCAAGAAAGAATGGATATTTGGGGGAATAAACTTTGAAATTTTGTGCCTTTTTTTGGTAATGTAGTCGCAAAAGTTAATTAAAATGCAAAGTATATAGGGGTTCTAGATCCCAAATGTCGCAATTAATCTCAATATCCAAGAAAGCCAAGCTGAATTTGTACCACAAAGGTCAGAGTACACTACTTTTTCTAATTTCCTCAATGGGTCAAAGACAAAATCTCACCAAATTCAAAGGGAGGAAAGGGTCTCAAATTGTAAATATAGCCCAAAAAAAAATAAAAAAATAAACAAAATTGTGGTTCGCTTAAAGATGACCAATATTTTTCTTAAAAAAAATAAA
This sequence comes from Eucommia ulmoides, assembly GCA_016647705.1. Taxonomy (NCBI): domain Eukaryota; kingdom Viridiplantae; phylum Streptophyta; class Magnoliopsida; order Garryales; family Eucommiaceae; genus Eucommia; species Eucommia ulmoides. Next base: position 9,376,111 of record CM028334.1, on the reverse strand, counting down.
TTATTTCAATACTTGTTTGTATATAATTCTTACATGGGTTGATTATTTCTTTACCATTTGATGCGCATATTCTTGAATATTTGTGTTCTGCCCTGAAATGGGCAATGCATGAACTACGCTAGACCTGATCTTTGGTGTAATGCCGAGGTACTTAGGCAACCTGTCAAGGTTCGGTCATCCAAGTGGACATCCCATAAACCTTCATTCACATCTGTGAACTACGCTCGACCTGATCCTTGGTGCAATGTCGAGGTACGTAGGCAACCTGTTAAGGTTCAATCATCCATTTGTGACATCACATTTGAATCCTTCTTCATTCACAGTTAACTACGCTAAACCTGATCCTCGACGTAATGCTAAGATACGTAGGTTGTAAAGGTTCAATCATTAAAGTGTCAGTTCCAAGTCGGGGCACATTATATGATTTTTATTTTTTATTTTTATTTTCTGCATTTAGGGAGTTTTTGAGCTTGGCAGCTCCAGCCGCAAGCAAGGGCATATTTTATATCTGACATTTCATTTTTGCATTCTGCCTCTCTATAACGGCATTCCATGTTACATTCAGCTTTTCCGTGATAGATTTTTCATTTGCATTCTGCCTTTCCGTGATGGCTCATCTTGCATTGCCTCTTGGTGATGGCTCATATATTCTACATTGTCTCTCCGTGATGACCCTTTATTTTTGCATTCGCCTCTGTGTGATGACTCATATATTTTTGCATTGTCTCTCTGTGACAGCTCATCTTGTATTGCCTTTCCGTGATGGCTTTTCATTTTTTGTATTTGCCTCTCCATGATGGCTAATACATTTCGCATTGCCTCTCCGTGATGGCTCATATATTCTACATTGTCTCTCTGTGACAGCTTAACTTCCATTATCTCTCCGTGATGGCTTTTAATTTTTGCATTCGCCTCTCCATGATGGCTTATTTATTTTATATTTGCCTCTCCGTGATGACTTTTTATATTTTGTATTGCCTCTCCGTGAGTGCCGCTTTATTTTCGCATTCTTTTCTCACCCCACTTGAGGCATATGTTGAACTACATATGACATGATTCTTGATATTGTAGAGATATGTAGGCAACCCTTGTAGGGTTCGATTACAATTTTAAAAAAAAATACTTTGAAAAATCAAAAAATTGGGCGATCAAAATGACGTGATTTTTTTTTTTTTTGTCAAGCAAGTGAAACTCGTATGACAAAGAGGGGTAGCTGTAGACATAACATTTTGACTGTCCCGCAAAAACAATTATACTTTATTTTGTAGTAAACTTTATTTTATTTTAGAAAATACAAAATACAAAAAAAAAATAAAAAAAATAAAAAAAAATAAGACAGAAAAAAAAGAACAGTGACTCTCATTTGAAGATTTGGATAAGAAAAATACACTTTAAGGAAGCAAAATGCACAAGGAAAAGATCAAACGAATAAAAGTCGAGATTTTCAGCATTAGAATGAAGACCATTGTCCACTTTTTGAACATAACTAAATACACAATTGAAATTTTGAGACGAAACAAGTTACATATGAAACAAAACTCTTTAAGCTTTCCAAGGACTTATTATAGAGCCAAAACAGAGTTCGCATGAAAAAGGTACAGTCGTTTGAAGATGACCTTCCTGTGCAACTTTGCATTGTGCGTGAATCAATGGTGGCCAACCCATTTTGCATCTTAGTTTTAGCCCAATTCAAACCTTCAATCTATTAATTTTTTTTATTTCCAGCCCATTTACTAAAACACGCCCATTTCAAATTATTTTTCAGAATCTTGGGCCCATTCACTTGGAGGCCTATTTAACCTACCATTCCAACCCGTTTCACTCCAATTGCGGCCCATTTAGCGTTGTTCAGCCTATTTCCACCGAAATTACTGTTCATTCGTCACTCCTGCATAAATTTTTTTCATTTTGCCACCATTTATTTTTACTTTATGTGATGGTGTTTTAATGAGTCTTGTTCCCTAACTCATCCATGGATCTCTTGGCCTATAAATACAACATCAAAGGGATCAAATAGATAGAAAAAAAAAAAAAAAAAAGAGGTGAAGGAGGAGGCAACCAAATTGAAGAGAGAAACGACTAAAAGATTTGGGAGGAAATTTTTTTGAGAGAAGTCTTGTTATAGGAATAGATTTTTGGAGGAATTCTTATTAGCAAAGAGAAATTTGGGAAGAGAGTTTGGGCCATTTTTTCGTAACTTTTTTTTTTCTTTTATCTTTTTCTTCTTTAATTTTTTTCTTTATTTCTTCATCAAATCTTTGAGTAGTTTGGGTAGGAGATCGTTCTCCTCAATATTTTGATAAAATAAAAATAATTCGTTATTATACCGAAATTTTGATTTTTAATTTTATTTATTTTTTATAAACTTGTGAATAACTTAATGAGTAGACAAAACGATGTGAAAATCTTCTTACCTTCTACTTGAGTGGTTTACGTTTAGAAAGGAGATAACTCCCATCGATATGTAAATTAATGGACCTAAAATTAGACAAAACTTAAAAGGACATTCCACTGGAACATTTAAACATCAGTTTACTTTTTTGTATTTATTTTCCTGTTCTACCCATTTCTGTGCTTTTATTTTGTTGTACATATTTTTTATTTGTGCCTTTCCGCGCATTATTTCTTGTTTTATTTATTTTATGTTTCGCATCGTTTTACGCTTTTATTTTCTTATTCTGCACTTTTCCGTACTTTTTTATTTCTATGTACTGTTATTGTGTTTATGTAAATATTACTTCTCTCACATCAGAAAATAACACAAATGAATTGATCTTTATCGTTCTAAAAAAATAAAAAAAATCCAAAAAAATGAAAAAAATTCGCAGAAAACAAAAAAAAGTAAAATAAAAAAAATCTTAACTTAAAACTCGAGACATTAAACCCCTCAGGGGTCATCCTTATTAAATCATCAATATTTTATAAGCAATTATACCAGGGGGGGATTCAAAAATAAAGAAAAAAAAGTTTTCTACTTATATTTTTTGTTTAAAAAAAAAAAGAAACAAAAAATATTTTCGAAAAAGAGATTTCAAAAAATCAAATAAAAAATTCGGATTTAAATTTTGTTTGGACTTAATTGGATAAGGTACCATCTTCGGAGGAGCGTCTTGGGGTGCCTAACTCTTTCTCTGAGCGTAACTGACCTTCGAACCCTTCAAAACAAATATTTGGTCGGACCATGTTTTTTGGAATCAAAATTTTACTTAAACCATTTTTTAAATTGTTTTCAAAAAGAAAATTCCGGTGACGTAGTATACCATTTAAACTCAATGTTACGTGGCAACTCTTTTTTCTAAAACTGGTTTAATTATTTTTATGAGAAAATTGACGCTTTAAAAAATCCCTAATCATTCGTCTTTCAAAAAAGTTAAAATTTCTTTTATTTAAAATTTCTCTGGAAAATCGGGGCGCATCAATGACGAATTCTACCCTTACTACATCTTCATGCAAAATTGGGGGCTTTTCATGGAAATTCAATCAAGCACATTTTCAATCGAATGGGAACCCTATTTCACCCGGAAATCAACTCTAGCGTTTACATCTAAAAATTCTTCAATTATAGAAATGTATACTCTTTAAAGATAGTTTAATCGTGATATGCAAGAGTATAATGATGTTGAAAATCAAACACGTTATAACTTTAAAAATATTATCAGTTATTCAAGGTGAACATGAAAGATTCATCCAAAACGTTTGACTTGATAAAATTATTTAAACTAATTTTAGAGTACGAGTATTTTTACGTATTAGAATCAAGGATTTTTTTATTAGACACTCATTTTCACACTTGATATTTGTATGGGCCCCAATAAACAAACCCAAATAATTTAAGACTCAATCAATTATTTTTATTTTGAGAAAACCCCAACTTTTTGCACAATAGCTCACGCGTGACTATGGATTGATCTTCCTGCATAGGTATTTTTGGAAATTACCATTAAGCTAAACAAGTAAAAATCAAGCAATTCATTCATTCAAGTTATGAAAATGGAAGATATCAAACTTTCTATTCCCATCATCATGCCCTAAATTGCAAAGAAGCTAAGGTTGACGATTGCGAAAACCCGAAATTGCGAGCGCCATTTCTATACCAACAGAAGGTAACGATGACGATGGAATTAGCGACGAGGTTTAGCAGCAGTTCAAGAGGAACGGGTTTGAGTTTTTAAAATGCTTTAATTTTCATTTGAAACATTTTCAATCATCACAACTAGAAGTGGAAGATCTTTTTTGAATCTGCGATTAAATATGTATATATAAGATGAAATATTTTATAACTGCTATATATGATCTGGTTATATAATCTGGAATCTGTCAATTATATATGTACTGTGATTTTATACTCTGCTATATATAATCTAGTTATATAATTTGCGATTAGCCAATTATATATGTACTGCTATATATAATCTATGCAAAAAATGAATTTTGATGTGGGGTTTGTTCCTTTTCATGGTTGATTTGGGTATTTCTGTATATATGTACTGTGATTTTCGTTGTGCATTTCTTTTTGAATTTGCTAATGTGATTCCAGTTTATCACCCCTATTTATCAATGTGACTCCACTTTTTAAACCTTGTTGACATTTGATTTTTTGAAATATTTACTGTTTGGGTTGTTAGAATTGTTGATGTGTAGCAAAAAACACATATATGAAATCAAGTTCTTGTATTTCCCTTTGGTTCCATCTCGTTAGTGATGATTGGGTTGTTAAATTTTTTAATGGGTAGCAAAAATCACAAATTGGCATCTTGAATTTTTGAATTTCCCTATCCCTATTTTTATTGTTGATGTTTTGGTTGTTGAAATGTTTAATGTGTAGTAAAGATTACATATTGAATTCTTGTTCTTGAATTTTGCTCTAGTTCCATCTCATTGGTGATGTTCGGGTTTGTTAGAATTGTTGATATGCAGCCACCTTAAACTGCTTGGAATCACATATCAATGTCGAGGCCTGTATCTGCAATAGTCTAAGGATATAAGTCAGTAAGTTTTATAATCAAAACAATAGCATGCTTAAAGTAAACAAAACCCTTTTCATTGTAGTATCTCACCCACCTCATTTGGAGAATGGATTACAACATCATCACCTAGAGAAGCATATATCGTAACAACACTAATATTTTGTTGGACGCATCCCTGAAAGTGAAAGGCAAGACTAGCAAATGTCACCCACTTATCCAAAAAAATAAGATATCAAGCCAAGGTAAAGAAAATGTCTCAAAAAAAGAAACAAACATGGTTTACCTGAAAGGCAATTAACCACTTCGCTCGAGTTTCAGAAAAAATAGCAAAAACCAGCTTCACCACCAACTTGAACAGGAACTCCTCTTTGCTTCAACTTCTTTTTCCCCATAAGTATGGTTGAAAGGAATAAAGGTATCACTATGGCTACTAATATTGCACCCAATGTCCCATATGATCCATGATCTCTAAAAACAGACAAGTAATCTCTAATGTGGCTCGTTGAAAATAGTTAATGTGTAGCAAAAATCTATTATTAAATTCTTGATTTGAATTTCCATATTGTCCCTTTCTATTTGTGTCTTTTTTGCCACACATCATTTTGTATTGTTAATTCTATTATTCCAATTTTTCAATTTTTTCCATATGATACTCTCTTCAAATTCATTTGTTGTATTTGTGTCTTATTGAATTTGGTTACTATACAGTAAAAATCAACTTTTGCGTTCCTTTAGATATTTAATGTGTAGTAAAAATTGAATATTGAAATCTTGATTTGGATTTCCATTTGTTCCTTTTCATTATTGATGTTTGTTTCCTGAGATAGTCAATGTATAGTAAAAGATCTAATATTGGAGTATAACTTTGAATTATCTACAAGTTTATTAAACAATCAAGGAACAAAAACACCAAAAAACTAAAGTAAAAACAAAATTCTCGGAACAATTCTGTACAACTTCCTTGTTTTGAGCAACCTTGGAATTGATTGAATATTGGTGTACAACATTCTATGCTTAAAAATTGTTGTGCAATTATAATTGAGTGAATATTTGATGTACAATTATAGTTGGTTGAATATTGAGGTACATTTATAATTAGTTGTATAGCCTTTTATGTTTTGAGTAATTTTGAAATCGTTGAATATTTGTCTGCACAGACTTATATGGTTGAATTATTGTTGTACAATTATATTGGATTGAATATTGTCGTACAATTATAATTTGGTAAATATCACTGTACAGTTATAATTGATTGAATTTTTTGTTATACATCTTTCCATGTTTGAACAATCATTGAATTGGTTGAATATTGCTGTACATCCTTTCGTGGTTGAATATTGTTGTACATTTACAATCAATTGAATATTTGATGTACAATTATAATTATGTGAATATCTGGTGTACAATTATAATTGGTTGAATATTTCTTATTTTGACCAGGAAATGAAAAATTGAAATGCAGTCGCTGCGGTGGAAAATGACACAACAGGAAAATATGCAATGAACTCATATAAGATGACACAATTTTATCAGACTTTCATTCAATTTTTCTGCATCAATATTTTCTATTGTTTTTATTTAATTCATCATTTTTGTGGAGGTTTAAATGACTAGAATCGTTTTATTAATTGATTTTTTATTTTCTACTTTGTTATGCTAATGTTATGTTTTGGTTATATTCTTGTGAAACTCAAAAAAAATAACGTGAAACGATGTATCGATTATTTTGACCAAAACACGCAATATTTAATGAAATTTATTGTGTAGAATTTTTTCTAAGATACATTGCACAACAATATAGTGTGATCATTTTTTAATAGGTCAGATGAATATTACTGCACAGTAATTTTTAATGCAACAAAATTATGTGATAAGCTATTATTTCATGCATAGTAATATTTTAATAAACAAATGACATGTGCCCAATAAAATTTTAATTTTGTTACCCCAATGTAAACTTTTATCAGTAAAATCTAATTCGTCTTAGACATTTCATAAACGTGTATTCGTACATAACAATAAATACATTGACACGGGAGAGATTAATCATGAACCACATTCATCATATCATTACACACGTCAAATAAATTTAGAAATAAGTAAACCATTAAATTGGAATAATATAACAAAGTTGAAACAAATGATATAGAGAATATTATTTTTTCTTAAGAACTGAAAAGTCAAGAAATAAAACATATTGTCGATGAACTCATCGCACTCAACTGTATTACACATAAAATGTATTAAAAACCCAACTATCATGTTTGTTATTTACTATGTCCTTAATAAGATTCGCCCTTTCCACAATCTCTACTCCGGCATTGCGTGCACGCTGGACGTTTGTTCGTTGCCCAAGAATGAACTGCCTCGTATATAAATATGTAACAATCACTCCACAATCAGGCCTGCCAAAAAAAATATACAACTTTCTAATATAATGAAGCATAAACTCACAACACTAATACAAATCAAAATCCTTACTTACCGGTCCTTTTTTTGCTAAGGTGTGTCAAAAACATGCTCCAAATTTATCGATCTTTCTTGAGTCGAAATGCTTAACTTAGTTGCATACTGAGTGAAATAGTTGGCAATATAATCCACCTGTATTGTGCAAACCATAAAATCACTAGTTAATACTCTAAACAAATAATAACTTTAAACAATATAACATAGTAGGATGCATAATATGTAGATTATTTCTCATAATCACAATAAAACGGAATTAATTAATAATCGTAAACATTCATGGATTATAGGACACAACAATGAAGAACAGTAATCGAAAGCGTACCTGTCTCAGCCATTACAGGAGATTGAATCTGTCGTAGTGGATTACTAACTAGGTCTTCCTCCCTCTAATCTAGATTTCGTGGTGGCGGCTCTCAATGGGAAGAAACCTTATATCCTAGATTAGGGAGGGGACCTAATTATATATATTAGGGTTTCACGTTGGGTCCTCCCATAACGGGTTTCAACGAAATCTTAAACCTACATTGCCACTTAACTGGACTTCTATATAAAAGACGCTACAGCCCAAATCAAAATATGATCACTAATTATTTGGGTTGCTTAAATAATAGACTATTCGTTAACCCGTTTTTGTAAAATAATTAATTTAATTAATATTAGCTCATAAAAATATTCCAACATTCTCCCACTTGGGCTATATTAATTGAATAAATTTAATTTTGAAAACAAGACTCTTGGATTAATAACAGGAAAAAATTATTTTTGGTGTGACCATACTTTTTGTTTTAAAAAATGATAGTCTATAAGCAGTATCTTGATAAACTTATCCGGTCCAACATGATCTTAATATTGGATTATAATAGTCTGTATATTAATTTGAACAACCATAAGACTTTCATATTCACAAATACTTATAATCATATCGACATGGATTGTAAGCCCAATAGTGTAGTAAGAAACCAATGCAACATGTGATCATTATCAATATGAATTGTTCTTATCGATCCTCATCACAATTTCTCAACAAAATGAAATTGTAATTGCAATTTCTCAACAAAATAAAATTGCTAATTGCTGTTTCTCAACAAAATAAAACTACTGCAATTTTTAAATAATATGAAATTGTTTGACTTTAACAAGTTATTTGTCACTAACAATATATCACGAGATCTCAAAATAGTAATTAGTGATAACCAAAAATATATAATTGTAATTCTTAAGGCACAATGTCTTAAGATCAATTCAAATAACATGATATGCAATAATATAATATGTAATAATGATGATCATCAAATAAATTTCAATTTTGCAAAATGCATAACAATAGTTGTCACAACAGAATCAGCAAAATAAAGAGAAATAAATAGAATACAAAAGCTCCTACTAAACCAAATAATCAAAAGACTCAATGACACTCATATTCACAACATGTTACTTGAACACTATAGGACTTAAACCTTTAGTTAAAGGGTCAGCAAACATAGACTCGGTTCTTATATGCTTGATCACTACATCTCCCTTCTTTACCAAGTCCTTGATTGTAAGGTACTTTATTCCCATATGCGTGGAACCTGTACTGATCATATTGTTCTTGGAGTAGAATACAACTGCATTATTGTCACAATAAATCACAATGGGTCGAGAGATAGAATCAATAACTCACAGCTCCGAGATTAGATTTCGTAGTCAAACAACTTGAGAAGATGCACCATAACAAGCTACAAATTCAGTATACATAGTCGAGGATGCAATTAGACTTTGTTTGACACTTTTCCATGAAATGGATCCACCAGCTAGAACAAAAATATATCCTGAAGTAGATTTGCAATCATCTGAACAACCACCAAAATCAGAATCTGAGTACCCAATCACTTTGAGATTATCAACCCTTCTATACACAATCATAAAATACTTCGTTCTTTGTAGATATCTCATGACTTTCTTTGCAGCAACCCAGTGATCATGCCCAGGGTTCGACAAATATCTACCAAGAACATTAACAATGAAGGTGATATCAGGTCTCTTACATACTTGTGCATATATTAGGCTACCAATTTTACTGGCATAAGGAACAGTATTCATGACATCATTTTCCAAGTCATTCTTTAGACATTGTTCATTGCTGAGTTTATCTCCCTTCACAACAGGTACATTAACTACCTTGCACGTTTGCATATTGAATCTTTTAAGCACACGATCGATATAGACTCTCTGAGATAGTTCGAGAAGGTTTCGAGATCTATCACCACGAATCTCAATACCCAGAACAAAACATGCTTATCTGAGATCCTTCATGTTAAAATTAGCATACAAGAGACGTTTGGTATCATTCAGGAGATTCACATCGCTACTAGCAAGCAAGATGTCATCAACATAGAGAATCATGAAAATGAACTTGCTCCTACTGATTTTCATATAGATGTACTGATCGAACTTGTTTTCTACAAAACCAAAAGATGTCACAATTTTGTCAAATTTTAAGTACCACTGTTGAGAAGCTTACTTGAGACCATAAATGGACCTTTTCAATCTGCATACCATGCTCTCCTTTCCATTTTCCTTAAATCCCTCAGACTGTGACATGTAGACTTCCTCACTCAAATCTTCATTGAGAAAAGTTGTCTTGACATCCATTTGGTGAAGCTCTAAGTCAAAATGAGCTACCAACGCCATAATTAGCCTAAAGGAATCTTTGGTGGAAACTGGTGAAAAAGTCTCTGTGAAATCAATGCCTTCTCGCTGTGAATATGCTTTAGCAACCAATCGGGCCTTGAATCTTTCAACATTCCATTTGTTGTCTCTTATGGTCTTGAATACCCATTTGCATCCAATGAGTTTATATCCTTTGAGAAGGTCAACAAGTTCCCAAATATCGTTGTTTGACATAGACTGCATCTCATCTTCTATTACAATTAGCCATTCATTTGTTTGATCGCTATTGAGAGCTTCACGATAAGTAATCGAGTCCACCTATTTTCCAATATCATATTCTCTCTCTCCATGGTAAACATAGTAGTTATTAGAAATGGAAACCCTTCTAGTTTTTTGCGATCTTCTCACTTGTACTTCAGAAGAGGACTCATTCGTAGCCTCATTGGTTAGAGGGATTTTATCTGTAGTAGGTGTTACTTCAGTAGTAGGAGAAGTGACAATATCCACACTTCGCTAAATCCTCCGATCAATAGCTCCATCATAGGATGTAACTTTTGAGGTCGGTATAGGCAAAGAAACAACATCAATGGGTTCCACTATTTCATCAAATTGAGAGGGAATGCCTTCAGCAACATCGAACTCCAAAAAGTTTTCCACTTGAGATTCAACAACTCTAGTGCCACGAGTCGAATAATAAAATCTGTATCCTTTTGAGTGATTAGAATACCCTATAAAGTATCATCTAGAATTTCTTGAATCTGACTTCTTCATAAAAGGATCATAGAGCTTCACCTCAGCTGGACACCCCCCATACTTTAAAATGATTCAAACTGAGTTTTCTATTCATCCACAGTTCAAATAGTGTTTTAGGTACTGATTTGCTAGGGACGCGGTTCAGAATGTAGGTTGTTGCTTTGATGGCCTCACCCTACAAATATTCTGGAAAATTCGATTTGCTCATCATGCTTCTTTTTATTTCCATAAGAGTGCGATTTCACCTCTCTGCCACGCCATTCTGTTCAGGACTTCCTAGCATAGTATACTGAGCAACAATATCGTTATCCTATAAGTACCTTGCCAAAGGTCCTGGTAGTGCATAGAAATATATGGTGGCCGCTAAATTAGCGCTGCCACTTTCACCGCAAGCATACGAATCAAGTTTTAGTATAATAGACCTTTCGGTTGGGTATTGTATCCACAAGGATTGGTGTAGATTACTATCGAGTACTGTGATTTTCATAACCTAACTTTATCTAGACAACAAAAATGTACTATAATTTAATTAATACTAATACTAATATAGTTTAATTTAATCTGTACTAATACTAATATTAATATGGGATAGTTTTGAGAGAATAAGCTGTCTAGGGATTAGTTTCATTTACAAATACGTGTTCAGTCTCATTTTAGTTTATGTTAACGACGTTATACTTATATGACAATCTCGATTCGTAAACTCCTTCGCCATCTCTCCCGAGTGTAAGACGGGGGAATACGGGACTTCGTGTCAACAAAGAAGTCCCGCTCAATGTCTTAACCACCCTAGGCTGCATGAGTCTCTCCCCAACATCATTGATTGCACACAATTCAACTCCCTCCTGGGTTATTAGATCGTCGCATTGTGTTTACACTATTGACAATCTTAGTTCTAAAACTCTCTTGTCATCTCTCCCGAGCGTAAGACAAGAGAATACGTGACTTCGCGTCAACGCCGAAGTCCCCCTCAACGTCTTAACGACTCTAGGTCACGTGAGTCTTACCCCAACGTCATCGATTGTCCACAATCTAAACCCTGACCGGGTTATAGGATTGTGGCGTTCTTTTATTCTAGTCCGAATCCGAGATTTGTCAAACCCCGTATTCTCACAACAATCATTCTCATTACATGATAAACAAACAATACGACACACATAATCAACTTAACGAAGAACAATCGTAAAGAAAATACAAACTCAACTAAACAACGTTTTCATAAATTATATTAATAATCCCTATACAACCTATGTTTAGCCAATGGCTATAATCATGTATACAATGTCAAATGGTGAAAACATGCTCAACAACTACCAAAATAAAGAAAGCAAAGAGAAGAAACGAGCAACTTAGCCGATATCTGAAGATTCACCACTAGAAATGTTGATCGATCGCTTTCTCGTTGATCCTCCACCTCGGGTTGAGAGCTCTCCCTCAGAAATCCCTTATCCTAACCCTAAAATATAACCTAAGGCCTTAGGGGCTGAAGAAGTCGGAAGAGAGGAGGAGACAAAGGTATAAATAGGCCAAAAAATATCTCAAAAATATCTCCTACTGTGCAAAGGTTTCTGCCAAGGCGGAGGTATGTCGGTTAAGGGTTTCGCCTAGGCGGTGGAGTCAGCGGTGGACGAGGAACACATTCTACTGGATTTTCGCCTAGGCGGTGGAATTTTTGCCTAGGCGGAGGGACTGCTTCCAACATTTTGTCTTTTTTCTGCCTAGGCGGAGGAATTTTCGCCTAAGCGGTGGTCCGTCAGTAATAAAATGTGTTTTCTCTGCATCTTCGCTGCTGCGGCGGTGGTCTGGACGCCGCGATGGTGGGCTTGGGGTGCAAAATCTTACCGTCTTGCTCATTTTTCCACCGTTCTCCGATCGTTCTCAATACGAATGGATCGTTTACGCTCCGATTTCATACTTTTTCACCCCATGCACCTATTTTAATACAAAAAGAATAAAAATATATTAAAACACATAAAAATAACTATAAACATACTCGAAAAGTAACAAATTCGGTTTGGAAATATAGGGGTAATTTACACCTATCAATATACGCCGCTACTTACACTCGCAAGTATACGAGATCTAAGTTTTAATATAGTGTGATCGTTAAGATTAGGTTATCGTATCTACAGGGATTGGTGTCGTTACTATCGAATACCACATTTGTCGTGACCTAACTTTATCTAGGCAAAAAACAAATGTATTTAATTAATTAAACTAATACTAATATATCCTAAATTAACTACACTAGTATACTAATATGTTTTAGGGTGAATAATTGCCTAGGGATTAACGTGTTTACAAATACGTGTTCGATCTCGATTTACTCACATTTATGATATTCGACCTATTTGACAATCTCGGTACATAAACTCCACAACCACCTCTCTTGAGTGTAAGACGAGGGAATACATGACTTCAAGTCAACGAAGAAGTCTCCCTCAACATATTAACGACCCTAGGTCTCGTGAGTCTCGCCCAATGTCATTGATTGCACACAATCCAACTCCCGACTGGGTCATTGGATCGTGCGTTGTATTTACCCTATCAACAATCTCCATTCTAAAACTCCCTCGCCACCTCTCCCGAGTGTAAGACGGGGGATATAACGCGACTTCATGTCAATGAAGAAGTCTTCCTTAATATATTAATGACCCTAAGTTGCTTGAGTCTTACCCCAACGTCATCGATTGTCCACGATTCAAACCCCGACTAGGTTATAGAATCGTGGCGTTTGTTTACCCAAATTCGAATCTGGGGTTTGTCAAAACCCCGTATTCTCCATTTATCTAACTAAGTATGATAAACAAACAATATGATAAATACAATCAAACTACGAAGAACAATCACAAACGAAACACCGAAATCATCCAAATAACATATTTATAAATATAGTGTTAATCCCTACTACAATCCATGTTTAGCTATGGCCTTAGCCGCATTTACAATGAAATAAAAAGCTAAACATGCTCACAATATCCTAAGTTAAAGAAATAAGGAAAAACAATCAAAGAACTTAGCCTCGTCCGAAGATAAACCGCTAAGAACGCTCAACGATCGATTCGCCGTGTTCTCCACTTTGAGATGTGAGCTCCACCTCTAAAACTCCTAAACCCTAGCCTAAATATAGCTTAAGGTGCCCAAATGGTTAGGGGACTTCAAGATAGGGGGAGAGGGGATGGTATTTATAAGCAAAATATCTAAATAAATATCCTAAAAATATCTAGGCTGTGTAGAGGGTCTCCGCCTAGGCGAAGGATTCCAACGCCTAAGCGGAGACTAGGTCGGTTGGTGATCGCCACGGCGATGAAGACAATGGTGGCTTAGAAAGAACAATCTGCTGGATTTTTACCTAGGCGGTGGAATTTTTTGCCTAGGCGGTGGTCTATCAGTAACATTTTTTTTCCAACATCTTCACCGCCACGGCGGTGGTCTTGTTTCACAATTTTGCCTCCGAGCTTGTTTTTCCACTGTTCTTTGATCGCTTTCGGTTCGATCTCATCATTTTCACTTCAATTTCCTATATTTTTACCCCACATACCTAATTTATACAAAAAGTATGAAAACTAATTAAAACGTAATAAAATACTATATAAACGCTCGAAAACTAACTTAATTCAGTTTGAAAATACGTAGGTGGATCACACCTATCAGGTCCCTTCTGTTGTCCTGCATTACCATGTTTCCCATAATACTCACCACCTCGATCAGATCTCACAATTTTCATGACTTTTCCTAGCTGTTTTTCAACTTCAGTTCGAAAGATTTTGAACATTTCAAGAGCATCTGTCTTTTCTTTGATTAAATAAACATAGCCATATCCGGAGAAATCATCAATGAATATAATAAAGTACCTGTTGCCATACAAGGTAGTCAAGTAAGGCCCACTAATCTCTGTATGAATAATCTCCAACAAATTCTGACAACGAGTAACATTCTTCTTCTTGGTCTTGGTCAATTTTTCTCTTACACAATCAACGCAAACTTCCGCTTTAATAGAATTAAGAGGAGAAAGAATCTCAGAACCAATCAAGCGATCTACTCGTTCCTTAGAAATGTGCCCCAACCGCTTATGCTACAATAATGAAGATATTTCCTTAGTTAAAGATCTTTTAGCGACAGTGTTTTCAACATTATAAGAACATGAAGATAGCAATGACAATCTATAAAGACCATCAGATAAAACACAATTGCCAACCACCTTAGAGTCATAGTGAAATAATATCCAGCTCTATCAAGTACTTTAAGGAAAATTAAATTCATTCTAAACGAAAGTACATAGAAAACATTATCTAAAACAAGCTAAAAACCAAAGTCTAAATCCAACAAAACAGTCCCGATGTGGTCAACACCAATCCCGATATTACCGCCAACTTTAAGCTTTGACTCTTTCTCACTTGGCTTCCTCAGGTTTCTTATTCCCCGTAAGGAAGTTGCAACATGAACGGTAGCACCACTGTCAAGCCATCAAGAATTTAAAGGAACATCAACCAAATTAGATTCAAAACAGACATAGGCAGATAACATACCATGTTCCTTCTTCTTCTCTAGCCAGTTCTTAAACTTAAAGCAATCAACCCTCTTATGACCCTCTTTGTTACAGTGAAAGCACTTAATGACTCTGTTCTTGACATTTTCATTTCTCTGTTTCTCACTCCCATTTTTCTTGAAATTCTGCCTTTTCTTGTGAGTGTGAAAGTTGGGATTTCTAGTCTTTTCACCCCTCTTTTGTTTTTTCTGCTTCCCAAGAGTAACAAAATAAGTAGATTCATTTATTTCTCTTTTCAGTTTTTCTTCCTCAGCCACATATTTCGTGATTAGATCGTTTACATTCCAAGTATGATTCTGGGTGTTGTAGGCAGTCTTGAGTTGGCTAAAAGAGGCTGGAAGAGAGTTGAGAGCGTGATGAATAATGAACTTATTGGGAAGTGAAATGTTTTATGCCTTCAATTTAGTTTGAAGATTCACCATTCTCAAGAAAAATTCGCAAACGCCCTTTGTATTATCGTACCTCATATTCATCAATTCATCCATAAAATACCCAACCTCGGCGTTGTCCAATGTCTGGTATAAGTTTTCCATAGTAGTGAGAAATTCCTTAGCCTTTTTGTTTTCAGGTATTCCTCCAAGGAGATGCTTAGTACTGAACCTCTTGATTAAAATGAGGCTCAAACGGTTCAACCTTTTCCAATTTGCATAATGAGCTTTCACGGCTTCAGTGCTCTCATTAGTAGGTTGAGGAGGTTCATCCTCACGCAAGGCTAGGTGCAAGTCCTTAATTTCCAGAGTGAACTCTATGTCTAACCTCCATCTCTTATAGTTCGACCTATTTAGAATTTCAATGGTCGCGTTATTGTTGTTCACAACAAAAGAAATTATTTTTCACAAAAATTACAACTTGATCAATTATGAGCAATAGGCAAAATGCTCAATTAAATATAAGTAATACAATATAAGAATCAATTGTGTTATTATAAACTCTTCTTTGGATAGAGTCCATAATAAATAATTATTCTTTAATCATGAGGATTAACAAAATAAAAAAAAATTACAGATTTAAAAATTCATCCCTTTTAGGTAGATTGACCTTCAAATCCATATATTTTCTTCAAAACATAATGAAACAAATAACCTTTCAAAATTCATTCACTTTGGGCAAACAAATTTATCAAATTATTTATCTCACATAATATGCTCATGCAATTAAATTAATTTGCACAATAACTCCCTTTGGGTAGGTGAATGTACAAATTAATCTAAAAATTTTTCATCAAGAAAATAGGAACACGAAAACTTGCAAATTATGTTGGTTAAATCACTTTATCAAAATAACGTTAACAATTCATAAGTAACCGTTCTAAATTAGAAAAATTAAACTTGATTGTCCAATAATTAAATTAATCTGCACAATAATCCCCTTTGGGTAGGTGAATGTACAAATTAATCTAAAAAAATTTCATAAACAAAATAGAAATTCGAAAACTTGCAAATTATTTTGGTTAAATCACTTTGATAAATTAACCTCAACAATTCACAAGCATCCGTTCCAAATTGAAAAAATTAATCTATATTGTCCAATCACAACAGTGCATATTAGCAACATATATGCATATGATCAAAATAAGATGAAATACGTCACAAAACGTATTTTTAGTGATCAACGATCAATTATAATTATAAAGATTTGAATAACAATTTTATCATATTTTAAAACTAATTATTAAACTAGTTTTATGTGATTTAAAACTAACTAGGAGAGTACACATCAATAAATCTTAATATAAGGAGACTGAGTACTGTAATTCTGTTTCAAATCATCTAATATAATTTCTGTAAATTTTTCAATTGGAAATTATACCTAAAAATAATTTTAAGCTAATTAAATCACATAATAAGTAGTAATTAACTAAAAATTATTTTTAATTCTCAAAAAATCAAATAAATTTTATAGAAAATTATAGGGCATGAAAACAAGTGTATAGAAAAAAAAGGGACCCAAAACGAACCCCGAATCTGTCCGCACCCGCCCCACGCGCTTCCCCACACGTGTAGGAATAATCGCCCTCGGCTGGAGGTCATCTTCAACCTCCAGCCGGGTCTGCAATCGGGTTATACGACCCAGTTTTGACCCGGTTTGCTCAATTCCCAAAAAACACATTTTTTCTCTATCTTTTTCGCGGGTTTATGTATATCCCTTAATTACTAACACGTAAACAATGATTAATTGGAGAAAAAATTATAGTATCGTCCCTAAAATCGAAGAATAAGTAGCGGTTTTTACACTTCCATGGACAAAATCTAAAACTCAATTTCAACTCATATTTCTACCGAATTTTGTATGGATTTACACATTATATTAATTTCAAAACTATCTACAACATTTAATTGAACAAAAAACGTGTCAATATTCCTCAATCTCAAAAGTGAATCTCGATTTTCTAGGGTTTCGTAGTTGAAACTTTGGCGTTAAAATACTCACTAATTACCCAACAACGTAACACACATAATACATCAAATTAAAACTTGAATCAATACGAACAAAATCCCTAAGCTGTTACAGTTAATCGATGCAAAATATTACATGAAATCACGGTCCCATGTTTCAATTTCGGGAGTTTTCTAGGGTTCATGGCAAAAATATGTAACGTCGAAATACTCTATGTTTTGGCAACCAAATTGCATGTATCATATATCAAATTTAAAGATTCAAACAAGAGGAACAAAAGTCCTAATGTTTCACAGTTAATAGAAGCAAAAAATCTCATGAAATCAAGCCCGCAAGTTTCGGTTTCATTTAGGAATAGAATATTAAAAAAAAAAAATCTCAAAAAATAATTGTCGATCCTAAATTATGTATGTTGGCTCTTATACCACATGTAGATTATTTCTCATAATCACAATAAAACTGAATTAATTAATAATCGTAAACATACATGGATTACAGGACACAACAATGAAGAACGGTAATTGAAAGCGTACCTGTCTCAGACATCGCAGGAGATTGAATATGTCGTAGCGGATTACTAACTAAGTTTTTCTCCTTATGATCTAGATTTCGTTGTGGCGACTCTCAATGGGAAGAAACCCTATATCCTAGATTAGGGAAGGAACCTAGTTATATATACTAGGGTTTTACGCTGGGCCTTCCCATAACAAATTTCAACAAAACTCTAAACCTACACTTGACACTTAACTAGGTTTCTACATAAAAGACGCCACAACCCAAATCAAAATATGATCACTGATTATTTGGGCTGCTTAAATAATAAACTATCCATTAACCCGTTTTTGTGAAACAATTAATTCAATTAATGTTCGCTCATAAAAATATTCCAACATTATAACGAATTTTGATGAACATGAGAACAACAACATAAGATATTAGACTGGGGGGTGACTTGGATTTTTGGAAGAAGATGGAAAAATCAAACCAAGAAATCAGCTTCGATTTTTGCTACGCATTAACCAAACATTGATTTTTGGTTTACAATAATGATTTGATCCAAAAATCCCATATCAATAATGTAAATTAAGAAGATGTTAATCCAAAACAAGAATTCAATATTTGATTTTTTCAACACAGTAAAAATCTCTACAAATCAAACATTGATTTTGGCTACACAGTAACTAAACATCGATTTTTGCATCACAGTAACGATTTGATCAATAATCCCACGTCAATAACGAAAAGTAACAAGATGTTAATCCAAAACAAGACTTCAATTGTTAATTTTTATTACATAGTAAAAATCTCAATAAGTCAAACATCAACAAGAGACAAGAAGAAGATGAAAATTGACTCCAACAATCAACATAAATTTTTGCTACAAATGAATTTGAAGAGAGTATCAAATGGAAAAAATTGAAAAATTGGAATAATGGAATTATAATGTACATTAAGTTGTTCAAGAGACAAAACATCACCAATTTTCAGTTAAAAATTACTCAAATAGATGCTAATTCAAAACAAGATTCCAATTGTAGATTTTTTCTATACAATAACTATCTAAATAACTCAACACATCAACAATGTATGTTGAAACAAATGAATTTTAATTAAAAATTTTAGAATAGAAAGTGCCAAATGTGAAATTTTCGCTAGCCCTTTTATCCCACATTGGTTGGGAGAGGTGAAATTAATGTGGATATCTAGGAGTATGTGAGACACTTGGGGTGTGCCCCAAGGGGTATCCACATTTTGTGGAGGGGTGAGGAGTTACATCCCTACCGGTTTACCACACACGCGCGCGCACCGCCCCCGCCGTCCGGCCGTGCCGTGCCGTGCCGAGTCGAGTCGAGTCGCGCATGTGATGAAGTGGCACTTATTTACTTTTTAGAAAAAAATTATTTAAAATATTTTTTCTTAAAACAGTTTAATTAAAAAAAATATTAAAACGTTTGAATAATAATTTGAACCATTAAAATAAAAAAAAAATTAACGTTTTAAATCAAAACGTTTAAGCATTTTTAAAATAATAATTAAAGTATTTAAACGTTTTTTTTTTATTTATTAATTTCGGTTTCAAAAAAATTCAAAAGGTTTAGTTTTTTTTTCCCCTATAAATACAAGTTTTTTTCCTCAGTTTTAAGAACGAAAAAAAACAGTGTTCTGCTTCTGTTTCTGTTCCGAACTGTTCTGAAATAGTTTCGGTTTCCACTGTTTTGTTCTTCCGGAATTGTTTCGATCTGTTCCGGTATTATTTCTTCAGTTCTATTTTGGTTTCCGAGCAGTTAGTTCGTTTTGCGAACAATGTATGGGGGTGTTTGGGTTTCGGGACTTCTACAGTGCAAAGAATGTCCTAGACAGAGAAGAATTCTGGGTTGTTTTATCCTGGGGACGACGGGGCTGATACACTGCTTGCACATTCTTGGGCAGAGCCCCGAAACGTCTTAAAGAGAGCGACCTAGTCCGCGACTCATCCCAAGAAATTTTGGTAAACTCGTTCTTTATTTATTTTCTGCTACAACAATTTTAAGACGTCCAATATCTGCTAAGATGTCTACTGATTACGATTTTAAACAAGTAACTGTTGATCTTAACAAACCCTTTCGTTTCGAAGGGTTTCATTTTAAAAGATGGAGACAGAAAATGTTATTTTTTCTTACTATCGAAAAAGTAGCATATGTCTGTACAATCGAAAAACCTCAATTACCTCAAGTTTCTACAGACGCTCAGATTCAAGAAGTTAAGTCTTGGGAGGAAAATGATTTCCGTTATAAGAATTTTATTCTTAATGGTATGTCTGATGATCTGTATGATTATTACTGCTCTAACAAAACTGCAAAGGAAATTTGTGATGCTCTTTCGAAGAAATACGACACTAAGGAGGCTGGAAGTAAAAAATATGCTGTTAGTCGGTATCTGAAATACCAAATGACCGACGACAAATCAGTGGAAGTTCAGTCTCATGAACTTCAGAAAATCGCTCACGAAATAATTGCTGAAGGTATGTCCCTTGATGAATAATTTCAAGTTGCTGTTTTAATTGACAAATTACCCCCTCTTGGAAAGATTTTAAGAATACTCTGAGGCATAAAACTAAAGAGTTTTCTTTAGAAAGTTTGATCACTTGTCTTCGGATTGAGGAGGAGGCCCGAAAACAAGATCAGAAAGATAAAGTGCTTGTTGTTTCTAACAACGCTCACAAAAAATCATCTTCCGCTATTCAGAAACCTAAAGGGAAAAATATGAAAAATCAAAATCAGAATCGCAACCACAACAACCAGAACAGAAATGTGCATCAAAATCAGAATAGAAACAAACTCCCTTCAAGAAATAATTCTGAACAGTTTACTTGTTATAACTGTGGGAAGGCGGGCCATTTGGCTCAGAACTGCCGGCAAAGACGTCGTCCTGTTCCACAGGCGAATCTTACCGAGGACCAACTTATAGCTATGATTTCTGAAATCAATATAGTTGGTGGATCCGAAGGGTGGTGGGTAGATATTGGTGCTTCACGCCATGTCTGCTATGATCATTCCATGTTCAAGTCTTATTCTGAAAGTGAAGATAAGAAAGTGTTGCTGGGTGATTCCCACTCCACTATTATTGCCGGTTCTGGTGAAGTGGAATTAAAGTTTACCTCTAGAAAGACAGTCATCCTTAAAGATGTTCTGCATACTCCAGAGGTGAGAAAGAATTTAGTTTCGGGCTATCTTCTAACAAGGCGGAGTTCACTCAAACTATTGGGGCTGATTTGTACACCTTAACCACAAATAATATTTTTGTTGGGAAGGGTTATGCAATTGATGGAATGTTCAAATTGAATATTGAAATTAATAAAATTTCTTCTTCTGCTTACATGTTGTGTTCTTTTAATATTTGGCATGCTAGACTTTGTCATGTTAACAAACGCATTATTAAAAACTTAAGCAAATTAGAACTAATTCCTATATTGTCTTTGAATGATTTTGAAAAATGTGAATTTTGTAGTCAAGCTAAAATTACTAAAACCCCTCATAAATCAGTAATTAGAGAATCTGAATCTCTTGACTTGATACATTCTGATATTTGTGAATTTGATGGAGTCTTGACTAGGAATGGTAAACCCTATTTTATTACATTCATAGATGATTGTTCTGATTTTACTTATGTTTATCTCATGAAAAATAAAAGTGAAGCTTTTGATATGTTTAAGAATTTTGTAACTGAGATTAAAAATCAATGCAATAAGAAAATTAAGAGATTATGTAGTGATAGAGGAACAAAATATGATTCTGATATTTTTATTGATTTTTATAATTCTCATGGGATTATTCATGAAAAAACTGCACCGTATTCTCCTGAAATGAATGGTAAGGCTGAAAGGAAAAATAGAACTTTTGCTGAATCAGTAGTTGCTATTTTACTTAACTCCGGTGCAGCTTCTCACTGGTGGGGTGAAATTTTATTAACGGTTTGCTATGTACTTAATAGAGTTCCCAAATTGAAAAGTAAAATTTCACCTTATGAAGTTTTCAAAAATAAGAAACCAAATTTGTCTTATTTTAAAACTTGGGGTTGTTTGGCATATGTTCGAATTCTTGACCCCAAAAGAAGAAAACTTGCCAGTATAGCTTTTGAATGTGTTTTTATTGGTTATGCGGTAAATAGCAAAGCTTATAGATTTTATGATTTGAAAGATAGAGTTATCATTGAATCAAATGATGCTGATTTTTATGAATATAAATTTCCTTTCAAATTGAAGAATAGTGGGGGCTCGACTTCTAGTAATGAATCTATCATTATGATTAATGAATCTGATAAGAAATTAGATATTGAACCTAGAAGGAGTAAACGACCTCGTATAGTTAAAGACTTTGGTTCGGATTTCTATGCATATACCTTAGAGGAGGATCCACTTACCCTCCAAGAGGCATTATCCTCTATTGATGCCAATTTATGGCAAGAGGCTATAGATGATCAGTTGGACTCTCTCGAGTCAAATAGAACTTGGCATTTGGTAGATTTACCTCCTGGTTGTAAAACAATAGGATGTAAATAGATTCTTAAGAAGAAATTGAATCCCGATGGAACCATTGATAAATATAAGGCTCGTCTTGTAGCCAAAGGGTTTAGACAAAGAGAGAATGTAGATTTCTTTGATACTTTCTCACCTGTCTCTAGAATTACATCTATTCGTGTACTTTTATCTCTTACTGCAATTCATGATCTTATTATGCACCAAATGGTGAATTAGAAGAAGAGATTTATATGGACCAACCTGAAGGATTTGTTATTCCTGGTCAAGAAAACAAAGTATGCAAATTAAATAAATCTCTTTAAGGTTTGAAACAAGCACCTAAGCAATGGCATGAGAAATTTGATAATCTAGTCATTTCACATGGTTTTAAAGTAAATGAAAGTGACAAATGCATTTACTATAAATCTGAAAATGATGTTTGGACTATTATATGTATTTATGTGGATGACTTGCTAATTTTTGGTTCCAATATTCATGTTGTGAATAATGTAAAATCCATGCTATGTGCTAATTTTGACATGAAAGATCTTGGTGAAGCAAGTGTAATCCTTGGTATTAAAATAACTAGGTCTAAACATGGAATTTCTTTGGATTAATCTCATTATATAGAGAAGATTCTAAAGAAATATAATTATTTTGATTGTAAACCAGCATGTACTCCTTATGACCCTAGTGTAAAGTTGTTCAAGAACACCGGTGATGGTGTTAGACAATCTGAGTATGCGAGCATCATAGGCAGTCTTCGATATGCCACTGATTGCACTAGGCCCGACATAGCGTATGCTGTTGGATTACTATGCAGGTTTACAAACAGACCTAGTATTGAGCATTGACATGCTATTGATAGGATTATGAGATATCTAAAGAGAATTATGAACCTTGGATTACATTATCAGAAGTTTCTCGCTGTTCTGGAAGGATATAGCGATGCTGATTGGAACACCCTTTCAGATGACTCCAAGACAACTAGCGGTTATATATTTAGTATAGCTGGTGGAGCTGTTTCTTGGAAATCTAAGAAACAGACTATTTTGGCTCAATCTACTATGGAGTCTGAGATGATTGCACTAGCTTCGGCTAGCGAGGAAGCAGGGTGGTTAAGGAGCCTGCTTTCTGATACCCCTTTATGGGAGAGACCGATTCCAGCTGTCTTGATCCATTGCGATAGTACCGCGGTTATTGCAAAGATTCAGAACTGTTATTATAACGGAAAAAAGCGACAAATACGTCGCAAACACAGCACTATTAGAGAGTATATCTCTACAGGGGTTGTGAGAGTGGATCATGTACGGTCTAATGATAACTTAGCCGATCCTTTGACGAAAGGATTAGCTCGAGAAAAGGTTTATAAAACCTCGAAAGGAATGGGACTCAAGCCCATAGATTGACGAGTCACTTGTGACGGAAACCTAACCTATAGACTGGAGATCCCAAAAAATAGGTTCAAAGGGTAATAACAACTCATGAAGTGATATGAGAAAAATCATGCTATAAATTTGAGTTCTATTTCATAAATGTGCTGTTTGAAGCATGATATCTTGAAGCGATAGAAGGTTGAGTTTTTATTAACTCTTAATGAGATCTATACTCTATTTTGGAGTGGAGTACCTAGCTACAAGAGTACTCTTGATAGATTCACCTATGTGAATGTGGAAGTGTGGCTGCTTCCTATAGAATTTTGGGCAAAATTCTCTAGAGCATTTACTATACTAGGATACACGTGCATGGCCGTAAAGCACGGGCTTTTGGACTACACCCTGATAGGGTTGTGTGTATGATGTTGTTAGAGATAGAGTTCAAAACTACGAGTTACTCTAGTATAATCTAAAGCATCTTCACTATGTAAAGGTTCAAGTCGATAGACACCTTTTCTTATGCACAATCTTATTTTGAATTATACTGCTCGATGAAAAAATTGTTTTTAAAAATTCAAGTGGGGGATTGTTGAAACAAATGAATTTTAATTAAAATTTTTAGAATAGAAAGTGCCAAATGTGAAATTTCCTCTAGCCCTTTTATCCCACATTGGTTGGGAGAGATGAAATTAATGTGGATATCTAGGGGTATGTGAGACATTTAGGGTGTGCCCCAAGGGGTACCCACATTTTGTGGAGGGGAGAGGAGTTACATCCCTACTGGTTTACCACACGCGCGTGCGCCGCCGCCGCCGTTCGTTCGGCTGTGCCGTGCCGAGTCGAGTCGCGCGTATGATGAGGTGACACTTATTTACTTTTTAGAAAAAATTTATTTAAAATATTTTTTCTTAAAACAGTTTAATTAAAAAAAATATATTAAAACGTTTGAATAATAATTTGAACCGTTAAAATAAAAAAAAAATTAACGTTTTAAATCAAAACGTTTAAGCATTTTTAAAATAATAATTAAAGTATTTAAACGTTTTTTTTATTTATTAATTTCGATTTCAAAAAAATTCAAAAGGTTTAGTTTTTTTTTCCCTATAAATACAAACTTTTTTCCTCAGTTTTAAGAACGAAAAAAAACAGTGTTCTGCTTCTGTTTCTGCTCTCTTTTGTTTTTGTTCCGAACTGTTCTGAAACAGTTTCGGTTTTCACTGTTTTGTTCTTCCGGAATTGTTCTGATCTGTTCCGGTACTGTTTCTTCAGTTCGATTTTGGTTTCCGAGCAGTTAGTTCGTTTTGCGAACAGTGTGTGGGGGTGTTTGGTTTTCGGGATTTCTACAGTGCAAAGAACGTCCTAGACAGAGAAGAATTCTGGGCTGTTTTATCCTGGGGACGACGGGGCTGATACACTGCTTGCACATTCTTGGACAGAGCCGCGAAACGTCTTAAAGAGAGTGACCTAATCCGCGACTCATCCCAAGAAATTTTGGTAAACTCGTTCTTTATTTATTTTCTGCTACAACAAAGTAAAATGATATGCAGAAAAAAAACTGCAATGTTAAAGGATGATATGGAAATTCCAACCACCAAGAATTCAATAATAAATTTTTGCTACACATTAAAAATTTTCAACGAGCCACATTAACTATGAAATGGAATAAAAGGTTAATTCAAAATAAGAATTAAATATTCGATTTTTTGTTACACATCAACAATTCTAATAACCCAAACATCACTAACGAGATGGAATCAGAGCGAAATTCAAGAATATGAATTCAATATGTAAATTGTACTGCACATTAAACATGAATTTAAGAACATGAATTCAATATGTAAATTTGTAGACTCACTCACGCACTTTGGTCTCTGTTGGAATGTCATGGATACACAAAGGGTTTTGTATTAAATTTGTATTGTTATAAAGAGATGAGTCTAATATATGGGTGGGTATTTGGGCCCATATTAATTTACCCGAATCAATTACTTAAAAAAATTTGCAAAATAAAATTAACACAAATCTTAAGCTTTGTCGAATTTCAATTTTTGTGAATTCAAGAAATAATATTCCAAATAAAGTAGGTGAGTTATAATCAAGATAAGCTCAAAACCTCAGAGTATATTTCAGACTAAGCATAACTTAATTTCTAAACAAGATTACACAAGAACTGATTATTAATATCAAAGATAAGCACACCGATAACCTTGATCGACATCACCGATTATTGAGTGAAGAATGAATTAATAAATGTTAGATTGTAAACCGAAAAGCGGTGATGACAAATAGCTTGATTTTCAGCAAAGAGTAACTTGGTTTTTCCACGTGCATGAAAATTGCTTCTTTTCTCTCAAACCTCAAGAACAATAAGAATTTTGTTGTTTATTCTTGTGCAATTAAATGCCTATTTAATAAGAATTTCAAAACTCCCACAATCAAATTTTTGTTGCTAAAAATATGACTTGTTTGACTCTCACAACAACTAGTAAGACTTTTACTTTATAACCTTTGAATTCTACCATATATCTAGCCTTAAAACGAATCTAGATTCATGAGAAAACTTTTGAGAACTATGCAACATCTGTATGGTCAATTTAACACCCCGAAACTGTGTAGTTTGTGATGGAAGAAGGCCAGGGTAATCTGTATAGCATGTGTTTGTGTGCCCAGCCCATAATCTGTAACCGAAATCGAATTATTTCGGTTGGTCCAGTTCGTTGTTGTTTGTTTTTTTTTTTTTTGTTTTTTGTTTTTAATCTTTATGCCGTACCAAACCGTTTAGTCTATTTATGTTTGGTTGTTTTTGTATTGAAGTTAAAATCGAACCAAATTGTTTACATCTCTAATTGTTGTTATAACAAGTAGTAATAATGTTGTGTTGAGTTGCAACTATACTAGTACTTAATCTAGTAAACAATTGAAACATTTTCACAATGTATTCTAACAAACCTCATTGTGACATTTATCTCATACTATTATTTCTAACTAGTCACTACAAATTATAACAATTATTATGAACAATCGTAACTATTGTTACTTAAAAATGTATGGAGCATACATTCTTTTTATATGTATAAATCTCTCATAACCACTAATAAAAAATAAATAAATAAAAACAACTCAAATTGCAAACAAATAAGTAACATTTGAACTGTTAAAATTACTAATAAAATTTATAAATTTGAATTGTGGACATAAAACAAACATGGTATCTAATGGGTTGCGCAAGTGCAAGTTGTACGAATAGTAATAATAATAATAATAAGATTAAATCCATGTCTTTCCTCCTCCCCTGTACAACAAAACATCCCCTTGTTTGAACACCTCAATTCCCAGCCAAAAACCGAACTCCCCATATCCACTCCCTCTCTAACACAAAATCATATGTTAAAAACAACATATATTTCACATGATGTCTTTTTCCATGGAACTCAGTAGCCTCGGAGTGTTTGGACAATAGTGTTGTGCCATGGATCCGCCACGTGCTGCACCAGGTTGTCGAACGGCCCTTTTCCGGTCACGTTGTGTTGAACAATGAACCCCAAGAACGCCAACATCGCCAGCCTCCCTGCCAAACAACAATATTAATTAGCTCACAACTTCTATAAATAATGTGTAAATTGAAGTATAGATTTACAACTGTTTATTAAGTGTTAAATATATTAAGTATTTTTTTTTTTTTTAATATTTTTAATTTTAAAAAAAAAATATTTTGTACAAATTTTTATTTACAAAATAATTTTTACAATTTTATTTTTCTCAAAAAAAATTTCTCTACAACTTTCTTTCTATTTTTTTTTCAATTTAATATTTTTTTATCTATAATTTTTTGTATATAATTTTTTTAATTTTTTTTTACAGCATCAGTGTAAAATATTGATTATAATAATTAGATATTCTATTATGCTATTAAATGATAAGTGATCTAAAAAAATGATAAGTGTTAAAAAATTAAATGTATCATATATCACTTAAAATTTTGAATAATTTTATAAGTGGTATTTATCTTGTAAGTAATTATTTAATTTTGTTATCAAACGAACTTAGGTAATCCATAGATTGAAGTGTTTAATTGGGTTTTGAAATGGGGCTTTAGTCTCTTACCGTTGGCGAGTTCCTTCTCTTTGGCCTCAACAGTGGGAGCAAAATTGAGAGGATTGAAGATCCCGCCGGGATATCCACACTCGTTTGGCGGGAGGCTATAGCTCTTGAAGATCGGGTCCTGGTTCACGCAGCCCGGGTTCTTGATGTCCTGCCACCGCCGGATCTCGACGTAGTGGAACAGTATGAACTCGATGACGAACAACGTCGATGACGACGCGAAGTATTCCGCTTTCCCGGCGTCGTACCACTTCGGAACGTTGATTATTCCGGCGCTCGTGAAGACCTCCGGCAACAACATTCCGGCCACACCCAACATGGCCCAACGGCTGTTGACCAGCTCCGCCTGGACGAACCATTTCAGGTTTTCTGGGTCCTCCGCCAGGCCCAATGGATCGAAGCCGTTGTCTCCGGGAAGACTGAAATCAATTAATGACATATCAATTACCATTCAAAAAAAAAAAAAAAATCAACTCAATGCATTTTTTTTTTCTTTTTCTAGTTTAGTCCTCATCAATAATTTTGTATCCTCAACTTAATATTAAATAGCTACATGATTATTTAGTTAATATTATTTAATTGTTAAATTCATCTACTTAATATTTATAAGTCGAAAAAATTAAAAATATATATATTCTAAAAAATAATAATTAATTGGAGTACTTTACAATGGTAATCAATTATTGGTCTTATCTCAAGTAGATTAGCATTTTTACCGCTGAAAAAATCAATTAAAACTCAAGTTTAGTAAACTATTTACCTGCCATTAAGGTAAGTGGGTGAGGCCAAGCCCGGAAGCCATTCGCCTTTCTTAGCTTCAACTTTAAAAACTCGGTTTGACGATGAAGAGGACAATGGTCTCATTGAAATTTCTCTATTTAATTTTCCGGAAGAACCAGTTAGGAACCTCGTCTTTGAGGCGCATGGCCGGAAAACGGCGACCGGAGATTGTGATGTGACGGTGGCCATCTCTCCGACCTAAATTTGAAGATTGAAATCTCAAGGAGGGGAGAATGGAAGGGTTTGTTAGCTTGGCTGAAATTAGTGTTTTGTATATGCTTTTGTATTGTCATGGCAATGGTTTTCACTTGTGGTGGTGGTTCAATCTTGAATCTTGGCAATTGGTTTTGCAAAGATTTTATGAAATCAACGGCTTTGATGAGTTTGTGAGCTCTAGATTGGCTAATGGGAATCCAGGGTCCTTATCCTTATCTCCGTCTCCATATCCACAAATCTATTTCTATGTTCCTGTTGGTTATCAAAGATCTTACGTGGGATCCATTTTGCCACGTGGAATTTTTTATATTTTTAACTGATAAACAGGGCTGTGAGATCTTGCCACGTGGAAGGTCAGGAATCTCGACTGTCCAATGACTGCACTACAATTAGGTCAGCTGTATTATATGACAGGACTATACTATTGGCACTCTTAAAAGTTCACTTACACTCCAACTTCTCACAATAATAGTGTAATTGAAGTGTAAGTGGAGTTTGTGGAGTGCCAATAGCATATTTTAATGGACTTGCAACCGTGGGCTTTAGCATGATGGGCTGCAATATGCGCAATAAATGGCCCGCATAAATCCTACTAGCCTATATCACCTATTACTAAATTTGGGCAAGACCAATTGAACTCTAGCTCGACTACTCTTCAAATATAAAGAACCCAATCCCATGATCTAGGGGTCATTTCTTGATCTCCAAAACAAGGCTACATTTGGTTGTCTAAATTGTCATAATTTTAGAATCTATTATTTTATATAACTGTACTAGTGTATAACATGTGCTTGAAGGTACGAGTGCAATAGAGAGACATCTGTAAAGTTAGGAGTTCGAACTTGCAGAAAAATACTTGTTGGAAGGGACAACTATGTACCCTAAATGAAATTAGTCATACACTCTGTGTAGGTGTGGGGACACTCGTGAGTTTACCAAAAAAAAAAAAATATATGAGTGTAAAAAAAATTGAACCTAAAAATTTTTGATATAATGTGCTTTGTTTATACAACCTTCTACATGTGTTTTATTAAAACATCAACAATAATTAACGTCTAAAAATCACCACCAACAAATAATGTATATAACAATTACAACACAATCAGTATCCAATAACACAAATATTCGACTATTAAAATAATACCACAATTATTCATGAGTAAAGTAAAACAAAATCAAAGCGAAAAACGCATATTTCCTATCCAAATCTCATTACTTAAATGTTACATATCGCACATACAATTTGATGTGGGTAAAGTTCTACTACCTACCACGTGACCGCCACCTAGATCAGAAGTGCCACGTCACCAACGCCATGACATCAAACGACCTGATGAGCCTGGTTGTCCATAAGCCCGGCGTCTCCTTAGGTCGGTAAGCGTGAAGGACTTAAACCAATCGCCAAACAAGAATCCCCAACGTTTTCCTCAGATATCGCCATAAGGGATCAGGTTGGTGTGGCCATCCCGACCTTCACCTTAGTGCCCGGGCCGGCTTAACATTCCCAATAGGTTTGGCCCATGGGCTTTTCTTCAGCATACAAAGGCTCGGGCCCATAGCTCTAATCCTCCACGAGTTATTCGCGTTCCTAAGTAATTAGGACGGAAAACCAATCTTAAGGCCCTAATTTTAGGGATACTAATGACGTCTTCACCTATAAATAGAAGGCTTTTCCAAGCCATTAAAGTGATGGGACACTTGAGATAACGACTTTGTTTCATCCAATCAACTTTTTTTCTTTCCCCCCAAGCTCTTATCTCACGCTGGAGAAGACACGTCGGGCATACCCCGACAAGTCCTGTGTGCAGCTACTGGCTTGAAGGCCAGGCCGAATAGTGTCTCCCTAGTTCGGACATCTGCAAGATGAAGCTCCAACAGGATTGAAAACTCCAGCTTGCTAGAAGACGCTCTCCAGATCAGCTCCAGTTCTTCACGCTAGCAGTGACTGGACCATATAACTAGTTGGTCCATTTTTCGACACTAATAGTTTGACGTCGTCTTTGGGAAGAGCACAAAAAGTCTTCTCCAAGTCATCAGCTCTCTACTTTGCTAAGGTATGAAGAACACAAGGTCTGGTCACTCCTTGCAATCGAGGAATCAAAACGCCGTGGTGAATAGCAACCCCACTCAAGCTATGTCCAGAACTCCACGGTCGGATACCAGGGTAGCAGCCCATGCTCCCGTCGAAGAAAAACATGTTCCTATCATGGGACAAGCCGATCTATCAGTCCCGGCCATAGGCGTCTTTCAGGTCAAGCCTGCGGGGCCATTGACGCCTCTAGGTTCGATAATTTGGAACGCCAGCTTGGTAGGTTTCAGGATTATTTCCAAGTCCTCTTCTCCCGCCTGCCTTCGGCCCTAGTGTATGGGGGACTGGATATCCAAAACACAAGGGGAGATGATCGATCTTAGGAGTTTGATAATTGAGTGATTCACTCTTATGGACATATGCCTTAGGCCCGACCTCGACCACATAATCTTGTAGTTTAAAAGATAGATCTGGACCCCTGTTAGCCCCTAACAAAGTTAGAGTACCAGTTGACATGGAATGATGTACTTTGCTACCGGCGTGGAGCAGACGGCACAAACGAAGGCGTTGGAAACAAAGGCACCAACCTGGTGCAACTTGGTGGACAACATTGTGGCACAACACTAATGGGTGTTGATGTTGTGTTGGGAAATCCTAGGCACAATGCTAGGATTGGTGTTATGTGGGTGTATAGCAATAAGTAAAACCTTGGCATGTGGCCAAGGCAACGAAAGCCAAGAAGCGGCAACATGCGTTGGACCAACGAGAAGGCGTTGGACCAAGCTATTGGGCACGTGTTCAAAAAATGGGGCGTCGTTGGGCAACGTGGACGCACGTTGGTGCCATTGGCAGAGGATGCCAGAATTGGGTTTTCATGGGAAGTCACGGGACCAACGGAAAACCTTGGTACGGTACCAAAGCAAAACGGCGCAACGTAGGCACAACGCTACATTGTGAATAGTGTCATGTACGTGATATAATAGACTGTTGGGAACGATGGTGCGTTTTGGTGTGGAAGATGCATACGGTGTTGGAAAGTCGTTAGGCGCAACAAGACGGAACGTGGGCGCAACGACGCGTTCTGGCCATGCAGGCGACATAGAAAGACATTGGCAAACGTTGGCATGACTATGGGACGAGATGACAACGAGTCAAGATGTGGGCATGATGCAAAAACGTTACAATGAAGTTGAGCTCGTGGTGAGCTGATGGACTGGTAGTTACCAGACATCTGCAAGACATGTGGGTATTGTCTAGACAGTTTTATGCGGCAATTTTGGTTAGTTTTTAGACAAGAAAACTAACTGATATGGGTTGGACATGTGTCGGTTGTCTGCCTAAGCAGTTAGGGCTGTCAACTGCTAATTTTTCCTATAAATTGT
Source organism: Eucommia ulmoides (assembly GCA_016647705.1). NCBI lineage: Eukaryota > Viridiplantae > Streptophyta > Magnoliopsida > Garryales > Eucommiaceae > Eucommia > Eucommia ulmoides. The sequence goes on along the minus strand of CM028334.1, from coordinate 9,343,444 downwards.
CATGTTTTGGGTCTGTTTTTAGTTAGTGAATGTATAGCTGCGGATTTCAGACCGATACGTTGTAATTTGGTTATTTGTTCTTGAGTTATAATAAAATGTTGGGTTTTCCTGTAAACGTTGTTGTGCCGTTGCGTGGGTACATTTTTGGTACTATTTTTCGGTGTATACTCGTTGTATAAAATTGCAGGAACATGTGTGTGTTACATACGGTCAGTGTACTTCCGTTACAAGGCAAAATATTCACGGGGCTACTAGTTGTCGGTGTAACTAGGCCATCACTCGGTTACAATTTTTTAGATAAAAATTTAAAGTTGTGACAACCCCCTTGCTGCGTCAGGGTCCTTATTTCGGACATTTTGTGGGCGCAGATCTAAAGACAGACTAGGGTTGCCGCCATCTAGAGCTCCCAACCTCCAGGCCTGGTCTGAACACTATTCCCGCCAAACTCGTGAAGTGGATTCCTATTCTTCCCCACTAGTTCAAAGGCGCAAAATCCGGGTCGCCGTTAGCCAGGCCGTAGCACCAGCCAGAGTGGAAGCAGCTATGGGAATGCCATATGACTAAAATGGAGGCCACGCTCAACCAGATACGAGGTACTAGAGGTGCAACCGGGCTGCATTTTGGGGGTAAGATCTCCTTTTATCGATGAACTCATAGATGAGCTTGTGCCTAATAGATTCCCCAAACCCCTAGTAGCCTAATATGATGGAACCACTAATCTCGTAGATCACTTCTCCATTTTTGTGTCCCACGTGGATATGCACGCCGCCTCTACAATGGTGAAGTGTAAGTGTTTCCTGCTTACCTTGACCGGTCTAGCTCGAACTTGGTTTAATAACCTGGCTCCGGCCTCGATATCAACCTTCCTCCAGCTCGAGGAGCAGTTCTTCACCTGGTTCAGCCGATCCCAGCGTAGGCCAAAAATTGTGACCTATATCTTCGCCCTCAGGTAAGAGGTTAACGAAAACTTGGGTGTAGGGCTGGGTAACGGTCAGATTGGGTCGGGTGGACAAAACCCATGGGCCGAATTGAACATATTCAGGTTTATTTTTTGTCAACTGTAGGCCGCCCACTATATTCGGGTTGGGCCGCCCATATATAGGCGGGTTGAGTCATAAAAAACCATGGGTTGCCCAATTAATTCGGGTTGGGCCAATTTCATCTGATTCAATATAATCTCTTTCATGTTGGGCTTATTTTCAACACAATTTTTTACATATTGGGCCCAATTAATTTGGGATGGGCTAATTTTTGGGCCAAATCAATATTTTAACATTTTAATAGATGGAAAAAAGAAAGTCAAACACAAGCTAATTTCTACTACTTCAATCAAAACAAATTTAAACCATAAACCAATAATAAAAAGGAAAAAAAAAAAAAAAAACTGCAGTTCACTGCCAAAAAAAAAAACTTACAAAAAACTGCAACTTAAAAATGAAACAAGGAAAAAAAAAACTGAACCAAAAAAAGTTTTAAAAGTGAAATACAAAAATAAATTTAACCACGTGATCCCCTTCATCAACAAATTGTAATAGTGCTTGACTGTCCGCTTGTTGAATTTGAAGCTGAGTGATCTAGAACTTGTCATAAATTAAATCAAACAATTAGTAAATCTTAAATCAACATTATGAACAATAAAAAATTAAATTATATAAAATAAAAAAAATTAAAGACTACAAACCTGATTCTATGTATTTTTCAAATTCCTCGACTTCATCCATTATGTTGCGAAGAGATATTGGCACTGAAGATAACAACCAATTTTGTGCACAAACAAGACGCTCAACCATTTGAGGAGATAATGAACTACAAAATGTGTCTAGTATGCATCCTCCTGTACTAAACGCAGACTCTGACGTCACAGTTGACACAGGAATAACCAATACATCACAAGCAACCAGAGACAACACTTTATATCTACTACCGTTAACCTTCCACCAGACCAAAATATCAAAATTTTCATCCTTATTAATTTTAGGTAATTAATTTAAATACCTTTCTATCTCAGACTTACCCCTCATATCCATTTTTCCTTCCATAAAACTCTCGAATTAGGAAGCAATTAACTTGTGTAGATTTTCATCCATAAAATCTAGATCCACAATTCACGTAGATGTCACATCCCCACTCTCACTCAAACCACTCCCACCTTTAGTTTCAACGTGCGACCTTATTGACTCCATAGAAACATAGCATTCATATAATTGATTTATAACAATCTTCACATTTTCAATCAATGAGTTTGCAATATCAATAGCATACATTTCCAAAAAACAAAATTGGAGATATGAAATCTTTTTCCTTGGATCCAACAAAATAGCCACATACAAGATAACATTGATCTTGTCCCCATTTCCCCAATATTTGTCAAATTTTGATTTCATATTCAATACCATTTTAGCCACCCCATTATCTTGATTCAAGATTAAGCGTTAAATTGCGCTTTGAATTACAAAAATCTTATCGAAAAACGAGTTCGAAGTAACATACAAAGTACCAGAAAAAACTTTTCGTTGCCTCGTAAAAAAGTTTCTAAAATTTAACAAATGCACGACATCTTATCCAATCTTCCTCATTCGGAGGAGATCCAGTTCTATTACTCATATCTTTTTCGAGAAAATAAGCACGAAATCTAGGCTTCTCAGCGTCTAATCTTTCAAATGTTTTTTCAAACTTCTCAGCAGAATCTAACATTTTGTAGGTGGAATTCCACCGTGTTTGCACATCAAGGGATAAAAGACTCTTAGACTCAATTCTCAACATATTAACACATTTCAAAAAATATTGGAGTTGACTAAGTGAAGATTTTACATATCTTACCGCTCTCCGAACCCTTTGAATAGAATCATCTAATTCTTTTAACCTTTCCACCACTATCAAATTTAAGATGTGAGCACAACATCTCATATGTAAGAGCTCGTGACCTAAAATTGTATATTTCCTGTCACCTTTTGCAAAAATTTAATGGTAAGATTATTTAAACTAGCATTATCCACTGTTAATGTGAAAAATCCCTCAATTCCCCATTCAAGCTAATAATTTTCAATCTTCTTACCAACAGTCTCTCCCTTATGATCGTCAACAATGCAAAAATTCAATATTCTTTTTTGGAGTCTCCAATAATCATCTAGGAAATGACACGTCAAACACATATAATTTAAATTTTGAATAGACGCCCATGTGTCTGTAGTCAAACATACCCTACATCCTTTTATAATTTTTCTCTTTCTACATAAAAAATCTTTACTATATCGCAAGCAATTGTGTACTGAGAAAGAATGTTTAACCATTTCGGTTGCAAAACATTACAAAACCTCCTAAATCCATAATTTTTCACAAATCTAAAAGGCAACTCATGAATTATGTTCATCTTTGCAAGAGCATTTCTAGCGGCCTCTTGACTAAAACTTAATGCGACAAGTTGAACACCCTCTTCACTATCGTTTTTAGGTTTAAAACCTAATGTTGCTTGCCCCCTTAAGTTGTTCTCTATGAGGATATTTAGGACAGTTAGACAAGTGATTTTTTAAACTACTTGTACCGCGAACCTTTGAATTAGCACTGTAAACATTTTTGCAATATTTACACGATACTTTCGGTTCACCCTCTATTTTAAACTTATCAAAATGATCCCATACTTCAGAAATTTTTCTTTTACGTACCGTGCTTTTAGGGGGAATCGGCGGTTGCGTATCAACATTCTCGTTCGGATTGACCACTATCACTTTATCCGTTATCGTAGTGTCCGTCACTAAAAAAAATACAGACAAGGATAAGCAAAATAAAAAATAAATATATACAAAGGTTAGAATTATGAATATATACAAAGATTGGAATGAAGATAGCATTTGTCAAGTTCAAAGTTCGAGAGGGCAAAAAAGTAATTAGCCACTAATGAAGATAACATTTCTCCATCCAAATCTAGCTATAATAGATAGAACACATCAACACATCATAATGAAGATAGCATTTTGACCACAAGTTTGGCTGATAAACATTCAGAAACAAATTCACAGGAAAAATCTAAAAGCACTTCTTCTAGTGCATGTTTCATGTTCATTAATGTAAGTTTATTATCACACCATAAATAATTCCTAAATAAGACATGCAAAAGATGGGAAGTAAATTACACACTTCATGACAAGAACAAGATCAAAGTACGCAGTTATGGTTCATGATAGCATGTAGGCTTTTATTAGATTATCTCATTTAGTTTCGCCAAATATGAAAAATAAAATATTAGGAATAAGAAGAGGATTGAGATCTAACACTGAAATTCAGATCTAACACTAGAACGAAATACTATTGAGTTACAAATCTAATTTATGCATTTTTTGAATTGTAACAAGAAGAGGATTGAAGAAAACAAACAAGAAAACAAGCACCAATTCCTCAGTATAGTCTGTTACTCAAACCAGAAACACAACTCAAAATTTGAAAAAAAAAAAACAAAAAAAACAAGCATTTGATGAATTGCGAACTCTAAGATTGGTACCTGTTTGTGATGCCTGCCCTTGAACTTGAGACATTCCAGCGTCGATCCACCCGTGGATTGTGAATAGTGGCTATGGAGCCTGCGAACCAGCCGACAGTGAGTGGTGGTGAACTCGATTTGGGGATATGAAATCGCACCTTCAAATTAGTTTCCAATGGTTTCAGTTTCGGCAAGCTACTGCGAATATATAGATCTAGGCCACTTTCGGACTTCGAAAAGGAAGAGGAAGAAGAAGAAATCATGTAGAACTAAGGAAAGTTACACCTAGTTGCTGCGAATATAGAAAGTTCAATCGATTTAGGGGATTGAATCTTTGAGATCGAGAGGGAAGAGGAACGTTCGGACTTCGGCGGCGTGAAATCGAATGAGAGTTGAAACACAATAACTCAAAAAACTCTAAATCTAAATGGATCTCTCCTTTAGTGAACGGGTGGGTCAAGTCAACCTACGGGTGTAATCAATAGGTCCGCGATCTGCCCATGGGCCTTACGGGTTGAAGAAAACAGGCCCGTTTGGATAGCAGGTTCAGCTTGGGAGGGCTATTTTCGGGTTCAAAATGGGCGGGGCGGGTTCACGAGTTACGAAAAAATTTACACATCCCTACTGGGGTGATTATGTTGATTGGTTTTGGAAGGAGTCGCTCGCCAATGAAGGGGTCTCGGATGTCGTGGCCCTAAACGCCTTCATCGACGGATTGAGGCACAAAAGACTCTCTTACGACTTAAGTTCCCGGCTAGCTCTATACCTTCGTGATGCTTTAGACTGTGTTACCAACTTCTATGAAGCCAACCTCCTCGACATAGTAAAGAAAAAAAATATAAGGACTCCGGAAAAAGAAGGGCCAAGCTGATGAAGGCCCGAGCCCATCTCAAGCCTCGAGATGGCTCCAAGATAAAGGGTGGTTAGGACCTCTACCCGGGGATAGGAGACCCCTCCTACCCCTAGGGACTCGCCAGCACAGGTCCACCCCCTTGAAAGCCTTGATCGCCACTATTTTCATCGAAAATGCCGAAAAGGGAATCTTCCCACCTGCCCCACCCCTGAGAGGAAAACCTATGGGCAGGTTAGTTGCCAAATACTGTGACTTTCATCGCGATCGTGGCCACGCCATTGAGGGGTGCTTCCAACTAAAGGAGGAAATAAAGGCCCTCATCAAGAGAGGTTACCTCAGTAATTACATACGCCGAATGAATAAAGAATCCCATCACGGGGGTGGTGACCACCAGGACGAGCATCGAGGTCAGCGATGTAGAAAGAAGAATAGCTATCCTCCGCCCCACGACAATAACCTCGATAATGATGCCGACCTGAGAGTGGATGGTGAGATAAACGTCATCCATGGAGTATTGGGCCTTAGGAGTGAAACATCTTCCTCCCAAAAGAGATATAAGTAGAAGGGTAAGAGGAAGGTCGAGCAATAATTGTATGAGGTCAGCGCAATTAATGCCGCCTCGCACAATATCATATCCTTCAGCGAGACCAACCTCAAAATGGTGCATATCCCCCACGATGATGCCTAGTTATCTTTGCCCTAATCAATCATTTCAAGATGGGAAGAATTCTAGTCGACGGTGGCAGCTCCGCCGATATAATCTTCAAATGGCCTTCGATAGGATGAAGGTGGACACCAACGCCATCCAGCCTGTAAAGTCTACTCTCGTCGATTTCGGAGGAGATGTTTTGTGCTCGGTGGGATTAGTTTCACTGCCCGTCACCATAAGGTCTAGGCCCAGAACGGCCACCGTGTGGTTAAAATTCCTATTGTGGACAAACCGTCCCCTTGTTACGCAATCATGGGCTGACCCATAGTAGCCGCCCTGAAGGCCGTCTGTTCACCTTATCACCAAATGATGAAATACTACACCAACTTAGGGTTGGGAAAGGTCAAAGGAGATCAAGAGACAACCCGAGCCTATGTGAGAAGGGCAATAGAGAAAAAATAGTAATTATTGCGCAAGCCTGAGCCCAGGGAGCATCACCAGACATTTGCTAAGCTCATCCCAATTGATGACCCCCAAGATGAAGAGCTTGGTCCCCGGCCCACGAACATCTCCTTGAGGTCTCTATCTACCCCACAATTGAAGAAATAACAATAAGAATCGGAGCCAAAACTCAGCTCAGGTCAGCGTGTCAAGCTCGTTAGACTATTAAAAAGAAATTACGATGTTTTCGCCTAGTCTTACAACAAGCTCACAGGGATTGATCCCAGTGTGGCTATGCATCGGCTCCATGCCGACGCACACCACCCGCTTATTCGCCAAAAAAAAAAGAGAAAATTCTACTCAAATCAGCAAAAGATCATTGAAGAAGAAATGGACAAGCTAATCAAGTTGGATGTTGTGGAAGAAATCAAATTCCCGGATTGGCTAGCCAATGTGGTCCTACCTCCTAAGGCCGATAACAAATGGCACCTATGCATAGATTTCAAAGATCTCAACAAGGTTTTCCCGAAAGACTTCTTCTCCCTTTCGCGAATTGACATCGTGATCACCGCCACGGCTGGGTATGAACAGTTGAGCTTCCTAGATGCCTACATCAGTTATAATCAGATCCCGATATATCCGCCTGATAAGAACAAGACCTCGTTTATCATGGACAGAGACACCTACTACTGCAATGTCATGCCCTTCGGCCTCTGCAATGCCGGGGCGACCTACTAGAGACTTGTGAACAAAATGTTCAAGGAAGATATCGGGGAGACGATGGAAGTATATATCGACGATATGCTGGTTAAGAGTATCCAAGCTCAAGATCATCTCGGACACTTGCAAGCCTGTTTTGACAAGCTTCGAGCTCATCGTATGAAGTTCAACCCGAGCAAGTGCATCTTCGGGGTGTCCGCTGGTAAGTTCCTTGGTCTTATGGTCTCTCAGTGCGACATCAACCCCAACCCCAACCAGAATAGTGCAGTGCTCGGTATGGCCTCTCCCCACAACAACAAGGAAGTTCAAATGCTCACAGTCTGGTTGGGCACCCTGAATCGATTTATCTCCCGGTTCTCCAAGAAGTGCCAGGGAACAAGGCCTTCGAATGAACCGAGGAGTGTGACAATGCATTTTAAGAATTGCAGAGATATCTATCCTCGGCTCCTTTACTCAGCACACCAAAGAGGAGGGAGGGCTTGTTCCTTTACATCGTGGTCTCCACTATGGCCGTTAGTGTCGCCCTGTTCAAGAAAAAAAACGGTTCCCAAAGCTCGGTATACTACTCCAGCAGAGTGCACACCAACGCCAAGACGAGATACTCAAAATTTGGAAAGTTGGCCTATGCCCTGTTGGTTTCTTTGAGAAAACTAAGGCAATACTTCCAGGTTCATACCATTTTCGTGCTGACTGATTAGCCCATGAGGCAAATTCTCCACTCTCTTGATCTTCCTGGACGATTAATGAAATATAGCCTCAAACTGGGCCAATTTTACATCAAATACCATCCCAAAATGGGTAATACTGGCCAAAGATGTTTGAAGACGCAAGAAAGTTCGTGAAGAAATATGACAAGTACTAGAGGTTCACTACGCACCCTCAGGCATCGCTAACCGAGCTAGTGCCGATGACTAGCCCATCGACCTCCTCAGCTCGTTTCCCCAAGGAACCGACCAGAGAAAATTCTTCGTCGTCGTCATCTACTACTTCACCAAATGGGTAAAAGTTAAGCCTCTTGCCAAGATCACCAAGGAGAAAATACGAGACTTCATGTGGAAGAACATAATCTGCCAGTTTAGCATCCCTAAAGTCATCGTCTCCAACAATGGGAGGCAGTTCGATAATGACTTGTTTGCCGACGTCTGCTATGGGCTAGGTATTAGCATTCATTTCTCCTCCCCTAGTCACTCCCAAGTTAATGGCCAGGTCGATGTCACTAATCAGACCATTCTACAAAATCTGAAGATAAAGTTGAACAAGTCCAAAGAGTTATGTGTAGAAGACCTTCATCCCGTGCTGTGGGCTTACCACACAATGACTTGGACCCCCACTGGTGAGACGTATTTTTTAATGACCTTAGGATCCAAAGCTGTCTTCCTGGTTAAAATTAGATTGCCTTCGCCCCGAACCGCAACTCCTTTTGATCAAGCCAAAAATTATGCAAGTCTTGCCTTAAGTTTGGATTTGTTGGAGGAAATAAGGGAAAGAGCCTGGGTGCATCAGGCCTCCTATCAGCAAAGAGTAGCCCGATACTACAACATAAGGGTCCGGTCTCGTTCTCTTGACGTCGAAGATCTCGTCCTCAAGAAGGTTACTCTAGCCACCAAGGACCAGAGTGTCAACAAGCTGGCTCCCACCTAGGAAGGACCTTACCGGGTTACCTGAGTAGCCCTTCCCAGCACATACGACCTAAAAATTGAGAATGGGGTACCTTTGAGACACCATTGGAATGCTGAGCACCTGAAGTGCTACTATCCAAGAGGGGCATCTCCCTAGACTAGTAGAAGTTTTGATTTTCCAAAACTTATAATGAAATTTTCATTCAATAAAAGGGGCGTTTGGTTCAAAGTATTCTCCAATCTCCAAAAACTGCACAAGTACGAAGGTGTAGACGAGCAGCCCTCTTGCTTGCGAAAGGCAGAGACGAGCCATCCTCTATACAAAGGCAGAGACAAGCCATCTTCTATACAAAGGCAGAGACAAGCCACCCTTCATACAAAGGCAGAGACGAGTAGCCCTCTGTTTTATAGCAGATCAGCATGGGCAACCCTCCAGCCGATCTACAATGAATGGAATCCCAGTGCACAGCGCCAAGGGTGATAATCGACCTGCTGCACAAGTCGATAGTATTAGTCTGGGGACTGACCGCTGTCTCTATGGATGGCATTATACCGATCGGGACTGAGGACCTAGCAGCTAAGCATCCACTCCTTCATAGCCGAGCTGAGCTCAAGCGACCTAAAGGGACAATGCTCCTGTAAGGGAAATTGAGGTAACCTAAAAGGGCTCGAAAAAAAGCTTGACTATCGAGAACTCACCTACAACCGGCCACGTGAATCCACCGAGGTGTTGAAGTCTGTGGACTGAAAGGACCCAACTCAGGTTGGACCCTCTCCTATAATCTGACTATACGAGTACGACCAAACTGAGCTCCTCTAGTCGGTTGAGGGGTAGGATGGTCGAGGAAGGATAAAGGCTGGTGGACTGACCTGATCTCCCGCACTTAATGGAGATGACGTCTCCTCGGTGAGGCATCCGGTAGAAGATTAAAATTCTTCCCAATGCTTTACTTGATTGAGGTATGATATCTCGGTGTTATGATGATGATTAGGATAGTCCTAAGCTAGAAAATGTTCAAGTAAAAATAGCTTGGCACTAGAATCAAGGCCGATATTAAATCTACCCGATTCTTAAAAATTTCACGCTTAGGCGTCTGAATGAAAAACGTCGCTGCCAAGTGTCCAGAAACGACCGAGCTGATCCAAAGTGCCCCGTCAACTGGATGTTGCACGTCGGTTCCGCTGTACTACTAGAAGAAAAAGGGCCTAAGTTTACTGCAAAAAGCCTGAGTGACAAAAAATTGTTGAGCTGAAGGCAAACATTGAGCCCACAATATTTGAGGTCGGTGTGATTGTTCCTTCATAATGACTTGGTTGATTAAGTTTTGGTTATTATTCAATAATGTTCGGGCTAATTTACCACTTTATAAATGAGTTGGTTGAGGTCAGTTACGTTGATTAAGTTGTGATTGTGCCAGTGTGCAATGAAGGCGGACCAGAAAATCAAATGGCAAGCAAGCGACAACATAAAGGGAGGACAAAAGGAGTTGCTGAAGCAGCTATTCATTCGTTCATTTGCAAAAAAACATTGTTACAAAATTGGGGCTGAAGCCTATCATTACATAACCCTTTCCGGACTGAAGTGAAAATAAAAAATGAAAAGAATAAAAAAGTTACAAGTATTGATTTATTGCTCGGTGGAGGGGGGGCTGATCAAGGAGCCGGTCCGGCCTGGGCTTCACCACCAGCAGGGGGTTTGGTCTGACCTCTAGCATTAGCGCTAGGCTCGGCGTTGTTGCCTTGGCCACCTCGAATTTGTGGAAAATCAGGCTCAATCTTGATCTTCTTGTAATCCATCTAGGGAAATTGGCGCCGGAGGGAGTTAATTGCTCCTTTAAAGCCTATCTTCGTGATCGTGGCACCAATCCTGGTCTTAAGGTTCCTGCAGTCCTAGCTCTTCTTCCAAGCTTCTACAGCACTGACCCTGGCCTGCTCTACCACCCCCTCCTGGTCGGCAACAATCTTCTTAAGCTGATTGAGAGTTGTGTTGGATTGCTTAATAGCCCAGTTGGCCTAGGCCCTGTAATCCTTAGCCACCTTGGCCAGAGCTTCCTAGTCCTTCAGTAAGTTCTCGACCCTCTTCATCAGCTGCTCGTTCTCTGCTCGAGTCTTCTCCGCCATCTTCACCAGGTCGCGTTGCCTATCCTAGGCTGTGTTGTAGCTGTCAACCAATTTGGTCTTCTCTTACTTCCAGGCATTGGACTTCTCGCTAGCCCAATGGAGACGCAGCCCCCAGCTCTACTACTATGTAGAGGCCCTATATAGATAAAGGGTTAAACATAATGAAAAATGGAAAAAAATCTTGCGAGTCTTAAAAGTTTACCGAGAACTTACCAACAAAATCTCCCTATATAGATCGGAAACAAGCCTGCCGTTGGACTTCGTACTGATCCTTCCATGATCCTCAGGAGGTATGATCTTGTGAATAAAGCTCGGGTGGATGGATAGCATGATCTTTCCTGGATTTCTCCTCGGCTCCTTTTTTTTGGCTTAGCCGCTACCTCCACCGTGTTCGCCTTCTGTTTGCCCTTGTCTCTCCTCTCCACCGGGGCCGGGCTCCCTGTATCCATGAGCGTTTGCGCCTACCTGGTAGGGACTAGGGTCGAAGGTCTTTTTGTTCTTATCACCTGATTGATCTATCAACTCGGTTCAGCGCTCGGTTTGTTATTCTTTGGGGTTAAGAAAACGAAGAAAGAAGTCCAAGTAAGAAAAAATAACCGAGAAGAAAAGTAAAAATGACACCGGGCTATTAGACTTACTCACAATCCCCTAGTGCATCTGGACCGAGTGTTCCATCTCATCTGCTGCCGAGCCGAACTCCGAGTCTTTCCTTCCAAGAAACAAGAAGTTGGGCTTCCAATCTTTAATGGAATCGTTGTAGCCGCGATGGAATTTTTGTTGGGCTGTTATGTACAACCAGCCCTTTCCACTAAGCATCGACTTTACCAGGATAACAGCCTAGAACAACTCCAGGGTTAGTTCGATTCTTTCAGCCATGCAAATGAAGTAGAAGGCCACCACTATCCGCATATTGTTGGGCGCGAGCTGCAACGAACACAGCCCGATGTCCCAACAGACAACCTGTACCCAGGGATGAATTGGAAAGTGCAGGCCACCCAGCAGCTGCTCTTCGTATACTGTGATGTACCCATTCGAGGGGGGGCACATGCATGGTCATCCTCCACGGGAACCAACGTGTCCTGTCATAACCCGTCCCAGACACCCGTCATCCCGAGGCGGGCGTGATTACAACATGACATTACTAATACCCAAATTGACAAATGAATGACAATATACACCTACTGTATAATACAAACACCTACTACGAGGGACACACCCGTCCCAAATTTATTATTAACTAAAAGTATTTATCCATGAACCTTTTGTAGGTTCGCCTTTGACAGCTTCTCTCAATCGCCTATACGACTTCATCACGTAGCTCTACCTAGTGCCAGTAGGGGACCGACTCCTAGCTGTTGTACCTGCAAGTGTACTGCCTTCTTAGTAAAATATTTTTTAAAATATTAATACGTTCTAAATATTTTCACAATTTAGTATGGATCAAGCATAAGTATATAAGCAATTAAAATAAAGCGATATAGATAAGTTTCATCCAAATCCATCTAGTACAAAATCCTACCAAACATCATAATGAATAATATCACATCAACCAATATACGTAAAACACCACATCTCAAGCACCAATCTCAAACACACACCACCAACACACACACACTGGCCAGCCCTAGTGATCGTTTTAACCTCACGATCGGGAGTTGCAACGGTACCGTAACATTCATAGGAATGCTTTCCTACGAAATATCCACACCCCTTTTTGGGGAGAAATATAATCCACACCCCTTACGGGGATAAATATAATCCACACCTCTTTCGGGGAGAACAGCCATGGCATCGTCAAAATCAAATACTGTATCCTCGAATCGCAACTCAATAAATATCACCTACTCAGAATCGTCAAATCACCACGTCTACCACTTTTCTCAAAACCAACTTTTAAATTCAAAAATCATATTTCATATCTTCTTTTAAAGAAAGCGTCCAATTTTATCAAAACCACTTTTCCACCATTTATTTTTATTTAGAAAACCAGGCATTTTTAGAAAAATAGATGTTTCATATTCTCTTTTTAAAAACACCGTCTAATTTCACCAAATCCAGCGGAAATTCATTTTCAGCTTTCTTTTGAAAACTATCGAAATTCAGTTTACTAACTCATTCAAATCCTGCTTGATCCATATCATTTATAAATTCATACAGTTTAAATAATCACATATTTCAATATATATATACATAGAAAATAGTTTGGCAAGAAGACAGTACACTCACCTCGATATCCGTTTTGCAAAACTGACACTGACCACACCTTATCTGGACGCCAGTGCCTGTGAACCTAATAGTGACAGATTCTAAATTAATATCTTATCTAAAACATCCTAATCATGCAATGCAGATCCTATATTCCGAATAGTTACTAATTCTATGTACCACGTACTTAAAATTAATTAATCGTCACGAAATTATTATGATTTTAGGATTTGTAACACTAACTGAAATTTAATTTAACGAGAATTAATAATCGATTGAAGTTTCACCTGCTTCTGAAACGTTTGGCGATCACGTGATTGGTTTTTGATTTTCCTGGGGTGGTTTCTGCAAATTCCCCTTTTTTTTTCTTTTTTTTTTTTTCCTTCTTCTTCCCCGTTTCCTGTTTTTGCCTCTCGTCCCCATTTGCTGTTTTGGGTGTCCACCGTCTGGCCACGCACCGCACGTCGGCAAGGTCGTATCCACCTACGTAAGCCGTCACAGGTGGCCGATGGCCGACGGCCGCCCACCTATATATCCACCGACCGAACACCCTTCCACGCAGACCCCCCTCTATCTCTCTCTCTCTCTCCTCTGCCCCGAGTTCTGGGATTCCTGCTCGTACTCACACACCTCCGACCATACCGACAATCAACAACCCACCTACGTCGGCAATACCCCCACGCCACCAGACAAGTAGCGGCATACACCCAGGCATGCGATCGCCAGCCGAACCGAACAGAGCACCCACGACGGATGAACGATGCACTGCCGGTGAACAGAACACACCTGCATACTCCGGCTGAACGACGAGCTAAACGACAAACAAAACACTTGCATTCCCGACGATCGGATAGCCCACACACACACACGATCGTCGGAAATCGGAACGGCACACCCACGTGAAACACACACACACACACACCCGTCCGATCATATACATACTGAAGAATTCACATATACCCACTACTGCAGCAACCCACACCACCGGCCCGAACGGCGACACCCCCTCCAGCGACGATCGGAGTACCGGCCGGACCCTCTCTCTCTCTCTAGATTTTTCTCTCACTTTCCGAATGGATTCCCAACCCTTGATCACGAGTTTCCTAATCCTCTCACATGTATGATTCTAGTGAGTTAGTTTACTCTCAGCGTGCCACGTCATTTTTTCTCTCCAACTCTCTGCCGACCAGCTACTCTTCCGACCGCCGGTTGACGTGTGGGTATAGGATAGTTTTATTTTTTATTTTTTTGTTAAATGCTCTTTCCTCCCCCCAGCTTCCCTGCAACCTTGATTTAATCCTTTTCAATTTTTTTTTAAAAGTTTCTATGATTTTCAATTTTACCCCCTGAAAGTTTCATTTACAAGCTAAATGTCAATTTCCTCCCTAAATTAGGATTTACTGTTTCTTACATTTTCAATTTGTCCCCTAGACTTCCTATTTCAATTTTTAATTGTCCTAATTTCACCCCGAATTTTCACAATTACTCTAAAATACCACTGAAATGACATACATGGTACAATTGAAGTCTTACATGTCCACTGTGCTGGGGAAGGCGTACGTGGAATGAAGAGTCCTCACATCCTTCTTTGACAGCTCAGATTCTACCTTCCAAACTAGGGCGTCTTGTGGAACCTCACAGATTATCCGTTTGGAGGCCAAGCCAGCCCTTGAGGCCAGACCTGACTTGGATAGAAGGGCTACATCCACTGGGGATGACAGACCCTTAATGTCAAGCTCCACGGTAGGATCCGTGCTGAGCTTTTCACCGGGGTCCCTAGATGATCCCACTTCGCTTCTCGCTCTCCTAAAACGAGAGCCGTCTGCTTTACCAAAAGACTGGGATGTCCTCGCTCCAGCCACCCTGCGGGCCCTTTTAGAAAAATAGGTCATCCACTCAACAACCACCTATGGTTCATCGACCTTAGTGGCAGACAAGCTGAGGTCGATCTGCTGAATAGGGAGTTCACCCTTACTCCTTTCGGATTTAGATGGGTTGTACCACGCCGAGTAAGACGAAGACATATTTTAGAAAGAAAAAATGTAGTACCGTGCTCTGAGGCCGGGTGGAGCTTTCACGAATACTCTGGTGCGAAGGAAATAAGAGAAATGAAGTGCATATTTATAGGCGGGCCGAGAATTGGAACCGTAGTGTCAATCAACCGACAGGCAGAGCTTCGATCTGCGCGCTGTCAGTCCATGTGTCGCATCCAGTCAAATGGTAATCAAACTTCTCGCGGAAGCCAGGAAAAGGTTGTCCAAGCTTATTTTTAGTACCGAGTTATCCTATGATGCTGAGTTGTATCACCTCGAGCCCAAATCTTTGTTCTCTAGCAGGCCTTGATTAGAACCCTCAGTGTCTCATTTTTCATTTTTAACACTAAGGCTTGGGGGGCAACTGATGTGGATAAAGTTCTACCATCCACCACATGACGGCTACCTAGATCTGAAGTGCCATGTCACTAACGCCACAATATCAGACGACTTAATGAGCCCAGTTGTCTATAAGCCTGGTGTTACCTCAGGTTAGTTAGTGATAGGTGTAAATTACCTACGTATTTTCAATCTAAATTTGTTAGTTTTCGAGTACATTTATAGTTATTTTTATATGTTTTAATATGTTTTCATACTTTTTGTATAAATCATGTGTGTGGGGCATAAAGATAGGAAATTGGAGCGAAAACGATGAAATCGAACCAAAGCGAGTCGAAGTTACGGTAGATAAACAAGCTCGGAGGCTAAAATATGAAACAGGCCGACCACCTAGGCAGTGAAGAAACTGAGAAAAGAGCAAAATGTTACTGACGGACGATCGCCTAGGCGAAAATTTCTTCGCCTAGGCAGAAATCCAGCAAAAAACGAAAATGGGCTACTGACAGCCGTTCGCCTAGGCGAAAAAATCCACCGCCTAGACGAAAATCCAACAGAATGTTCTTCTATATTCACCGCCTAGGCGATCAGCCGAACCGACCTAACTTCGCCTAGGCAGAAATCCCCTGTATAGTTTTGAGATATTTTTAGGATATTTTTGCTATAAATACCCCTTCTCCTCCCCCTTCTCCGGTCTCTCTCTTGATCTCTTACATTTTTTATCCCCTTAGGCTATATCTAAGGGTATATTTAGGAGTTTTAGAGGTGGAGCTCACATCCCGAAGTGGAGAAGACAGCGAATCGATCGTTGAGCATTCTTAGCGATTTATCTTCGGATGAGGCTAAGTTCTTCGATTGTTTTTCCTTATTTATTTATCTTAGGATCATGTAAGCATGTTTAGCTTGATTTATATGTTTATGCGGCTATGACCACGAGTTAAATATGGATTGTAGTAGGGATTAACGGTATATTTATAAATATGTTTGTTTGGATGATTTCGGTGTTGCGTTTATGTTTGTTCTTCGTAGTTTGATTGTGTTTATCGTATTATTTGTTTATTATGCTTAGAATGGTAAATGAAGAATACGGGATTTTAACAAACCCCGGATTCGGATTAGGGTAAACAAACGCCATGATTCTATAACCCGGTCGGGGTTTGAATCATGGATAATCTATGACGTTAGGGTAAGACTCACGTGACCTAAGGTTGTTAAGACATTGAGGGGGACTTCTTAGTTGACTCGAAGTTGCGTTACATCCATCGTCTTACACTCAGGAGAGGTGGCGAGGGAGTTTTAGAACGGAGATTGTCGATAAGGTAAATACAACGCAACGATCCAATAACCCGGGAGGGAGTTAGATTGTGTGCAATCAATGACGCTGGGCGAGACTCACATGACCTAGGGTCGTTAAGACGTTGAAGGGGACTTCTTCGTTGGCTCGAAGTCATGTATTCCCCTGTCTTACACTCGAGAGAGGTGGCGGTGGAGTTTACATACTGAGATTGTCAAATAGGTCGAACACCGTAAATGTGAGTAAATCGAGATCGAACACGTATTTGTAAACATGTTAATCCCTAAGCAATTCTTCACCCTAAAACATATTAGCATGTTAGTGTAGTTAATTTAGGTTATATTAGTATTAGTTTAATTAATTAAATACATTTGTTTTCGCCTAGATAAAGTTAGGTCACGACAAACGCGGTATTCGATAGTAACGACACCAATCCCTGTGGATACGATAACCCGATCTTAACAATCACACTATACTAAAACTTAGATCTCGTATACTTGCAAGTGTAAGTAGCGGCGTATTTTACGCGCTACTAGTAAGCGTGAAGGACTTAAACCAATCGCCAAGCAAGAATCCCCAACATTCTCCTCAGATATCGCCACACGGGATTAGGTCGGTGTGGCCATCCCAATCTTTATCTCGGTGTCTGGGTTGGCCTAACATTCTCAACAGGCATAGCCCATGGGCTTCTCCTTCAGTGTACAAAGGCCCAAGGCCATAGCTCTAATCCTCCACATGCTTTCCACGCGCCTGACTAATTAGGACGGATAACCGAGCTTAAGGCCCTAATTTCTGAGATACTAATGACATCCTTGCCCATAAATAAAAGGTTTTGCAAAGCCATTAAAGTGGTGGAACACTTGAGGTAACGAATTTATTTTATTCAAGCAATCTCTTCTCCCTGAGCTCTTATTCTCATGTCGGAAGAGACACACCAGGCACAGCCCGACAAGTCCTATGTGCAGTTACCGACCTAAAGGCCAGGCCGGACAATGCATCCCCAGGTAAAAAATGTGCAGGATGAAGCTCCAGGAGGATTGAAGACTCCAGCTCATCAGAAAATACTCTCCAGATCAGCTCCAGTTCTCCACGCCAGCAGTGACTGGACTATACTGCTGGTTGGTCTATTTTCTGAGACCAACACAATTAAATAATTAATTTAATTCAAAAATAAAAACATAGTTACATTAGAAATAATTAGAATTAAAAAGATAAACAAATAAAAATAGTGAAAAAAAAATCCTTTACAATTTTAAATAGGGAAAAACTCATATTAATTTATCTACGACTCCAGTTTGTTCTTTACCAACAAAACACCTTTAACTTCTTTGATTTAACTACATTGGTATTAACCTCATTTCTAATACAATGAAGATGAAGTAAAAATATGTAAACCTGTAAAAATAAAAAATATAAAAACTTATTGCATATATAAATCAAGAAATAATACTGCAGAGAAAATAAGAACGAAAAGCAAAAAAAAAATATAAAACAAAAAACTAATCAAAATCTGTAACAAAAAAAAAAAAAATCATAAAATAGAAAATGAGATTAAACAAATAATAATCACTATTTCGTATTCTAAAACAAAAATTTGAGAGATATACTTATTGCTCCCAATACATACTACACTACCGATTCATCAGAAATCTAAAAACAAAAATACAAAAATATGGGATCAGACATAAAAATCAGGGATCAGACACAGAACAAAAGAAAAATTTGTCTTGGAGCATAAACACTAAGGTGGCGTTTGGTAACCGTTTCTGTTTCCATTCCAGCAGTGGGATGAGAATGAGATGGGATGAGATAAGAATTTTGTTTTCTTCTTGGGAGTAAAATCGCGTTTGGTAACAATAATTTTTTTTTTTTTTTTTAAAGAGAATTGTGTTTGGTAACGATTTTATCCTAAAATCTTTTTTTTTTTTTTTTTTTTTCCTGTTTTGGCCTGACGGCGGTGGCGCTGTCGCCGGCCGGCGGTGACTCCGCCGGCGTCGACACCGGCCGGACGGCAGGTGGGTGACAGTGGCCTGAAATTTCTGGCCGGACAGTGATCAGCGGACGGTTGCCGCCGGGGGGCGGACGGCAGTCGGCGATGGCCGACCAACGGGTGAACAGTGACCATGTGTTTTGGGAATGGAATGAGAATAATGAGAAATAACTTTTTTTTGTTTCTCATTTCTTAAGAAAAAAGTGGGCACAATTCTTAAATGGGAATGAAATGGAAACGAAAACAAAAATTACCAAACGCTATTCTCAAACAGAATTCCCAAAAATTTGGAAATGAGATGAGAATTTCTAGAATGGAAACGATTACCGGGCCTAAACAAACACCACCTCAACGAAACATATGCCCAAGCATGTCTTAATCACTCAAATCATATTTCGGATGATAAACAATCAACATATGATATATCCAACAGCCTTCACCAAAGTTTATAAGCAATTAGGCATAAACAATCATTTATAAGCAAAGGAAGAACATTAAAAAAAAAAAAAAAAAAAACAATGAGAAGGTTTGAGCTTACATAATCAGACAACATGCTTTATTTGGGGTTATAGAGGAGAGAGGATGTGTTTTAGTTATAAATTAGGTACAAAAATCGGGTTATAAAATAGAGTTCTAATTTTATTTAGGGTTATAAATATTTTTTAACCTATACAGATATTTGTCTTTTAGAATATATCAAACGACTGAGAAATATTTGATCATTTTATATCTGTCTTATCTTATTATATAGATTTAATTGAGTATATATATTGTTTGATTGAAGAAAGAAACACATACTTATTATCAGTTTTGTAAAATTTCGATTTTTAATAAAATTGTTAGCTAAGTTTTTTTTTTTTTTTTTAAGTTGACTAATAGAAATAGTGAAATCAGTGAATTCATAGATGGAATACAACCAAACTAGCCTTAATATTTTGAACATTATTTCGTCCTATAGGTAAAACAAAACAAAACAAAGGAGAAAGCATTTTTATTGATTTGCATGAAATAGAAAATAGACAATTATTGAACAATTCACCATCCCCCATTCTAGATTGTAACAAAACTTACTTTTACATTTGCTACTATTACCCCTTAAATCGCATTTTGATGTTTTTAGATTTTTAATTTGCGATGTAAATTTTGAATAGTCTGCCAACAAGTACGGTCAATACCGGCGGGCGGCCAGAGCCCCACCACTACTGCCAACTCTCTACCCTCCGAAAGAGGCTAGGACATCGACATAAAAATTAGTAAGAGTCATTTAAAAATAAACCCTTACCAATTTTTCTTATGACACCCCAAACTAAGACTCTTATAAACAACTTTTTTATTTTTTTTTTCACTCTCTCCATATTATGGTCTTACAGCGACCCCTTCAGTACTAGGTTTCGTTTTTTAGGTAAATTGTCCGCCGGTAAATGTTTGTCCAAAGGACCATCCAGCGGGAACAACGTTGTTGGAGACCGTGGTCTTGCCATCGCTGGCGGTGACCTTAAAAGAGAGACTTTGGCCGTCGAGATAAGAGTTGCTTTGCCAATTTTGCCCCCAGTTCCTAGACATGGGTTGCCAATTGTTAGTCCTTGACCCCTTGATGGAAACTGCGTGCACGTCACCTGCCCCTCCGACATTGGTTATAAGCACCAGGTTGAAGTATGAGTGACCGTTGATTGTGAATCTTATGCTTCCCTTCTTATGACAAGGTACCCTAAAACATAATAATTCAACACTTTTAGCCTGACTGAATAAATTGATGTAACTGTAGGAACCTAATGGGCCTAACTCACTCTCAAAAGATATTTTGTAAGGGAAGGATTGTACTTGTCTTTATATATAGCTCAGGATCAGGAAACACAAGTAATGTAATATTCAACACGTCCGCTCACGCGCAAGATAAACTTTGACAACCCACAGTGAACGGATATCGTAGAGCCTAACATCAATGTGGGATTCAACACAACAATTCACGCATAGGGTAAACTTTGACAAAACACTGTGAACAGATATCGGGGGCCCAACATTGATGTGGGATTCAACACTCCCAACATCGGAGAAAAAATCTAATCCTGATACCATGTAAAAATTCAATGGGCTTAATTCTCTCTCAACAGACGTCTTGTAAGAGGAGGATTGCACTCGACTTTATATATTGCTCGGGGTCAGGTAACACAAGTGATGTTGGATTCAACACGTCCCGTCATGCACATGGTGGACTTTGACAAACCACTGCAAAAATAATTTGAGGACTAATTTGCAAAAGTCAATAATAATAATAATTGTACCTTCTATAAACCACAGGAACAATCCCGGCTTTGTACTGAGCAATCTGCTGGAAGACAGGCTGAGAGAGGTCAAAGTGCTGCTGTGGAGGGTTGCACCACCCTCCGGCATTGTTCGGTAAGGCGTTGTTTGGAGGGCAAAAATTGGTGGCGGTGACCACAATAGAGGCAGAAGGGAGGCACCATTTTTGGTCATTCACACACTTAAGCTCAAAACAAGCTCCACAGCTTAGACCATTGTTGAAAAGTGCTGTGCTCAAGGCTGCTGTGTTGCTCCCATAGCCTTCGCTATATAGATTTCCATACCCACAGGCTCCACCTATTACAAGGCACAACAAAGTCACACAATTCATGGTATATAATCATATATAATATGCAATATAAATTGAACAAATAATTTTGTGTTTCTTTTATTGGGAATGTAGTACTAATTTAGGATTGTTCTCTCTCTATGTTGCTCTTTCAAGAGACATTTTGGAGGCATATAGGAGAACCTACCTCTAAGATTTATTTATTTATTGTATTTTTCGAAGTGTCCAACACCCACACAGGGTGTAAGATAAGTCTCATTCAGGATGTGTGGTTGTCCCTCTCAACAAGTATTTTTCTGCAGATTCGAACCCCTGATCTTTCAAAAAACTCTCAACTGTTTTAACTCAAATATATCTTATCACTTGAGCTACACCTTGTTAGTAACTATCTCTAAGATTTAAAGTATTATATTTTATTGAAAAATATATACTTGTCACTTTAAAAGGTTTTGTTTGCTTCTCGAAGTTATGCATATAATCAAATGCAAGTGTTAGTGCATTTGCTCATATTCTTAAGGATGAAAAGTTCAAGATCACTCTATACTGGTATGAAAGCTAAGGTTACAATAAGACCCAATAGCCAAAAAAAAAAAAGAGTAATCGAGAGCTAGTCGGCCAAAAATCCAACCTATGAAAAACAAGTTGTTGAGTTTATCCCGTGATCAGATTATATGAGAGAAAATCTCACCTTGAGAGAAGGTGAAGAACATCTCTACATATGAAAATTTCGAACTGTATTTCAAATGAGATGTGAATAAGAGAGAAATATATACCCATAGTGCCAGAGGCATCACCACCTCCATAGAAAGTGGCATGAGCCTCAGACCATCCCTCTTCTTCATACCCATATGTAGTAGTGGATGATGCCAATATATAGAGAAAACCCACCATCCATGGCCCTACAGAACTCATCATTTTCATTGAATTATCTCAACAACTTAGAGAGAGAGGGAGTTTGGCGGTGGTTGGGGGTGGTGGTGGGCGGAGGGGGGGGGGGGGATAAATAGATGCTGGGGGAGGGTGGGGCAAGGGCAACATCACAAAGATTGAAACTTTTTTTGAGGGGTGGTGGTGGGGCCTGCCGGATTAGAAAACTACCGTCAGGTACGCAAGTGGTTTCGAAAACAAACCACGTGGTTTGACACCTCTATTTGTGTCATCTAAGCAGAGAGTTCGCTGCAACCCCAACCCCAAGTGTTCAACTTGGTTCTGCCATCTTCATTATGGCCAAGCTTCTCTCACCTAAATGTGCAGTAAGGAGGCTTTTTCATTTCATTTTTTTTCCTTTTTTAGAAAATTTTAATTCAAATCAAAATAATAATAATTAAAAAAACATTGTTAGATAATATTTTATTTTATTTTATTATATATATATATATATATATATTGTAAGTTTAAACTTAAAACACTCATTTGCATTTCGACAAATACTAAGAATACACCCTATAATTTTTTTTTTTTTGTTTTATGGTAAGGTGTTGTCAGGGTCAATTTACTCGTATATCCACTAATCACCTTCCTGGACGATCTTAAGGGGTGCACTCCCTTACATTGCCCTTGTGCATTCAAAATTAAATTCAAGATTTAGTGCCTCGAGTGCTCCCTAGGAAAGTCAAACCCTGATTGACAAGAAACGGGTGCACTTGATCTTCTTCTGAACTAACACCTCTTGGGTATACATCCTATCATTTTACTAATACAAAAAAATACTTCTTAATTTTCAATTTGCTTACCTAAGAATTTTTATCACATTTTATTGACAAAAATACCCTTACAATATAATATTATTTATTTATTTAAATATTCAAATTTCATATTCCACAGAGGTGTCTTAGGTATTATTAAAATGTCAGAGTATTTTTCATATTTGTCTAAATGAAAAGGGGTATGTTGAGTTTAACCTTGGGTTGATAGGACTTGACTATTATTAGAAGTCCTACTGAAGGGACAACCAAAGAAACCCCGATGATAGGAGATGGGACTTGTTTTAGTCTTGAGTGCAAAATGCAGGTCAATGAGGTGGATTGGAGGGTGACCAAGAAGAAGGTTAGGAGTGGGTTACTCCATTACGGATAGGGGTTGCAACCCCTCACGTCCAGCTGAAGACGTGAAACTTAGTGCTAAGTGGGAGGCAACCCACAAGAAAATAATTTAAAACAAAAATGAAAATATATTTATAAAAAAATAAAATGGAACTAAATGACATTCATATTATGTCTAGTCTTGTGACTTTTGTTTTCATGTGTGCATATTTCACAGGTTTGAAGACATCTCAAGGAATTTCTACAGCTAATCCAAAGCATTCCAACATCAGGTTGTCTCGTTCTCTTACTAAAGTTCTTATTGTTCTTTTCATTGAAGGAAATGTTAAAACTAGGTGCGTGGAAGAGTTATCTAATGTTGTTAGTTTAATGAGAATATGTACTTTGCGTTCAAAAGTATTTTTTTTGTGGAAACATGCGGATCCATAGGGGTAAAATTGTTATGCTATGACGGTAGGTTTAGTAATCCTAACTATTGATTGAAAGATTTACCCAAGAGGGAGGGTGAATTGGGTAGTTTAAAATTTCAATCCAATTAATTAATCCTTAATCAATTTTATCTGGTTAAATGCGGAATCCTTATATCTAGTGCACACACAAAGAGTAAGTTTACGTTTGGGTAAGAGATTTGACAAATTCAAAGAATTTATAAATAATAAGATTTTAAAATCTCATCATTTACAAATTTCTTATTTGGATAATTATTTTATCTAAAGAATTTGATTGTGTAATTTTATAATTCTATTGTTTGGATAGGTAAAGTATTTATAAATGAAATTTAGAAATCCATTAAATTTTAGGGGCTATTGTGTATTTTTTTTTTTCCTAAATTCCTCTTTCTTGCCGTCATCACCATCATCTCATATTACTTCTCTCTCTCTCTCTTGCCGTCGTCATCGTTATCTCGTCTCTCTCTGTCACCGTCGTCACCATCATCTCCTCTCTCTCTCTCTCTCTCTCTCTCTCGTTGTCATCACCAACATTTTCCCCAAATTTCCAACCACAAACATGATTCAAAGCAAAACCCAGAAAAATACGAAATTCATCGTCGTCTCTGATCGCAATCGACATCTTTCTTCATCACTGTTCGTCTCTTCGATTGTCGTCGATGCCGCTAGATCTAGCGATATCAAACCCAGATCTGACCAGAGTAACAAATGGACGGAGAGAGAGAATGACTCGGTGTTGAGGGTCTAGATCGGGGGTGGTTGAGACCGAAGGTGGTGGCAGCGATGGCTCTAAGACTGGACGATAGAGATGGTGACGGGGTGAGCAGGCAGCCATAGCAAAGGAGGGAGCAGGCGGCAATGGTGACGGTGAAAGGCAACAGCCACAATGGAGAGAGAGAGGAAAAGCAACGATGAAGAAGACAACATTGGAAGTAGCGACAACAGCCACAATGGACGACGACGACGGATGTAGATTGAGCTACAAATCCCTCTTTCAATGAGTTTGTAAATGACACCGAAAACAAAAAGACTCAAAAATCATGTTTTTACCCTATTTTTTAGATCCAATGAATTTTACAAACTCTTCCTAATAAATACCCAAAAAAAGAATTTTTCAAAAGAGAATTTTGAAATCCTTTGAACAAATTAAATCCCTCCCACTAAATCTCTTACCCAAACACAACCTAAGGGATAGAGAAACTTGACACAAGCTATTTTATAATAGTTCGATAAGCTACTCTTGCCTATGTAATCTGCTAAGCTCTCGCAGGGAATTCAATCTACTAAAAATCCTCTTTAATCCTTTTCACATGTAAGAATCAAATCTCTTACAATCCCGATTCGGTAAGTTTTCTTTATACCTAATCACAATCTCACCCGGTCCAATTAAATTCAAGTTCGAGCTATAACCTCTCACAAATTCAAATATATATATATATATTGTCTCAAAAAGGACTTCGACCAGCACTTATAAATATCAAATTCAAAATTCAACCCGATTCTAAGTGTTATAGAAGTGCATATGATTATAGGATATTCTATTTAAAATTGTGTTACGCTTATTTGGATTGAAAACAAGTGTAGCACAAAATCAAATAGCCAAGATAAATTATATCAAATCGTTTGAACTCATTGTAATAAAAATAATTTCAATGTTTAAGATTTACGAGTTTTAAAAAAAAACAATTTTTTGAAACAAAATTCAATTAACTTTCTCAAGATAAGATCTAATCAAATGACATTTCCAGATTTAGCACAGAATAGATCAACACAAAAATCATATAAAGAAAATAATATTTATGAACAATCTTACTAAATGTCCAATAGAATATTTGAATTAAAGTAAAGAATTTTAGTGGCACTAATCAGTTTCAAGAATTACAAGTTTTTTACTCAAAACAATTATCACTAATTTTCAAACGATATCTCAAGATTTTTTCTTATTTTAAGCTCTCTTATTTTCTCTCTTTGAAATATTATTAATATCACTCTTTTTCTCTTTTAAAATTTGAATAATAGTATTTTGAAACCTAATTTTTTTAAAAGTAAAAATGCAACTTTTAATAAGACAATTCAAAGTCTTTCAACGACTAGTTTTGGTAAGATATTCTTCACAATTTGCTCCCTGAAACACTCAATATTTGAACCAAAGAATAATGACTTGAATATAACTTGAAATCAGTCTAGATTCATCCACAAAATAATTTAAAGATCAGCCCCAAAATATATGGAGGGAAGTTTTACCGAAAAGACTAAGAAATCTAAAATTATAAGGAACAAAAAGTATTTTTAAATAAATCCTTTGATTTCGAATGAAAAAATATTTTTTGTATTTCTAGATATTTTAGACCATTTAACAATGGTTTAGAAATATTTAATCTTAAATATCAAGAAAAAAAATTCAAAATAACGTTAAAAAATATTCAAAAAAATTGTACTATTTGTTCGACTGATTCTAAATCGATCGACCACTTGAAGCTATTTCTAAAGAATTCTGAACATCAATCGGTTGACAAGACCTCATAATCAATCAACAGTTTGTATTTCATTGGGAACCTGATTCAACCAGTTGAATGTTTCATCAAATTGATTGACTAAAACAATTAAAAAGCCTAAAAAATCACTTCTCTGCATCATTCAGTTGACTAATTATAAATTCGATCACAATTTGGCTCGCCGATTTGAGAACGTCCTTGCCTGCTGCTCTTATTCTTGATTCTCTTCATCTTTAATTCTTTCGTTTGATTCAACCATATCCTGGTTGTTTTGTGCCCATTCGTCGCCATCCTAAACCAGGCTCCGTCGGACCATCAACTCCTAGTGTGGCTTCTGGATGTTAATCTGATCAGGGATGAAAGCTCCAAAGTTCCAAATCTATTCATTATTAAGTGAGCTTATCTATCTCTCTGTTTGGCAAAGAGTTAGAGTTTGTTGATAACTTTGTTTTTTGTGCTTCATTTTAATTGTTGAGTTTGTGGATCTGTTGTATTTCTAGACTTAATTCCTATATCTACAACTCATTATGGATAGTAAAAATACTAATTGGAAGAGGAATTATGGTGAGTCAAATGAGTAGTTAGTGTCTATATTTGTGGATTCAATTCTGGAGAAGATGGGTAGAAGAAGCTTAAAATTTATATTTCAACGACATGAGGTGGTGCGAGATGTCTATATTCCTAAGCGGAGATGAGTTAGAACAAACTCAAAGTATGGGTTTGTTCGATTTTTATCTTTGGTTAAGTCTTGGCTGTGATTAGAATTCTCAATGGGATTAGGATGAAAAATAAAGTGATTAAAGTTTGTTTGGCAGCGTGCAGTAAGAGATCCCATGAATCTAGTGTGAAAAGAAAATAGGTTAGAAAAGAAGACAAAGTTTCCGGTTTGCGATTTGTGAACCAGATGTTGTTTCTACACCACAGCTCAAGCCCAACCTTGACATAGTAGGTCGAGGTTCTAATTCTTTCATATCTGATTCCTATTATCTTGTGAATCTTCCAGTAGTTTGTTAATCAAGTGTTCTTGATAAGAGTAAGAACTCTATCACTAATAAGGATATGATAAATCGAATAAAATTAGTATTGCATAGAGTAGAAAAAGTGATGGAATATAAGAACATTTTAGGCTTGACTATGACTTTGAATGGATTGGAATTTAGATATTTGATTGTTAATCTTATTCTTAGGGAATAGGACTGCGTGGAGTCAAATTGCATTGAAGGTTATTGCCTTAGACTTAGGTAAGGAATTGGATCAAATGGGTGCATTGAATCCTGCATTAGAAGGGGGCAGCTCTTCTCCAAATTTTGATATAGGAGAGAATCTATCAAACATTAAAGATGTTAGTCTCGACTTAGAAGAGGGCAAAATCAATATATATACCTTCTGTCAAAGCAATTCACATGAACCAAATGCTAAAGGGGAAATTTATTATTCAAGTAAAGAGTGGTCTTTCACAAGTAATTCGGATGGTAGTTGTGACTCAAAACCCAAGGATGAAATTGATGAGATCTTCTCCAAAATCGGTAGCAAAAGTCGTTTGCGATTTAAAAAGAGACTAATTTCAGTTCCTAAAATGAGAGGAAAAACGAACTTACTGGAAGTTTGGGTGTATTAAGGGATGGGGATGCTTTGAGAAATAGTCCCAAAACTTTAAGAAGTAAGAGGTGAGAAATGTTGGTTGGAGTTTTAGGGGGAGCAGTTTCGACTATTTGGACTGGTTTTAGTTAGTTATGCTTTGTTATCGGTTGGTTTAATCTTTTATTTCCATTAGTGGAGTCTATTTCAATTTTCAAACTTTTTGTGCACATGGGTAATTATGTTGCCTCATGTGTGCTTCTGTTCACTGGGGTTGGTGGAGTGTTAGTTGTCGTCCTCCTTCCCTAGTTTCTAGCTCAGATGCATGTTGATCTGTCATCTGTGTCTCTGGTGGTTGTTTTTTATTGGGTTCGAATGTTGAAACTAAGAGGTTTATTTTGAGTTGTTGCCGTGTCACCGTGTGTTGCATTGCTAAATTTTGCAGTTAGAATATTCTATAGTTCTCATGCTTCTTTCATTTTAGTTTGGCGTGGGCTGTTGAATGATGTGTTGGTGGCGGAACCTTGGTGTGTTTTGCATATTTTCAGTTTGTTGTGGCCGTTTTAGAATTCCTCATCATTGTTCTTTGGGGTTATTTTCGTGTAATGATAAGTTTTTGGGTACCTTCCTTGTAGCAGAATTACTCTTAGAATCTCTAAGTCTAGGTACTGTGTGATTGCCTTTTTGAGATTTTAAGGGGATCTTTGCTAGGGTGGCTAGGTTCTTTGGTTTGTGTTGTTTGGGATTGGATCAAGTTCTTTTAAGCTTCAATTCCTGGTTTTCTCGATTGTACCTTTGTATCATTTATAGCTATGCTTATCGGGGGGAAAAAAAATAGGGTGCTCGAAAATGACTTTGAACACTGGGTTAGGTAGAACACAATTTCTCAAATATTCTTTGCACCAGTTGACTAATTTGAACCCCAAGACCTTTAAACCTGTAAGGAAAGAATCTTAACACATTTAAATAACTCAGGCATGCATACTTATCACTTAATCACACACAATAGTATTTAACACATATTTAAGTGTAGTGCATGATCCTAATTCAGATGTAAAAAAATCTTGATATTTCAATCTATTTACTTAGCATGATCAATCAGAATTCATCATCATTATGCCACGTACTTGATTCATTATCATGTCACTAAATCTATCGTATATCTTAATAAACAAATTAGTCTAAAAACCATTAAGTTATTGTTATCATCAAAATTAATGTTAATGGGATTAAACTCTTTAGGGATAATAATATCCCTATATTTTTTATGATAACAATCTACTTGATATTTTTTTATTTTATAAAATATACAAACACGTTCTCCTTGAATGTGGGAATAGTTCTTTTAGAAATTAGAATCATAAAACAAGAACTACCAAGTATGAATGTCAAATAATATCATGAACCTTTAAAGTGAAAATTTCATGTACGACAAAGAATTTTTAAATTTGAAAGAAATTTTTTATTGAAAAACATCATACAATTTCTCTCCCTTTGTCATCTCAAAGAGAAGGGGTATCAATAAAATAAACCAATAAACTTGATAATTCATATGATCAAGTATAACTTCAGATAAGGCAATGTAAAATTTTTAATGATATACCCTTTGATATCACCCCTTTTGATAGAGTGAAAATACATGTAACCATTGATGCATGAGGACATGGAGCATAACTCAATCATAGTGATATAGATATTTTTTAAACCACTTGATATATCTCTAATACATGCTTAACATGGATAATTGCATATTTTCAAATTGTTATCTTAAGAAATGTCATCTCCATTTCATAATAACAACCATTTAAAAACAAGAGATAATAGTTGTATACAACTGAAGATTGTTTACACTAAGAAACATGAATATACAAAGCAACTAATACCCATAGAGATAACTATGTGCAAAAGTATCAATAGTTCAACAAATTTATCTTAAAATAATAAGCACAAATTGAGATGCCATATATCTTAATATAATTGTTCTGATGGTATCGAAATTGATTGACATAATTTCAGGTTCAAAAAAACATACCAAAAATACAAGCTTAAAATCATATAATGATAATCGAACATGTTGACAAACTAGATCATGCTTAGTACTTATTTAGAGATTTTCAATGTAAGCTCAATATCATGTGATTCAATATAATAAAATTTAATAACCATAACATAAACTTCACATTCAATCATACAATAATGAAATTATGTTACCATTGAGTTGAATGGAGATTCAACTCTAATCAACTATCTCCTCCAATCAATATCGTTCTTATCATTGGCTTAAACTTTAAGGTTAGATATAAATATATATATTTCTCTATGAATCATCTTATAACCTGAAATTCTTTAAAGAACACTTGCGTGAAAATCATCACTAAAAGTCAAGTATGTATCTAGGAATTAATTGTCATCAAAATCAATTATTATACCACATATGATCACTAATAAAACCCAGGCAATATATAGCATGTAGGACCACTTAAATCATTTGTGGCCTATATATCAATATGATACACAAATTCTATGCAAGGACTGATAAAGGGATATCATGTTCACATATCAAATTAGCTTACTTAATATACTATCTATAGAGATTTCAAGTTGATAGAATGAATCCAACTAAATAAAGTGCAGATCAACACATATGAGTTATATGATGCTAACAAGAGTCTATTTATTTTTTTCTATCTTATTCCCCACCTATTTCGACCGGGGAGAACAGGCCATTTGACAAGTAGATTCTTCAATTGCGGAGGCTTGGTTCAATCTCAGAGGAAAAGTGGTACAACAATATTTGAGTGTTTGGACATAACTTTCTTTTTCACACGATGACTATGATCTCCAACACTGAAAATCATCTTTACATTTGATGGTTTGGCATTTTGATGATCCCGCCAGTCTTCTTCATCTAGCTGCATTACATAAAGATTCCATTCTACGACACAGAAGGATAAACATATTAGTCACATCAGGGTTCTATAAATGCATGATCACTCAAATTTAATAACAAATTTAAGCGTAAATTATTAAAGTTTAGCGTGCTTAAATGGGGGTGTCGAACCACAGGGATCGGATTGTAATTATTAATTTTTATTTTAATATTCCGTTGAATTTAGCAAGATTGGTTTTGGATTTTTTATTAAAAAAAATAGAAAAATAAATAAATTAAAATATTAATTATAAATAATTGGGTTGAGGGCATGCATTCGTCTTTCAATTATCCTAATTTGTTTTAATTCTTTATCTATTTTAATTCTGTGTATAATGAAGTAATTTAACTATAAGAAAAATTACAACGAATGTTTGATTATTTAATCAGCATGAACTATCTTCGAAATTCGGTTCCTAATCTATGGTGAACCAATCCCTAAGCATAATTCATCATATCAAATACAACGATTAATCAACCGTTGAATCAGTATGGACTATCGTCGGGATTCGATTCCTACTAATCTAAGGTGAATGAATTTCTAAGAATAACCCATCCTATTAAACCTTATTGATTCCAATAAGTACGGGTCATATAACGGTTAGATCTAAACCACAAGTATTAGATTTAATCCACAAGTACCAACAATCTATTTCTAACATTTATATAAATGATAAAAGTAAGAATTGATTAGATAAACGATATAAGAATAGTAACTCCTCATTATATTACCTTATACATAGATCAAAATATAACAAGAAAATAAAACTACATTATTAAATCTCGAAATGAATACAACCTAACCCGGTTTTGCGCCTTAGCCATTCATGGGTTGTTCTTCCTCCCAAAGATAATCAACAAAACTTAAAGGGAAGAATTCCCAAAAAAAAAAAAAAAAATCTCGACAGCAAAAGAATGAAAAAGATAAAAAAAAATGAAGTCCCATGGGAAAGTATCAAGAGAAAAGTAATAAAAAAAAAGAAAAAAGAAAAAAAAGAAGGGATAATAACATTTTTGGACCTTAACAAATGACTCGGGTGTTCAATTGGCCCATCGCATTTGGAAGTTGACACATTTAGTCCTTCGCATTTGATTTTCATTCCAAATTAACCCCTCAATTAAGTTTTATGTTAATTACTATTAAATTACATTTTTACCCTTTAAAATTTTAATTGGGGTCATTTTATTTTTAACTAAAACTTAAGGGTTAAATGTGTAGTTTAGATTCTGTTCATCATCTTCATCTTCCACCCCTACGATCTTCTTCCTTGGCGAGTGATTTTCGCCTTGAAGGGGAAATATCCATGTATGGAAACTGACATGAAAATCTCCATACAAAATAGAAATAGGATTGAAATTAGATGGGCACTTTGTTGATCAATCCATAGCGACGAAAATCGAGCGTGAGATAAAAAAAAAAAAGATGAAATTCTTATGGGTATCAGAAGAATTGAACCCACAAACTCCATTGTTGTTCCGGCAAACCTTGCAAATGGAGAAGTACGTATCTTCTTGTTTTTCTTTCCCCACAATACTCCACAACAATGAAACTAATGTTTCAAAAACTTTGTTTTCAAAAAACCTAAAAACCAAGTCCATACGACAATCCACTACCCCAAACCCACTGCTCTAATCTCTCTCATTATATCTCTCTCTTCTCTCATCTCCTCTCTCTCTCTACCCAAACCCACAACTCTCTCTGATCTGTGCAAACTGTGGTCAGAGGGCGAAACAAATCCGAACTACCCCATCGCGACGGCCACCTCGACCATATCCACCACTACCACCGAAACTATCACCACTTTCACGACAACCACCGTGAAAACCCCCGCCTTCATTCATCCCCTAAGCTTCGGATTTGTAGATCAATGGTGTTGGTTCGCCATTGGTGTGGTAGTGGTAGTGGTTGGATCAACGGTGATAGAAAATGGTGGGCAAAATCCTTGAAGTGTTGAAGGTGCAGGGGAGATGTAAAAAAAAAAAAAAAAACACTTTGGGCCCCTAAATTTAAAATAATTTACAAATAGATCCTATTAATTAGTTTGAATAAAATGATGAAAAT
The DNA here is from genome assembly GCA_016647705.1 of Eucommia ulmoides. Lineage (NCBI taxonomy): Eukaryota > Viridiplantae > Streptophyta > Magnoliopsida > Garryales > Eucommiaceae > Eucommia > Eucommia ulmoides. The sequence continues at coordinate 9,310,564 of CM028334.1, read as the reverse complement.
ACCCTTATTTTTTAACTTGAAATGATTAAAATACTCTTACTTATACGTTGACTTAACAGAATGGCCAATTTGAAACGAAAATCAAATGTCAGGGACCAAATATGTCAACTTCCAAATGTGAGGGGCCAATTGAATACCCGAGTAATTTGTTAGGGACCAAACAAGTCATTATCCCTAAAAAAATAAGAATCTGTAGGTTCTTGGCCAAAAAAGGGAAAAAAAATCAATATATCCTAAAGTGAAGCCACTCCCCCCATCTGTTATGTTAATCTCGGAGTTTTGATGGACAATTAAGGGTTGATATTTTTTTGTGAAATTAATGTGTTTGTTGAGTGTTTCAGTATAAAGTTCCAATCGAAGATTGAATCATGAAGAAATTATTAAGGGTGCAAAGATAGACAATGAAGAAATGAAGAGTATTGAAGATTCCAAAAAAATTAGGTAAAAATAACTCAAATACACTTATACTCTTAATGTATCCGAAATTAGGATCACACACGATACTAATTATTGGTGAGTTATATTTATGTGTGTTTGATTTAATGAAATTTAGGATCCTAATTAGTGTTGGTCCTATGTGAAATTGAAAAATGAAAATTGACCTAAGTGAAAATAATGTTTAAAATTGAATTTTATTGTTAATTGTGTTAACCAAGAAAAGCAATTAGTTAACGGGATTAAACGATGAATTTTGGAGCTTAAATAAGTTGAAAAAAGAGCATCCAGCATTGACCAGTCAACCGACCAGCAGAGGTTCAGTCAACCGATTGGTTTTGGGCTAAAAAGCGTATCTCTCTAAATTGATCGATCAACCGACCAATAGAGATTGGTCAACCGATTGGCCAAGTAAAACTCTCTAAGTAGATTGGTTAATCGACTGTGGTAGGATCGGTCAACCAACTGCTGTTTAATTTTGGCTTGGATTGCAACCTAAATTGATCGGTCAACCGACCGTGGGGTATTCGGTCAACTGATTGCCTTTTGGGTTTGGCCTATGTGATATGTTGAATCGTTCGGTCAACCGATTGGTAGGGGTTTGGTCAACCAACTGTGTTGGTTGAGATTTCGAGGATTTTAAGGTTTCGGTAAAAAAACTAGCTGTTACTAGCCGTTTTTAGCAAATCTGATGAAGATATTAGGGGGATTTAAAGATATTAAAGATATGACACATCTATTTTGATATCCCTTTTAATTTGGTACATATAATTTTAGATTCTCTCAATTTTAGAAACTAAATACTTCCTATCTTTGTGATTGAAATTTGAGAAATAATTTGTGAACTTAGTGGAGAGATTCAAAAGATGTTTTTAAGTAAATTATATCAAGATTGAAAAGATATGATATATGGGGTCTTTAAGTGCTCTTTAAAGATTAATCTTGTTAAAACTAGCTATGGAGGACTTGTTTAAAATCACTATATATAGACCTGTGAATTTAAGATCTAATGACATCACATCAATAACTATCAAGTTCCTAAGCTTTCTAAGAGTTATAATTATGAGATTTATTTGAGAGATCATTCGTGAGATTATTTGTGTGAAAATTTCTTAAGCTAAAATGTTTTTGAGTTAGCGTCACCGATCTGTGCCGTCTTGCAATTCTGATTACATTCTTTCGGTATTTTCCTGGTAAGATCTTTCCAAGTTATTGTGCTGAAATTTGATTTTATATTGTTGTTTATTACTTGAATTTTAGATCATTGAAAAATTATTTTTTTTTAACTTAAGAGCATAAAAATTCTTTTTAAAATGATTTTATGATATTATCTGATTATGTGCTTAATTCCGTGCCACCCACTATTTTTATAATCAAATATTAAATTACGTCACTTAAATTGTATCACGTAGTAAATTTTGGGACATTACTCGTGTATAATTATTTTGAGGTGGAAGAAGTTCCGAGTGGGAAAAAACTCATTATTTTTTGTATTGGTGAGTTTGTGCGAATTAGATATGGTTGGGTCTGTATTTAGTCAGGGTAGCTTGGGTATCAATCTTTTCCAAAAAAAAAAAAAGTTGTGGCTTAATCTTTGTCTAAGGTATAAAAAAGTTTGATTATTCTTTTCCTTGAAAAGAATTAGATGTTAATTCTTCCTGAATAAAATTAATTTTGAGTGATTTGTAAAAGTTCAATCCTTACCTGAGAAAATAATATTTGTGAGTGTGGTGAGGTTTGATCTTTAACCCGTTAAAAAGATTAGGTTGTGATTCTTCATGTAATAAAATTATATTAGTCTTTAGCCTGAAAGAAGATAAGGTTCTTCCTTAGCCTGGGAAAAGAGAATTGTAAAGGTTGATTCTTAGCATGAAAAAAGAATTATTATAAGAGTTTGGTTCCTACCTTTAAGGGGATCAAAGGGTTTAGAGGGTACGAATCTCTATGGAACTCGGGGGACTGGATTAGGCAAGGCTAGCTTGCTGAACCAGATATCTTGGTGTGTTGTATTGTTTACTTTCTTTACATTTTGTTTTAGTATGCACCTAGATTTAAATACTTATCCGCCACGTAACGAAGATAATAATTAATATAGGATAAATTGATTATTTGATAAATTAAGTGTTGAAAGATTTAAATTGTATAAATTTTTAGAACTACCCAATTCACCTCCCCTCTTGAGTAGTTCACTGGGCCAACAATTGGTACCAGAGTTAGTTTAGCTCGATTAGATTAAAACACTAGCTAATAAAGATCACATGGCGCACACGTTAGGCACACTAACCTTTGTTTGCAAGTGAAAACTACTCATTCTGAAAGGATAGAATGATTGCATTCCTTTAGGTCACCAATTATTACGTCTGGCTGGCTATTAAGGATGGTCCATTTGTCCCTGTGAAAAATAGAGTAGCCAAAAAGAAAGACCAATTGACCACTTCTAACAAATAGAAACTTTCGGTTAATTCTCAAGTTATAAATATTATATTTTGTTCTTTAGATGCTAACGAATATTCCAAGGTTTCAAGTTGTAGAACGGCGAAAGAAATGTGGGAAAAGAAAATCACCCACGAAGGGACAAATCAGGTGAAACAGTCAAAGATCAATGATTTAGTTTGTCAATTCGAATTATTCAGAATAGGTGAAGCAAAATTGATTCAAGAAATGTATACAAGATTCAACAATATCTTCAACAATCTGAATCAACTCGAAAAGCCCTACACTACGGAAGATAAAGTTCGAAGATCTTGATTTCATTTACTAAAGTGTGGGAGTCGAAGGTGAATGCGATTGAGGAATCAAAGGATCTTAGGAAGTATGCTATTGATGATCTTATCGACAACCTAATGACACATGAGACGGTTATTCAAGGATATGAGGACAATACAAGAAATATCGAAAATGAGTCATTGGCATTGAAAGTTCAGAAAAATGAGGAAGATGATGATAGTGATGATGTCAGTATTGACAGTATGCAAGAAAAATATGTGGCGCTTCTCACGAAGAATTTCAGAAGAATGACTTGACGAACATTCCGGGGAAAGAATAATTTCAACATAACTAATGTGGAATGTTACAACTGTCACAAGACTGGATACTTCCAAACCGATTGCCCTAAACTAAAGAAAGACAAGGAAAAAAAAAAGAAAATAATAGAGAAGAAGAAAGAAAATAAGAGTAGGAAGAAATCGATAAAAGCCACCTGGGATGATTCTGAATCGAGTAGCTCAAAAAAATCTGGTAGTAAAGGATCATACATGCTTGCTTTAAAGGCCACGAGATATGAGGTACCTAAATGTTTTAGGTATTGTCCTTTATATTTTGATGATTTATTTAATGTTTATCAAGAACTAACTCGTGATTATAAAAATTAGTGTTTTAAATTAATGTCCTCCAAAGTACAATTAACACATTAAACAAGCAAGTGATAGACTACGAATCTGAAAACATTGAATTGAAATCCAAGATGTCGGATTTATATTCAATAGTTCTCAAATTCACAGGTGGTGAAAACAATTTAAGAATGCCTTTGGAAAGTTCACGAGGTATTTTTAATAAAGCTGGTATTGGGTTTCAGAAAATCCTTAAACAAAAACGTTTTCATAAATTCTTTTCTGAAATCGGGGATCTTGTTAGATGTTTTAAGTGTAATGTTGTGAGACATACTGTTTGTAGATGTTTTTCTAAAATATCTAACTGCAAACAAGTTTATGTTCTTAAAGGAACTAAAATTGGCCCGACTAACAAGATTAGACCCAAGTAAACTAGGTACCACTTAGGAACTATTTGAGATGCTTCTTGCAGGTTATTCTAAAAGTATCGATAGACAAAGACAAATAGTTCCTAGACATTGGTTGTTCTCGGCACATGACGGGAGATAAATCAAAATTTACATCTTTGACACTTAAAAATGGAGGTCATGTGACATTTGGAGACAACGCTAAGGGTAAAATTATCGGTATAGATAATATCGGTAATGGATCTATAGTTATTAAAGATATTTTACTCGTAGATGGTCTTAAGTATAACTTGCTTAGTATTAGCCAATTATGTGATAAATGTTTTAATATTGTGTTTGATCATGATAAATGCATAATTAAGAATGGGCATAGTAGTAGAATCTTACTTTGCATTACGTTTTGAGAATGTGTATACATGTTTATTTGATGATTTTACTTCTCAAAATTTATCATGTTTAAATGTTTTATTTAAAAATAGTTGGTTATGGCATAGGAAACTTGGGCATGCTAGTATGGAATTGTTATCTAATTTATTTAAGAAAAGTCTCGTTTGTGGCCTACCAGCATTGAAATTTGTGAAAGATAACGTATGTGATACATGTCAGTTAGGCAAGCAGTCTAGATCATCATTTAAGAACAAGATGCACACGTCCACGTCTAGATGTCTTGAAATATTGCATCTTGATATATTCGGTCCGAATGTCATTGCTAGTTTAGGAGGTAAATTTTATGCATTCATAATTGTTGATGATTATTATAAATTTGCTTGGGTGTTCTTCTTTGCTAAAAAGAGTGAAGTTGCTTCTATTTTCTCTAAATTTTGTAAACATGTTCAAAATGAGAAGCAATGTTCAATTATCAATATCCATAGTGATAGAGGCAGAGAGTTAAAAAACATCATAAGGTAATTAGCTATTGTGATGAGCACAGATATGCTCACAATTTTTTTGCACCAAGATCACCACAACAAAATGGTGTTGTGGAGAGGAAGAATAGGATGCTTCAGGGAATGGTCAAAATGATGTTAAATAAAAAACGTTTACGTACTTATTTTTGGGCCGAAGAAGTAAGTACAGTTTGTCATGTGGTAAATAGGTTATCTATTCGTAGACGTTTTAACAAAACCTCCTTTGAAATTTAGAATGGTAAGACTTTGAATATATCCTATTTCAAATTCTTTGGTTGTAAATGTTTTATTTTGAATGATAAGGATAATTTAGGTAAATTTGATTTTAAATCTAACTATGGTATTTTTCTTGAATATGCTACTAACAGTAAAGCTTATAAAAGTCATAATAAACGTACGTTAGTAGTTGAAAAGTCTATGCATATCGTTTTTGAGGAATCTGATCCATTTATATCGAGAAAGGTTTTGGATGATGATGATGCAGGTACTTTAAATAACCAAAACCAGGACAATGATAAGACAAAGGAACCTCAAAAGAGAAACCTAAAGGACAGGATTTGACGTTACCACGAGCTATAAAGACAGTGCCGGGACACTCGGTAAAAGAAATTATTGGTAATTTTGAAAGAGGTATAAGTACACGTTATTCCCTTAGAGATATTATAAATCTTGCATTTCTATCTCAAATTGGGCTCAAGAATGTGAATGAGGCGTTAACTGATGAATTTTGAATCTCTGCGATGCAATAAGAATTAGTTCAATTTGAACGTAATAAAGTGTGGTCTCACTACAACAAAAACTGCCTATAAGGGCACCTCTGTTGGGACACTATATGTATTGTGCCCTATAAAGGTGCTTTTCGGGGCACAAAATTGAAAGTGTCCTATAAAAGTCAATTTGTTGGGACACTATATGTCTTGTGCCCTATAAGGGTACTTTTCGGGACACTATATGTATTGTGTCTTATAATCAAATATTTAAAGGATATAAAGTAGTGCCCCAATAAAATTTAATTAATAATTAAATAAATTAATATCTATATATAATGTAAAAGTACAAAAAATAGTGACCTAAAAACATAAACTATATTAGGGCACAATTTTGTGTCCTATTATAATTTAATTAGTTAATTATAGGTCAATTAATGGTACCCTAATACATATACTAAAATAACTAAAATAGAAATTAGAGGTCAATTAATAGTATAATAAAATTAATTGAAAAAAAAAAACGATTTAAATGGGAATCATCCTAAGAAACGACGTTGTTTTATGATAAAACGACATCATTTTGGTTTGGTCGCCATACCTTCATACATTCGCTGAAGTAAAATAAAAACCCCAAAATCCCCAAACCCTTTGGCGGCAATCTTCTCCCACTCTCCCGCTCATACATTTGCTATGAAAATATATAGTGTGATGTAAATCTAGAAAAACCCCAAAATCCCCAAACGCTCGATCTCTCTCTCTACCGTCTCACTCTCTCTCCCTCACTCTCAGTCTCACCCGATCCTCCATCGATCTTCATCTCTTTCTCCTACCTCCACCGTCGCCATTGTCTCCATCTCTGGCCATATTTCTCATCTTCATCTCTTCGAATCGGAACACCATCGTTGCTGAATCAATCTCCTTCGCCGTTCCATTTCGCATCACCGACCACTTCTCCACCGTCGCCATGTCCATCGCCATGGCCATCGTTTCCATCTCTAGCCAAATCGGAGTTTTTGATTTGGCCAGATCCGGCTAGATCTCCACTGAACGCTCTCTCTCTCTATATATGTGTGTGTGTGTGTGTGTGTGTGTGTGTGTGTGTGTGTGTGTGTGTTCTTCTCATGATTTCTCTGTGAAATCCACATGATCGGCAATGAGACAGCAATGGTAGTATTGTTCATTTTGGTGCTGTTATTGTTCGGCAGTGTATTATTTGGTTCTACGGTATTAAGTCATTAGCGATTATGATTCACGCTCCCATGAGCAGATTTGAGCCATTGTTTGCCTTCACAGGTAACATCTTCTCTCAATTTTCTTCTGTGTTTATGGAAACAAGTAACATTTTCTGCATTTTTAGGTTTTTTGTTTTTTGGAAAAAATATGTTTTGTTTAACGCTTTGTTTTCGTTTTTGTTTTCGATTGAAGATTTTGTTTCTATTCGTCCTCCTATCTACAATTTACTTCATCCGAGTCTCAATCGATTCTCTCTTACACATATATGAGTATATATTTTCTCTCTCCCTTTTTATACCTCTATTTATATGCCCATTGATGTGTATGTATATTAATTTGGTGAATTATACTTTAACGTTGTTCACCCTTGTGACTTTGCTTTGTGTGTTTCGATTCATACCTAGGTTATCATTGATAAAAAAAAAAAGGTAATTTTTTTACTGGTTTTCTTTTTGTAGATCATGCTCAGATCTCGCCGTCTCTTGATCTCGTCGCATAGCTGAGAAATTCTGAGAAACTGAAGAATAAAGCACGCAGTGAGTTTGAATCTCGCCTTTTAATTTTCATAAATTTAGAATCATGAACAAGTCAATAGATTTCACTGTTTAATTCTTATCTCTGTTGGGGGGAAATTGTGGTTCTGACATGATTTGAACTTGTGTTTTGCATATGCGTTTGTCAGTTTCAATTGAAAATATTTATAATCTAAAGAAATGGCCAAGAGGCGAAACCGGGGTGTTTATCGGTACCAACTGATCAATCTAAAGACTTCATTCTTATGTGTGTTTTAAATTAGAACGACACAGATAATTTTCTGCATTTTCTGAAATTGCAAGGTAAAAAGGACAGAAATTTCTTCATTTTCTGCATTTTTAGGTTTTTTTTGCATATATATATGTTTTGGTTAACGCTTTGTTATTGTTTTTGTTTTTAGTTGAAGTTTTTGTTCATTTACCCTTTGGTGTCTCTCATACCACTGTGCACTGTTTCAGTTACGTTCCCATTCTCTTTCTTTGTTTCTGTGCTAATAAATGAGAACTATTAACTAGAATGTTGACACTTTTGTTAGTCACTTTGAAACTGAGTCTGAGTGCATACTCTAGACTCTAAAGTATCACCCTCTGGTGTTCGAATCACCAGGCCAGCCGGCGAGCCTTTATGGTTTAACGATCAATCCACAAACGTAGTCCAGGCGGTCGGGCTTTGTCGATCTCTTCCTTCATCGGTAATTTTAACTATTGGATCTTCATTATTTGGAAACATCGTCTCGGCGGTAAAATCCGCCAGGGTAAAATAACAATAAAATGATTGTTATTGTTAATCATTTGAGATGCTTTAATATTATTGTTTTTTTCTAAACATGCAGGTACATGGATGAGGCTGATCATTCATCTTTGAATAATACTCGGTCTTTCTTGCAGCATCGGAGGGTTACTGAAATTTGTCATCTTTGGTCGTAAGTTATCACGCTCCTTTTAATACAATTGATGAGTAATTAAATTGTGAAAAAGTTATTGTATTATTTTTTTCCCTTTCAGATACCCAAGTATGGCATTTTTGAGAATATAAAGTCACTGAAAGAGCTAGCACAAATGCATCAGTGGACGGCTGAGAGACCGTTGAGAGTTTCCATTAGTTTTAGTTATGTATGATGACTTACACTTCTCTTCTTTCATGTTGGTTTTAGTTTCTCTATTTTTTGGACGACTATTATTTTTTTTTCCTAAAGTATGTTTGGGTTAAAGGGTTCTATTTGGACGTTGGGTTACTCGTCTAATTCAATTTGCAGCTGGCTCCTAAGTTCATGCAAGAAAATGGATTGACATCAACTGCTGATAGAGCACTGGAGGCAGCACCTATGGTTAGTTTATTACTTTTATTTTATTTTGAATTATGCACATGTTACTTGAGGACATTATTATTCCTGATGCATGGTAGGGCCAATTGTTTCACTTATTATACTATTTGCGTTTGTTTAGTGTTTTTGTTTCCTGTTTTATTCTACTTCCATCTTCTCTTTGATTAATCCATCGTAGATTAGTCCATCGTTGATTATGTTTCCTAGTGGTGCTTCTTGCATGCCTTCATTTGCAATATTCTAGTAGTAGAGTGTTTAAGATCCTTTTATTTGCTCGACTATTTGGTTGTAAGAACTTCCAAGTAAGGTAGTGTTTTGGTTGCAGGGAATTGGGGCATTGGAATTAGAATTAGAAATGAATGTTTGAATTTTTTTAGTTCTTTTTATATGCATTCATTTCTAATTCCAGTTGCATTGATTAACACTTTTTTGTTTTGTCTTGTAGGAAATTACGGAACTGACTTACTTTATGTTGGATCAGTCGAGAAAAAATGTAGAATATTGCATGGAAAATACATTTAACACATTTAGTATGTATATTACTTTTGTAGTTAAATTTTGTTTTTATTTACAAATGGTGGCTTAAATGTTGAAAGAAAGTAATGACCCATGACAGGTATAATTTTGTGTATCTCTGGGGTTTTAATTCCCCATTTTTAATGAAAAAAATTGATTTCTTTATGTATTTTCTACTGTGAGGAATTTTTAGTTTTTATTGTTTGGATTTATAGTATTTTGATATTTTAAAATAATTTTAAATTATAAAAAAAAAATTAAATACTTTTTGGGACTCTAAATAGTGCCCTTATATGTTGGTTCTCTTTGATTGCGACACATTCTTGTGTCCTAATAGAGGTTTTTCACAACACTTTGTAGTGCCCTAATATATATAATTTAAAAAAATATAAAATGCTATAGAGACAATATATGGTATCCTAATAGCTATCTTATAGGACACTTATTATTACCTTAATAAGTTCAAATAAAAGGGCACTATATAGTGCCCTTATAACCTATTGGGGCGATTTTTTATGGGACACCAGTTCAAGTGTCCCAAAAAGTCCAAGTGTCGCAATAGGGATTCTGTCGCGACACTTTTTCATTCCCTGATAGGACATTTTTGTTGTAGTGTCTCTAGTTCCTAGATCGGACTTTCATCTTGTAATTGGTACTGAATGGATTTTTTGTAATAAAAATGATGAAACTCTTATGGTAATTAGAAACAAAGCAATATTAGTTGAACATGGTTATAATTAAGAAGAGGGAATTGATTATGATGAGACTTATGCATTGTGCCTAGATTAAAGGTTATTAGAATGTTACTCGCATTTGCATGTTCATGTAATTTTAAATTATATCAAATGGATGTAAAAAGTACATTCTTGAATGACTTTCTAGTAGAAGAACTTTATATTGAACAACTCTCGGGATTTGAGAGTGATTAATTTTCGGATCACGTATTTAAATTTCGAAAGGCTTTGTATAGGCTCAAACAAACTCCGAGAGCTTGGTATAAGAAACTTAGCCGTTATTTGATCGAAAATGATTTTCGAATGGGTCTTAGTGATATAACTTTATTTATTAAGAAAAATGAATATGATATCCTATTAGTACAAATTTATGTTGATGATATTATTTTTGGATCTACTAATGAGGATTTTTGCCAAGAGTTTGCCAAGATAATGCAAGTCGAATTTGAAATGAGTATGATGGGGGAGTTGACCTTTTTCCTTGGGTTGCAAATTAAGCAAACCAAAGAAATGATCTTTATAAATTAAGTACACCAAAGAGTTGCTGAAAAAGTATGGCTTGGATGACGTTAAAAAGTACAAAACTCTCATGGCAACAACTACAAAAATAGACAAAGACGAGACGGGTAAAAATGTAAATGAGAAAATGTATCGAGGTATGATTGGTAACTTGCTATATCTTACTGCTAGTAGACCTGATATTATATTTAGTGTTTACTTGTGTGCTAGATTTCAATCTTGTCCTAAAGAATCGCATTTAACCGCGGTTAAACGATTTTTTCGATATTTGAGAGGGAAAGGTGACCTAGGTTTTATAGTATCCTAGGGGGAGTAACTTCAAGTTGACTAGTTACTCTGACGCTAATTTTGTAAGATGCAAAGTCGAGCAAAATGCACAAGAAGATCATGTCACTTTTTAGGACATGCCTTGGTTTCTTGATCTAGTAAGAAACATAATTCTATAGCCTTATCTACTACTGAAGGAGTACATGGCAACTAGAAATTGTTGTGCTCAGATTTTATATATTAAGCAACAATTGAATTATTATGAAGTGTGTATGGAGGAAGTTCCAATTTATTGTAATTATAAAAGTGCTATTTGTTTGAGTAAGAGTAAGAATCCTATACAGCACATACAAACTAAGCACATAGAGATTAGAAATCATTTTATTTGTGATCATATTCAGAAAATTGACGTTACTATTGAATATATTGATACCTCCGATCAGTTGCCGATATATTTACTAAACCTTTAGCAAAAGATCATTTTATGTGAATTATTTGAAGTTTAGCTATGGTTAGGCATAAAGATGTTTACCTAGAGTGATATTTATGGTTCTTATTCCCCACTTTTTGAGATGACAAAAGAGGAGAATGTATTTGATGTTTATCGATTGACTTGATTGGCAGAGGGAATACAAAGGGGAAAATTGTGATTAAATTGAAATATTGAGCTTTATATGAGTTAGTTGATGTTTAGGAATTTGTTCGACTAAGCATTGTACTGATTAAAGATAAATGTTTGGTGAATGATTATATTATGCTTTATTGAATATATTTATTGTTTAAATTAATTTTTATACTTATGTTGAATATCTGGTTGAATTATTTGAATTATCTTCGTGATTGTAATTCAATGAGTTAAATACCCGTCCTCAGATTTAAGAGAAGCGTGGTTACATTTTTATTTTGAAAAAAATATCAAAGTTAATTGTCATCATCAAAAAATGAGAAGATTGTTGATCTCGAGGTTTTAATGGACAATTAAGGGTTGATATTTTTTATGGAACTAATATGTTTGTTGAGTATTTCAGTATAAGAGTTTCAGGCAAAGATTGAATCATAAATAAATTATCAAGGGTGCAAAGATGGACATTGAATAAATGAAGAGTATTGAAGATTCCGAAGAAATTAGGTAAAAACAACTCAAATACTCTTATACTCTTAATGTATCATGAATTAGGATCACACACGACACTAATTGATGAGTTATATTTATATGTGTTTGATTTAATGAAATTTAGGATCTTAATTAGTCTTCAAATATTTGCTCCTATGTGAAATTGAAAAATAAAAATTAACCTAAGTGAAAATAATGTTGAAAATTAAATTTTAGCGTCAATTGTGTTAACTGAGAAAATGAATCGATTAATGGGATTAAACGATGAATTTTAGGGCTAAAATAAGTGGAAAAGAGAGCATCCAACATTGATCGGTTAACTGACCAGCAGAGGTTTCGTCAACTAATTGGTTTTGAGTTGGAAAGTGTATATTTCTGAATCGATCGGTCAAACAACCAGGGAAAATTGGCCAACTGATTGGCCAAGTGAAACTCTCTGAATCGATCGGTTAACTAACCGTGGTAGGATCGGTCAACTGATCGTAGTTTAATTTTGGCCTAGATTGCAACGTGAATCGATCGGTCAACCGACCATGGAGTATTCGGTTAACTGACTACCTTTTTGGGTTTGGCCTATGTTAAATGTTGAATCGTTCAGCCAACCGACTGGAAGGGGTTTGGTCAATCGACTGTGTGGGTTGAGATTTCTAGGATTTTAAGGTTTCAGTAAAAAATTAGCTATTACTAACCATTTTTGGCAAATCTGATGGAAAGATTTAGGGGATTTGAAGATATTAAAGATATGACACATCTATTTTGATGTCTTTATTAATTTGGTACATATAATTTTAGATTCTCTCAATTTTAGCAACTAAATACTTCTTATCTTTGTGATTGAAGTTTAAAAAATAATTTGTGGACTTAATTAAGAGATTTAAAAGATGTTTTTAAGTAAATTATATCGGAATTGAAAAGATATGATATATGGGGTCTATAAGTGCTCTTTAAAGATTTATCTTGTCCAAACTAGCCGTTGGAAGGCTTGTTTAAAATCACTATATATAGACCTACGAATTTGAGATATAATGACATCACATCACGTCACATCAAGAATTATCAAGTTCCTAAGCTTTCTGAGAGTTATCATTCCAAGATTTTTTGAGAGATCATTCGTGAGATTATTTGCGTGAAAAGTTCTTGAGCTAAAGCGTTATTAAGTTGACGTCAGCGATCTGTGCTACCTTGCAATTCTAATTATATTCTTTTGGTGTTTTCCTGATGAGATCTTTCTAAGTTATTGTGTTGAAATTTGATTTTATATTATTGTTTATTATCTGGATTTTAGTTAATTGAAAAATTGGTTTTTAAAACTTAAGAGTATAAAAATTATTTTTAAATCGATTTTGTGATATTATCTGTGTTGGCTTAGTGAGCTACCCAAGAGAAAAAGTGAATTGAGTAGTATTAGAAAATTAATCCAAATAATAATACTTCAAAAATCAAACAATTAATTTTATCCTAAAATTAATTATTATTTTTATAGCAGTGGATAAGTGTAATAAGCTCTAAGTGCACACCCAAACAACAAAAGATAAAATAAAAGAAATAAACAATGCAGTACACACCGATATATCCTAGTTCACCAAACTACTCTTGGCTAATTCAGTCATCCGAGCCTCACGGAGAGTCACACCCACTAAACTCAAGATCCCTTTAAAGGTAGGAACCAAACCCTCACAAATATTCTTTTACAGGCTCAGAATCAACCTTTACAAAATTTTCTTTTCACAGGCTTAGGAATAGCATCTACTTTTTATAGGCTCAAGAATAACCTAATTCTTTTTAACACATAGGCTAAAGAATCAAAACCTCACAAACACTCCAAATATCCTTTTATCCGGTAAGGATTGAATTGTTACAAAATTCTCACAATAACAATTCAATTCAAGAATAATTACTATCTCAATCTTTTTACAGGAAGAGACTGAAATCAGCTACCCCTAATTAGATATTTCCAATAGTATCTAATTCGCACACAATTCACCAATTACAAAAAATGATAAGTTCTTCTCACTCGAAGCTTCTACCACCTCAGATTAATTAATACTCAATTAATTTCTCAATACTAGTGATAGAAATAAAGTGAGGAAATAAAATTTGATTATAATAAAGGATGCGGGTAGCACAATTAAGCATGTAATCAAATTAACACACAAATCATTTTAAAAGATTTTTATACTTTTAAAGTTCAAAAACGATTTCTCAAAAAGATCAATTCACCAAGAGAGTAATAACAATCAAATACTCAATTAAAAGATAAGCTTGGAATGATCACACCAGGAAAACACCAATGGATTGCAAAACAGATTGTTAGATAGCTCAGATTGGTGACGCCAAATAAATTAGCATTTTAACTCCAGAATAATCTCACAATATTTTTCAGTATAATATCATAATGATAATGATAACTTTTAGAAAAACTTAGGAACTGAATAATTCTTGATACTGTGTATTTTTTATGTGAAATCTGCAGGTTTATATATAGGGAATTGAAACAAGCCCTCAAACGGCTAGTTTTTAAATGATAAGTATCTAAAAAGCACCTATAGACCCCATATATCATTATCTTTCATTTTAGGTATAGTTGACTTAATTATAGCTTTCAAAACATTCAAATTAATCTCTCAAATATTTCTTAAACTAAAATCGATAGGATATAAAGAATTATATAAACCAATTTGAGAAATAACCAAAATATATTAATCATATCTATAGGGATGACAAAATATCAATGATATATTTTTAATACTATCATATCCCTAAAATTTCTCTCATATCTCAACCATAAATGGCTAGTTACGACTACTGTTTGATCAGAATCCTCTAAATCCTCTAAACTTGAAACAGACTCATCAGTCGACTGACCAACATCCATAAGTCGACCGCTCGATTCAGGATACTAGCCAAGCCAAAATTCTTTCGCCCATTGGTCGCCCGCCCATCCATCATCTGTCGATCAGACGATTCAAAGAGTTCATCTTTTAAGCATAGGTCGACCTACCTGTTGATTGGGAGATTCAGAGACTTCTTCTTCTATGCTCCGGTCAACTTACCTGTCGACTTGTCAATACTGGGAACCTCTTCTAAATTCGTTTTTAATTCATTTTTTTCAATGCCCCTTTAACTAATTTCTTTTCTCAATTAACTCCATTAAATTCTTAAATTCAATTTTAATTAATTATCAATATTTTTTTTTCAATTACACATAGGAGTAGATAATTTCACTAATTAGGATCCTATCAAAACACACATAAATTTAAAAAAAAAATTGTGTCATGTGTGATTCTAATCGGGATACATTAAGAGTAAAAATTAACCTGAGTTGTTTTCCCTTAGATTCTTCAAAATCTTTGGTCTCTTAATGCCCATCGTCTTTGTCAGTCTCTTTAGTATGCATTCACTACTTGTCATCATATCTTCATCATTGGAACTAATAAACTGAAACACTTAATCAAACCGTTAGTTCTACCAAAAACATCAACATTTAATTGTTCATCAAAATCTTAGGATCAACAATCTGATTACGTGCTTAATTTTATGCTACCCACACTTATTATAATTAGATATTAAATTCCTTATTTAAATTCTATCACGTAGTAAATTTCAGGACATTAATCAAGTATAATTGTTTTGAGGTGGTAGAAGCTCCAAGTGGGAAGAAACTCATTATTTTTTGTATTGTTGATTTTGTTTGGATTATATACAGTTGGGTCTGTATCTAGTCAGGGTAGCTTGGGTTTCAATCTTTTTCAGGAAAAAGGTTGAGGTTTGATCTTTGCCTAAGGTATAAAAATGTTAGGTTATTCTTTTCCCTCAAAAAGAATTATGTGTTAATTCTTCCTAAATTAAATTAATTTTGCGTGATTTGTAAATGTTCAATCCTTACTTGAGAAAATAATATTTGTGAGTATGGTAAGGTTTGATCTTTATCCCGTTAAAAAGATTAGGTTGTGATTCTTCTATAATAGAATTAGGTTAGTCTTTAACCTGAAAGACGATAAAGTTCTTCCTTAACTTGGGAAAAAGAAATTGTAAAGGTTAATTCTTAGCCTGGGAAAAGAATCATTGTAAAGGTTTGGTTCCTACCTTTAAAGGGATCAAGGGATTTAGAGGGTGCGAATCTCCGTGGAGCTTAGGGGACTAGATTAGGTAAGGTTAACTTGTTGAACCAGGATATCTCTTAGTGTGCTGTATTTTTTAAGTTCTTTACATTTTGTTTGGGTGTACACCTAGATTTAAACACTTATCCGCTGTGTAACGAAGATAATAATTAATTTAGGATAAATTAATTATTTGATAAATTAAGTGTTGAAAGATTTAAATTGCATAAATTTTTAGAATTACCCAATTCATCCCCCCTCTTGGGTAGCTTACCGGGCCAATATGCTGAAATCATGTGATTCTCCATTAATTAGCCTTCGATGCCTATTCAATGTGATCCTTTTAACGCCAAATGTAATGGTTTGTGTAATGCTAACGTGTTGTTGAAGGATTCTTTACTTGGTAACGATTCCCTTAATTAAGGAACCGTCACCCCCTTCCCAAGCGGGTTGGATCGCAGGTTAGTTCCATTTTTTACTATTTTTCGCATTTTTTTAGTATTTTTTCATTTTCAACCTTTTACCTACAAAAACAATAAATTTTATTATTATTAATTAAAAATTAATAAAATAACTAACAAAATTATAGATTTAGAGAAGAAATTTAGTACAAAATTAAAAATGATCAATGCATCATTTAAGAAGACAAGAAATGATGAATCATTTTATCATTTGAAATATCTCAATATGTCTAATACGATAAAGGCCAAAATGTCATTTAGATCAAGATGCTCTCTTTGGAAAATTAGCTTAAGACAATAGATTTGTATAAAAGATAATAACATGAATATAAGCACATTATACATATGGTTTTTGCTAATATTAACATGTAACAGACATTAAATACCGTTATTACACTGTAATCGATGTAATTTCTCATGTATTGAAAATATATTAGGGAATTCATTTTTCAAAAAGGATGAAAGATATATACTAACAAGAACCTAATTATTTTTTCATTGGATCAATAACAAAAACAATTACTAAATTTCATATACATATATCATTAAATCGCATTTAAACATGTTAAGACAAATAATATATGTGATTCTTAGAATCACCAAACTAAGTTTCTAAGACAACAAATGAACACAAATTTAGTACGAGTCTTAGAAATCATTACTGACTTACCTAATTGGAAAGTCGGACACCTAGATCTTAACGAAATTATTGAATTTAAATTGCAAAGGGTTAGGAGAACCCCTGATATCTTTGGAAACAACTTTAATTTTTACCTCATTCACACTATTGAAAGGTTTGGATATGCATTTTTTCTCAAACTATCTGTATCCTCTAAGCCTTTAATTATTACCATTTGATTCAATGATATTTTTCTTTGCACGTGTCTCTTGTGGCTTCTTGGTAATTTCCCACCTTGTTTTTCGTAAATTTTTTCATTTGTTACATTTGTTGCAGTACTGTCAGTAAGTAACTCTGCACAGGATTTTTGTGTATCGTTCTTTGATATCCATTTTATTTTGGATCGTCTTTCTCTAGAAACTAAATTATGATTTTTGAAAGGACATGATATTTTAAAATGTCTAATTCTATTGCAATAATTACATCTTAACTTTGAATGGTCATTAAAGATATTACCATGATAAATAGCATGAGAGTTATAACATGTATCATTTTTAACAATAGCTAAATCACAATGTTGGACACTTGTAATGAAGAGTGAGACGATAAAGCACTTCTCTGAGTCGTCGTTCTTGAAAGCGAGAGTTTCATACTTTTTTGTTCGCCGAGAATCTAGTTTTCAGTGTTGGTATTCGGAGTTGTTGATCGTTGTATTCTGCTAGACAAAAGCTCAAATAAACCGTAGGCACCATTACGATGGTGAAATCTACTTTAGGGAGATATCATCAAATGCTAGACTCGATCCTCTATTTTGGTATTTGATTTTGCTTTTGTTCTATAATAGATTAAGTGTTTTCCAATTACTTCTTTCTGTTTAATTTGTTCAGCATTTGAAATTTATTCTCTTTACTGTAATTTCAATTTTTATTTTAGAATTGTTATTATAATATATCAATGTGAAATATTTCTGTAACCGGTGGCCTCTTTCATTTCTTCTACTTTCTTTTAAATAATTAATTATTTTTTGAATTATATTTTTAATAAAAAATATTGCAGACTAGATTACCTGTCTCTCCCAAATCCCCCTTTCATCACAACAATATTTCACTATATAAAAAATAAGAGTGCAATATATTTTTAATGTGATATAAAATAAAATGTTACAATAATTTTTCATAGTACTATAATAATTTTTTAGTTAGTGATTTTTTTATAAAAATATCACAAGAACTTTATATATAAACCGTCCATTGTAAAATAAAAATAAACAAAATTAACATCTCTACTCTACAGTTCCAAAAAGGAATCTGAACTCTTAGAGGTGACAGCATAAAAGCTCAAAAGATAGCATCATTGTCTAAGACCAGGTTTTTTAATAAGAAGGCACGTAGAGATTGCATGTATGTGATGTGTTCGCTCCATTTTTCTCCGATTTTTCTCGTCTCTTGGTACTCTTTTGTCTTTATTTTGCTTGCTTATGTCAATTTCTTCTCAAGAAAATACCAAAAACTGAAAACAAACTTGCAAGAAACAACAAATAAACATTTGAAATAATATTATATAGGACAAATGAACACCTAGTGCGAGTAATCTATCGATTTATTTTATTTATATCTAATTATATTTTTAAATAATATTGTTTATATCAATTAACTCTATCTTTTAAAAATCGACCCATTTTCACTTACGATAATGCCCCTATATATATTTACAATGAAATAATACTTATAAACAATAAAAGATAAATCATTAATGAAATTTGTTGTTGAATGTAAAATATTATGAAATGTAAAACAGTTTACAGTAACTATTCAAAAACCCAATTCATGTGACAATAAGTATTTCAGAACGTATAATATATAACAATAAATATTTTAAAACATTAACAAACATTAAAAAATTATATTCTTTAACAATAAATTAAAATACTTGAAACTAGTAAATAAATAAAATTATACTTATAGATTTTTACCGATAATAATCTCAGAAATTTATATCGATCACGACTTTCGTTTAATGATATTTCCTTAAAGTAAATATTGTCTCTACTTAGGTGCTTACAATTACTCAGGCGGTTGCTTCCCACGATACAACAATCATAATTCTTAAATACTAGTACTTGAAATCAAATGATCCGGCGAACAAAATAAGTGTTAAACTCTCTCTCAAGAATAAACTAACATAAACTCAAAATGTATCTGTAGTGCAAGAGGTCCCAAATTTCATGCTTAAATGATAATGCAAACTTCTTTATTTATAAAGCAAACAATTGAGTAACTCCAACACACCCAAAAGTCTCACTTTAAAACCATTAAGATCACTTTAAAGCTACTAAGAATTATCACATGTAACTCCTAATTTAAAATGAGTCATAAATATGAAAAGACAAGTTTTGTTTGGTTAGAAAAATTGCTAAAATCAATTTAAAGAAAATTTTAGAAAGAATTTTCTCTACTTAGATCAACCCAAGTTCAAACCCAAACCTATAACTGATGACCCGACTCGGGCCCACAATCCAAAATGGATTATAAAAGTGGTTTAGGTGTTTTTTCATAATCAATGAGTGGGATTACTCATTTTACATATTTCAATTAATTTCATGGGACTATTTTGAAAGACAATTTCTCATTCACGTTATAATATTTTTTGAGAAATCAAAAGTTCACATTCTTCTTCTTAAAAATCATTTTTGTCTAAAACTTTTTCTACATATCAACATTAATGTGTCAATTAATTATTTCTCAATTTATTGTTTCAAATTCAAATTTCAAAATTATACGAATTTGCTATATTAGCGTTGTTGCATTCAAATACTATGTTACATTCAACGTTATCAATTATATATGCATGATCAATGATTGTGTTTACGATAACGTTGTATTTATATTCAATCTTTATTTGTACAAAAAATATCTTAAAACAATATCTATTTTTATATATTTTTGTTGCAAAATTTAAGATATTTTGAATATGAAAAAATATTGAATTCAATGTTAGATTCAATATAATATTTTCAATGTTAAATTCAACAACGTGCGTAATTTGAACTACAGTAAAATCATGAACTATGATTGTTTTCGTATTTTTTAACCCAAAAAATATATGATTGATTCGAATATAAATAGAAAGATTAATTAGAATATTAGTCAATTCATTGATTAATACAATTATATGAAAGTGTGGACTCGGAGTTCTAGCCACTCTTTGACTTTTTATGCATGCGTGGGGACAAAGTAGAGTCACTTAGGTGGCGTTTGGTAACCGTTTCTATTTCCATTCCAGAAGTGGAATGGGATTGAAATTTTGTTTTCTTTTTTAGAGTAGAATCGCGTTTGGTAACAATAATTTTTTTTTTGTTTTGGGAAGGGAATTGTGTTTGGTAACCATTTTATCCTAAAATCTTTTTTTTTTTTTTTTTTTTTTTGGCCTGACAGCGGCAGCGCCGGCGCCGGAGACGGCGGTGGCCCCCCGCCAGCGATGACCAAACGGCGGTGGCGCCGGCGACGCCGGCCGGAAGACAATGGCGCCATCGCCGGTGACGACCGGAAGTGGACGGGAAATTTTCGGCCGGACAGTGGCCGGCGGCGGCGGGTGGTGGTCGGCCGGTAGGTGAATAGTAACCATATGTTTTGGGAATGGAATGGGAATAATGAGAAACAACTTTTTTTTGTTTCTCATTTCTTAAGAAAAAAGTGGGCACAATTCTCAAATGGGAATGAAATAGAAACGGAAACAAAAATTACCAAACGCTATTCCCAAACAGAATTCCCAAAAATCTGGGAATGGAATGGAAATTTCTGGGATGGGATGGGTTACCAAACGGGGCCTTAAACTTTCATCCCTGACTGGGGGGCTCATGCAACTTAATCAGTGCATGGTATTACTAGCCATTCTAGAAGTGTAGTTGATTGAGGCTCTAGTTACCTACTATGCTCCAATTGCAAAAGAAAGAAACATGAAATTCGTCCAAATAGTCGCTCTAACCTCGTTTGGGTATATCCATATTCTCAACCATGTGCTCCACCTCTTCCGTTGTAACCTCCAACGTGAGTGATTCTCACAAATGGGATAGAACAATCCTAAGGATGATAAATGTGTTTAAAGATGAGATGAGGATGCCCCTCAAGTTTGTTTCCATGGTTTGACCCCCGACAAGTAGCCTCATATTATGCGTCAGTGCATAATTATCTTGTGGGTTGTTTGCCTAATGAATGAGACCTCACTGGTCCTTGCAGTGCAAGCTAAAAAGAAGAATTTTACAATGATGTTAGCCCTCCAGCAATATACACCTCAACAAAATGGAATAGAATTTAAGTAAAATTATGAACTATGATTGTTTAAATTTTTTTAATCAAAAAATAAATGACCGATTTTGATAAAAAATGATAAAATGAGTAGGAACATTAGACAATTCATGGCTCTATATTTTTTGGAATTTTAAATGTGAAATTGTAATGCGAGAAAAATAATAATAGACTGTGATATGATGATTGCTTTGATAATTCAAACATATATTTTAGATTCTTTATAAACAAAACTTCAAAACAACGTAAATTTGTATATATTTTGTTGTACAATTAAAAATTGTTGAATTCAAAACAATGATGAATTCTGTGTTGAATTAAATAATATGTGTCACACTCGCTGTTCAATTTTATTTTTTTTAGTAATTCTTTACATTTAATTACATTCAATATTTTTTCACAGTAACAATACAATAAATTTACAAAATTTTGTTGAGTTACCATATTGAATTTAACGTATGTGAAAACTATGAAAATTTAGAAGCATTATGTTGAAATCAACACGAATGTGAAAATTGATCAAAAAATTAATGAATGTGATATCATTTTGAAAATCTTATTTAAACAAATCTAAATATATAATTAGATCATAAAAAAAATATATATATATATAATAACAACTATTTCAAAAGTTAGTAATACGGTTTTGATTTAATTTTAATTTAGTAGCTGTCTTTATTTTCTACGAAATTGTATATTAAGGACATGTTTGATAACTAAATTAAGTATTTAAAACTGATTATATCAAGCACTTAATTAATTAAGCTTGTTTGATAAATGTAATTAAAATTAGTCAATTAGTTAAGTTGACTTAAAAATTAAGTAAAAAATTCAGCAAAACCCCATTTATTTATTTTATTGTGCGGATTTAGCCATTTTTCTCACTCACTCGTTGTCTTCTTTATCTCTCTGCACGTTTTAATCAATTGAGATTTGAATATGCAAAAAGTGAAATTGCGAGATTTGAATTAATTGTCAATATACCATTAAACATTAAACACACATAAAATTCCAAAAAAAAAAAAAAAAAATTAACGAAACACATTTTATAAAAAAATAATTTAAAAAATCTTATTAATTATATTTGATGTTCTGAAAATATTACAAGACCAAAGGTATTTTTGAAATTAATTGATTTTTTTAAAAATTATTTTCATAAAATATTTTTTTCCTTCTTGAAATTGGGGTTCTCTCATATCCAATTGAAATACATTTATTATTATTTTTCTCAAATAAATAATTTAATTAATAAACTTTTGATGAATAGTCTACGAAATTAAAATTGTAGCTCATATAATATACTTGCTATAGTAAAAAAAAAAATTGATTGTTAACTTGTGATAATTTATATATTTGAAATTTTTAATATATTAGTGGTGTTTTTATTTATTTATTATTTTTTTTTAAATTTAACGATAGTTATGTAAATCAAACAATTTTCAGTATACATTTTGTACTAATAAAAAAAATAACACTTAAAATTTTAATTTTATAAAATAATCTTCAGTTATTTTCAATAAACATTTAAATTTTTAAACATTTAAACTGTTAACCCTTAAAAATTAGCTGGTTATATGTTTATTTATAAATTGAAAAAGTTGACAGTGGTTATAAAGACACTCGATCGAATCTTCATAAAATCTGGGAATATCATTATGAAAAAAATAAAAAGATTGTGAAAAATGAAATGACAATCGAACTAAACGGAGCCTAAATAAAGGGTTAATGTCATTTACACGCTCTCAACTATTATAATATTTCACATACACTCCTTTAACTTTCAAAACTATCACGGCAACCACTCACTAGAGTTTTTTTAATGAACTGACCATTTTGCCCTTACTAACCCTGACATAAAAAAATAGAAAAATTATAAAATTATATGAGTTGTGAAATTACCAACTGGCCCTTAGCAAATTATTATTTTTTTTTTTTTTTTTTTTTTTTTTTTTTTTTTTTTTTTTTTTTTATGTTCCTCCTCTTTTTCTTCTTTGTCTCTACAATCTGCACCACCGAACAACACAACGCCATCACACACCACACACCACCACCACACAACAGAACGAAGCACCACCACCACACAACACCGCAACGCAACAAAATTCTCTTGATTCTTATCTGGGTTTCTAGATTTGGGTTCGCTTAATTTTTTCTCCGATTGAACAGGTTTGGTTGTTTTGTTCTTGCCGGAGCCTAATTTGCTCAAATATGAGGTTTTCTTGATGAGGGACGAAGTGGATATGAAGAAATCCCACAATCGGAAGATCCAAAACATAGAATAGAACTTGAAATGGAGCATCATACCTTTCGCCTTCGAAGAAATCCACTGCAAAACACAGAAAGAGGAAAGAGATAGAGCTCGAAACACTACAAGAAAAAAACTCTTTAGCGAGAAAAAAATTTGTCACTAGAAGTAGTGATTTCGTCACTTAAGCATTTTAGCGAGGAAATAGGTTCGTCGCCAGGGTTGTCGCAGAAAGCTCATCGACAAAAGTTTTTAGTGACGAATTTCGAATTCCTCACTAAAAACTATGTATTTAGTGATGAAATATTTCGTCACTAATTTTCTCACTAAATGATCTATTTGGTTACTAAAAATCACCTCTTGCAACGAAATTAATTTGAATAATTTCGTCACTAATAGTTAGCGATCAACTAAATTCCTCGTTAAAAGTAATAATTTGCAACAAAATTTAATTGAATAATTTCCTCACTAATTCACATTTAGCGACCAACGAAATTCCTCACTAAAAGTAAAATTTTGCAACAAATTTTATTAAATGATTTCCTCGCTAATAATTCATATTTAACGACTAATTCATTTCTCAAAAAAAGAACATTTGCAACAAAATTTATTTGAACAATTTCCTCGCCAAAACTCATATTTAGCGACCAACTAAATTTCTTGTTAAAAGTAACAATTTCCAATAAATTTTATTTGAATAATTTTCCCACTAAGAAAAACATACATTGGTCACCATTAGAATTTGAGACAAATATTTAGAACAATACTTGTTTATCACATACAAAATTAAAGAGAAACAAAAATCTATAACAACATATATTCCGAACATATGAAAATAAAACTCTCATAATGAATAAACATGTCTCAACTCATATAACATAAATAATATCAAACTAAAAGAAAGTGTGGATAGATGTAACTAAAACAATATCATTCTTGCAAAAAAAATAAAAAAAATCAAAGTAATTGTATGAAATATATTCCGTTGCATAAAATTAGCTTTTGTAATTTCAGATCAACGAACAACTAATCTGTATCACAAACAAATCAGATAAATCAATAACTCACGTGTTACTTAAAGTACATGAGACAGTGTAATTTTATTAATTGAGTCATTGTGAAGGACTTATGTCCTTAAAACATTGATATCTTGGTATTTCTCTAAACTTGAATTGTTCGTGAATAACTAATTTGTTTAAGAACCAATGAGCAAACATGAACAAGATTTACCACGAAGTTTCGCGTGTTAATTTAACTCAAACAAATTAACAAACATGTACAGTGCTCTTTTTTTTTTAAAAAAAAAAAAAAAAAAACATTGAACAGATAATTAAAGGGAAAAAAAAAAAAAAGAAGCACTTTACATAAAACATTTTAAACACTGTTTTAGTGCACTTCAGTGCCCTAAGTGGCGAACAAAGGATGTGCACTGTTTAATTACAGTGCCTTAAGTGGCGAACAATGTAGAACCTTTCTGCTCTAAGTTTCTATGTTAGTGGTTAGAAAATATTGGGATGGGTGAAAAATGATGAACAGAACATAACAATTTTCTTTTTTATATTTTTTCTGAATTTCTTCCATAAACAGATATTTGGGAACATAAACAGTAAACTAATGCCTATAGTAATATCCCAAGTTGTGAGGTGAAAATACATTGGAAGACGCTTAATGTGGCAAAATGTAATGGGCCACTTCATCATCAAAGCAGAATTTCATAAAGGTAAAAGGAGTTTGCAGTCTCTCTGTTTCAGATAGGCCCTATTTTAATATTCCTGATTTTCTATTTTTACTGGGTTTTTTTTTTTTTTTTTTAAAACCCTTTTTCATTTTCTTAGCAATTTCTTTTTCCTGTTTTTCCCCTTTTTTGTGATACATTAACATTAATCAACTAATAAGAAAATGAAGTACAAAAATTTTACCATGACAGCGATGACGATCTCATTCCACCATATGATTGCTCTACTATCATTTGTTTCAGTGCGTCAATTTGAGCCTTCATGCTATCAAAATTTTCTTATGGTGGCCCACGAAAAGATGTACAACCGCTAGTGGAGGTTGGTTTTGGACAGGGACCAAGCCCTCTCACATGCCCCGATTTGTGGCCAAGTATAGCCTCAGGAATCTCCTCCTCAGTCATAGGCTTTTCTCCTTCTTCTATAGAATTTTCTTTCATCTCCATCATTTGTCTGTGTAAAATAAGATTAACTAGTAAAGAATTTTTTTTTGAAATTCTAAAAGGCTAGGAGGATTTTGGCATATTAAAAGTAACATATAATATTTACAAACTTAACAGAAAGTTAAGCTAAAAATATGGGAATAAAGTAGCAACCTTTTACTTTCTTTTTTTCTATTCTTCCGTTTCCGAGTGGGAACAAAAACCAAAAAACAGAAACACTGATTGAGCGCGACTTCAATCATCTATATGTTCATTCTTGACTAAGCTAAGCAATCTTAATCAATAATAATCCATATGAAATTACTAACCTGAAGAGCAGATAAAAAAGATACTGAATTTTTTATTCAAAAATTTGTTATTCAGATATTAAAAATACTGAATTTTTTTATTCATGAATACGCACGGGCTTAATTACCACTAATGAGATCAAACCATTCCGTATGGGTGATGTTATAGCCTTATAGGCCATTCCAATAACAATATATATCAAGATATAAATTGTCGAAGCAACTCTATACAAAGATAATACATTATAATCAACAATACCAAAACAGTTATTGTAAGGTAGTCTTGAGCCCCTCTCGACCCCAAAAATTAGCTCATGAGGTGAGAGTTTTCCCTCATATTTATTATCTGACCACCAACCTCTTCCACATCCGATGTGAGATAAACCCAACAATCTCTCCCTCATATATTGGGCCTTTGGTCAGCCAACCCTCGATCAGTCTCTTCCTTTGTGGCTATTGAGTCAGAGTTGTTGTAACTTGGGCTCTGATACCAGCGTCGAGTGGTCTTGGGCCTCTTACGACTCTAAAAACTAGCTCATGAGGTGAGTCTTTCGCTCACACTTATAACCCGACCACCAACTCTTTCCACATCCGATGTGAGAGAAACTCAATAGTTATTTAGCATATAAAAACATACAGAAAAAGAATTGAATAACCTTGATTTGCTACATCAATATCACTAACTTCCTTCTACATGGCGTCTTTTCGTGACGCATGATCACGATGAGAGAAGGAATCACCTACAAAGACATTAAGACTTATCACATGCTAAAGAAATGAAACACACATTCATTAATATGAACCTTGGCGATTTTTGTTATTACCAGAAGGCATGTTTTGACTCCAAAAGTGTATGATAGTTTGTCCTATAAAAGTAAGTATAAGATTCCAATCCTGAAAGAAAAAATCAATGGAAGATTCAGTGGTTATGATAGGAAAAAGTGTTTATTTATTTCACGAATTGACAGCAAACAAGGACACATAGGCAATGATCATGAAGTATAATTTTTTCATGATCTTTAAAATTAAATAAAAAATAAAAAAAGAAGAAACTATAAGCCTACAGTAAAACTGGGTTTTATATATATGGAAAAAAGTGAACCTTAAATTATCAAAGTGAAATACTCCACGAAGATACAATCATTAAACAACTTAGCATTAGAAAGAACACAGTCAAAGTAGATCCAAAAACACAAAGATCAAGCCATAGTCATGTAAGGCAACTATGCAACTTTAAAGCTAAAGAGACGCCTCCAATTCAGTGCGCACTGACATGGAGTTTCAGGATCTTAATGTACTTTGCAACAAATGAAAATAACCAAAGGGTGGAGACCAGACTCATATGTTGAAAAATAATTTTTTAACTAATTCACAAACTAAACATGTTTAGGCTAAATGAAGTCCAAAAACTCTCCTATATCACATATAGTAATTATAAATTCACCTAAGGCGACAAACTTCAGTGAGAAAATGCCAAAAAATATTAATCTACTTATAGAATTTTTTGTCTGGCCAAAAACCTCACAGTCAGCAAAAACACGTACCAGAACTCGATGACAAAGCTGGGAAAAGTGATACCTTAAATTCAACAGAGGTCTTTGATGGCTCAAAGTTCAAATCATGGAAAGCCCTTGGGCAACTCAAGTTCAAAATGTAGGTCGGGCATGTTTGAGACCATACTTGTTTCCCGTTTTGCAATTGAAAATTTTCTTTCCATAAATCTAAACCAACAAAGCCAGCAGCGAATCGGTTCAACATTCTATGTATCGGCCCTTTGCAAATAAATCATATTCTTTGTGGAACAATATAGATACACAAAGGCACGGATACAGACATGTTGAACAGCCTGCAGGATTACACAAATTTCAGTTAGAGGGGATAAAAAAAAAAAAAAAGAATGCTCAAATGGAATACAAAGCAAATGATAATTAGTAATTCAGAAGTAAGATCGTCTTGAGAAATAAAAACTATACCTTCACTGAAGAAGCATCACAAGGACCAAATATGTATCCATAAAGCTTTAACATATCTTCAGATACATGTAACTCATGTAGAGAACTGGAAGCCTCAATCCCAAAACCATTCATCAACAGCTGTAGAGGAGAAGAAGAGGGATATGTGCAGAGCAGCTCAACCTCCCTGCATAAAAACATTTTTAAGATATCCATACATGCAGTAACAATAAGTAAATGAGCATTCTCTTGGAAGGCAATGAATGAACACCTCTCACAATCAGTGACTTTGAATGAAACCTTCGAGTGCACGAGGGCTATTCTGAGTACACACTTCTTAATTGAGTGCAGGACCTTCTGGGGGCTTCAGATATCAGGCAGCATAAAGCATTGAAAACAACACTGAAATCAGATATTAATCAACATTTTCCGCTTTTAGAATCAAAAGATGAGTGGAACATAAAAATAAACCATTTTGATATTAAAAAATCAAAAGATGAGAATGAACATAATAATTTCAGTAGAAAATATGGGAATGAACTTTGAGCAATAATTTCAGTATAAATATTCCCATATTTTTATCCAATTTGCCTAGAAACAAAAGCACAGAAAACTGAACAGATTGTTTGAAAAAACAGAACATAGAAAAAATGCTAGAGTTTCTAGACATTAGGCCCCCTTTTTTTAGTGTTTCTGCTTCTGGAATTTTTTTTCTGATCTTGCCCAAATAATTTTAGAACAAATTTCTGGAATTAAACGGAATTGTTCTCAGATTTCAGGTAATAGAACCGGAAACATGGTAAACAAAAACACAAAACAATTGCTACTTATGGTTCTTGAAACATTATTGATTTGGATTTTCATGCCTTTTTTGCCAACTCCAAGTTTACATGTTACAGGAATTGAAACACTATGAACGAAATAGAACAGAATCTGAAAACACTTTCACTGCAGGGATCCATTGTTTTTTAGTCAAAGAATTAAAAAATAGAAAATTCCACCAAAAAAATTGAAGAAAAATCAATTAGGGTTTTGTATGATATTATTACAGATGTTCATTCTAATTTCTTTAGCTAGGGTACATAATGACAAAAGAATGAAAATTCCATTCTAATTGAAAGATAGATTGAGATGCTAATTGAGAGATAGATAGAGATGCGTACCAGCAAACCAACAATGGCTAACAATAGGGAAGAGATTGAAGAGATTTGAGTGGCGATAGCTAGGTTTGGAGCGAATTGCAGCGACAACCGGGAGGAGTACTGCAAGGTGGCTGTGAACGACTTATGTAGACACAATCGGAGCGGTTCCTCAGATTGGACTACAAGGAGAAGAGGGGCAATGGAGATTGAAGAAGAGAGAAGCAACTTCCATTTGTGAAACAAGAAAAACCGTGAACTTGACCTAAATTGGAGCCAACAAGGAAAACAATCACCGTGGAGATTTCCATGAGAATGTGCAAGGCAAGATTTGGGAACATGTGCGAAGATGAAATTTGGGAACCAAGTAGAGGCGCGAAGATGAAATTTGGGAACCAAGCAGTAGCCGATGAATTTGGGTATTTGGGATATGTGGGTGCGAAATATATATTATTATTAATATTTGGGTGTGAAAGATATATTATTATTAATATTTTGGTATTTAGTGAGGAAATGTATGGTTGCTATAAATTCTAACTTTTTTAGCCACCAAAATAATTGTTGCTAATTATATTTTATTTGTTTCTAAAAGAAGAAAAATAGTAATACATTATTTGTGACTAATTTAATGATGAATTTTATATTTTTGTCGCAAAAAAAAAAAAAAAAAAACTTTTAGTGACGATTTTTTTATGTTGTGGCTAATTGTCCTTGAGTTTTTGCGTGAAAATCATATTTCCTCCCCAATACTATTCTTTTACAAAAAAATTTATTTTCGTTGCTAAAGTTCGTCGCTAATACTACTTTTTCTTGTAGTGAAAGAGAGCATCATCCCTTTCACCTTTGAAAAAATTCCACAATTGGAAGAGTCAAATCCCTAGAAACCTAAACCCCAACAGAGAATCTTTCAATTCCCACCATCACTGACAATCGAGAAACCCTAGAGCTCCCAAGTAAAAGAGATCGTCGTCGGCGGAGAAGGCAATGAGGAAGATGACGAGGCCAGCGCATGTAGATTCTGCTTTGTTCATGAAGGGGTTGGGTAACATCATCTCCGATCAACTTCAATCATCTGCGATCAACCTCTGACACAGTATCGTCGATTAAGAGAGAGAGAGTAAAAGTGAATCGATCTTCATTTTTTTCAAGTAAAAATAAATCGCTAATCTAAACCTTAAAACAATACCTACCATTGAAATCAAAATTTAAACCCTAAAACAATACCCACCATTGAAAGTAACAATAATGATGAGTTGGACATGGAGGTGAAGATGAAGGAGAGATGGATGGAAGAGAGAAAAATAAAACGAAAAAGAGAAATGGAAGTGAAGGACGACGACGAAGGAGATGCCTGTTGACTGCTTAGGGACGATGACGAAGGAGATGATGCTTGGCCATGGACATCGATGTTGGTGAAGGATTTAGGGTATCAATCGTTTGAAATGAAGAGATGAAGAGAAGAAGCGTAATTAGGTCATTTCACATGTATTCAATAGGAGGGAAGAAATAAGGGCAATTTGGTCATGGGAAAAGAGTAAATAAGGGCAATTTGGTCATGAAAAATGGTCAAGATGGTCAAAAATAAAAAATTTGACTTTCAAAGGGTATTTTTTTGGAATAAAAAAAGAACAGGAGTTCTCAGTGACATTTGACCAAATAGTTTAAGAGGTCTCTTATGTAGTTTTAAAAGTTGAAGGGATTCTCGTGATTCCGATCAATAGTTAAAGGGTGTAAGTGTTATTAATCCCCTAAATAAATGCGGTTGTAAGTATTAAAGCAAATGTATACAGTTGGTATGGAATCTGAAGCGAAAGTGAAGGGGAGGAGGGTGCCACACTGCCACCTCAAGAAATGAATAATCATCGTTTTGTGTGAATCACCGTGCCTTTTTCGTCGATGGCCCTCTCTTGCTGTACGGTAATGTATGTGTCCTTTCATTTGCCATTACTACCAATAGAAAGAAATGGAGATTTGGGGACCAAGTTCACCGATTTGATTTAAATGACCTCACCTTCTTTCTTTCTCTAACGTTAAATTAAACTAGAATTGATGTAACTGACATTACGAAGAGTGGTAGTTAATCGGGGATGTTTCATTTTTTTATCATTTAAAATTCAATTTTTTTTTAACAACCACTTTAAAAATCAAATATTGAATTTATTTTTGTATTTATCAGGTCGATATGAAGAAATATGTCTTTAAAATTATCTAGTGAGATGATTAATTGAGATACGTATAAGCTGAGTTAAACACACATTACTGTAAATAAAATTAAAAAAATAAATAAAATTAAATTGATGTGACGAGAAATTCCAATTATTATTATAAAATTTCATAATTTTCCTTTGTAAATCTATTTTTAAATAAAATAACTTTTTAAGAACGAACTAAATAAAACATGATTCATGATTCTAAACAAAAAAAAAAAAACAATTCCTCTTTAAAAAATTAATGACAAAATTATCCATGTAAACCCTAAATAAAAAAATAATAAAAGACAAAAACTCTCTCTCTCTCTCAAATAATTCATGGGTCATCGCTCACAACCTCGTCATCTCGTTCATTCCTGTCACCACCTGCCACCACATTAGTTTGTTGTCATCGCCGTCTCATCTGCTTTATTTGTTACCGCCATCTTTCTCTTCTTGTTCCTTCATGATTCTTCCTCTTCTTCACCACTTCCATCTCCATTTTTTGCCGCCATCGTCTCGTTTCTTTTTCGTTGATGCTTCCTACTTAGATTTAGCCATATCTACTTGAAAAATGACTAGATCTGGTCTCTCTGTTATTCATCCTCCACAGCGTAGTCATTGAAGTAGGTATCTTATCATTCTCTTTATCATCCTATCCTTTCTTTGTCACTGCTATAACACCTCCGTCAATTCCGCTGTCGTAGAAGTCACCTTC
Source organism: Eucommia ulmoides (assembly GCA_016647705.1). Lineage (NCBI taxonomy): Eukaryota > Viridiplantae > Streptophyta > Magnoliopsida > Garryales > Eucommiaceae > Eucommia > Eucommia ulmoides. Next base: position 9,278,344 of record CM028334.1, on the reverse strand, counting down.
TTCGTCTTTTATTTCTCTAATTTCTTCTCCACATCTTCGTCTTTTCATTTCCATTGCAACTTCACCATCAAACATATATGTAGATTTGAGTCGAGTCTTGTCAAATCTGGAAAAATCTAGCCAGATCTAATAGTTTTTTTTGGTGGTGTAGTATTATGTTTGTAATTTTCAAATCGGTTGGGGGATTTCTAATTAATTTTGATTGATTGTTGTTGATTTTAATCAATTTGTTGAATTATTGATAGACTTTTACTTAATCGTTTATAGATCTAATTAATTGTTTGTAGATATGTTCTTAAATATACTAACTCATCTATCTCAGAAGATGCTGGAAATTCAAGCCCATTATCCAAGACTCCTTTTGAAAATTACACTCGGTTGCAGATAGATTGACAAAGCCAACATTCTAGCACAACACTAATCAATTCTTTTTGCAATTTTCAAATCAATTGGAAGGTTTTCTACTTAATTTTGATTAATTGTTTGTAGATTTTAATTAATTTGTTGAATTGTTGGTGGATTTTCACTTCAATGTTTATAGATTTGATTAATTGTTTCTAGATATCTTCTTAAATTTACAATTTCGAATGAATTCCTAAAGTGTTAGATCTTTTGGCTTTTTTCTAAATCATTTGTATTTTTGTGTGAATAGTGAATCCACTAAATTTAAAATTCCAGATTTTTCATTAATTTGTATAGATCCTTTTGCCACCACCCCATATAGTACCATAACTTGTTAAGGCTTTTGTTTTGGTGATTCTTTGCGTGTTTTGGTATGTTGGTAGGTGTCACAGGTTAACTTTTCAATTTCAAATTTGAACCTTATGATGGTGTGATTGACACCACAATTAGTCAGCCATGTGATCTTCCTGCAACATAGCAAAATATATTGAAACAGAAAACACAAACGCAAACACAGGCACATAGAAATTACAAACAAAGCCCAACCTTGTATTAACTAAGAAACAACGAATCAATGTCTACAATTTCGATTTGGTTCGCAGAAACAATCCTCTTTGTTGAACCAGACATAAAAAATAGGTATTTATAGATAACAGACAACAGTTGACAACTTCAACTGCTTGGGTATAGGAAATGCACATGTCTAGACACTTGTCCAGACCACACCACAACAGTTACCCTATCTACTGTCCATCATATTATCTACACAGGCTATGTTCCTGAACACTCAGGCCGTGTTTACTCATCGTTCCCATCCCAAACAATCCCAGTCCATTCCCCAAATTTTTGAAATTTCTATTTGGGAATACCGTTTGCTAAATTTTGTTTCCGTTCCCATTCCATCCCAAAACTAAAAATCCATTCTTTTTTTTCTTAAAAAATGAGAAATTTTTTTTTTTTTTTTTTTGTTTCCACCTATTTCCATTCCACAAAAAGGACACGCTAGGAATTTGTTGAATTGTTAGTGAGTCCTCTATTCAACCTTTGGTAACCTCAATTGCAATTTTTGTTTTTCTCCAAAGCCCAGACGTCATCTTCACTCTCCCCACGCCATCATCGTTGTCTTCGTCTACCATCGTTGTCTTCATCTTCGTCTTTGTCTTCCATTGTCGTTCATCTGTTCTTCGAAGCCCTCTGTCTCGCGATCGTCTTCTCGTTTGCCATCGTCGTTCATTTTCTCATCTACCGCTGGTAGGGCGTGAAACACATAGCTACTTACTCTCGCAAGTATACGAGGTCTAAGTTTTAATATAGTGGATCTTGAAGATCGGATATCGTTCCCATAGAGAAAAGTGTGAATAATTGAATACCGCAATTTACGTAGTCTCATGTTATCCTGACGATTAAAGACATGATTTAAATATTAAACTAAACTAAACTACAATTAGTGGGTTAATCCTAACTAAGTTGATTAAGTAGGGATTTATTTCGTTCACTTAATACATGTTTGATTTCATTTAGTTAACATTAACGGAGTTTAGATATCCGACAATCTCGGTTCGTAAACTCCTCCGCCACCTCTTCCGAGTGTAAGATGAGGGAATACGTGACTTCGTGTCGACGAAGAGATCCCCCTCAATGTCTTAACGACTCTAGGCCGCGTGAGTCTTGACCCAACGTCATCGATTGCACACTAACTAACGCCCTCCCGGGTCGTTAGGTCATAACGATGTGTTTACCCTAATTCGAATCCAAGGTTACCTCTCCCGAGTGTCAAATCCTAGATTCTCAAATCCAACCCTAATACCATTACAAGCATACTAAGATCATCATCAAATGATAAACACAATCAGAATTAAAACAACAGCCGTTAAAGAAACATATATTAAACCAAACGAGTATTTACACAACTACATCTATCCCTAACTAATCTTTAATTAAACTAACATGTTCTTAGCCATTACAATAATAAATCAAGAGGAGATCATCAATATCAACAATAAACATTAAGTACAAAGATGGAAACAAGGGAAGATAGATCAAATCTCAAAGTGGAGTAGTCCACTTTCGCTAAAGAACAATTCTCTTGGGCTTCCTCTTCTTCATTAATGAACTTTCACTTCTAGCTCTTCAAGGATTGGCCAAGAACACTCTCTAAAACTAATCTAATCTACTTCCTAAATTATTTAAACCTAACTAAGGTGGAAGAGAGCTCTCAAGAACAATCAAGCCCTCTCTCACGTCTAAGGGTAAGGGTCTAAGAGGTCTAAGGGGTCTAAGCAATTGGGGGAGAAAAGGGTTAAATAGGCAAGGTTTGGAAATATCTTCAAAATATCTGAAAACATATATTTCTGTGCAAAGTGTCACCACCTAAGCGGTGGTTCACCGCTTAGGCGGTGGCTTTAAGTCGGTTAAGCTTCTGTCGGATCTTCGCCTAGGCGATGGCTGCTGGCACAACATTCTGACGATTTCTCGCCTAGGCGGTGGTTCAGCACCTCAGTTCTCCAACATTCTCCTTCTTTTCCGCCTAGGCGGTGGTCTTCTTTCACCGACACCCTATTTTTCACATTTTGTTCACCGTTTCTCCACCGTTTTCACTGGTTTATCACCCTTTAACGTCCTTTCACCTGTTTTACACTAAAACAAACTAAAACACAATTAAATATAACTAATACGCTTGAAAACTAACAAATTCAGTTTCGAAATAGATAGGTTTTTCACACCTATCAACCGCCGTCATTCGTCTTCTATCTGTCTCACCGTCGTCTTACCATCGTTGTTGTCTTCACCGTCGTAGCCAGAGCTGGGTTAGGATTTTGGGTTGGATTGATTTTGTTGCTTTATTCAGGTACCAAATTGAATGTGTTGATTGATCCCAAAAGAGTTTAATTAATTTATTTTAAGTGGTTTTTAGCGTTGCTGCACTCAATTGAAAAAAATGACTTCTCCATAGGTTGGTTGAGATTGATGAAGGTCGAAATCATGCCACAACTACAATGCAAGGGAGATGAATTCTTTCTGGGTATATGCATACATTATAGAAGTTGTGTTCTTGTTAGTTTCAATAGTTGAGATGTCAAAGAACTCTTCCCATTCTTTTTGCAATTTATTATTTGCTTTTCTTTCCATACTTGAAGCATTTGAATTTGAAGAAGAATTTGACTTCTATTTATAATGTTTTATTTTTGAATTTGGTATAATTTGATTCTCTATTTCTGTTTTTATAAATTGAAGAAACAATTTTAGAATAATTTGTTACCAAACGCAATTTTGTTCCCAGAACGAAACAGAATTCTGTTGTTACCAAACGTGATTCTGCTCCAAAAAAGGAAACAAAATTCTCATCTCTTCTCATCTTATCCCATCTCATCCTACTTGGATGGGATGGGATAGAAACAATTACCAAACAGACCCTTAGCTTCTCTAGTACAGCTTCTAGGTACTTAGACACCAACGCTTAACATCAAGTATATATTATGCCCATTGTGCCACTCTGTTCACCAAAATGTGTTACTGTTCACCAAAATTTGTCACTCTTCATCTATACTTTACCACGACACCAGTATGGTCTTGACTAGACTGTGCATTATGCCCACGTTCCGGTTTGCTAGCTTGACTTCATACCAATGTCTATTTTGATTTCAAGCTGCGTACCATGAAACCGTTCCTAGTGTTGCGCCTAGGATAAAGATCCTAACATTATGTCTAGGATCACCTAGCCTTGTTTTAATGATGCCCGACATCCACCAACATTGTCCATAAATGCCTAAGTGTGCCCATGCATGTCAATGCATGTTGATGCCCATGAATGTTAATCAAAGACATGTGCTTATGATCATCTTTTGGCTTACTTCGTCGTTATCCAATACCTGCTAGCATTGACCCGTGATGTCTTATATTGTCGTTGCTAGTAGTGTCCTATTTTTCTACCCAAACTGATAAACATGGGTAAGCCTTCCCCACACCTTCCTAACACGTCTTGACCCTTGGATACACTTTGTCTTGTTGTGCCAATGCCCCTTAATATGCCTATGGTTCATGCCATGTTGAGGGTCTGGAGGGAGGAATATCCCCTCCCTTCAGTGGCAGCAATAGACATCAAACTATTTGAGAAGCCATAATGAAGTCAACAGTGGGCCCACAGTTGACTCCTCAGCTTAGCCGAATGCCTATATTTTTTGCCAAGTTACTCCAACTTGGTATCATTCCACTGACGTTTTGCAAATTGATAGTAGTCCTTGTCGAATATTTTTATCTAACTTTAGTTAACCTCCGCGTCTATTTCGCATCAACGCCTTCATAGGGTGCTGCATGTACCACATTCGATTAGAAATATACACAAAGTTCGTGTCTTTTTGTACCAACACCTCTGTTTGGTGCTGCATGCAACATGTTCGGTTGTGTACCAAGTCCATTCTGTTTTGTTTTCCTAACATTGTTAGAGGCTAATATTAGGCTAGTTAATTAGTAATTTTAAATTGTATAGGAATATTTATATGTTTAGTCGATTTCTACTTATTTTTAGTGGTTTTCCATTTTAATTATTACACGGTTTTACATTTATTTTTCAATTATATTTCAATTGTAAATTTTTTAATTTTTTCCAATTAGAAGTATTTTAGTGATTTTTTAGTTGATTGGGTTTCACTAAAATGTTGTTAGATTGTTATGATGAGTGTAAAAATGGTCACTCCAACCCAACCAATTGGGGACCGCCACGTGTCCTCAACTCTCCACCAAAATCAATTCTCCACCAAGGTCAACCCTTGCCAAATGTCAAGTGTGAAGATTATACTGGGCAGAGGAACATCTCTAGCCCTGCCACCCATCCCTAAGGCCTCAACACTCTCCAGAAATGGAAGGCGAGCCGCCGCTGGGATGGAGAACCCTTCTCCATCTCAGCATCCGGGATGGGGAACCCTTCTTCATCTCGGGATTTTCTATAGCGGCATTGCCTCATCTTGGGAATCAACTCCGCAAGCTCCTCAATAAAGCCCCCTTTCCCGTCTCTGGCTATCCGGGAAGGGCAGGGCAAAAAGCTCCGTACAACTCCCCTTCCCGCCTACCGCTATTCAGGAAGGGCAGGGGTCAAATTTCCCATCTCGGGACGCAGTGGGATTGTGTCTTCCTCTAGCCATTGGCCAACTCATTTCCCCAAAATATCCATAAATATCCCAAAATATCTCAAAATATCTACAACCATCATGATGGCTCTCTTCCCCAACAACAAATATCACCAAAATTTTCCAACATGGGGAACATAAGAGCCCCTTTGCACCATTTCATTGGCTACATGCGAAGATGGGACATTAATGTGATTTGGAGGAGATACTAATGCTTGCTTGAGCCACTAATCAAATTCACTCCATGCTTATATAAAGGAGAGCATACAATTGCTCAAAGGTAGACAAATTCTCCTAAAAAAAGAGAGATGAAATTTACTCCAAGCACACACAATATTTGCTCTTTCTACATGATAGCACTTTTATAAATCCTCTTCCCGTACGCTGATTCTCACGCCGGAGGGATTTTCCGGAATACCCCCGACCAGGTTACGTGTGCAGGTGACAGGTTGTTGTCCATCTCAGACTTTCCCCTTCCCGGATCAGAAAGTATTCTAGCTTTCCCCTTCCCAGAACAGCTCTTTCACAAGCTCTTGTTCACCTCCCCTCAAGTCCTAAGGCATTTTGGTCCTTTCTTTCTCAGCCCAGAAGAATTTTGGGCTAATTCCAACTTAGGTCCGTCCCTTCCCGACCAAGGACCTCTCCACGGATCAGAGGTTATACGGACTGAAGATCTCCACTCCAGGCCTCTCCAACTCCATCCAAAGCTGATCGGACCATACCGCTGGTGTCGACCAAAATTTGACATCAACAATAAATATAATTCTTCATCAAATAATACCAATATTTTTAATTTTTAATATTTTTTTTTTAAATTTTTTTTATTGGAATGTCATACAAATTAATAGTCAACGAAACAAACGTAAGGGTATTTATGATATTTTGAAATATATATATATATATATATATATATATATATATATATATATATATATATAATAAAAATAAAATTTAGTAGAATTTTTATTGAAAATTAAGATTCAATAGAATTATAAAAAATTCATTGAAAATTGTTTTTCAATTTTCAGTTTCGCAATAAAAATATCTTTATATTTTTTTTTTTTCATGAATTTGATATGACTAATACTTCAAAATATATATTTTTTTAAACTTTTGGAACCCTAAAAAAATTCCTAAAGATTAAAATTATCTTTATATTTTTTTTTCATGAATTTGATATGACTAATCCTTCCATTTTTTTTTTTTTAAACTTTTGGAACCCTAAAAAAAATTCCTAAAACTTAAATCTTAAGTGAACTATTATTTTAATCAACTATCTGTTTTTTGAGAAAACATTATTTTAATCAACTATCAGTCTATCACATAAATTTATCTCCGCCATATTGGCAAAAAATTTAATTTAAAAAAAAATTATAAACTTTGACATAAATACATAAGTTGTTATTCAATTATTTTTACTATTGTCATTCATTACGTTTAGTGATTATTTTTAGCAATAAATAAATATTTTTTGATTTTTTTTTAATTTTAAATACTATATTTTTTGTCTTTATTAATTTTTTTATTATTTTAATTAATTTTAAAAATTCATATTCACCATTTACTTATATTTACTATCGATATTCAATTTGCTTGATATTAATTCCGAGTTAAAAAAAATAAATTATTCGAATGATTTAAAAAAATATATTATATAATTTCCCGTTTATTGGACAAGAAAGCTAAGACGTGGTTTGGTTCAATTTTTTAAAATTATTTTCAAAAAGGGATAAATTATTTGGTTTGATTTTTAAAATAAATATGAAAAATAATTTTTTTAATAATAACATTAAAAATAAATAAAAAGTGATATATTTAATTGAAATATGATATTAAAATAATATATATCACGGATAAATTAAAAAAAAAATTGATATAACAAAATAAAATAATAAGAGTATAACAGTGAAAGTAGATGATGTCACCCAATATGTGTTAATCCGATTGGGAAGGGGAGGTGCGTCATTTATTTGTCAATCAAGGTTTGACTCTCCTGAAAAACACTCTAAGAATTAAATATTGAATTTAATCTTGAATGTACTAAATTGATGTGGAGGAGTGTGACTTTAAAATCGTATGGAGAAGTGATTAGTCGAGACATGTATAAACTGGTCTAGATAATCCCTTACTGTAAAACCTAATAAATAAATAAATAAATGCTGTGACAGATTGAGGAATATGTATAAATTATTTTTAAGTTGTAAAAAAAAATAAAAAAAAATTGTATTTTAAAAACAAACAACTCCTAAATAGTTTTGGGTCTAAAACTCGAGTTAAGCCCAAGATAGGTCAATGTCTTGATGTATTATGGATTCATAGGTTCACAGCTGTACAGATATTCGGCCCAAACGCAGATCACTTGGAACAATGGGCTTAGCCCGAACCGATTCATTAGGGCTAGGGTTCTATTTAATTCATGCAATGCCCTAAACACTCGAAATCCTATCGACCTCTCTTCTAGCAAAACGCTCTGAATCGCCAAGCTTACGCTATGGTCTGATCCTTTTATCTTCCATATCTGATTTTTTTTAAGGTTTATACACATTCGATTTGCATTTAATTTGACTTATATATGTTCATGTTTTTATCTTCAATCACTGGAATTGTAGATATCTGTCACTTTTTTCTTTATGTTTTTTCGATCGTTTTTGGTGAACTAAGCTATATTAATTATCTTTTTCTTGTTGTTCATGCGAATTTTTTTTTACTTTTCAATTTTAATGCGAAAGGTAGCATAAGCCCATGATGGACTTAAATATACTTTGAATAGTTTTACTATGAAAAGAAAGATGAACTGAGGCTGCGAGGCATTATATTCGCCTAAAACTGTTTACTACCATTTATTTTTTTGAGGATCGAATATGATAAGCTTCATAGTATTATGCATGATATTTTGAGTATGCAAGTGATGATAAGATAGACAGGGACATCAGCACTCCATTTGGAGAATGATGAGTTTGTCTTTGGGAATCTCTCTGATGCAAATTTTTATTATTTTTAATTTTCAACTCTTGTTTTAAGAAGAACAATGGTTATTCTTGTACTTGAATATTAAGTTGTCATACCCAAGAGATGTTAGTCCTCTTGGTAAGGTAAGGTAAGGTGTCCCTTTTTTTGTCAATCAGGATTCGACTTTTCTTGATAATAATCTAAGAATTAAATTTTGATTTTAATTCTGACTACCCCAAGCTGATGTGGGGGAGTGCGCCCTTAAAATCGTTTGGTAAGGTTATTAGTTGTGGTGTGCGTAAATTGGTCTGAACACACCAAAACACTCCCCACCCAAAAAACAAAATATTAGGTTGTCATGTTGTTAGACTTAATAAATATAATTCAGTCATAGAAATTTGTTAATTTGGTTTATCATTTCATTTTTCCTTAGGAGATTGTTGGTTGAGATTGATTAATAAGTTAACATGTAGAATTTTGTTGGTTAATTTTCAAATTGTAGTTAGTTAGTGCAAGTGATGTGAAATAGACAGGGACATCAGCACTCCATGGAGTATGATGATTTGTCAGCTGGGAATCTCTCTGATGCACTGTATAAATTTTAAAAATTAAACGGTAAGGTGTGTCCAGGTCAGCTTACGCAAACTTCAACTAATCACCTCCTTGGCCTATCCTAAAGCCGCACTTTTTCACATTGGCCTGATGCATTCAAGATTAAAATCAAGATTTAATCTCTCTAATAGAATTGAACCCTAGTTGGTAAGGAAAGGGACACCTCCCTCTTGTATTCGGGCTAACACCTCTTGGGTTCTCTGATGCACTGTTTTTCACTTCACATATTTGTGTCATAATATGTTGTCAGGAGATCAGTTTTGTTTTATGTTCGTCTAGTATTCAGATTATTTGGATAAAATGCTATTACAAGCCTGATGATTTTTTCACAAGAACGGAGATTTGAATGATGTTTGTGTTGTAGCCTGAGGCCAATATGAAATTGGGCTCCAGAAGCATCCCATGTAATAAACTGGATTGCACTAAATATGAAGGCTTGTAATAATTTTATCTGTTTTTCTTTTGTTTCTTGTTGGTGTTGGTGAATGGAGCAAATGCTATAAGCTTATTTTTGTAGGGTGGTGAGGTGATGCTCTTCTTCTTTTGGGCATTGTTTTTGTTGGGCGATTTCATTGACAGGAAATCGCGGAGCAAAGATGCAAGTAACGTAATATAGAAACTGCTTCCATCAGAGACGGTAGGATTGTGTTTGTTTAGGTGGCGTTTGGTTAGTGTTCTCACTTTTCTCAAATCTAACTAGAGTGAGTTGAGTTGAATTGAGAATTTTGTTTCCAACTGGGTACAGAATTGCGTTTTGTAATGATAAAATTTTATTTTGTGCTGAGAATATAATCGCGTTTGGTAACACATAATTATGTTTCCTTTTGGGAACAGAATTGCGTTTGAAAATGAATAATTCTGAAATTGTTTTCTCAATTCTTTCACAAGATTATATTTTAATTAAGATTTTTTTTTTTTTTTTTTTAAAGTTTGTTGGGATATATTTAATTATATCAATTTTTCCATAAGTTTGGGATATATATAATTATATATATCTTAACTTTTAACACTCTAAGATTGAAAAGTTGACAAATAAAGTTGCAATAGCAGTAGTTCAGATAAATAACTTGGATTAAACAAAAGAAAGAAAAGGTAGACAATCATACGAGAAAGCAACATTAGTTGATTTAACCCATGATTTTACTAATAATTTTTTTAAGACAATAGTAACTTGACAAAAATTATATTAAAAAAAATAAAAAAACAAAAAATATGATGGACAAAAACATATCTTTAATTTTTTTTCTAAATTACAAAATTTATAACTAGAAATTTCACAAAAACATCAACGGCTCAAGTAGAACTTTCTACCAGACTAAAAAAAAAAAAAAAAAAAAAAAGAAAAGAATATAAGAGTGTTAAAAGTTTATGGATAAATTTGTTGTAATTTAAATAAAGAAAATATTTAAACTTATTTAATTTATACACACCGGATTTGAATCGTGCCAAATTCGTTCGACAATTAAATTTCTATTTAATCCCATTTTGATGGCATTTTGATTGCTCGTTTTGATCTCGACTAGAGCAGGATGTTGGCGTTGTCCCTCTTTCTTTTCTGCATATCCCTTCCTACTCCATCGTTCGAAGTTGTCATTTAAATCATGCAATCTTATAAAATTATGAATTGTACAACACGCAAGTGAAATATACTTTTGCATGCGTAATTTATAGGGAGACATTTTCTTGAGTATCTTGAATTTAGCTTTAAGCACACCAAAACACCGTTCTATAACATTTCGAAGGGACGAGTGACACTAATTGAACTTCTCCTCTATTCTAACTGGATGTCTATCTCTAAAATCTCGTAAGTGATACATCTCCCCGCTATATGGTGCCAAGAAACCATGTATATTCGTATAGCTCGAATTCACAAGATAATACTTTCTTGCATGTGCAATATTTATAAATAACTAAGACCCCATAAATCTACATATAAAAACATTATATATGTATGTGTGTGTGTGTATTTATACCTGGGAAAGTGCTGAAAATGAATTTCCCAAGTTAGTGACACATTCGGAAAAGACTCTAGAGTCATTCGCCGTTCCTTCCCAGCCGAAATATACGTAAGTAAAAATCATATTGAACGTACATACGCACATGACATTCTGAGTTGTCTCTGTTTTACAACCTCGATACAGAATTTAATCTTCTAATGAGACTAATGCATCAACATGAGTCTCATCCATTGCCCCCACACAATCCTATTAAATAGATACCCAACAAAGGATTAATAAAATTTTAAAATGTATCCATTTTAAGTAATTACTCTTTTCGTATTAAAAAAAAAAAAAAAAAAAAAATTATCTTAAAATAAGGGTAGAACCTCGGATTGCTTCTTATTTCAGGAGGGCATTCGTTTAAATTCGGAGGTGCAATCAACTCAATACCCAATTTACATTCGCCCTTCAATACACGACGGAAATAACGCAATACAGTCTTTATAGAGTGTTGAAAACGATTCGCGGTTAGTCGTATAGAGTTATTTTGTGAGACGATATACAAAAAAAAATCTCACTTGCTCTTGCACACTAACGTTCATAGAGTGGTCGAGATAACCTTTAGACATTAAAACGTCACAAAACATTTTAAACGTATCTTAGTGCATCCAGAAAGTATCGTAACAACGTCCATCATGCCCTTCTAAAATTTCTTTCATATATATACATCCTAACAAAACGGATATTCTACAAGCTTGTTTCGCTTTTCGTTGACGTCTTTTTCTAAATGCTCTTAAATGAGAAAGATAATCTAAATCCAAAAGTTGATGATCCTAAAATATCTCTTTAATTTCAGCCAAATCCATCCTATAATTTACAAATAAGGATAAAAAAAAAAAAAAAAAAAAAAAAAAAAAAAAAAAAAAAAAATCAGCCAAAAAAAAAGAAAAGAAAAATTGCACTACTTTATCACAAATATTTCACTTTTTCAGTACTAGTTTAACACCAATTTCAACACTAATTTGACACAGAATTCAACACCAATTTAGCACTGTTTCAGCACTAATTTAACACATAATTAAGCAAGAAACTGCCATAATTTAACTGAAAATTCAGCACTTATTTTAAATGAAATACACTAATTTGTCTTCATCGTAGACATAAACAATAAGAAACAAATAACCACCTAAATAGTCTTACACACAGAAACCAAATAATAGTCTTAAAACATATTGAACGAGGTTTAAATCGACAAATGATGCCCTTATTTGTTTCCTCTCATTACCCATGCCATTTGCATTTCTGCAGATAGTTCCATAAAAGTAACCCTAAATGCAGGGTTGTTGGTGATCGTATCGAATGCATTTAAAAACTTTTCCTGGTCCTGAATATTGAGAGCATTGAGAGCTCTCACGGCCTGCTTCATTTGTTCATCTTTTGGGTCCGTCACTAGTACTATGTTATTAGCTGAAGACACGGAGTTAGCAGAGTATTTTGCCGGCATACCTCCAAGTATTTCGTTTCTCATTTTCGTGGATTCAAGAAAAGTTGTCGTCATGGACTCCCATCCATCATCACTACTTTGACGAGCACGCTTTCTTTTTCCTTATTTTTCTTTGAACCTTTTGGCGTTACCTCTACTACATCTTCATTACCCACCTCGTCAAGCTTTGGCCCATAAGCAGGGTCGGTTTCATCCAACGACGATGGAGGTTGGGTAGATGCATGTGCATGTTCTCCCGTTGCAGTGGTATATCCAAAAATAAGGCATAACTTGGGGTATAAGGGGCAACCATTTAGCCAAAATTGTTTTGCACTCTTGTTCACCTATTACACAGTCACAAAGAAAACAACTTGTTAATTGTATAATAAGCCAACAAGTATGTAAGACAATTTCAAGAACTCAGAAGAAACAACATACCACAGCCAAATGCCTCCACTGATCATCGGATGCGTATATCCTACCGGTGGTGGAATCGTTTGTCATTCCTGCCCTCGTCTCCTTCAGCAATGAACTAAAATTCCTATAGACCATTCTCAACTTATTGAACTTGTTCTTAAGTTGTCTGAGGTGATACTGACATCCAGTTCTTTTATTTATTTCATGCTTCATGAAAGACTAACTCTCTTTGGTGAACGTGGTTGCCGTCCTATTGTTCTTAATCACCTCAGCTTCCATTAGTTCAACAAAAATAGTTACATTTTTTTCACTCCACATATCAACTGCTCCCTTAGTGTTAGTTACTTCCTTAACATTATCATCGCCACTAATATGAACAGTGTTTGACATCTGCATTGATATAGCTAATATGACCATGTTCTGTGATATGGTTCAACTATTTACAGTAAGTGTTTTCTAGAAGCAACTCAAAGCAACTGAAAGCAAATTTTTTAATAATATCAACTCACCTTTGGTAATAGAAGGCGTAGATCTCAAAGCAACTCAATGCAAAGCAGAAAATCTGAAGCAAAAACTACGAACTAGTTGAAACAACTTGAGACAAGTTTATATGCTGAAAATCTAAAGTGAAAACGTGCATGATTGAAATTATATATGATAAAGGTTTAGAAAATGCACTTGTTTAGACTTAATTAGTTACGAATGAGTTTAATCTAATAGAGTATTACGTAGGTATGCATTTTATCTTATCAAATCAGACTAATGTCATACCAAATCATCACTCAAATTCGAACATAAATAGCAACAGAGGAACATGAACAGAAACAAATGAAAGAAACCCATTGATTTCAGCAGATCTGCAGCCAACAAGTGCATATCTATGGATTTCAAGAGAAAAATCCATAGATCTGCAATCAACAAGTGCAAATCTGAAAAAAAAAAATGGAGGCCGATTTCAACGAAATCAAATAACGAAATCCACGAAATCTTCACGAAATTGACGAAATCAATATCCTGAACGAAATTGAGCAACGAAATCAATTGCGTTCAAGAAATGGATTTCGTGAATCCTAAACCTAAATTGATTTCGTAAAGATTCGGACATGGATTTCGGAGCTAGGGTTTTGATTTCGGTCCTGGAGAAACAGAGGGGAAAGAGAGAGAGAAAGAAGTCCATAGATCTGGACTTCGGACCTAGAGAAAGAGAGAACTTACCCCAGACGACGATGACGGCGGCGACGGTATGAAGAAGTCGCTTGGAAAGAAGAAGAAGAGCGACGAAGAACATCGAACGATGAAGATGCTTGAGAAGAAGAACAACGATGAACACAGAAGTTTGTGAATAAGAAGAGTAGAGACGAACACAAACGCTTGGGAAGAAGAAGAGCAGCGACGAACACAGACGAAGAAGAGCGACGAAGGATGATGATGATCGGGGATGTGCGAATAGAAAAGGAGAATCGATTATGTCATTAAAAATATGTTTAATACCAAGCGTGTCCTTATTTTGGGAACAGATGGGTTGGGCAAAAAAAAAAAAAAAAAAAAAAAACAGATATATTTTGTTTCTACTTTCTTTAGCTTTTCAAGAAACAATTCTCATTTTTGGGTTAGGTTGAGTTGGGTTTTGTGTTTGCCGAACGCGTTCCCAAAAATCAATCCCAGAATTTTTGAGTTGGGTTGGGTTGGAAACACTAACCAAACAAGGCCTTAGTGTCTCCGTTCCAAAATGTTTTGGAGCAATTTGCTTTTGTTCTGAAAAGAATTTTGCTATACAATTCACAGAGAAGACTGGAAGCATAATATTTTTTTTTTTTCCGTATTTCTAATTTTGTTCCCATAATTCTGGGAACGCACAAATTTGGAAAAATTTCCAAAAGAAATAATAGTCAAAATAAGGATCTAAATTATGGAATTGGAAGACTATATATAAAGCCTACACCTCTTAGGTTTCCAAGGCCAGTTATGCACGCCTCGACTAATCACCTTCTTGGACAATCTTAAGGTTGCACTCCCCCACGTTTTGGTGCATTCAGGATTAAATTCAAAATATAATTCTTGGGGTATTTTCACTTCCTCTTTACCAACCAGACTGACACTTCTTGGGCGCCATTTGGGTTGCTTCTAATGTGCATCTTTTGTAGAAGAAGTTCAATTGCATGGGCCTTGGCTTGCAAGGAGGCATTTCAGTCTGCTAATAACAAGGATTTTCCTTTTTATTTGATAAATGGTTGCTATTTCTAAAGATTTGTATTCAGTTGGTCTAACTTCTTTCTTTTTAACTGTTACTATGGATGATTTGTAATATCCCAAAAAAAATTATATTTTGAAAAATATTATTTTATTTTAATTTAATATTTTTGGGACGATTTTGTAAATTTGTGGTGTACATACATACTTTATATTTTTGGAGTTAAATGTTAAATTTATATTTTTGAAAATATTATTTTATATGAGTGTAATATTTTTGTGTTGATTGGTGTATTATGGTCATTTATAATAAATATTTTGATTTGGATTTCGGATTCGGATTTCAGGTAAAATTTCTAACTCTTTTAATATATATATTTAATTTTCCTATTGTGTGATTTGTGCTATTATTGTTGTTGAATTTTACTTGTTAATTTTTGTGAAATAATTATCACTATGTGAAAACTATGTGAAAATCATGTCAATGAGTTTTATTTGTCAAGTTAATTAAATGCACATATTAGAAAGATTGAAATTCTACTGAACATTGGCTCACAACCCCACAGTTTTGATTGTAAGGTCAGTGAGAGCGAAACTGCAGGGGGAATTATATTAGAGTTTCTGTTTGTAAGAATTGTAGCTATTATGTACTGTTGTAAAATTGACAGTAAAATTTGGAATAATTTATTATTGTGATCAATTGACAGGAATTATTTTAATTATTTTGATTTCTACAATTCACTGATTAAATCGAGTCAATTTGAAAACAGAAAATAATATTTATATGAAATATTATATACATGCATATATATCATGCATGTAAAAATATAGTAAACCGATTTTCCAACAATAGTAAAATAGTGGATAACCATTTAATATTTCAGTTTTAAGAGTGGATCTATTATACTTTGAATATTTTATTAATTATTAAAATACTAATATTTGGTTTTGTAAATAATTTAATGGTACATATTTTTTTATTTATTTTTTTAATTCCAGGAATTTAACTAAATTTATTTGAGAATAGTACAGCGCCAGATATTTTATTTGGAATTCTATTTTACTCGGAATAATTGTATTTATTAATTATTTGTAATAATTGTAGTTAATATTTATCGTTGTAAAAATTGAATTGATAAATTGAGTACAATTATTGTCGTCGTATTGTAAAATTTAAATCGATAATTATAACTGTCGCCGTAGTTTATAGAATTTCTTGGATTTGTACGAAATAAATTATCTGTTATTCGGTTTTGTATTAATTCTCCTTAGGGAGAAATCATGTGGCGGTCCTGAGAATCTGGGTCGTTACATGATTAATTAAAGTAGTATTACCATTTTAATTTGTTTAATTAGTAGTGTTATTGTGTTTGAGGCATGTGTTTTAATTTAACCAAATATTTAGGTCAAAATCTAACCAAATAATATGTGCAAAAAAATCTTCATTTAATCAACACCTAATGAATAATATCACAATTAGGCACAAATTAAGAATACTTCGATTTTTATTTAATACTTTTGATTTAAATGAATTGAACAATAATCAACATACTAAATAAAAGTTAACCAATATACCATAGACACTTCTTGACTTATTTTAAAGTTCTAATAACATCTCATAATGTATTGAAATTAGATATGGTCATGGGCGTGGCTGGGTTAGGTCCTACCTAGGGTATTAGGAAAAAATGATAAGCCTAAACTCAGCCTGATCCTATGGTCAAACCTTATTATCATTTTCAAGTCCGGGTTTAAACAAATTTTTTCCACATCAACTATGTACTACTACAACAAATATTCATAACCATCACAAATTTTACTACCACCATAACTATAATTGATCACCATATCAAACTAATCACCACCACAACTACCACCACAAATATTCACCACCACCATCATAACAAATATTTCCATCGCCGTCTGCACCACAATAAATATTGACTATCATGCCAACCATCAAATCAATTATTTGGTACTAACACCACCATCACCATCGTAAACATTTTTAACACCACCACCATCACCATAGTAAACATTTTTAACACTACCACCACTATAGAAAATATTCACTATCACCATCACTACAACATTATAACCACAACAAATATTCACTATCAACACTACCACCAGATCAAATATTCTCTATTATCGTTACCACCACAGAAAATATTCGTTATCACCACCACCACCACCGCCACCACAACAAATATTCAATATTACCATTGCCACCACAACAAAGAACACAATTAAAAAATTAAAATTTTATTTCGACATAGATAAAAAAAATTTAAAACAAAAAATATGAACCATATATATTTTTTTAAATGAAACCAGATTAACTATGAAGAGACATTTACTCCAATGGCAAGGCTAACATCTGTCCGTACACTTCTTGTCATCGTCGTTATTCATAAATGGACTCTCTTTCAAATGGATGTCAAAAATGCATTTCTCAATGTCAATCTTCTTGAGAAAGTCTATATGCATACCCCTTCTGGCCTGATTGGCCCTCAATATAAAGTTTGTCGTCTTCGTCGTGCCCTATATAGTTTGAAACAAGCTCCACATGCCTAGTTTGCCAAATTCAACACTACTATTCATCAGTTTGGGTTCACACCTAGTGCTCATGATTCGAATCTGTTTATTCGCCATACTGCCAATGGTATTATCCTTCCTTTACTGTATGTGGATGATATGATTATTACTGGAGATGATCTATGCGGTATTTCTAAACTCAAAAAGTTTCTCAGTGGCCAATTTGAGATGAAAGATCTTGGCGTGCTCACCTATTTTCTTGGCCTCGAAGTCTCATCTGATTCCGATGGATATTTTATTTCTTAGGCCAAATATGCCTTGGATGTCTTTTCTATGGCTGATATTACTAACTCAACCACTGCTACTACTCATCTCGAGCTGAACGTCAGACTTACCCCAGTTGATGGTTTAGCTCTTCAAGATGTCACTCTATATTGCCAACTGGTTGGAAGTCTTGTATATCTTACTGTCACCCCGCCCTGACATTGCCTATATCGTTCATCAGGTCAGATAGTTCTTGTCCGCTCCTTAGACCACCCATTATACGATTGTTCTTCGCATTCTTTGATATGTCAATGGTACTTTATTTCATAGGCTTCATTTATCAACTTAGTCTGCTCCCGTCTTACTAGCTTATTCTGATGCCGATTGGGCTAGAGACCTCACCAACAGACGTTCAACCACTGATTACTGTTTCTTTTTGGATAATTCTCTAATTTCCTGGCATAGTAAGAAACAAACTGTTGTTGCTCGCTCCAGCACTAAAGCTAAATATTGTGCCATGGCTGATGCAACTCTCAAGAACTTATCTAGCTTCGATAGCTCCTCACTGACATGGGCATCTCTTCTTCTGCTGCCACTACCCTACATTGTGACAACATGAGTTCTATTCATATCACTTACAATGATGTATTCCACGAGCGTACAAAACACATCGCAACTGATTGCCACTTCATTCGTTATCACATTCTCCAGAATATGGTTCATCTACAAGCTGTTAGTTCAGCCGATTAGACAACAGATATTTTCGCTAAGGCTCATCCACTTGGACACTTTCACTTTCTGGTTTCCAAACTCAAGTTCACTTCTCACTTGTCGCCTTGAGTTTGAGGGGGGATATTAATGTATTATATGGGCTTGGCCTACATGGCCCATTAGGGAAAAATCGTAGCCCCCACTTCCCCTATAAATATGTGTATATATCATTGTATTCATGTATCTCTTGTTCATGTAATATCAATATATGATTCATTTTCCCAATTCTCAATTATCTTAACAGTAGTAGTAGTAGGGAGGAGGTGGGGAAGGGGATGGTGCTGGAGGTGAATTGTAATAATATGGGGGGGGGGGGGGGGGTGATGGAGATGGAGGAGTTGTATATTTGTAGACATATAGGGAAATGGGGGAAGTGGTGACTTATAATTGTATCGAAGGGGTGGCGATAGAGATGGAGGTGGTGGTGGTGGTGGTGGGGGGGGGGGGGGGGGGGCTTGTACACATAAGAAGGTGGTAGGGATGGAGAAGGAGGGGGTGGTAACTTGTACACATGGAGGGGGAGGTGATGGGGATGGATGAGGTGGTGACTTGTAGACATATGGAGGTGGTGGTGGTGGTGGTGATGGAGATGGAGGGGTTGGAGACTTGTACACATATGGAGAGGGAGCTGATGGAGATGGAGAGCGTGGAGACTTGTGCACATATGGAGGAGGTGGTGAGGGTGATGGGGTTGGAGGGGACTTGTAGTAGTAGGGCGATGGTGGTGAAACGAAAGGTGAAGGGGGTGGCTTGTACATATATGGTGGTGGTGGTGATGGAGATCGGGGGTGGTGGGGACTTATAGTAGTAAGGTGGTGGTGGTGGTGAAGGAGAAAGTGGAGGCAGTGACTTCTAGTAGTAAGGGGGAGGTGGAGAATGAGCCGGAGGATGAAGAGATTTGTAGTAGTATGGTGGAAGTGGTGATGGAGAAGGCGGAGGCGGTGACTTATAGTAGTAGGGAGGAGGAGGAGAATGAGTTAGAGGATGAGGACATTTGTAGTAATATGGTGGAGGGGGTGGTGACTTGTAGTAGTAAGGAGGAGGAGGGGAAGGTGATGGTGATGGCGGCAACTGGTAATAGTATGGACGAGGAGGTGAAGGAGATGGTGGTTGTGGCGACTTATAGTAGTAGGGAGGTGGAGGTGAGGGTGATGGACGAGGCAGTGACATATAATAATAAGGAGGTGGTGGTGGTGGTGGTTTGAGTGATGGAGGTGGTGAAGGGGGATGGTGGTGGTGGTGGTGATTTATAGTAGTAAAGATGATGTGGTGGCGGCGGTGATGAGTAGTATGAAGGCTTAGTGTCTTCTGCAGCCACATTAATGGCTATGAGGCATATTGCCAAGGCATATAACACAAAAGAGCCATTTTCATGGCAACTCACTTAGGCTGCCAGAAAGCTTAATTTAGATGATTTTACAACCGAAAGATTTTCCCTTTATATACTGAGGCGGCTACCACAAACTAACCAAACTATTCTTTTAATATTATTTTGAAGCTTCCAACTTTGTGTAGTTTATGTCCAAAATTTCAAATTTTTTGAAAAAGGGTCATCATCCAACAACTGGATATAATTGGATCCCACTACTTACCATTGGTTTGTACTTATGTGCATGCATGACTTTATGTGAAGGTGAAAGGTGAAGGTGAGGGTGAAGGCTTTCATTCATCCATTCATTGAGAAGATTGAGTACATGGTAGTAGGTGTGATACAAAGAACCTTTCACTCGATTGCACTTTACATCTACACTTTACACTATTTTCTTCGACACGTATCTCCTCCGATTCATATTTAACTATAATGATAATTTAATTAAAAGAAAATTACGAAATAACAAATTTACCCTTATATTCTACTTGACTCGGAGAATAACGGAAGGGAGAAAAACAAAGGACAAACGAATATTATCTGATCCGACCTAAACCCGAGGGTATAAATATCAATTAATATCAAAGATCTGTTAATGTTGACCATTAAATATTTTCGTTAGCACTTACCCCCTCTGTTCAGACTTAAGTACAACGACCATATAATTAACAAAATTTTGCAAAATAACAAATTTACTCTCATATATTTCCTGACCCGGGAGAATAAAGGAAGCGGAAACAAATAAAAGATAAACGAAAATCATCTGATCCGACCTGAACTAAAGGGTATAAATGTAAATTAATGTTAAATGATTTATTCATTTTGATTTTGTGAGGTTTGACGGTTAATTTTAATAAAAAATATAATTGTTCTACTTTAATCTGAATTACAAGGAAGATAAATGCTAACGAAAATAATACAAGTTCACTTTCTAATGGTAATTAACTATATTTTCATGATTTATGAATGATGCAATATGTTTTTTAAAGATTTAATTTCTTAAAGTTGTAGTGTCCAATCCATGGATTATCTCATGATGCTCTACTCATAATTATAAAAATAATTTTTTTAAATAACTTAATATACCCATTATTTTTTAAATATTCTAAATTATAATTAAAAATATACCAATACAAAAATTAGGCCTTACAAGTTCAAATTAGTGGAAAGCCAAAGAATGATCAGATCAAACCCACTATCCCACTACTTGCACCGAGATCGGGGAGAACGACCCACATCCAGGTGAGGAGATAGTAGAACACCCATTTCTTTGATATCAACGGCTATCACTCAATTGGACCAAGTATAAAAGGAGGGGTTAGTATGTTATTTTTTACGCACTTGTTTTTACTCATAACAAACCAAATTAACTTATTCTTACGCCAGAGATTATTTAGCTGACACCGTATCGGTGCCACCCTTTATATTTTCAGTCTTACAGGTAGGTTCAGGAGAAGATTTTTGGCCACATCTATTGTAGATAGTAAAAACCAAAAAAGAGGACCTTTCATTTTGCAACATTGACTAAGGTTGTGTTTGGTCGTATGGAAATGGAGTCTCGGAGTTGGATTCAGAAATGAACGCATAGAGAAATCTTAAAATTCACTTGTGTTCATTTCTGAATCCAATTCTAAGCCTCCAATTCCGTGCTTTCAAACGCTACCCTAAGGGCGCATGTTGCTTTTGAATTCCAAGAAGGTGAAATCATTTTTCGATTTTTTATTTTCTACAACCAAACACGATTTTAAACAACCTTTATTAGAATTAATGTAAAAAATTAGTTAGAGTTGGTTAACAGTTAGTTAAAGTTAGTTAGAGTTGGTTAATGTTAGTTAGTTGTTAATTATCATTTTTAATTACCTATAAATAGGATCGTATGTAATTCAGAGGATAATTAATTGAATAGAATCATTTTTCTTCCTCTATTCTTTATTTCTAATATGGTATCAGTTGATATTTTTTTCATTCTCTATTGACGATTGAATTCGATCGATTAATTGAGATCTTCATCACTTCTGTTTTTTTTTTCGTTTATTCATTTCAATTCGATTTAACCTGATCGAATCTTGATTTTAATTTCTTGCTTCATCGTTGATAGTTTCGATTATAGCTATCGCCGATTGCAAAATTTCTTTCACAAATCTATGTTTAAGCATCGATCAAGTTTCGCTTGAGCTTCGATTGAATTTCGCCTCCTCAGATGATTTTAGATTCGACAATTGAAATTTCTTTTCGCAGACCTTCATTTGAGCATCGATTGAACTTCACATAATCAAACGATTTCCACTTCGATCTGTATCATTCTTTCATCATAGATTTGACAAATTTTGGCAATTCTTCTTCAGTTCATAACTGATCTGCCATTGACGATCCATTAAGCCCTTATTTTCATTATCATTCCGATAATCCTAGCCTTTCTCATATTTCACAGCCATTAACAGGAGATAATTATGTTTCCTGGAGTTGTGCAATGCTTATTGCACTATCTGTGAAGAACAAATTAGGTTTTATTGATGGTTTTATCAATAAACCAGTTGACACCAATCTCTCTCTCCTCAATTCCTGGACCAGAAACAATAATATAGTTATGTCATGGATCTTGAACTTAGTTTCATAGGAAAATTCAGCTAGCCTCATCTATTCTACATCTGCGCATGAAATTTGGCTTGATTTAAAGGAGAGATTTCAACGTAATGGTCCTCGTATTTTTCAACTGCGTTGAGAGCTCATTAATCTTGCTCAAGATCAAAATCCAGTTGCTGTTTACTTCACCAAATTGAAAACTCTCTAGAATGAGTTGAGCAATTATCGATCAACTTGTTCATGTGGCCAATGCACTTGTGGAGGCCTTCAACAACTGAATTCATATTACCAGAATGAATATGTTCTAGCCTTTCCCATGGGATTAAATGAATCCTTTGCTCAAGCTCATGGACAAGTGCTTTTGATGGATCATCTTCCATTTATCAACAAAGTATTCTCCTTGATTTCGCAAGAAGAACGTCAGTGCATCATTGGTTCCACTATCGATTCATCAAACCAACTTGCTTTTGCTGTTTGTATTGATCGTCCTAAATAGCAGGTTTGATCTAAACCTACACATTATGGCGGCTTTAGATTTTGCAAACGAGAAAAATCATACTGCACCCAGTGCAATTTTCATGGTCATACTGTTGAAAAATGCTACAAATTGCATGGTGTTCCTCTTGGTTATAAATTCTGACAGTAGCTTATCTCGAATAATTCTACCGCCACCATCAATCAAGCCTTCATTCAACCAACCCATGACGACAATGCTTCTACTGGGAATTTCTTCCAGACTCTCACTTCTGCTCAATATCAACAGCTAATGTCAATGTTTTCGACTCATTTATCTTCTTCTGCTCAAAACAATAAGCATCCGGATATGGAATCTACTTCCTATGCCACAGGTACTTGTTTCTCCGTCTCTCTAAATCCTATTTTATTCTCTTTGCATTTTTGGATAATGGATTCTGGTGCTACACGACATATGTGTTCGCATGCTAGTGTTTTCTCATTCTTGAAGCCTCTGCAGAATTCTCATGTTACTTTACCTAATCATGCTAGCATTCCTGTTCATTATTATAGGGACAGCTGATTGACCACTCAATTGTTGCTGAAAAATATTTTAGATGTTCCCCAATTCAAGTATAATCTCATATCAATTAGTGCCCTCACCAATGATTGTGATTTTATGGTTTTTTTTTTTTTTTTATCATACTCATTTCATAATTCAGGGGACCAGAAGCAAAACGATGATTAGCAGGGGTGACAAACATTATGATATTTACATTTGAGATGCAAATAATGTGCAACTTGATTGTGCTACCATTTTCGCTTCTATTAATAAAGTTTCTACTCAAATTTAGATAACCGCCTTGGGCATTTATCTTCCAAGCGATTGGCTGATTTACAATCCAGATTGTATTGCGACAGTTTTAAAATGTCATTTATGGAACTTTGTCACATTTGTCCTTTGGCAAAACAATGACGACTTTCTTTTGTATCTCACAATTATTTGTCTGCATTTGCTTTTGATTTGGTTCACTGTGACATTTGGGGGCCTTATCATGTAACTAGATATTCTGGTCATAAGTATTTTCTAACATTGGTGGATGATTGTACCCGTTTTACTTGGGTTTATTTGCTCAAAAATAAATCGGATGTTCTTATTGTGATTCTCCGATTTTTTAACATGGTTGCTACTCAATGTGGTTGCAAGATTAAAGCATTCAGGTCTGATAATGCCAAGGAATTAGCTTTTACTGATTTTTTTCATGAACAAGGTGTTCTTCATCAATTTCCATGTGTTAATCGACCACAACAAAATTCTGTGGTAGAGAAGAAGCATCAACACCTTCTCAATATAGCTCGAGCTCTATATTTTCAATCAAGACTTCCTATTGCATTTTGGACTGAATGAATTCTCACTGCTACTTTCTTGATTAATCGTACTTCATCAGCTCTTCTTAATCACCAGACCCCTTATGAGATACTTTACAAGTCAAATGTGGATTATTCTATATTTCGTGTTTTTGGATGTCTTGCATTTGCTTCTATACTTTCTTCTCATCGAGCTAAGTTCCAGCCACGAGTAAGAATGTACGTCTTTCTTGGATATCCTTTCGGTATTAAGGGCTATAAGCTTTATGACATTGAGACTAAACATATTTGTGTCTCCCGCGATGTTGTTTTTCATGAATAGGTGTTTCCATTTCACTCTATTACCACAGCAAATGAACTTATTGATCATTTTCCTATTTTGTTTTACCACAATCGGATCTTGATGTTCCTCAAATACTGATTGCTTAGCCCCCTGATCAAGTTGTTCTTTCTCTAATAGAACAGTTTTCTACACGATCTGATCTTGATGATCATCAAATGCTGGTTGCTCAGCCCACTGCTTAGGCGACAGAACAGTCCATTCATCAAGTTATTTCCTCTTAGCCTTCTACTTTTGTTCGCAGAACTTCACGGATTATTAAACAGCCCTCATACTTAAGGGATTTTCATTGCAATCTATTATCTCATACTCCATCCAATGAAGCTCCAAGCTCTACAACTCTTTATCTTATTTTTGGTTCTGTCTCATATGATATGCTTTCCTTCTCTCATCGGCATTTTATTCTCAACATGTCTTCAAATATTAAGCCTCAACATTATCATTAGGCTGTTGTATTTCCAAAATGGCGAAACGCTATGCAAGAAAAATTGAATGCCATGGAACTTAATCACACTTGGACCATCGTTAGTTTACCACCTGGTAAACATTCCATTGGTTGTCGCTGGGTTTATTGAACTAAATACAAATATGATAGCTCCATTGAACGATACAAGGCACGTTTGGTTGCCAAGGTCTACAATCAGCAAAAGGGCGTTGATTTTTTAGACATTTTTTCTCTTGTTGCTAAATTGGTTACTGTCAAAGTTTTATTGGCTCTCACCACTCCTCAGAATTGGCATCTCATTCAATTGGATATCAATAATGCTTTTCTCAACGGTGATTTATTAGAGGAAGTATACATGAACCTTCCACTTGGTTATATACATAAGGGGGAGACTTCTAGTCATACCGGGAAATTGGTTTGCAGATTACACAAGTCAATATATGGCCTTAAACAGGCTTCACGACAATGGTCTGCCAAATTCTCTCAAGATCTTGTTCAACTTGGTTTTGTCCAATTAAAATCAGACTATTCTCTTTTTACTAAAGGTTTCAGTATATCTTTTGTTGCATTACTGGTATATGTTGATGACATCATCATTACGGGTCCATCTCCCTAAGTTATTGCCTCTTTAAAATGATCCCTCCAAACTCAGTTCAAGTTAAAAGATTTTGGAAACTTGAAGTATTTTCTTGGCCTTGAAATTGCTCGATCTGCTAAAGGGATTGTTCTCTCCCAAGGACAGTAAACTTTACAACTATTAGAAGATACAGGATTTCTTGCTTCCAAACTTACTAGTGTTCCAATGGATCCTAAGTTATCTCTTAACACTTCTGATGGCGAACTTCTTGATGATGCCACTCAGTATTGACATTTGGTTAGCCGACTATTGTATCTCAATATTTCACGGCCTGATATCACATTTGCTATTTACAAGTTGAGTCAATTTGTATCTTAACCTAGAACTCCTCACTTATATGCAGCCCATCATCTTCCTCGTTATCTCAAAGCTAAACTAGGTCAACGTTTATTCTTTTTATCTTCTTCTTCATTACAGCTGCAAGCTTTTTTTAATATGGATTGGGGTGCATGTTTGGATTCTTGCCGATTATACGCGCGGAGGATTTCACACCCTCGGCATGTATGAATACTCGCAAGTGTACGAGGTCAAAGTTTTAGTGTAGTGTGATCGTTAAGATCGGGTTATCGTATCCACAAGAATTGGTGTCATTACTATCGAATACTGCGTTTGTCATGACCTAACTTTATCTAGGCTAAAAACTAATGTATTTAATTAATTAAACTAATACTAATATAACCTAAATTAACTACGTTAATATACTAATATGTTTTAGGGCAAAAAATTGCCTAGGGATTAATGTGTTTACAAATACGTGTTCGATTTAGATTTACTCACGTGTACGATGTTCGACTTATTTGACAATCTCGGTACATAAACTCCACCGCCACCTTTCTCGAGTGTAAGACGGAGGAATACATTAATTTGAATCAACGAAGAAGTCCCCTTCAACGTCTTAACGACCCTAGGTCACGTGAGTCTCGCCCAGCGTCATTGATTGCAAACAATCCAACTCCCGATCGGGTCATTGGATCGTGTGTTGTATTTACCCTATCGACAATCTCTATTCTAAAACTCCCTCGCCACCTCTCCCAAGTATAAGATTAGGGATATAACGCAACTTCGAGTCAACAAAGAACTCTCCCTCAACGTCTTAACGACCTTAGGTCACGTGAGTCTTACCCCAACGTCATCGATTTGTCCACAATTCAAACCCTGACCGGGTTATAGAATTGTGGCGTTTGTTTACCCTAATCCGAATCTGCGGTTTGTCAAAACCCCGTATTCTCCATTTATCTAACTAAGCATGATAAAAAAAAAAAAACAATACGATAAACACAATCAAACTATAAAGACCAAACATAAACGTAACAACGAAATCATCCAAACACCTATTCATAAATTTAATCGTTAATCCCTACTACAATCAATGTTTAGCTATGGCCACAGCCGCATTTACAATGAAATAATAAGATAAACATGCTCACATGATCCTAAGAAAAAGAAATAAGGAAAAACAACCGAAGAACTTAGCCTTATCCGATGATAAACTACTAAGAACGCTCAACGATTGATTCGCCGTCTTCTCTACTTCGGGATGTGAGCTCCATCTCTAAAACTCCTAAAATCTAGCCTAAGTATGGCCTAAGGTGCCCAAATGGCCGGGGGGGACACAAAAGGAGGGGAGAGGGGATGGTATTTATAAACGAAATATCTCAAAAAATATCCTAAAAATATCTAGGTTGTGCAGAGGGTCACCGCTGCGGCGGTGGGTAGGTTAGTTAGTTGATCGCCGTAGCGGTGAGGAAAGCTGTGGACTTGGAAATTTTTCTGCTAGTTTTCCACCTAGGCGGTGGGCTGTCAGTAGCCATTTGTGTTTCTCAGCATCTTCACTGTCGCGGCGGTGGTCTGGACGCCGCGGCAGTGGACTTGTTTCACAGTTTTGCCTCCGAGCTTGTTTTTCCACCGTTCTTCGACCGCTTTTGGTTCGATCTCATCGTTTTCGCTTTAGTTTCCTATCTTTTTGCCCCCACACCTGATTTATATAAAAAGTAATAAAACTAATTAAAACGTAATAAAAATACTATATAAACGCTCGAAAACTAACTTAATTCAATTTGAAAATATGTAGGTATATTACACCTATCAAATACCCCCAAACTTGGAATTTGGCTAGTTCTCGAGCCAAACACACACACGAAAATGAAAAACAGAACTGAATTAAATAACAAACATCCTAAAAACAATCTAAACATAACGAGATGCAAGTTTTGACTTCTTCTAATGGCTAAGTCATTATTGTCCCTCAACAACCGCCAGTCATATCGAGTTCAGGCGGTAACACACATCATGTAATGTTCTAGAATTTTGATATGCAATAATGGTGAATGCTATTCTAGATCCTGTAAACGTGTTAGTACGAGACTCAATAATATAACTATATAATGACTGGATTGGATTATCCACCAACGAAATTTATAACTTAGACCGTGAAGGACTAGGATTTCCATAGGTTGGATTGGGGTCCACTCTCTACTAATGTAGGTTCAGAAATTCATAGAGATCATTAGGACTTGGTTTGGTTAAGGAATAGTTGGCCAAGGGTATTTCAGAATTGAAAACGGGTTAACGTTATTAACTTAACGTTACCGAAGGCTCAACGCTTAACTCATTCACTCTCGAACCCCCATAGAAAAATTGGGAACAATTCTAAACAAACATTTATACCGACGTACTCACTTGTCAAAAACAAACGGAATTAAACTTATATTTACATATGCTTATTTCTTTTTTTTTTCTTTTCAACGAACACACCCCCAAACTTATTTGATTGTTACAATTGAAGGGGGGTGTGAAATACAAATGAAAAATGAAAAGTGAGTACTCAAATACCGAACCAATTAGAAGTTCGCCCTAAACCCAACTGCTCACATCAAGTAGCATTTGCAATTGCCAACTTGATTCACTCTAATGTGCCTTTCAATTCAGTGATTTAGGTTTGGAAAAAGGTTAACTAGCTAGGGTATTAGTTTATGTGTTCAGAATTGAATTAGCATTTAGGCTTCGATAGGGTAACGAGGGATAAACATATTACAGGGTAGGCTTAAAAAGGTTCAAGCGACAAAGAGAATGCATATATCACATCTTCTGAACTACCTCGCCTAAGATTTTGTCTCAAGCTTCCCCTCAATCAAGTTCTAGAATCCTTAATGTGTCATGAATTTGGCTAATCGATAATCGTCCTCAAGTCAATTGAATAGAAATACATTGAGTCTATGTGCCTGTGCAAATTATGATCTACAATAATTTTTACCAAAAAGCATAGTCAAGCACACAGAATCACACATGAATGGGTATTACTCTTGACTTCGAAAATAACCAGGGGTAATTTTTTTCATCAGGTAACGGCCCAGATGAACACAAAACTCAACATGCAACACAACACCACAAAAATATAAACACATTCTAACCTAAACACACATGTAATACGGAAAACAATAACACATAACTAACATACTAAATACTACACATCACTTCCGAACTCAAAACGGATAGTGTCCTCAGCGAACCCAATCATCAATCTCAACTTATAGGAAATTAAAGTATGCTGACGAATGGTGTTTAGAACACTTACCTGGGAGGCAAGAGGATCTTGCCTCCGAATCAAGTCGGATGTAACGAATTTAATTTATTTGACCTTGGGTTGCCTCCCAAGAAGCGCGTGGTTTAATATCCTCGGTCCAACATTTTCAGATCGCCCTTAAGCTTGGCGATATTTTGCTTTGTTCGGCTCAATCTTTCAATGAAATGCCTCACCGGCTTATATGCGTGGCCCCGCACCATAAAATGATTTGGAATCCCATAAAAAAAGATACATCAATACCCGTCGATCGAACATCGGCAAATACCCTGCATAAGAAATAAAAATAAAACTACAAACAAAAATTATATACAAAAGAAATGCCAAAAGTAAAATCAGATCATTTATTCACAATATCGACAATAACGAACAAAACAATCCCCAGCAACCGTTACCAAAAACTTGGTAGTGATCGCCGAAAATTGAATTCGCCTAACGACCAATCCCCGGCAACGGCGCCAAAAACTTGTATGTGCGGAAGATTTCACACCCTCGGCATATATGACTACTCGCAAGTGTACGAGGTCAAAGTTTTAGTATAATGTGATCATTAAGATCGGGTTATTGTATCCACAGGGATTGGTGTCGTTACTATCGAATACCGCATTTGTCGTAACCTAACTTTATCTAGGCTAAAAACAAATATATTTAATTAATTAAACTAATACTAATATAACCTAAATTAACTACATTAATATACTAATATATTTTAGGGGAAAGAATTGTCTACGGATTAACATGTTAACAAATACGTGTTTGATTTCGATTTACTCACATTTATGGTGTTTGACCTATTTGACAATCTCGGTACGTAAACTCCACCGTCACCTCTCCCGAGTGTAAGATGGGGGAATACATGACTTTGAGTCAACGAATAAGTCGTCCTCAACGTCTTAACGACCCTAGGTCATGTGAGTCTCGCCCAGCGTCATTGATTGTACACAATCCAACTCCCGATCGGGTCATTGGATCGTGCGTTGTATTTACCCTATCGACAATCTCCGTTCTAAAGCTTCCTCGCCACCTCTCCCGAGTGTAAGATGAGGGATATAACGCAACTTTGAGTCAACTAAGAAGTTCCCCTTAATGTCTTAACGACCCTAGGTCGTGTGAGTCTTGCCCCAACGTCATCGATTGTCCACAATTCAAACCCCGACCGGGTTATAGAATTGTGGCGTTTGTTTGCCCTAATCTGAATCTGGGGTTTGTCAAAACCCCGTATTCTCCATTTATCTAACTAAGCATGATAAACAAACAATACGATAAACACAATCAAACTACAAAGAACAAACATAAATGTAACACCGAAACCATCCAAACACCTATTCATAAATTTAATCATTAATCCCTACTACAATCCATGTTTAGCTATGGCCACAACCACATTTACAATGAAATAATAAGCTAAACATGCTCACATGATCCTAAGATAAATAAATAAGGAAAAACAACCAAAGAACTTAGCCTCATCCAAAGATAAACCGCTAAGAAAACTCAACGATCGATTCGATGTCTTCTTCACTTCGGGATGTGAGCTCCACCTCTAAAACTCCTAAACCCTAGCCTAAGTATGGCCTAAGGTGCCCAAATGGCCGGGGGGCACAAGAGGAGGGGAGAAGGGATGGTATTTATAAATAAAATATCTCAAAAAATATCCTAAAAATATCTAGGTTGCACAGAGGGTCACCGCCGCGGTGGTAGGATTCAGCGCCGCAGCGGTGAGGACAGCGGTGGACTTGGAAATCTTTCTGCTAGTTTTTTGCCTAAGCAGTGGGCTGTCAGTAGCCAATTGTGTATCTCAGTATCTTCACCGCCGCGGCGGTGGGCTTGTTTCACAATTTTACTTCCGAGTTTGTTTTTCTATCGTTCTTCGACCACTTTTTGTTCAATCTCATCGTTTTTACTCCAGTTTTCTATAATTTTTCCCCACACATCTTATTTATACAAAAATTAATGAAACTAATTAAAACATAATAAAAATACTATATAAACGCTCAAAAACTAACTTAATTCCGTTTGGAAATATGTAGGTATATCACACCTATCACCGATCTACAACAGGATTTTGCATGTTTCTTGGTGACTCTTTGATATCTTGGAAGGCTAAACGCCAAACCACCATTTCACGTTCATTCGCTAGAGCCGAATATAGTCAGTGAACTGGTTTGGCTCCGTCAACTTTTGAAGGATTTTTCCGTCATTCCTTCTAATCCTACATTCCATAAACGCACGAAGCATATTGAAATTGATTGTCATTTTGTTCGGGATAAAATTTTTGCTGGTGATATCAAGATTATGCTAATTCGTTCTCAACATCAACTCTTTGACATGTTTACTAAGCTATTACCTGCTTCCTCATTATTCCCTTTACTATCCTAGATGGCTATTAAAGACATTTGCAGTCCATCTTGAGGGGTAGTATTAGAATTAGTGTAAAAAGTTAGTTAGAGTTAGTTAAAGTTAGTTAGAGTTGGTTAATGTTAGTTAGTTGTTAATTATCATTTTTAATTGCCTATAAATAGGGCTGTATGTAATTCAAAGGATAATTAATTGAATAGAATCATTTTTCTTCCTCTATTCTTCACAAAAAATTTATATTTTGCTACATGTTGAGCCATTGGATCAAATATCGGACGGCTGAGATTACGCCTGAAGACATTTTAGACCCTTAGATCGATATCCAATGGTTGAGATTGAATATTATCAAGTGATATTTTTGGCCCTTAGATTAAATCCAATGACTGAGATGTTATAGATATTTTTGAGCGTCGGATCGATTTTAATCCAACAATTAAGATCAAATATTAGATTATATTAAAATTGTATAATTATAGTACCCCTCCCCCCCCCCCCCCCCCCCCCACAAAAGCCCTCGAATATCTCAACAAATTAACACCCCTCCTTGAAATATCTATAACAAATTGCCTCTATCTCTCTCGATCGATCAATGACCATCTCAGGGGATGCCTCCATCTCTATCTTAGCTAGGGCTGGAAAAACAGGTATTTACACAATGACACAACATGAGACCGACACGAAATTATCAGATCTGGGTTTTGCTTATTAGGTATCGAGTCGTTATCGTGTCAGACCCGATAATTCAATAAGAAATTGTATAGGTTATCAAGTTAACTTGATAACTCAATAGGTTACATAATAAGACACGATAAGAATTTCATGTATTTAGGTTACACGATAACATGAGATCTAATAAGTTACCCATTAATTTAATAAATTATTTTTACACCCCCAAATTATCAAATATTATAATTTAGTACCTAATATATATATATTCACATTTCCCTAATCCTAGTCATTTAGTCATTTGATATTCGTTCTACCGTCGTCCGCCGCTGACTTCATTCTCTCTCCTTTCGTCGTTGCTCCACAAGACGACGACGACGACCGCCACTGCTCCACTATATTTTCTTTCCCTTCGTCGCTGTTCCACAAGACGACGACGAAGACCATCGTTGCTCCATTTCATTCTCTCTCCCTTTACCACTGCTCCACAAGATAACGACGACCATCGCTGTTTGAATATCAGTCGTTCGTTCGACTCCAGATAGCTGTTATCATCGTATTTCATTTTTTTTGGTAGATCTGAAGGGTTAGGGTTACGTTCGAATCAAGGTTTTTGTGAATGATGTTTGTGTTGGTATTTTTTTTTTTTTTTTGGGTGACATTGTAAATGTAATGATGGATTTTTTTTCTTGTTTGTTTTGTTTTGGTTGAACTAGTTTTTTTTTTTTTTTTTGTAAATAAATTTTGTTAATATGGTGTCACCTTAACAGATCATTAACATGTAATGGGTAGGTTAATGTGTAATGGAAACCTATCAGGTCTTATCGTGTCATGTTTACCTGATAGATTTCGTGTCATCGTGTTGTGTCGTATTGACACGATAATTTTCGTGTCGTGTTCATGTTTGGGTAGTCTGACACGATATGCTTATTGTGTCATGTTTGTGTTTGAGTCTTATCGTGTTTCGTATTATCGTATAATGACTTGTTACATAACTTGCTATACGGATTTCCAGCCCTAATCTCAGTTGAGCTCTCTCTATCTCTATCTCTATCTCTCTTGGCAATGACTATAGCAATAGAAACCTCTGCCAAGTTAGCCCACCGCCAGCAAGTGACCTCCATCTCGGCGAGACCATCAATTTGCAGCCGTCCGTATACCTCCATCGATGTTACCATAGGCTTATCTTCCATCTCAGGTACAAATACAATCTCCTCCCTCTCTCTTGTTGTCTCTCCTTTTGTTCTATATTCTGTCCCTCTAACCCCAACCCAAAATTATCTCTTTCTCTTACTTTTTTGTTTTCTTATTTCGTGAATGTTAGCTTGATTGCATCGAATTGCTCATGTATGGATGAAATGTGACTGAAATAATACGAGAAACATGATTCCTTTTGAGTTTTGACCCCTTCGTTGTTTCCAATTTGTTGGGTTTATTAATATTGATCGGTAGATCCTTCATTTGTTTTTAACATTGTCCATTCCTTTCATTGATCCATCGACTCTTTTGTTTTCAATGTATGGTTGATTGCCATTTATTTATTATTTATTTAAATTTATATTCTCAAATTTTCTTTTATTAGGGCTTACTTTTAGATAAGAAACATACTCAATTTCTCAGCGGGCCAGAGTTTGTAAAAATTCTGTGGCAGGCGTAACTGATAATATCTTAAGAGAAAGTGATAAGATATTATTTTCTCTGTGTTGTTTTCTTAGGTATGAATTAACAGAGGAATGTGTAGATGAAGATGATGCCAATGTATCAATCAGTGAGCTTAAAAAGAGTATCCGTGAAGAGCTGAGAATGCATGATTCATTTATCCAAATAATAATTTAGATTTTTGTTCAGCAGTGCAATTGTTCTTTTTAGAGTTATTTGTTATAGGCTTTAGTTAAGGTTGTGTCGGCCAAGTTTTGCAATTGTATTGCTTTCCATCCATCGTTATCGTATCTCACCACGTTACCGCGCCACCATGTCTCCATCGATCTCGTATGAGTTGTGCAAGAAATCGTCCACCTATGTCCAGGTAAGTCTCTCACATCCCTTTCTTTTCATATTTCTTCAGAGATTCATTAGGGTTAGTGATTATAGCTAGATTGGATCCATGTTATCGAATGATTTTAGTAAGAAATTAGTGATTAGGGCTTGATTGGATTCAATCCTTACTGAAATGGTAAACAATAATCGTTTATAGACTCTTTATAGATACAATAAACACTTAAATTAACACTTGAATGCTTGAATCTTAATAGATACAGCTATAACTACAGCTACAACTATAATTTCCAAGCCTGAATCTAAAGTTATGACTTAAAAAGATCTAGCTTTATTCCAATTTGGTAAGGATATATATTTTGATATTTTTGGTTTTTTTCTTTTTTATTGGTTTCTTTTTTCCTTTTTTCCCCTTTCTGATTTTCAGTTTTTCTATGCAGGGGAATTATAAGGGATCACAAAGGCTCAAGGTTGTTCATTTGGCTTAAGCTCAAATCGGATTGCAATAAGTTTGATTGTTCAAATCAAGCAAGGATATATTTTTCTGATTTTTTATTGGTTTTTTCTTATTAATTAATTGAGTTAATACGTTGTGTTCATAGATTTCTGATTAATTGAGTTGTTTGTGTTTAGTTAGTGTTTAGTATTTCTTATCTTAGATAGAGATTGAGTTATCTTTTTTCAGTGCTTTTGTTCCTTAATTTTTGTCTGTTCCCTGTTTATGCGTATATTTCAAGTTTCTGTTACTAGATATATAGATTCTAGATTTCTCATGCAATATCTAGGTGTCTTTTGTTTAGTGCTTCTATTACATTTTCTCTTCTTTGTTCCAACAAAAATTGGAGCGAAAATATAAATATGAGTAAAAAAATGGTTCTATTCCATTTTCACAAATATTTGAACAAATTTCTGGGAAGAACACATAAATAGATTTATGT